>JAWMRA010000041.1:50946626-51004265 GCA_035584735.1 Pseudotriccus pelzelni | reverse complement strand
TCCGCGCACACTGTGTCTCACCTAAAAAATCCAATGCGCAGGCTGGAAGGTGTAAAGACCTTCCCCAGATCTTCGTTAGCGAAGACTGGCCATTACAATATGCATATTTACTTTCACAATAACATGTCATTCCTGTGTTCAGTTCTGTGCTGCTCCATGCATTCATCTTTCTAAAAGCAGCAGTTCCAGTGACAGAGCACTTTGTACCCCCAGGCTGGATGCCAACTGCTATGTGCTGAGTTACCCATGTACGGTCAAGCCAGTTTAACTGCCTAAAACTTCAGTCTTAGCTGTGAGATCATCTGCTGATGATATGTCTGCAAGCTATAAAACCTGCCAGTTAGAATATTCATCTTTCTACCACGGTCTTAAAAGGAAGATGAATTTAGATTTTAATGCTCTTAAAATGGCATATTTAAATACTCCTCATTATACATGAGGTATTCTTTTAGAGCTGGGAGAGCAAGAATTTCTTCAGGACTGCAGCTGAGTACGTGCTGGGGTCCTGGTCCTCATTCTCCCTCCCCACGAGAGACAGACAGGCACACAGGAAGTGTGCTGTCTGCAGTGAGTGTTGTGCAGGAGACACTGCTTCAATCTCTCCCTGCTGAGGAGAGCTGAAGGAGAAAATCCCACTTTCCCTCTATTGCTAGCCTGCACTCCAGTTGCATCCGAGGAAGGAGACATACGAGCGGCTGGTTTGTGCAAGTATTGCACAGTGCTTGAGCAACCTAAAAACCAGGCCAGGTGCTGCTGTGTGACAGCACAGAGTTTAAAACTTGGAGTAGAAATACATGGTGGTTGTTTTGTAGGAACTACATAAACTCCAGCCTGGGCCCATGTTACTGAACACTGCTGAAGAGTGGTTGGTACATGTTTGAATTCAGTGCTCTATCTCAGTTATCTGGCTTCTGGAGCATCTGTACAGACAAACAAAGCAGGTATTTCATAGGCTGTCCTTAAATTATTCCCTTTCCCAGCAACCCTGGGAGATAGTTGCTTTGCTGGAAGAGGAAGAAACACATCCACTCTGTCTCAGATCTAACCTGGTCCATCTCCAGAAATTAGAGGTCTTTATAAAAGAGGTCTGTTTAGTCATCCTTACCAAGCAAATCAGGGAACTAATGATGGTGCATCCACAAGCCATAAACCCTGTCAGTTATAATATTTATCTTTCTACCATGTATTTAAAAGGAATAAGCCTAAGATTATTTAAGGGAACAGAGTAGGAAAGTGATTCAAGGCCCATAGCTGTCATATCCCAGCTGTTTGCCTTGGGGACCTGACCAGAGCATACCATAGGTCTTTGTAGCCCCTGTGTCCGGGGTTTTTCTCACAGTAATCAGGATGGTGGGCAGAAGTCCAGTACCCATCTGGGACTCCACTACTGTGGAGTCAGCCCATGGCTGGGCTATCTATTAGGAGATCTGAGCTCCTGGGTAAGTAGAGCACTTTTAACACAACTTCCATTGTACTGATGCATCACATGTGACACCCCCAGTCTAATGTGAGCTTTTGAGATGGATTACCTGAGTTACCTTCTGGATCCCATTGCATCCACCCAGCTTTAGTAACTTCTGACAGCTACCAGGCTGACCAGGAACGGAGGTAAAGGCTCTACAGCTTGCTAGCTCATGCCTGAGCCACATAGTCCCTCTATGGAAACACCACAGGTTAAATAAAATAATGGTATTGATTTTTTTCCTGTTTACTGCTGTCAACATTGCTTCTCTCTGTATTTCTTGTTTCTTTTCCTGTCTATTCAATAAGGTTTCTGAAATCTTCCTGAAGTGCCAACAAATAACAGTTGTATGTGCACTTCTTGTTGGTGCAAAATCTTTGCCAGTGCTTAGACAAACATTGTGGCTTTTCAAGCAGAAATATTTGCCCCTTGGGCTGTGATCTTTGCCACTTTTACGCCCTATCTCATCTCAAGAACTTTGATATATTAATTCACTAAGAGTTTTTATTACTGTTAAGCTCTGCAAAAAGTTTGTGACTGAAGGCCCTGTGTAAAAGCCAGAAGTTCTGCTTTGTACATGGCAGGCAGTGCTCAAGTATGAGATCAGAGATGACATGGAGGCTGGACAGTGTCAGCTCCATCTTTCACATGGGCAGCTGCCCACTGATTAAGTGTTTTGACACAGACATGTCACCAATGAAGTCACAAGGGGAAGGTAATAACCAAATCTCTGGTAAAATCCCTGCCAGTTTCACATCTGTGTTCGGCTACTGAGATAAGTAAAGAGAGGTTAAGAAAGATTACCTTTCATATTTCTCCTACATTACCTATTCTGACCCCGGAAGTTAACTTGTGGGCAGAAGACAGGCTAAGCCATTTTCATACAAGCTGCCAAGTACAGCATATGTGGAAATTATTCACTACCTTTTTACTGCTTTCAGCCCATACAGAACAGTTTTCACCTACATATGCTTCTAAAATAATTTAGTTAGAAAAACTAGTAGTCTTGTTTATGCTAGGTGTGAATTCATAGAAAAATGCAAGCCTTAGGGTTATTAGTTTCTCAGTGAAGCTCCTCCCCTGCTGGTTTGCATTAAATAGCTTTGTAGGAACCAGCCCCATTCCATGGGGGAATAATCAGCAGAGAAGAATAGATCAGAGAAAGGAAAATTGCATACTGAGCAGTTGTGTCTAAGTCAGCCAGGAGTTAGTTAGGTGTCTGCTCACTACAAATGATGCCTTGAGGCATGCCTGATATGCTTCAAGGAGGAAGAGCAAAGCAGCCTGCACTTCATGAGCTTCCTGAGCAATGGGCAGTTCTTGGAAAGCATCACCATTTTTGTGCTTTGCCCACAGTAATCAGACATCCCCTTTTAAATAACAGCCCCACTTTGGCAGCTGCCACTCAACAAGAGAGTTCCCCATGGTTGCATACTGGCAGCTGAGTTTACCCCACTACCAAGAACTGTAAGGGGAGATGACAACTCATTTGAGCCAGGATGAGAGACTGAGCCCCCTGTCTCTATCTCATCTTTGTAGTGGGTGGGTGATCTGCTCTGGACATCACTAAGCTGGCTTCTCCTGACTGCCATCATCTGATTCCTCAAGTCCCTTCAGAGATGCCAGGAAGTAAGCAGCAGCAAGAAAAGACAGGTTAATTATTTCCAGGGTCCTACTTGATAATTAAGCTTCCTAAGTGGAAGTTTGCAGCCCCTTCTCATAATATTTGCAGCATATTGGGATGCTTTATTGCACTGTGGGAACATGAGAAAGCTTCTAGGAAGGAAAGAGTACAGAGCTCCCATGGTAGGAACCCAGCAACTAAGTGTGCATGAGAGAATAAAGGAAAAACAATTTTTGCTCTTCATTCTCTGGTAATTCTCTCAGCTGTCCTTCTCTCATATCACTGTTTTAACAGCTTTTCGCATGCTGAAAGATTTATGCATCTTCCCATCTCTGACTACACCAGCTCTTCATTGCTTTCAAGGTTTGCTACATATTTCTCATTTCTCATTATTCTCCTCAAAGCAGCTTCCCTGCATGCCCCAGCTCACTCCCTCCCCCAGCCACTAGTGCAAATGGCCTTCTGGGCCTTGTTAATGCTTCTTTCAGCACTTCTTTCACACAGGAAACCTATCCCATGGTCAAATGTAGAAAGCTCTAAACTTACAGCTGGTTCAAGAGCCACTAAAGAGCTCTCATATTTCCTGACTGTCCTCCTGCCTACCCAATTACTCCCTGTTTTGTTTTGCCATCTGTTAGCATTCCTTTCCTGTGCCTTTACTGATATGCACTTACTGATTTCATAGCAGTCTTAAGTTTGTCAGCGCCCTTAGCATTGCATCCCTGTTTTTCAGGCTGCTTCCAATTCTTTTAGTTTGTTGCTAGCCCCAAGACCATTAGGTGTATCCCTTATTATTGCATTCCAGTACATCCCAGATATTACTGAACAGAACCTGACCAACCACTTAGTACACCAACTCAGAAGCTTTATAACAATTACGTAATTTATAAAATAACAATTTATAACATGTCCAGAGAAAGTAAGCTTAGGAGGGGCCTCTAAAATCATCTTGCCCATTCAGGATCCACTCTCAGGATTTAAGCCATTTTTGATGGATGATATCTAGTTGGCTTTCAAAATGCCCAGTGCTGAGCCCCATGTACCTCAAAAGGCAATCAGTATCTTTCCACCACTCCCTAACACTACATTCCTTGCTGGTTTTGCGTGAGAAAATGCTTCCTAACATACCGCATATGTCACATTTACTTAGATTGTCATGGTCTGTTTCAAACAAAATTTCTAGGTAAAAGAAACCCAGAAATGTTAATGTTCATTAATGTAAGGTGTGCCTGTAGCAATGTGTGCAGCCACATATGTGTTCCCTTTAGTTTGGCTGGATATGAAACAGTCCTGATTAGAGAGTCACAAGCCATATTAATGAGGTGCTGCACTGAAGGCTTGAAGATTTCCTAAGAGAAGATGGTATAGTCAGGCCAGAAATGGCTTTTATTTTATTGCAGTAAATATGCAGCAAGAGTACACAGGAACTAATTGCTGGATGTATCTACACCTAAACATGGCTTGATGTACCTAAACATGGCTCGATGTATCTAAACTTAAACACGGATGTACCTGTTGGAACAAGCTTGTATATGTGCTTTTTATGACAGTGCCTAGAAGTGGTTATCAGGGAGACCTTAAGAGCCAGGAAGCTATATTTGCACTTTGCCTGGTATCATTCTAGCTATTAACTCTGTCAAACTCAGGAACTACCCGTAGAAATGTCTACCATAGTTGAGTGACACTGGCTGAGGTCTTGTCTGTTCTGGTTTCAGCTGGGATAGGGTTCATTTTCTTCTTAGTTGCTAGTATAGATCTACACTTTGACTTTTGAACAGAAAGAACAAATGAACAACCAACCTTCCATTTGCTAATCTCGAAGCAAGGATTAATAAACTGAATTTTCAGGGAACTGTTACTCAGCTGAAGTAATGTCACCTTTCATTTCCTGCCTGCCAAATCCCTGAGGGATGCAGAGCTACAAAGTCACACTCATGCACACTCTAGAAAATGTTGGGGCAGATTCTCTAAGTATTTAAAAGGCAAGTCATCCTTTTGTGTGATTTTGAGATTTCTTATCACTTCGGATTTTTTTTCATAGGCAGTAGTTTTATTGAAAAAGAAGTGCCTACTCAAGCTTTTATAGTTTTAGTTAGTAAAGAAGATTCTGCCTTAGATGACTCAACATCAACATATTATGAACACCAAAAGCAGAGCTGGACTTCACCGTGGATTCCTACGGTATTTTTTCTGGCATCCTAGTGACTGCAACATCTTCATATATTTTGACCAGAGAAAGAATTCAGGTTAATTAAAAAGCTGTTTCTCCAGGGTTCCTCCATCTACTCATGCTTCTGTTTTGTGAAGTCACCCAGTTGTCTCTGATAGTACATTACAGTGCTCCAACTTTCTGAAGACAGTCCCTAGCTGCAACAGCTGTGGATGGCACAGGGAAGGATATGGCAAGTCGTGGGAGGTGGTGGTCACGCTCTGTTGACTACAGAAGCATTGAGACCTACACAAGATGCCTTTCAGATGGCTAAATGTGAGATGAAACCCTAGGCATGCCAAATGGTCTCTTTGCCTCTTCTGTTTCCCAGAATTGTCGAAGCACATTCCACGGAGCTGGAATTACACAGCACCAACCTCCGAGGATGGGGAGTCTGTGCCAAGAAGGCTCATGTCCCCCACCACAAAGACTCTATTGCTCATGGTTTCTCGAGAGCAGTGGAGGGAGGATTATATCTGTTGTGATTCAAACCACCAAAAGGGGCCAGCTGTGCTACAGAAGCTGTGTGAGAGCCAATCTGATCCACCGAGACCAGCAGAGAAAAGTTTTGACAGGTGTAAGAGAGCAGTCATTTTAATTAGGCAAAAACCTCTGGGAGATTTTCACAGTGCATCTCCCTCAAGCATTTCCAATGCCAGTGCTTGCCTAAGGTTGGTGTCTGGCACCCCATGTGTTTCCAAGGAAGGTGCAGCACTGCTGTACTGGGGGTTCATGGTTCCCACTGGCTTTGTTCCAGCAAATTGCTGATGTGGGGTGCCTGGTCTGAGAGAACACTTAACCAAGCAACGTACCTTTTGCTCTTAACCCTTTGCTACCTTGGGTTGTTCTTCGGGCCTTATTTGCTCCCTTTTATTACCCAGAAAAAAAAAAAATACCCAGAAGGTGTTGTGGCCAAGTTGCTGAAATTAGGTGAAGAAACTTTTCTATGTCTTTTCACAGAGCACTTCTCTGTACTTTGTTAATCTTACCTGAGGTCTTCTCATGTGGATAGGAATGGAGTTCACAACACTGATTAAACTCTCAGGACATGAACAGAACCTGAAGACGGGCTGTCAGCAATATCAAACTGGTGTCTATAATGCCAGTCAAATGCATAGATTTACCTCATTATTATTTTTTTTTCTACTGAATCTACTTCCTTTGCCTTTCTCCTGAGAATTCAGTTTTTAGGGTATCTTTTCACACTTGAGGAGGCTGGAGACACTGATCTTTTAGCCTCACACCTTACAAGTCACTTAAGGCTCACGGCAATTATACAGACTCTAGATGCAGCTGCCGAGCATCTCTCAAAGTAAAGTGTGCTATGTCACCATTGCTTTGTTATCCCAAGCCCAACTCATTTCCTAGAGGAAAAGACACATTTCCCTCTGTCTGAAGGGGAAATGGTGGGGCAGGTTTTAAGTTTTGAAGTGGTAGGAGATGTGGGTGGCAGAGCAGACTATAAATGGAAGAAATGATCATGACTGCCTCAAAATTTTTTGCAGCTGAGTCATTCATGTCACTTGTGTTTCATAAACATTAGTCCAAACAGAATGTATTGCTAGAAATCCAAGCAGATGTATTGCTAGAAATGGAAAGTCACTCAGTGGTAACAAAATACACTTCAGGCTACTCATTTGTAAACTAATGAACTTCTATAAACATAAAAGCTACATTAGGCATCTATTGAAGTATTAAGGAACAAAGGTAACTAAGTCAGAGATGAAATTATGTCTTTGTTTCCTGTAAACCAGATACTATACATGCCTGAGAATGTGGCAGAAGGAACCATGATATTGCCCTATCATAGTTTATAATGGAAAAGAAATCAGATATAAAGACACTGCTTGACTTAACAGCCGAAGCAACAACACCATGAACTCGGGAGCCTGAAATATTAGAAACACCTCATCTGCATCTTTCCTGGTCTCCTGTGAAGCTTGAAACAAAGGTGGGGTGCAGCAGGGAAGAGGGCCACAAAGACCAGTTGGTGCTTGGTGTTGTCTCTGTGTTTCCTGGACTCTGCAGCTCTGCCAAGCCACACATGCCATGTGATGATTTGCACAGCTGGCCTCTGTCTCACACTATTTTGGTCTCTTTCTCATTCCAGGACTTTAATGTACAGCCTTAATTTGCAGCATCCTGAGGTGGGGAAGAAGCAGCAGCTTTAAAGGACCTGGGCTGAAGGCCATATGATGGAGTGCACTGTCTTCAGCCCCATGACCCAGTACAACACTGCTCAGAGCACTCTGAGTTAAAAGCTATGAGAGCCCTTGTTCATAAAAGGTCAAGGAACTGAGACAACCCTCCAGTCTGAGACTGCCACTCCCACAGAGGCTTTCCCACAGGACCAGGACCCATTTCTGCCTCACAGTCCTTCTTCAGCTTCAGGCAGTCAAAGGCAGCTTTTACAGCATCTCAGGGAGTCTATTACTATGAAAAACTGTATGAGAACAGAAGATTTAAAAAAAAAAAAAAAAAAAAAGAGTGGGCTGTTGGGAAACCCATGTCCCAACAGCAAGATGCCTTAATTTACAAGATTGCTGTAGGTTTTCCTGAGGAGAAGTGCAAAAACTGGCTGCTTAAGAAAAGGAACTAGGAGGAACAGTGTCCTGGCCATTTGCAAAAGTGACACAAGCCAGTTCTGCATATTCTTTCCACAGTTTCTTTTGTTTACTTGCTGGAGTTTGAAATTTCACTTATAGATTCACATTTTAAAAAATCCTAAAAAAATATACACAACTTTAATTTCAGCGTGTAACTTCAATGTCAGTAACTCAGCTTGGTCTCAAAGCCAACAAGCATGGCTCTCTGTAAAAGCAATCACATCCAAGTCTTGCATAGCCATGATTGTCCGAATTGAATGACTGCTGTTGTTTTCCTGACTTCTTTAGGGCTTCCAATATGCACATAATGTTCTGGTACCCTGTTTAAAGGCTGCATTAAATCTGGATCTAAGCTAAGTCAGGTGAAAAAGGCTCCCTTGGCCAAAGCTGCTTGAAATTCCCAGGGAAATGACTCCCTGTATTTCCGTCACCAGCGAAGTAGAGGCTGCTCATGGCCACATGCCTCTGAATTGCCTTTGATGGCTGGAGCACAAAGAGCCCCGGGACTTGCAACAGTAAATGAAGAAAGTTTATGAGGAGCCTTAAATTTAAGGGAAGAGTTGCTGGATTTGAAAGCCTCACTTCAGTTTGGATATTAAGAGTTTTCCTTTTGACTCCTGGAGGGTACTTCTCTGCAGCAATGGAAAGGCCCTTCCGGGTTTTTTGGGAGCTTTTGTTCTTTTCAAATGCCTCTTGTCCCTTCACTTGTTTGTCATTTAGACAGCAGCCTCCAGGGGAATGACAGAGACAGCAACGGAGGATCTGCAGAGAGCAGCAAGGGAAAGTTCTCCCAGGAAAATGCACATTCATTCTGCTCTCTGATTTTCTACGGCGTCGTGGTGTGTTTCAAAGGTTCATCTGGAGCGATGTGGGGAGATGAGCTTTTTGAAAATGTTATTCTGGCACAGATCTTTATGGTAGAGATTTTTCAGGGAGAAGAACAGACTAGTGATCTGAGAGGGCTTTGGTAAAATGCTACCAGGGCAGGACAACGGTGGGGAAGAAGGTGATTTTCCTACAAATGAAAGGGGAGCAAGCTGTGGAAGAACAAAAACAATTAGTGGAATTGTGTCACAGAAATGATCAGATGTTACATGAGCATCATGTGGGGAAAATTATCAGGACAGAGCAATCCATTAGGTTAAAGTCCCATGACTACTATGGGACAGGACTAATGAAATTTTACTGTGTTATGATTTTTCTTATTAAAATCAGTAGTGCTTCTGAAGTCCTTTAAACATCAGGGTTTTGAGGTCCCTGCCCTGGAGAGCTCTGACTGGTCTGAGGACTCTCCCTTTGAAATTCCCAGAGATAGCGGATGCTTGAATCTGCAATGTATCCTGGGTGGGTGGCCAGAAAAAAAAAGAAGTTGACAGGAAATGTGATTTTCCTCAGACTGTTAGAAAATCCATACAGTCTCCTGGCACACTCTTACTTCATTAACTGGCAAAAGGAAAAAAATAACTAATCTGTTCAAAAACTTCTGGCCAGATTTTGGTGAAGGACATGAAGAAGAAGAGGTAGATAAGACCTGTGAAAGGCCTCTGGGCATGGGACTTGGCTGTTACCCAGCACATGATAAGATGAAATAAATAGACAGGAGCTTCTACTGTAAGGAATTGGGTCTGGTGCTCAGTATATTGTCTTCTGGGTACAGACAACTGCCCATGAAAGATTACTTCACTGGAGCCAGCCAAAATGTTTCTTTTCTCTCTGGGTTTTCCTCTCCAGAAAGGTTGTGCTAAGGTTGGGTTTTCTGCATCCTTGGGGAAGCTGGCACTTCAGAACAGCCAGAGGAGTATTTAGGACAGTGGTTTGCAGCTTGCGGGCTTTGGTCCCCTGGGGCACACTACTGTTTCCACGGGACTGGTGAAAGCTGGCTCAGAATAGAAAGGTCAGTACACTTGAAGCAATTTTTCAGGAGTCTGCAACTCTGCTAGCGAACTGCAGGGAGCCAAAACTTAGCACTCCAGAAATAGTCATGGAATTAAAGCATGGGCTTGATTCAAGCACTGAAGCTTGTGCGTGCGACTGCAACCCCAGAAAGTCTCTTGTCTGAACCAGAGCTAGTCACTCCTCTCCGCCACACATTGGTGCCCAATCCCCTAGCAAGAAGACCTCCACATTCCTGACCGTGTCTCTGGTCACTTCACTAGACAGAGGCTGAGCGTGTCAGTGTTCATTATTTGTTTCCTGACAGCTCTCTGCCAGGGCTCAGCAGTTTATGAGATCCCAGGTTTTAATATTACTTCACACATATCACCCTGACCAGACTTTCAAGGAGCTCATCTCTGTTTCCTCAGCCAGGTTTTGTTGTAATATGCTCTCAGTGTATATGGGAAACAGAGATTTTTAATGTTAAAGTGAACATGTTTCCAAGATGGTTTTTGTAACTGTTTTTGCTAATGTACCTTCTTCTTCCCAGAGTTCTCCTCACAGTGTTATCTCTTATTTAGGAATGTTCTAAGAGATAAGTTGAAGTTCTCTTATTGGCTTTGTTAACCCTTGCCTATCACTGGTGAGTTTGACCACCTGAGTTCCTCACTGGTTACTCTCTGACTTCTCCTGAGACCTATATATGTAACTACCCCAACAATAAAGCTCTCTCTCTGCCTTCCTCCTCGTGGCTGGTCTCCCTGTGCGGTCTCTGCGGCAGCGATGAGACCGCGTGGTGGGGGGAGGGGGAGAGCAACATTCCCCTCTAGGGCCAGGGGCTGAAAGCCTCTAGTCCTGGAGTCCCCCCTCCCTATCCACCCTTCAACCGCCACAAGGTTTTCTCCAGATTTCCGCTCACTGGCATGGTGCACACCAAAGACCTCACTGCCACCCTTGTGCCTTGAGCATGAGACAAGAACTGCTGTAACTACAGGTACAACATCCAGAAAATCTTCTTTGGATCTTTAAAAGCATGAGAGTCTCATCTGCAGTCAGACTGGGGATGACTGGATCATCAGGTATCGATAACTGGATGAGGTCCTCTAAGGACTTCAGCAAAACTGACTGATTTACCCTGATATAAGTAAAAGCAAAATTCAACTCTACAGGATACTAGAATTATAGAATCATGCAATGGTTTGAATTGGAAGGGACTATAAAGATCATCTAGTTCCAATCCCTTTGCCATGGGCAGGGACACCCTCCAGTAGACCAGGTTGCTCAGAGCCTCATCCAACCTGACCTTGAATTTTTCCTGGGGTGGGGGATCCTCAGCTTCTCTGGGAAACCTCTTGCCGTGCCTTACCACCCTCACAATAAACAATTTCTTCCTAATATCTAATCTAAACCTACTCTCTCTCAGTTTGAAGCCACTTCTCCTTGTCATTCCACGCTTTTGTAAATAGTCTCTCTCCATCTTTCTTGTAGGCTCCCTTCAGGTACTGGAAGTCTGCTATTAGACCACCCTAAAGCCTTCTCTTTTCCAGGCTGAACAAACCCAGTTCTCTCAGCTTTTCCTTATCAAAGAGGTGTTCCATCCCTCTAATCATCTTCATGGCCCTCCTCTGGACTTGCTCCAACAGATCCATGTCCTTCCTGTGCTGGGGACCCCAGAGCTGGATGCAGCACTGCAGGTCGGGTCTCACCAGAGCAAAGTGGCAGAATCGCCCTTCTTGCCCTGCTGGCTGCCCTGCTTTTGATGCAGCCCAGGACGCAACTGGCTCTCTGGGCTGTGAGCACACATTGCTGGCTCATGTCCAGCCTCTCATCCACCAGCACCCCCAAGTCCCTCTCAGCAGGGCTGCTCTCCATCTGTTCAGCCTCCAGCCTGGGTTGATACTGCATGTTGCTCCAAGCTAGGTCCACCACCTGGTCTTGTTAAACCACATGAGATTCCCATGGGCCCTCTTCTCAAGGTTGTCCTGGTTCCTCTGGATGGCATCCCATCCTTCTGGATCTGCTCTTGAAGAGCATAACATGTGACTGCTCAGTCTGTACAACACGTACATCAATCTTATTGAAACTTCTGATCAGCACTGTTATATAAATATTAAATAATAGCACTAAAAAGAAGGGAAAGAATTATTCAAATTGGACAGCAGCAATAAAACAAGGACTAATACATTAAAGCTGAAAAAATTAAATTTACATTATTTAATTCTGTAACTGTGTGATTTAACTCAGCAAATTGCTTAAGGGTCCATTTTGCATGAAAAGTGCTGTAAAAGCTGAGCTTTATTGTCTCACATTTATCTTGAGTGTTAAAAAGAGTTTTCAGAGACAGCAGGTACAACTAAAGAAAGGAAACTTTGCTTAGTGGAGGAGGTGGAATTTGGAAAATTATAAGTCCATGCATCCTCTATGCAGTGCAAATGCACTGACGGCTATTTAAGACGATGATCTGGGTATGACTTCTGCCTTAGGAGGTCTCAACACATTCACTGATGTGTGTGGGCATCACAGCATTCTGTCTCTATTTCTTTTATTCTGTGCATTCCCACTTGGGCATATCAGAACAAGGCTCAGAATCACTCAAAGCCAGTCCAGCTCTTGTTTCCTCTGAGACATTTCCATATAGTGTGAAGCATGTGTTGGCTCTCTGAGAAGTTTCTTTCTTTCATCTTCTACAGTTACCTTGAAGAACAATTTGTGTCCTTTAGTGTGGGGAGTGATTGAGAGCATATTTGGGAATTAAAAGCATCAGCACTGGTAAAACTGGGAGCTATAGTTTCAAGTGGGTGGCAGTAGCTGTGGTGCTCATCCTTTCCATCCAGAAATCACTGTCACAGGTAGATACACATCCCTAACAAACCTTACACTGTTTTGCTCACTCCGTGGGTAATGTATGCACAGCACTTTTATCTCACTTCCTCTGGTAAAATTCAGAGCTTCAGGTTTCCAAGCACTACTGGCCTTAAGTAAGATTAAAAAATTCTGACTTCAAAGAGGTTAGAAATAGGGCTTTTGGTTATTACCCGGTGTATTTCCCAGAGGGAGCACTGAGAGGGAAAAAATAAAGAAGGCAAGCAGAGGGGGCAGAAAGGCATACCACCTTTTTGTCTGTCTTTGTCCAGTGCCTAGCCAGGAGAAACCATGATCTCTCAATTTACTGCAGCTTTGAAGTGCAATGATGTTAATAATAAATAATAATGGGTTCAGCTTGTCTCTGCCTTTCTGCTGTGTAGTTTCTGGTACTGTGCTAAATTCATGTAAGATGAGAGGTAAAAAATTGTTCTGTCCAGGTGCAAATGATGTTCTGATACACAAAGTGCAATACTATTGCCACAAAATGATTCTTTATCCCAGGTAGAAATGGGGCACTCAGAATTGTGCCTAAGGATGTCTGTGCATTTCTGAAAGTTATTGACTAGCCTCTCTCTTTTATAATAGTCATGACCTTGCTGTTTTCTGATCCAGAATGATTTTGGAATCCTGCCGGATCCTATATGCACTTTCAGTATATTATTCTGTCACTAGAGGACTGTGTGTGTGATCCAGCTCACAAACATCCCTGGTCTGTAAGTGAGACAAAGCTGAAGCTCAGATGGTGTAGGATTATTTAGTGTTTTGTATTCCTACAGTTGTTTTTAGTAGATATCTCCTTCTTAATACATTCTGATATTTCTGTGTTCTTCATACTTTCATGAAATATAGGAAGCTCATTAATTTATTAATATTCAGCAGCTGAAAATATTGCCTGTTTCTGGCTTAGCAGCAATGCTTCTTTCTCTACATTAAAACATGAAGGACAAAAACCCAAGCTTGCAGTATGCATTTTAACTTCCATATACCAGAGTCAATATTTGCTTTCAGTATTTTGTTCCTCTGATGAGAAAATGGTAAATACATAAGTGTCTTTGAACAGACTACTGCTTTAAAGTAGGTCAGAATCAATACACTCAGTACAGAGTTATAATTAAAAAAAACCCAGTTTTGCTAATGGTTAGTAAGGTGACACTGCATTTCATGTTTTTTTGCACTTCATTATTGGTCCTTTATTTTTATTTCTTTAAAATCGCTAAGTTTTAAACCAAGACCAGTATCAGGATCTGGATTTTTTAGCTGTTGTGCAAGTTCATGTTCTTCTCAAATCTCCCTCAATTTTTGATAAAAGCTCATTATAATCTCTTGAGTTAAGTCTTCCCCCCTTCTTGATAATGACAACAACAAAAGCAACAATAATACAGGCATTGAGCCCTCAATCAGAACATGTAGAAGACTTTCCTCAAAGTGTTTTGTTGGCCTTCCTTGTCCTGTTCCTTTGTGGATCCTCTAGCTGAAGGATGATTCCAGTCTGCAAAAAGTTAACTCCTTGATATACACAAATGCCTTCATCTCTGCGTGAGAGCTGGGATGGACACAATGCTTGCCCTCCTCTGCTTCTGGCACAGAGGAGTTCTTTCCTCCCACAGCCTTGGCTGCTGCACCTTCTGTTTGCCTCTCTACTCACTTTTCTCACATTTTTCACACTTCCCGCTTTTCCTGTCTTTCCTGTTCTCTCATGCAGTGGCTTCACCTTCAGAAATCAGACTATGAGAGTCAGGACATTGAGAAAGCATGGAGATGTTGGTCTTACACAACCTGCCAAATGGGGGAGACCAACCCCAGCCAGTCCCCCTACAGACTCACATCTAACACAGCAGGCTGAGTAAACAGGGTTTGTTGAGGAATACATTCAGTGCAGGTAGCTCGATGTGCAACTGCAGGGTTGCTGCAGGTTGAGCTCTGAGTGGTGAGAGCCCAGGCAAGAGGCCATGAACTGCTGGTCCTTTGCACAAGTGGCCTGGGGACCTGTGGCCCATCCAGGTGACCTGACACTCAGAGACACAGCAGGAGCCGAGGACCCCACTTAGACTGTGCACAGCTAAAAGCTCAGGGTTTCCTTTGTTCGGGTGCTCCCCCGGCGGCACCAGCTCAAGATGTTGCTTTGTTATTGCACCATAATTAAATTAAGGATGGGGTCATCTGAGACTCTGCTGTGGGAACCTGAGGTCAAGCAGGTAAGGAAACCCAGCCTGATTGTGTGTAGCTGCCAAGGGGCCTTGATCTCAGCTCAGGTGGTCTGAGTGTGACTGCCAGAGTGGTGCCTGGATAGTCGGACAGGGACGTTTCCTTGACAGCTTTAAGACTAGAGAGATGTCTTGCTAAGCTGCGCCTTACCATAACAGCCCCCCTTCATCTCAGAGTGCAATAATCATCTTGGTAATCACAGGATATCATCTTTCATTTTAGCAAACTGCACACGACACCTCAGGAAATCTCCTCTGAATGAATAAAAAAAAAATAATTTCATTTCTAAATTACAAATTAACCAAATGACAATTAATTGAGCAAATAGCTAGCTCTATTACTACCTCCCTTCTTTCTGCCTGTGGACCTCCACCAGCTCAGTCTTCCCTTCATTCCTTGCCTTGGGATCCAACTTGTTCATCACAACCACCTGCAGCTTCTGTCATTTCATTTTCATGCTGGTCCAAACATTTTCTATTTTCTTCACTCAGTAGAAGCTTTCTTCTCCTTGCTCTCTTCCCTTAATGAAAGGGAGCATGATGATAAGGAAGGGTGAGGGGTCTGCAGAAGTTTTTCTCTAGACTATTGCTCGTAAAGTTCCCACAAGATGTTTTATAGTCATGTGGCCTCCTAAGGTCTACCTAATGCCTGCTGCTGGGTGCTATGTAATCAGTTGTCTTAACCTGGTCCCTGCTCTCTATTTTGTCTCTGACACCAAAGCAAAGTGAGAGGTGAGATCCTCCTTTGTGCCCAACTTCCCAAAAACTGGGTGTTCTCATCTTCCCAGTAACAGTGGGGAGCTTCTCAGAGTGGCCTGATGAAGGTGATGACTAACAGAGAGCAGTAAGCAGAAACGGAGGTGGTGGAGTTTCCTGAAAGCTTGAATGAAAGACACCACTTTAATCATGTTTGTTCAGCTGGAACCATAGGCTTCCTTCAGCCCTTGCTCTCTGTTTCAGTATCTTCTGGAGCTTGTGTCATTTTGAAGTTCCTCAGTTTCCAAGAGGTACGTTCCCTCTGAGCTTTTCCTCCTCTCAAAATTGATTCCAAGACCTTTCTACTAAACTTCATCTGAAGTTTCTGGGACAAACTAGCTTGAGAATAAGATGCAGTTAAAAAACCCACACAGCAATGGAAAAAAAAATCAGGATGCCACATTGGTGAAGTTTACACCTATTTGGATACCCAGCTAGAGGCTGTATCAGATATTAAACCTCCACTCTCATGCACCACCTTTGCTCCCTGGCGAAAATAGTGGTGTTTTGACAACAGCAAATGGTGAGCAACAACAAGAAAAAAAGCTAGTTTATTTTATTGTCATCAGAGCAGTTATGGACAGAATTCATTCTGAGGAAGGAGAGAAATCTCATTCAGAGGTTTGTGTTAATTCCAAGTGAGCACATAAATCCAGTTTGGGGTTTGTACTTCACACAGCACTTTTCTCCTGAGATCAGATATTGGTAAATCTTGAACTGGAGCTTGTATCCAGCTCAGACAGATTTCTGCAGAAATGTAATTGAAGCCAGAACACAGACACCCATGTGGGAATGGAGAAGAAGTAGAGTTATAAATATAAAAAATAGAAAAGGAAGTAACTGACAAGGAAAACGGGGTATTATGGGATTCTGGAATCACACGAATGCACTAAATGACGGAACATGCCCCCTGCTCTCAGAATTAGCCGCTTCATTAGCAACAGCTCTGCTCAGTCAGGGAAGTTAATTAAAGTCTGCAGCCAGGCGTGTACAGAGCGAGCAGCCACTGCACGGAGAGGCTGCTGCTGCTCCATGCAGGCTGGCAAAAGAGATTGTGTCCTCTTTCACTTCCTTGTCTGGAGCAGACATGTTCCTACACCTCCATTAAGGAGATGGCAATCGGTTTCTACACCAGTTGTCTCACCACTGATGGTGTGTGCCGTGCCATGCATTCTGCCACAGAAGGAGTATCACTGATGCACGGGCACATGCAATGCAAGCGTGAAGCCTTGAGTGCAGTGGCAAGCCCATAAAGGCACATGATACGTGTTTCAAGTGTCCAGATGAACAACGTTGGCCAACTGCAATGTTGGTGCAATTCCTCCAATTTCAGTGCCATCACAATAAGGAAGAATCTAGCCCCAGTTATCTGCATTTTAGGCAAATAGGGTCAAATAAAGGTCTATTACTCCCAGTGAAAATTGATTGTATTCATACCACCAGTTCTGCAAAAAAAAAGAATCCAGAAGGAATAAATTCTCCAGAACCGGAGGAAGTAGCAAGGCAGAACTGAGTTTCCTGGGCACTAGCAAGTGGCTTGTAAAATAGTGCTCAGAATTAGCAATGCTACGAGTTAACTACACTTGGAGGATATGGATTGCATTTTTCTATTAGCTCAGCACTGGGCCAGTGCTTTTCATGGACATACATGGGCACCTATAGACAAATGGCAAAGTTTGAATAAAAATCTTGGCTCCAGCTTCCTGGTGGATCAATACAGTAGCTCTCCCAGCCTTTCCAAGGGTCAGCAGAAGACAAACAGCAAGTGGGAAAACTTAGCCTTTCAAGAGAGTACTATGATTTTTATCTACCATGTTGCCTAGGCTACTCTGAGGCTTGGAACCAAAGGACTCTCCAGCTAAAAGGAGTGGAAAAACAGGAAAAAAAATCCAAAATTATAAAACAACCTCAGAACAACTAAACTGACTTATTGCAGGGTTTGTAAAAATAAATAAATAATGCGTCCAGGGTTTTCAAGCTTTGCCATTTTCTGCTTGAGTGACTCAGTAGAGCTCAACTATGAAGGAATTAAAAAAAAACACCAAACAACAAGTCCCAGGTCAACAACCTCCAATTTCTCAAGGGATTGCTCCAAAGCTGTCAGTGCTGCACTACACTTGGCACTGTGGCCCAAGTCTGATTTGCTGGCTGTCCCATCGTGCTTAGAGGTTCGCACAGCCACAGGAGGGAGCCAGGTGCCTCTCCCTTTCTTCCTTGAAGCCTTCCTGAGCATGGGGTCTGTGCAGGCAGAGGAGTGTCATCTGCACCCTTGGGGAGCCCAAAGGTAGCTGTGAAGTCCCTGCAGTGGCCTGGGTCCAGCTGTCACTACTCTACAGGGTGCAGGCACAGTAATCATTAGAAAAAAAAAAGAAAAGAGTGAATGTCTATGTTGGGTAAATGAAAACACATTTAGTGTGGAGGGGAGATCTCCCAAAACGGCAGAGAAGACATCTGGAGACAGTTTCTGTTTCAGCCATCCAGTGCATGACTTGGGAGTCCTGAATCACCAAGCCAGGGATGGTTTCACAGTGACTTTCAGTTTTTCTGATTTCCTTTCATTTCCACTGACAGACACTTTCATTCTTCAGACCAGCGATGAGATGAAGGACTGGGCAAAACAACACAGCAGCAGTCCTGGACAAATCCAGCAATCGCTTTCTATTGAATGCAAGTTTGTTTCCCCAACCCTTTTGTCTGTGTTTAAGATCCTTTTGGAGTTTGCTTTCCAGAAATATTGTAGCAAAGCATCATTGCCAGAATGAATACTCATGAAAAATGAATGTTGAGACTGAATCTGCAAACATTCACTGAGAGTAAATTTCCCATTGTTCAAGCAATTGTAAAATTCATAATTTGCCCTGTATTTTGTTATATAAATTATACAATCAGGGCACAGTAACAATATGAAGTGAATTATGTATCTAACCAACACTGCATGCATTCCAAATATCCTCAACAAATTACTGGTGAATAATCTACAGGCTAAGAATTATTTGCTAGCAAAATGCATGAATCATTTCAAATAACAAAGACATTAGAGGAAATCCTTGTCCATTCCCAGAAAAATCTGTAAATAGAGTAAAAATGAAAAATAAATTATCCATTGTGCTTAACTCACTCAATTCAACTTTGTAATTGACTATTCATCTGATTAAAAAGCTGTCAAGGACAAGTCCTTGAGGATGGAGTACCTGGTGCAGATATCAGATTGTGACAAAATCAGTCCTTCATTTGGACTATCACATGGAGAGCAACATGCCAAAACCCAATTATGGTGTGAAGAGCTTCCTGTAGGGAGAGAATCAGAGATCTTAGCAAAGATCTGCAAGGCTTCTTCAAGTTCTGCCTTCTTCATGGTGAAAGTAAGACACAATCGCATAGAAACCTTCGCAAATAGTGCCCTTTGGGATCCCACTTCATTCTGGGTAAAACAGGTTTCATTCTTTGCTGAGCCACGGAGATATTGTTTGAATCTTCAGTTGAGTTGGTGACTCAGCACCGGGGTAAGGGGAGACAAGGTTTGAGTGGTGCTTCCCTCTCTACTTTGAAACATGACAATAATTTCACTTCTTGGTACTGTTTTTCTAGTTTCTCTTGCCCCATTGTTTGCTGCAGAAATTGGAATTCAGATGGGCTAAGGGCTGTTTCCTGCTGTGGTGAAACAGGCCACACACCAGGGCTGATTCTCACCTGAGCATCCTTAGACCAAGACGCCAAAACAAGCTTCTTGTTTAGGTTCCTACAGTTACTGAACAGAGGCACTCCTAAAAGAAGATTGATCCCACATTTCTATAACATGTATCACAGGATGGGCTGGTTTGCTGTTGTCTTTTATGCTGTAGAGAGAACCGTTTCAATAGGCACAGCATAGGTGCTTCAATTTTGGATGGCTAAAATCAGCTGAGATTAACTCCTTTCCCCAGATTCACACAGCACCTTGCACAATGCAGCCCAGATCTGCCTCGAGACCTAGACATTAGTACGGATTATAATATATAACCAATGAGAGAAAACTTAATTAAAAATTGCCCATGGGAACTGCCTTCTATTCTAGGTGTTCAAGGCTTCTCATTTAAAGAACAGAATGATTGAATCTCCCCATCACATCAGCAAGGTAGATAATCACCCTTAAAATTTCTTCTAGCATGAAAATTCAGGCAGGGAGAGACAGAAAGTACAACAATAGAAACACAGGTGCTAATGCTGGCTTCACATCCCAATAGGCACACTTAGCAAAGATACAATAAGACTGGATAATAAAATAAGGCAGAGAAATGGCTTGTAAGAGGAAGATGACCTCTTGAAGAAGATTGAATATGTATTCAGAAGTGTTGTTCCACAAGAAAGGAAAGGAAGCTTGGTTTTGTGCTATTATGCTCACAGGCCCGTGACTCTTGATGTAACTCAGAAAACCCACAATGAGGTGTGGTCACTTGATTTCTATTCCTCTAACTGTGTGAGAATTACAGAAATCTTTTCCTGCACAAGCTCTGTGGCGCCTCTCTGAAATGAGCTCACTGAAGGTGCTGCCATACCATCCTGAAGGAAGTGTGGAGGTGCTTTGCTTTCTGGGTCCACCTGACAGAATCCACCAGAAAACAGGGCTGCCTCTAAGAGAGATGGAGATACTTGAGTCAGCACTGGACATTGCTGTCAGTGTCCATGGTCACTTTCCAAACACTCACTGGAAGCTGCGGTTGGCTGCCAGATTTGGAACCATTATGCAAGAGAGCTCTCTATTAGTCAGCCATTTTGGGCTGAGCTGATCTTTTCTTCCCATAAAGGACAGTCCCACATTTCATGTCCACAGCGCAAAATTATATCTGACATGTAATTTAAAGCCCAAGCCTTACTTCAGTAAATGGGATCAAACAGCAGGGCATTTCATTTGACAGAATGGATATTTCTAGTTTTAATATTACATTAACTTTTCCTCTCTGTGCCTCTCATGGATTTTTCATTCTCAGGCAGCAGTGCCTGACTTCTAACCAGAGTTGTCACTCTGACTAGGGGTTCCCCAAGATTTCAGCAATTCCCTTGGGGTCAGAGAGGGTTCCTGGAGTGTTGGCATCAATTCCCTGGTATTGTCCAAGCCTTCTTTCACTTGTGCCTGATGAGAAACTTTGATCTTTGAGAGTTTGGAATGACCCCATCAAGCAGAGGTGATACAGGATTAAATTGCTGATAACCACAGCAGCTTAGCAGGCTGCTGCCCTCCAATTAATACACCCTTGAAAGAGGCCTGCAATATCACCTCAGATCTGGGGCTCCAGCAACACACTCCCAGTTTGTCAGTCATCTTGATCTTGCATCTTCCTCGTTCAACTCACAGGCAAATGTCAGTGTCTGCCTACACAGTAGGCAGTAGTCAACACACAGTACTGTAGACAAAACCTCACTCCCTTGTGTTCCCCTGTGACTCCTGAGAATTTTGCTGTCACAAGGAGAGTGTCTACCAGGAAATTCTTATGGAGTTAAGTGTTAGCATCACAGTGTTAGCAAATGTGAGGTTTTATACTTACCAGAAGGTGATTAGCTATACCATGAATAATACAATACCTATCCTAGACACCCTGGATGACAACTCAGAGTAATCACTCCAGCATGATGAAGTAAAGTGCTCCAGCTAAATGCCTGAGTGCTATATAACAACAGTTTTTAATTAAAGTAACCAAATATATCTTTAATGTTGATTAAAAGAACTGTAGATTTGAGAATGCTGTAATACATTTTATACATCAGATAAAGATTTATCTTTGGTCAGAGACAAAGAATGAAAAACTACCATGACAACTCAATCACAGCTGAAATCAGGAGGGTTTTTTGGAAACCGTATCAGAAAATTGACAAGCCCCCACTGACCAGGAGTACCACAGCTAGAGGGACAGACCCTCAGAATCTGTGTAGGCTTCCCCTACACGGCCAAATAACACTGGCTGAGTTACTTGACACTGCCAAGAGAGAGGAGGGGGACCTTCATGTTAATAAAAAACCAGCTCAAACAACACTGTGTTTACACGCACCAGGTAAGTGCTAGCCAGCACTGTCTCAGATCCCTTAACATGATAGATTGAAATAATTTAATCAAGTACTAGCAGTTGTTTTTCTATCAAGCCTTGTCACTGTATTTCAATGTCTGAAACGATACAGAGTGTTTTCCATAGGACTTTGTTATTTTTGACAAAGAGTAATGTCAAGAAAAATGCCTTCTAACTGTTTCTGCCAAAAGAGGGAAAGAGAACAAAAGAATCAACACTTTTAAATGCTGTCTGTGCCTTTGTGGATGAAATTCATGCTCCAACTGGGTGGTGCAACACAAAAATACTTCCTCTCTTGTAAGAAACCCACACAACCTTTCTGTCTTGCCAGCAACTCACCAACACATCTGAAATGAATGCCACTTGAAATCACCACAGTAGGTTTCTTCAAATGATGCATCCTGCTGCACAAAGCTCATCCATCACATCCTGCCTGCTTGTGCAGGCTTTTGAAGAGCTTCATCTGCAACGACATTTACAGTGAATCAAGTTTACTTGAGCATGGCTCAAATTTCTTTTATGTCTCCTTGCGTATTTTCCCTTTGCATCCTTGGACTGTCTGCTTCTTACGGAGGCTGATTTCTCTGCAATTCAAAACTCTGAGCCAGTCCTGTGGAAAACATTAGGCTCACTTTTAAGCAACCACTTTAGGGATCTGAGCAGTAAAGCATGTGTTTCAGGCACCAGGCATCACTCCAGGTTCTGGGAATTCCTAGGTCACCTGTGGCGAAGCCTATGTTAATGCAGTTGGCTTGTTAGCTGTACTCGACAAGCTGGTTTGTTTAGTGCTTCTGCATTGTCCATTCGTGTTTTGAATGTCTCTGGTGTACCACAAATCCGACAGAAAACACATATTTAATCCAAATTAGTAAATTATGCCATGTTTAGTATCTTTGAATCACAGAATCATAGAACAGTTTGGGTTGCAAGGGACCTTAAAGATTATCCAGTTCCAACCTCCCTGCTGGGGGAAGGGACAACTTTCACCAGACCTCAGAGCCCCATCCAACCTGGCCTTGAACACTTCCAGGGATGGGAATTGTTAACTGGATTTTTAAATGCAAAAAACCCCACCAAACATTAATTGCAATAAAAATCCTTGCTCCTTGAAAATAACAAAGGGGAACTGGTCTCTCTATGGCAAAAATACCGGCTGACTTGACATCTAGCATCATGGCAATTTGGTTTTTACCACCATTTATTTGTCCTTTTAGCTATGCAGTGGTTATTTTTATCCCTTCAGGTTTTCCAGGAAGGCAAGTCCCCTTGAAAATTCATGTCCCTACTTGCTTTGAAGAAAATGGGCTGTAATTAAGTAAAGTTGCATTACTTACAAAGTTGTCATTTGCAATTTCAAATACATAAAGCAAGGGAAATGCATCATTAAGGACATAAATCTTCTCATCTACCCACCTAATAAATAAGCACATTATTCTTATCAGGTGCAAAGTACAGCACACTTCATCAAACTCCAGAAATGTAAACCCCCACCTGTTCTTTCAAGAGCAGCATTATAATGAAGTGTAAAGCTTTCCTTAAAAAAAAAAAAATCCCAAAATTCTGGATTCTGATTCTTACATACAATGGCTCTTTTGGCTCCAGAGATCGATTTGTTTTACATTTGTGGAAGATGGGACACATTATATGTGAAGTTTTTTATTCCGCTCCATTATTCTCTTTCCCCTTTGGAACAAATATTTTTTGACTCCCCCATGCTGTGGTATGGTAGGATTCTATTTCTAAATCAAAATTGGTGTCCTCTGAAAGATGTGTTCTAGCTCAAAAAATAATTAATTTAGGGCAGTATTAGGTGGTTGATCAGATTCCATCATCCTGGCTGAAGTCTGATCTCAAAGCTATGCTGTGCTTGAGAAATACAAATTACATGTTTCAGACTTGTAAAGCAGATTATAGAAGATTTTTCTCCTGTGATCCCAAACTGCTGAAAGACCATAGCTTTGAGGACAAACTCCTGAATCTGCCCCCCACCTCCATCTCTGGAGCTTGACCAGAAGTCATGTCAAATGGCAAGCTTGTGAACAGTGTGGGTGATGGGTGACCTTGGGAAGAGTTTTGGGCTCCTGCTGGACTGACAGTGCTGGCATGTCAATAGGCAGAAGAGGCAAGGCTAATGCAAATAGCTGGTCACTGTGGAGTTCAGTGTGATGGACAGATGATGGCTTCAGGTTTTGCCTCTCCTTATGAAGCAAACTGTATGGAATTTAGGGACTTCATACAGTTGCAGCATCCCTGTGGTTAGTGTAGGTTTCTCTCTTTCTCCTGTGGCCTTAGGAAAGCAGGAAATGCCACATTCTGTGCTTTTGATATCAGCTGCAGTTATAAGACTTGCCTTCCACAGCTACAGCACAGAATCAGTCAGACTGACCCAACAATTTGTTCTCATTTACTGCTGCTTGATTCTTTGCATCCTTCCTTTCTTTTGTCTCTGTGAAAGCATTTCCCCTTGTGCAGTGGAAAGTCCCATTCCCAGATGGAGACATTTGTGAGCTCTGTGGTTTCCACATGAGGGGAGAGACAGGTATGATTGGTACTTGGAAAATACTGGGCCCAGGCCTCTCTGACCAGATGACTGGCTTCAGAGTCCTTTGCTGACTGAGGACATGACTCTGGCCAGCTGGGAGAGACATTATATGACCACCAAAGAAGCAATATTTCCAAAATAGAGCAGATATTCATGATAAGTTCCTCCAGAGATTTGATGGATGTATACTTCAGCTTTCCTGTGATAAATACAAATTGCTTGGTGAAGAAAACCTTTGGACACAGATAGCAAAATATATTCTCAGTTCCAGGCAGATCACAGCTAAGGAATTCACAAAACAAATCACAGACAGTGAAAGAACATGAAGACATAGAAAAAAAAAATTAGCTACTGTAATTTTTAATCTCAGTAATAGACAATTACTATATTTCTTAAATCCAACATCATAAAGTTTAGTTACTGAGTAGTCTGAGCCAGAACTCATAATTAAGATAGAATTTTAATATTCAACAGCTAATCATAGAATATTAGAAGAAAGATCCTGAGAGGAATAGTCAGATGTCAACAAGATGTCAACATCTTGTCTTCTTCCATGCCAAGACGTGGGTCTGTGAACAAGTCAAGGGAGTCCTGTTAGAAAGATTTTGGGGTAATGCAGGACAGTACAAGGCTCTTAACAGGTGTCTTTATAGATGCAAAGATTATTTGAGAGACTGAAATTCCGCTAATGATTAACTTCCCTGCAGGATGTGTTAAGAACTTTGATTAAGATATTCCCAGCAAAATCTCACCCTTACAGCAAATGAACCAAAAGTGTAATCTTTGGTCTAGACTTGTAGACACTGACCAGGTTTCAGCTGATGACCCCTTATCAAGTCTGCATGCAGCCTGGAAATGAACGTAGTCCTTCACTCCTTTATTCCTCTTTGTTTTCCCTGCCTCCTGAAAGCTGTCTGCACAATTTACAAACCAGGCTGACTGCGCTATTTTTAAGTCAGCGTCATTTTGAGTTTCAGGTTTCAAGGGAATCGAAAAGCACAAAAATGGTGGACCTGTGCTTAAAAAAGATTCTGGCAACACCTGGAGATTAAATCCATGGATATTCAGAGTGGTCTGGATGCTCATCAAACTGGTGCCTTTTATTTTTATATTCATTATAAAAATAAATGAAAACAAAACAATAGGACAACTGTGTTTGCTGAATGTTGTGGATTATAATGAGATTTTAAGCAAATAAACTCCACTCCAAAACACACGGCAAAGAGCAATAATGACAAAATCCTATAAAAGAGAGAAAAGAAACACTGCAACTTCAGGTTTTATTTACGCATGGGAAAGACAGACTTGCAAAGTCTCATTTAATTGGAATTTTGATTATTAATACAACGTGGCACCATCAGCAGTATCAGAGGAGACCAATGCAGGGTTTAGCTGATTAATGGAGTTGACTAGCCCACTGAGAGCTGAAAGTTGCCTGACAATTCAGGCCATTAATTAACAAGACGCCATATTTCCTCCCATTGGGCTCTGCTGCACTGAACTCACAAAAGCTTGCAACTCCTGCAAGTTTTTTTGGTATTTCTTCTAGGGAGTTTTCCTTCTTCATAAGAGCATCCATCTCAAGTCATATCAACAGCTGTACTGCCACTGAAAAGGTATCAATAGCGGGTCCCAAGGGAGGTTTGTAACAAATACCTAAGTAAATAATAATAGATGCTTGAAGTTTACACAGGTAGAGAAAGCAATGAGATCCTCCTGGGAACTGGGAGCATATTCTGAGAAAACATCTCTAACTCCCACAAAGGATGCCACTGCTTACTCACTTGCAATTTTCATTTTTTAACCTCACAGAAAGATGGGATGGGAGGCTGCTGTAATTAGGATGGTCATCTGTGGTTTTAACTTTCCAATCAGAATTTTCCCATCAACTGAATGTCCCAAGAATCAGGAAGCTGCAAAATTGGCATAAAGCTCCCTTTGCATTGATTCAGCACCTACATCAAAGACATAGACTTTTATTTATGAAAGTCACTGCAGTCCTCCAACAACCTAAATCTATCACAGCAGAGCAACCGTGCATTCGCATCTTCTACAGGGTGATCCCGAGACATACAGGAAAACTATGATTTCCTGTTGGATTGCATAGGAAACTTCTATAACAATATATAAATTATACTTGAAACTGCCAAGCATATTTTCATTGTCCCAACAGAGAGGACTGTCAAAAATAAACAAACAACACAGACAGACCGGGAGAGAGATTAAATTTTCTGGAAGAGATCTGGAAACTGCTTACTTGATTTTCAAAACCAGCATAACACAAGGACTAGAAAATAATACAGAAAGAATGAAAATTAATTGGGTCCATATACCTTTTTGTACACGCACAGAATAAAGTTGTCTTGAAATCTTGCTCTACACATGTAGAACAATAAGAAATCTTTTCTATTTTGCAATGCTGATGCATGCTTACACAAGCTGCAAATCAAACCAAAATTCTTCATAAATATGCTCTGAATGGACACTGATTTCAGCTGCTTAAAGCACTGGAATTTAGAAAAAACAGCTTTTTCTCTCTAGAAAGTTCCTAAATTCCACAAAGCAATCAGCAGAACTGGTGGAGAGAAACGAAAACCAGTGGGAGGGATATGTAGAGATGTAAGGGATAAGTCTGTCTATGAAAAAGGAAGCTGAAGAAAAGCTACTCAGTCCAAAGTGTATCCTGTGTGATGCCTTCAAAAGTGCATTAGTGACAACAGAGATTCAGCGAACCTCTACAGGAACATTTCCCACAGAACTGGTTCTTCCTATTCTTCCTCTTCCATCCCAAGAAATACGCACAGGTATACAAAGCCCATTTTCCATGTTCAGAGGTGCTCAGAGCCATGATCACTTTCTCAGGTGTAGCTGGTTTGTCTGCTGCAAACCCAACCCACTGCAAACCTTGTCTGCTGCTCTTTACCATGGCAGTGGTCAGGGAGACAGTCCCAAGCCGTTCAGAGCTGTGAGACCCCTGGATGTGCTACACAGACAGCAGCAGTCACAGCCATAACATAATGACCTTACAGTAGGAACCCTGTGACTAGCCCCTGCCACACTCCTGATTCAAGCAAAGACCCCAGAGCTGCAATCTCAATCCATCTTTGACCATTACTTTCCTCAGTCTGAATATGTCTCCCGTACTATTGACAATTTAATGGGATTTAGAGTCATGACTCACTTAATGGTTCATTTTCTTGGCTGTTTTAGGTGAAGGTAGGCACTTACTGGGTTTTTGTAAAGCACCTAAAGAGACTAAGGGTGATTGCAGTGGGGTGTAAGCACTTCATTTGCAATTTTGAGAGCACCATTAGGCAATGGTGTGTATTTTTAGGTACCTAAAGACTGGGGGAATTTTGGTTTGGAATGCAGTTGAGCACATGGTTGATGGGAGATCATGTCAGCTGTAAGAAATTCACTGAATTTTCCTCTGCTCAGATAACCTGATACATGTCAAAACTTACTCATAATCCTCACGCAACTGGAAAAGAAGTGCAGGCACCTGGCACCCACCACTTCCACAGCCCAATACCTTGTATATGCCTGATTACCCCTTTGTCTCTTTCTTTGTCGTTCTTTCATCTTTTAGAAAATGAGATCCATACAAATGGAAGGAATCTCAGCACCTTTTAATTCTTCACAAGCCTTTAAACACAGGACTCTCAATTTTAAGAATTCCCTTTCCTTCAATAATACTGAGCTTTTACATGGTAGATTGCTTCTCTAATACTTTCAAAGCTCACTACTATCATACTACTATATGGGGAAACTGAGGCATAGAGGTGCCAGTAATGTGTACAACTTCATCAGACCAAAACTGAGAACAAGGGTCTGGATTTTCAGTCCAGTGCCCTGGACTATAATTTTTTACGCTGATTTCACTAAATTCATCAGATAGTCTGACAGATGTAGTACATGACATAACATACATTTTTTTAAAAGATAATTCTAGAAAGTATTTGTTGCTCAGGTTTCCAGTCTAGTAAGAGACAGTGTGAGCTTACTAAAGACAAAACCACAGTTAAAAAAATCTATCACAATGAGGTGTGGCTATTTCAAGAAAAAGAGGAGACCGGCAGCAGCTCCAGCATACAAAGATTGAAGTCCCTGATTGAGGTCTCCTGAAACTATAGGTGGCTTCATTCCAAGCCAGGTGGAATTTGAAGGCCAGGGAATAGCAAGACACACCATAAAAGCAGGTGTTGGCCCTCAAGTGTATTTTATGGGTAGACAGATTATGTACCGCATGAAGGATTGTAGGCTATGGATAGCAGAAAGGAAGCTATCGGTGAATTTTTTGTTTGTTTTGTTTGTTGGTTTTTTTTAAGTTAAGGCAACTTCTGAAATTTAATTGGTAGCTGAAAAACAGACTAGTGTAGGGAGCCATAAGGATAAATTTTCTTTATGGCAGTGATAATTCTCTGATAGAGCAGGGGAAACCCTCTTAGATTTTAATTGAAAGTGAATTCTAAAATATATCTCACATCTCTGCTTCTCTAATTCTTTGAAGAGAAAATATGAACTTCAGGCTGATGGTCTCCTCCTCCTCCTGTGTGAATAGAGAAATAAATGAGAAAACAAATGTGATTTCCATCATTTTTAGTGCACTACAAAGTAATGATTTATAGAGAAGTGAAAGATGAGATGTTTGTAGTCTAGATAACTAGAATCCTGAAATAGCTGAGATGAGAGACCTTTGCAACAATTTTCCTGGGATAAGCTAGAGATGCAAATAAATGGTTTGGGTTCAGGTCCCTGGGAGGGATTCAGTTCCTGAGTTCCATACAGCCTGTGGATAATCAAAAACTGAAGAAAGTATTGTAAACAAATATGCCATACACAGTGTAAGTTGACTTGTGGTGTCATAAAGAAGGGAACAAGCAACAGCTTGAAGGGTAGGAACTATAGCCATAGGGTTGTTCCCTTCTTTGGGTTGTTTTTAATACTGGTTTGCTCTTGGGATAAGATTTGAAGGCTAATATTGGGATATGCCTACAGATGTGTCCCTACCCAATAATTCTGGTTACATGTTAACAGGTATCACCAACTTTGGTAGGTGCAGGGATCATAAAGAGCTAGCTACATACCAGCTTTTGAAAATACACCTGCTTGCAGCAGATGTTGGTAGCCTATTTCTGCAAGAAGGCCAGGAGGTCAGGCATAACCTGACCTCAGAAGTGCTGTGGGACACATCTAAATGTCCCAAGTGCACAATTTCATTGCAGCTCATGGTTTTGTTACTATGAATTATAAACATGAAGGGCCTGTCCGAAGAGAAGACGATTCCTGTACTTCCATACCTCTCTAACAAAAGCAGAACTCATCTGTCCTTCTGAAACCTCCTGTCTAGAATTCACCAAAACTATGAGAGCAAAAAAACCTCTCCTTATCAAAGTTAGTAGAAAAGAGTAAGACAAAAATTGCTGCTTCTAACTCACTCCTTGGGACTTACGGAAGGCTTGTCCTTATTTCTAGCCCTCAGCCCTTTCTTGTGGTGATCACAGGTATGTGATCACAGCTCTTTTTTTGCCTTTTTTTTTATTTTTATGTGAATCTCAATGGATGCTACAATGAAGACTGTCTGTGGCTTGTTGAAAGATTTGGATGTTGTTAATAAAGGATTAGAAACTGTGATAATGCTACCTTTAGAAAACCCTTGGTAAAGGTCACCGATCACTGTGCTTATTTGGATGATACTAGCCAAACTATGCTTATGGCTGTTTCTAGGGGTGACTGAACCTGAGAGGCAGCTGAAAGGCTTTATTCAATGTGGCATTTTCTGTGTTTGAAAAACAGCTTTTTCACTGTTCTGTATGAGAGCACCCTTTTCAATCCAGTGCTTCCCTGTTTTGGTGAGTGCAAGAGCCCACTCCACTGAACTGATGCCACTGAGGAAGCAAGGAGGAGGCACTCTGTGTCTAGCTGTTCTCCTTAAAGCCCCTTGTGACCTTCTCCATGGAACACTGAGTGATGAAAATGCTTGTCTTCTTGCTCCCTGCTTCCAAAGCTGTTCTTTGAAGGGGTGTTCATGATTTTTTCCTCTCCATTCCCCTCCTGAGTCATCTTGGGCCTACAGTTTAGTCTTCTATGGAGACACAATGAGTATTAAAAAAAAATAATAGGCAAGGTGTGCCTGCTGCACAGCCAAGGGAACCTTGATCCAGGAAGGTATATGACTTCATTGAACATCTTCACCCATAGCAACAGGGAAAACTGTTCAGTTTGGCATGGAGGGTAGTGGGAACTGTATGAAGCTAAACCTGCCAACTCACAATCCTTGCTATTAGACCTGTCCTGATGCCCCACTAACTGGGTCTTCTGTGGAGAAACTATATTATTCTTAACCCTGTGGGCTGACTTGCCTCTTTTCGGTGACAACTGCTGCAAGAGTCCAGTAAGTCCCTAAAGAAAAAAGGGGTTCCTCTATAGTCTGTTAGTTCCTTGGGGCTGTCTGTTAGACAGCCATCTGCTCATACATAACTCACTCTTAAAAGCTGGAAGAGTTCCTGGCTTATGTTATTACTGTAATCAGGGAGTGCAGTTACAATATTCATTGTTAAACTACTCCTGAAAAAGAGGAGAAAACTGTGCTGTATTTTTTTGCAGGTGAGGTGAGAAGAGTTGTGTTACATGAACTCCTGTGTGGGTAAAATCCTTCTGACAATAAACCATGAGACAAAAAACTGTAACAGATCCTCTAGGATATGTTGAACTGTGTTGTTAGTTTGAACCTAGCACCAAGGCTGTGTTCAGCATTTTTCCAGCTTTCCATTGTGTCAGTGAGGATTTGCCTCTCCCAGGATAGGTAGTGTATTAGAGACAGGATGACTGAACCTGCAGGGGTGTCCCTCTTTCTCAAAAAGCCTTATAGATTTTAATTTGAAACAACGTATCTCCTTCAATCCCTGTACTAGAGAAAAAGTACCACATGAGCACCTCGTCTTCCAAGATGACCATTCACTTCACAGATCTTTCTCCTTTTTTGATTGTACTGTCAAAAGGGACATAATATATTTTCACTTTGTCACATTTTCTGCAACAGTAATACTGAAACTCAGGGAATGGATTATTGTCTACCTCATGTTGATCCTGCCTACTCTTGAGACACTAATCCTGTGGATGAGCATCTCAGTTATCTTTTCTTTAATCAAGTAGTGCTATTTTTAGCACGGACACCTTATATACTAAGGTAATGATTGTAGCTTTTTAAATTTTTTTTGAACTGCACTGGTAGGGGCTTAGAGATTTAAGCTTTACTGCTGATAAAGAATCAAGGGCTGCTGTGGTGAGGGAGAAGCAAGGGGGAAAATTCAGGAAAAGGTTTATGAACATAGAGAAAAACAATACAAGAGGACGAATCCTTAAGGGTTGTGGGGTTGAGTGGTTATTTTTCTGGAGGGTATATAGTTATTTAGACCCCGGAAAATTTGTAATCTACTTTAAGTATAGAACAATGTAAGGGTTGTGGGGAAAACTAGAAAGAGGGAAAGCAGATCGTTGCTGGAAAGAAAGTCTGGAAAAGGAGGGAGACATTAAATGAGAAAAGCAATAATAAAGGTAATAAAGGGACAGTACTTTTTCGTCACTTTCTCTAAAATGCATGAGAATATGTATATTTTATGCCTCTCTGTGTGTGCAAAGGCCTGTGTATGGAGCAGCAAAGTGCATTTAAGTTTTCTGACACATCTGGAATATCTGCAATGCTTTGGACCAGTAGGCAAAATAGATATTATAAGGTTTATTTAAATTAAAGAAAGATGAAGTTTGATGAATTAAATATGAAAATGAATAATACACATTGTGCAGTAGCCCTTGAATTTACTTTGCTGCTAAATGCAATTTATTTTGCATCCATTTATTTTTTCCTGTTATAGCTGCAGGTTTTTCATTCTTCATAACACAGAACCCATTGCAGGAATTGTCAAGAGGTAGACTGGAGGCTTTTAACTGAGAAGAAAATTAGGAAACTGTAATCCTGCTATCTCAGTCTGTGACTGATTGCTACTACTGCCATAATTCCACTTAAATTTTTCAGCAATCTAAGATACTGAAAGATGGCCACATCAGTGCCACAGTCAAGCGAAATGTTATGAGGCAATTGATGTTTCTGGACTGTGACATTTGTATCAAAGCCAGCACTTCAGGATGACTGCTGATGGAAGGGATGACACTGCACTTAGCAGTGCATGGATTTCTCCTCCTATAGTCATCAGGCTGGTTTAGTTCTAGTCTAGTACATGTTTTTAGTCTTGGAGCTCTGTTCTGCAATGTGGACAGATTGCAGGACAAGGGCAAGAAATTATAGCTGTTGGCATCTAAATAAATGTCTGACTGTAGAACTGCCCACTGGATTTCTGATGTCTGGTTTTCTAGTGAAATGCCTTAATAAACTGAGGTTTTTATGAATGCACCTGCTTTTTCCCTTTGGTGTGAAAATGGGCACATGAGCAGTGAATACGGAAGTGAAACTTTCCTTTACATCTTTAACCTGCTATAATCACTCTCCTTCAAACAAATCACAAGAAAAAGTTGTGCGTACTGGCATTTGTGTCTTAAGTTGACATCACCAAAGTGGTGCAGGCAAAGATTTTGGTATTCATTTTTTAATTCTATATTCCTTTGACCTCAGAAACAGGTCAAAGAGCTTCAATACTTTTTACAGTTCAGAAGGAAAAAAAGAAAAACGCTGCAGGTTTTCTTCAAGTAAATCAAAAGCACTAGTAATTGCCTTTCATATTTTATTTCAGAAAAATAGTATATTCATGACTCAGTATGGTGCTGTAGACAAATTAATATTAAGGGAAACACAGAGCAAGCTACAAGAACACTGAGAGAAGAAAGCATCTGGGGAGAGCTTTTTCTTTCTGTAATGAAGAGAAAAAGATGGTAATGCCTTTAGATGAGGTTCCTAAACAGATGTGTGCAGAGCTGTATGCAAACTACTTCAAAGTAGGACACAGATGTTGTCTGAATAATTTTCCTAGCACTTTTCTATATACGTGCGTGGCCAGCTAGGAGTTGCTGTAGTCATTATTGCCAGAGGTGACGCCAGAACAATTCAGTTTGGAAATTTCTGACTCCAAAGTGAGACTGATATCCAGGAATGAAGAGGAATAATACGACTCTCTGTAAGGTAACATTGTGCCTATTACCTTTTGCTATATCATATACTCATAAAAGGCAATTGCTTAAACCCCGGCAAAGCCAGAAGCTTAGGAGGGATTGAGCTGTATCACCACCCTTAACATGAAGGCTTATCAGAGCAAGTAATTCTATTCAAGTTTGCATTTAATTTCTCTGCACCTGCATTTCAACTCCATATTTTTACAGACATGAATCATCTAGCTGAAAGTTATGTATCTCTGTATAAGCTGTGTGTCTTCCAAAAGAAGAGATTGGAAGCTTTTACAAGGAATTCAGTTTCCCAGTTGCTCCAAGGGAGTTAATGTACAGAGTCAGAATGCATGTGTACATAGTGATTACAAAGATGCTTTGAGCAGGATAAACTGCACAGAATGCATAACTTGATGCAAATATCAAGCATGCTTTTTGCCTGCCCTCCCCCAATGTTTCTCTACACACTTCCATCTCATAACTGCCATATTTGCTATTCATACCTGCAAAAAAGACATCCAAACAAATATTCTTCCCTCAGCAAAGACCCACACAGTACACTAGGTCCATGGAAAAATAAGGCAATTTGGGTATGGAGGAGTTAAATACGGTATGGCGTTTTTTTCACACACAAACAATGACTTTGTTCCACTTGTGTATCTTTTTTCATAGACACTTCGATTGCCCTGCAGTCACAGTGATTTCTTTCAAAAGAGGTCCTCCTCCCTCAGTCATTCAGTCCCTAGAGTACTCACTTAGAGGCACTTACCTGTGCCACTGTTTCTCTTTGAACTTAATCCCTTCAATGAATCTGACTTAAGTTTTCCTTGCTAGGTTTGGAAGCCTTTTGGCAAAAATACTTGTCAGGTGGACCCCATGTCTCCTAAGCAGTCCTTCTTTCTCAGAGGAGAGTCCTGTATTCAGAAAAGCTGAAACCCTGCCCACTACACTAGCTTTACTACCAGCTATTGACTTGCAAATTAACTGCTCCTACATTTGTCTTTCTGCTTCATCAGCAGGACTGAGGAAAAGAGCAGCTAGGCTCCCATACCCTTCACTCCCACCTCCAGAGCTCTGCAGTCATTCCTTATGTGACTAGGATCTCCCCTGGCAGGATCTTGAGTGTCCACATATGGGCAGAGACAAGTAATACCTTGAAGGATGGATAGGCTTGACTGTCTTCTCTAACATGCTGGATCTGAATTAAGGAATTACAGAAAAGCAAGTTGGAAGGGATCTTCAGATATCATCAAGTCAAACTCCCTGCTCAGGCAGGGAAGTTAGTTGTTCAGGGTCGTCAGGCTGGATTGATGGGCCAAGACATCAGTTAGGAGAAGATCCAGGTCCTGCACTTGGATTGCAACCCCTTGCAGTGCTACAGGTTTGGGACAGAGTGTCTGGAAATCTGCCTGGTGGAAAAAGACATGGAGATGCTGGTTGACAGCACCTGAACATAACCCAGCAGTGTGCCCAGATGGACAAGAAGGCCAATGGCATCCTGGCTTGTATCTGAAATACTGTGCCCAGGAGGACCAAGGCAGTGTTGCCCTTCTATACTGGGCATTGGTGAGGCTGCACCTCAAATCCTGTGTTCAGTTTTGGGCTCCTCAATTCAAGAAAGACAATTGAGGTGCTGGAGTATGTCCAGAGAAGGGCAACAAAGCTGGTGAAGGAACTGGAGCATAAGTCCTATGAGGACTGGCTGAGGGAGCTGGAGTTGTTTAGCGTGGAGAAAATGAGGCTCAGGAGGGGCCTTATTGCTCTCTTCAGCTACCTGAAAGGAGCTGTAGAGAGGTGGGAGTCCCTCTCTTCTCCCAAGTAAAAACATAAAGGATAAGAGGAAATGGCCTCAAATTGCACCAGAGCAGGTTTAAGTTGGATATTAGGAAAAATTTCCTCACCAGAGTGGTTGTCAAGCATTGGAACAGGCTGTCCAAGAAAGTGGTTGAGTTACCATCCCTGGAGCTATTTAGAAGATGTGTAGATGTGGCACTTAGGGAAATGGTTTAGTGATAGATTTAGCAGTACTAGGCTAACTGGGTTTGACTTGGAGATCTTATCCCAGTGCCATGAGGGAGAAAAAGAGATGAGTAAAAATGAGGAAACTCATGGGTTAAGACAAAGACAGCTCAGTAGGTAAAGCAAAACTGCACATGCAAGCAGAGCAAAACAAGGAATTCATTCACCATTTCCCATGAGCAGGCAGGTTTCAGCCATCCCCAGGAACCAGAGCTCCAGGACACATAATGATTACTTGGGAAGACATACACCAACACTCCAAATGCCCCCTCCCCTTTATTTTTTCACCAACTCCATTTGCTGACCATGATGCCATATGATATGGAATATCCTTTGGCTTAGTTGCAGTCAGCTGTTCCAGCTGTGTCCTCTGCCAAGTTCTTGTGCACCCCCAGTCTCCTCACTGATGGTGTGGGGTGAGGCAGAATAGGCCTTGAATCTGTGTAAGCACCACTCAGCAGTAACTAAAACATCCCTGAATTATCAGCATCGTTTCCATCTCAAGTCCAAGATACAGCCCCATACCGGCCACCGTGAAGAAAATTAAACCAGTGCAAATTGGTATCTGGACATATGACTTTACCTCTTAGTGCCAGAACATTTTCCCATTCCCCCAGTAGGTAGTTTTAGGTCATGATACAGCAATTCTTCTAATGACCCCGGTACAATGAACATATTTAAACCTTTTACTAGAAGGCAGCATATCCTCTCATTGAAATAGACTTGCATTTTTTCTCTGAATCTCTTCCAATTTGTCAACAGATAGTCACCAGAGTGTTCTTGAATAGTGGAAGTGACAGGCTGTGATTGCTAGCTCTTTACATTGCTAAGCCTGGGACTTACCCTTGGGTTGTGTTGCATGTGCCTGAAGCCTCAGTATGTCTGTTTTGGCAGACAAATTTTTTCATCCTTCCTTTTATCATGCTGATGACTGATAAGAAAGGATGCAGGTTTACTGGCAGCTGTTTGCTTTTTGGGTGAGCAAGGCTACTAAATTTAGTACCTTTTGGCACATTCTGAATTTGTTGTCATCCAGTGTAAGATAAATGAAATAGAAGTGGTGACTTCAGTCCTGGATTTCTTTGACCTGAAGGTCTCACACTGTTGCAGTCATCTCTCAGAAGAAGTTAATATCTTTTAGGTAAAAGGGTAGTCTGATCACTTGAAGACAGGCGTCAAGACTTAATTTTACCCTTCTTCATTGCATTCCACTTAGAAAATGGTAACCCAAAAGAGCAAAAATGAAATTAGGTAAGAGTACCTGACTTATTTGTTACTGCAAAAAAGGCTTTTAATCTACTGGTTTAAACTCTTAGACTTTTCCATTTTTAAAACAGTAATTGACTAACTCACTCTACATCCAAGGTTCACGAGCACCCACACACACGTGGATTGCATTGTCCAATTTGAAGCATCTCTACTATCATCACCAAGAGATGAGATACTCAACCTTCCTATGAGACTGCTTCCAGCAACTACATCCAGTGCAAAGGATCTATCTAGTCAGAACAACCAGGCCTGGAAACTTACAGCAGAGGTCAGGGCTTTCCAGGGAATAATCTGCTTGACCACTTATTTTCATAGACAGCCATGCTCCACATCTTGAAAATTTCTGGGCATACTTAACATACTGTTATAGATGTAGCCCTAACATAACAGCAAGCAGAATTTCTTGAACAAAGTCCAGAGTCAGGCAGAAAGAAAAGAAGGGGGAATGTTGTCACTTCTTGCACGCTGAAGCACGTAATTTTTCGTTTGGAAAACAGGGCGTAAAAGCATTGAGCACCTTCATTCCGCCTGTGGAAAACTGGGGTACTGGGAGACTAAAAGTTGTGTTGGGGCAAGTTTCACATGGCCCATGAAAGGCTTCAAAGTTCTTAGCACATCTTCTTTCTCGTTTCTAACTCTTTCCATCCTAAAGAAATTAATTTATTTGTTGAATGAAGAAACACAGCTAATCACAGGTATTAAAAATTGATTGACACAGGCATGATCTCTTTACAATGTTAAAAATGGATGGTGCTCTAAAGTTCTGTAGAAGATGAAAATAAAATTTCAAGACTTGAAAGTTTATCTTAGCTCCAGTTATAAGAAAGAAGTACAAATATTTCAAGGTGCTTTGTAGAACTTCTGGGTAACAAGTAAACACCTGCCACTTTAATCTTGATGCTTCAAAATTATGCTCTTGAAGGAACCAGCTCTACCCACAAATCTTCAGAGAGAGACTCTCTTTATCCTTTTGATATCTTTGATCAGTCATGAAATACTGAAGAGCAACACCATCAGAATCCTTCTTGTTGGCTGTCTAATTCCAGACTCTATTGAAATTAATATAAATTCATTGTTCACCTCTAAAGTGGCTATCACATTCATCGGCAAAGACAGATGAAACTTGCATTGCTTATGTTTATAGTGCATTGTATAGGATAAAGTTCCACACATCTAAATAAGAGAACCGCATTTGGGAAAGAATGGGATGTGTTCCATTCCAATGGATCTCTCTGTAGTGCAATTCCTGACTTTTATAAAGGGAAAAAAATGCTTTGATTCACTGAGTATGTAAGTCACTGTAAGTTATTCTCACAGCTGTAATGGTTATATTGTTCCATTTCCATTCCATGTAAGATCAAGATAACAACCTTTTTATTTTATGCAGACCACTGAGCAATTGTTAAAGAGAAATGGTCTTTTGTTTGCCATCAGACTGACCAAGCTGAGAATCAAAGCTTGCAGTGTGAAAACAAAAGACTTTATGGACACATCACTATTCACTCCTCTCCTTATGGTGCTAGGAAGCCTTTTAGCTGGATTTCAAGAGTGACCAAGTGAATTGAGTAGTTTTAATTTTTTTCCTTTCCATAGGGGAATCATGTATTTGGTAACCTGGTGGTCACATCAGAGTCCCAGTTTCAGATTCAAGTTGTATTTCAAACTTGTTACGACTTGGGGTCAGGAAGTTTCATCTCTTTTGTTCTGCTGTTCCTTCTTCCTTAAGATGGGGAGCTAAGGGAGTACTTATCAAAATAAAGAGTATTTACCGGGAATTAAAGCTAGCTTTAATTTGAAATACTTTGGTATTTCACTTTCTTAAGCTATTGTTATTATTTTCATACACCAGTATCATATTGGGTGCCCAATGTGCCTCATAAAATTGTCACATTTCTGGCCAACAAAACTTTCAGAGAAAAATAAAAAGTGATGACTTTGTTTTCACTAGGTAAAAAGAATGAAAACACTATGACTTGCCGAATGAATAACAATATGGGAGCTGTCTTCATGAATGCAGAGCATTTTGAAAGCATCTTTTCACCCTTTTCCTCTCCGCTCAATAAGCAAACTCTAGGACAAAAGTGGAACATATTTTGAACATGTGACAATAGCTGTTTTCAAGGTTACACCTTAAATGGGGTTACTAGAAGAGATGTGGATGTAAAGATTTATCTAGCTTGTCCTGAGTTTTACATTCATTTCTTTGGTGGATCATATGTGCTGTCAATACCCTCAGCTGAGAAAATGCATTTTTGTCTGGGAAGTTAAATGATTTCAAATTTTACTTTGACCTGATACAGTTATTTTGACCACTGCTCAGTCAATTCTACTGAAGTGGAGTAACTGGGATTATGCTTGCCATTGAGGGTGAATAAGAGGAGGGGGGAACCATACCAGAGGGAAAGTGGGGCTCTAAGAGGAGAGGGTGTAATTAGAAGATGGTAACTTCCCAATATTTAAACATATAGAAGTCTTATCTGAAAGTTAAAACTAATTTCTTTGCTAGATATATTTGAACACCATAATCTGGAAGTGATTTTTATCCCTAGAGTGCATTTTGGAGTTACTGGGTCATCATGATTAACTGACAAGGAGTCAAGAAGTGGGGAAGTTGATTAAGGAGATTACCCAGAGAGAAGGAAGGGAAGGCTGAGGTGACTATTCAGTGAGATGGAGGAGTGTGTTTTATAGAGGCAATTTGTGACAATGGGTGCATATAAGAGATGCAGTAAGTGTGCTGTGGTTTTTCTATACATATGAGACTTATCTCCCTCCTGCTGTCTTTGGAAACAGTTTTGTAGGCAGGAATAAGAAAAAAAATACTCTGTGCATTACTTCAGCACATGAAGTTGGTTTTCTCCTTGATGGCATTGAAAGTTCATTACAAATTCAGCTTTCTACTCTCAGAGCATGCATAATTGAAACGACAAATCCACCACAAGCATTGGATATGAATAAGGTCTGGATAACGCTGTACAATCCCTCTGGTTGTGCAGTTGGCATAAGAAAACAGTGACTACACTGCATGCTACAATTAGGGAAAATTTAATTTCTAAATCCAAGGTGGGCGAGGTAAGATTTTTACCATTTTACAAGCATTCTTCTTATACTTATTTCTCCTTTGTAGCCCTTGCATCTTGAAAGGTTTACTTGCCTTTGCATCTTGTAAGTAACCACTGGCAGAAATATGCCACTTACCCAAATGGCTCAAGGGTGGAAATAAAATGGGAAAGGCACTTTTCAATAATTCCTAGTTACTTTGGACATTTTCTTTGGAAGAAAGCCATGAAAGCAGAACGTAGCTGTAGATTTGAATTTTAAAGCAAATATTTGGAACTTATACCTCGTGTTTTTTTTGGTCTACTTTTGTTAAGGATCATTTTTTTCATGTGTGGGCTATATTTTTAGTTTTAATCTCCCAAGTGATGAATTGTATGGTTACAGTCTCAGCCTCTGCCCTCAGGTTTCCAGGTGTCTGTTCCTTGAAATGCTAGAAGACCTGTCATTAGCAGGCAGAGACAAATGCCTTACAAGTACCATAGCAAATGAGCACAATAGCATGCATGGATCATCTGTGTAGTTACCACTTGCTGGAGGAATAGACTGGAGATGAATAACTTAAAAGGAGATTGGAGAACCTACTGCTGAATATAAGCTTACAATCCTTTCAACTTCTCCTACAACACATAAGGAAAAAAGGTTAATGTTTTAGAGTTGTTCTTTCAATTTGTGATCACTTACAGAAGGAGATAGAAGAGGCCTGCATACTGTGAGAGAAATTGTGGTGAAGATTTAAGCCTGTTCCTGTATTGAAAGCTGAACAGTTAGAACTGATGTTTCTATCGATAATGAGTGAGAGCACTTGTAAAGCAAAGCCCCCTTTCCATATTACAACCTCCTCTGAATTTAACCCTCTTTTGAATTCTCTTTGTTCTGTAGCTATAGTTGCCTTGCTGAACACTTCAGTCCAACTCTGAACATTTTGGGAGGTTTCTTGCACCCCCTACTGAACTATAAATGAGCTAAAATGTAGGTCAGTCTAATTTGAAATGATGCCTGTATCAAAAGTTGTTGCCTGCTGGATGAAACAACTTAAATGACTGCTTTGGTATAGATTCTGGATAGATTCTGGACTGTACCTCCTACACTACATGTTGTTTGAGATTTTATGTTAATTTTAATATATTTAGCATTCTATCTAATGCTTCATTCAAGGGGACAGCACTAAAGAACTCCAGTGTCCTTAACTCCAGCTATAAGATGCGCACTGATATACTGCAAAGAACATTACAGGACCATAATGAAGCAACTTGTGATGTAATACCCTTTTCTCTCTAAGTTTAGATTTTTATGGGGAAAAAAATATTTGAAAACGCTACTTTCCACCAACTTCCCATAGCCACAACAGAATAAGTCAATCAAACAGGTAACAAATAGAAAGAACTAAAAAACTATTATTTTATTAAAGTATCTTCTTTTCTAATTTCTCTCAGACAGTGGTATTAGGAAGAAATGGTAAGAAGAGAAGGCTATATGCTGACCTTAGGCTTTATTTATGTTTAGTGATGTGCCATTTGCCACAGAAATCCCCACTGAGAAAAAACAAAATCGATCCCATCATTTGCATCTATGAACAATTTTTTTTAGCAAAAAACATGTGGGGTTTTTTTTTATTTTCTCACACTCTCTATTCCTCCCCCAGATCTCCCGAACACACTTTCTGAAATGCTAATTCATATCCCCGAGCATGAATCTACCCTTCCTTTCTCACACCGCCTTGAGGTTCTTTGAACTAGTCTGGGCAGGACCTTGAGCAACCTGATCAAAGTTGGCCCTGCTTTAAGTGGGGACTGGATCTGATGACCTTCAGAAGTCTCTTCAAATATAAGTTATTCTGTGATTCTATTAACATTATTAATTAGACTGTGGTTTGGCATTTAGAGTAGCTTAACTAATCGTCACCTATGAGCATTGCAGGGAAACTCTGACCCCTGATCTGCGTGCCACAACCCAGCTTCCACCTTCCAGAACTGGAACTTAGATGTTATATCTTGCACCTTTGGAAATATCAGCTCTTGGACTATTTCCATGAATCCAGAAATAAAACCTAGCTCTTACTTGCTGACACTAGTACCAGCTCAGAAAGGGCATTTCTGCACCCATTTTCTTCATGTTTTCTTCTTCACTGCATATTGCTAGACACACTTCTGTATTTACAAAGGAGATAGGACATTTGTGAAAAATTTCTCCACTGTTCAAACCTACCTGTAAAAAAGCCCATACCAGAAAGGTTGCTTTATCATGTGAGATGCTTGTTCTAGCTCTGCTCCAAACCGCTTTGAAAGCAGGCAATCTGTTGTATAGATTTCAAGTCTCCATGAGAAATCAGAGTGGGCAGTTGGCAATGAGATCCAGAGCTGCTTACACTGGAAAGCCACAGGCTGCTCATAGGGAGATGAAAGATGATTCTGATATGGAAGCATGGTATTGACTGCCACTCCAGGGAGAGAAATCATTGCTTGGCCTCCTGCAGCTTTTCCATGTACCATGAAAAGGAGAAGCATGCTGGCAAACCACTGTATTTTCTTATACTTTGGAAGAAGAAGTCCGTGCTCTGCTTCACACCTTATTTTCTCTTCTCCTAACTTAGTCACACTACTTTTTTTTAACTGCTATATCTAAAGGTCTTCCAGCTGTGCCTGGCACCCAGGTAGCTTCTCTGTGTATAACAAGAGCTACAAGAAGATGTGAAGACTAGGAGAAGATGTGAAGAGTGCAAGAAACCCTCAGGGATGGTGTCACCACATAGGTCTGCCTGGAAGAAAAGCAAATATATTCATTCATTGATCCACAAATGGGGGCTGCAAATTTTTCTCCAGTAACTGATACTCTTCAGACCAGACAAAGGGAGCACAGAGCGCTCTGTCTAAACAGTACTTCTCTGAAGGCATGCAGACTGTGACATAAGGTGCACAGTGCCTTACAGCAAGAGCTGTGGTCACTGAAATGGTTCTTTCCAGAAGTAGTATTGCTCTAGACAGCCTACCTGTAAAAGCCTGCAGCTTTTGCCATCCCCTGAAATGTGACCTGGTTTTATGTTACAGCGATGGCTGGCACAGGTCAAAAACATGTCACCACGTATTCTGAATTCAAGCACCAGTAACAAAGTGCAAGTGCTTACATTTGTGCCCTAACACAATTAAATAAGAGTTAACTGACAGGTGACCATAACACACAACGTGCAATAAATAGAAATAAACATACTACAGGGCCCTCTGGCCATGTCAAAAAGAAAAAGAGAAACAAATCTGCTGCAGTTAAAATATCATGCCATGTTTAAATACTTCTTTTGGTTAAGACCCTCAGAGGTCTAAAATAAGTTTACACCAGCCAGCTCTAATCTCTCCTGTTGCAGGCAGCTCAACCTTGCTTCATAGTTTTTTCCTGAATTACTAAACTTGACAAGATAGCTTTCCTAAATCTGTTGTCCCCAGCATTTTCTGCATGAGTAGGTCATTTGTGCTTGCTGATAAATTTGTTCTATGTTGCAAAGGGGGCCTTGTGAGAAAAGAGAATATCCATAGACACAGACATGAACTATGATGTTTTCTTGGCTTTAATCCAAATGGATAAGACTATTGAAAGCCTCCTCTGAATAACCAGTTACCAGATGACTGTCAGTTCCTGCAGCTAGATCACTGCTGGAACAAATCACAGAGTCCCCAGATTGTTATGTAGAGAGGTATTGAAGAGAGTTCAGGCTGACATCTACCCTCAACAGCTCTAAATACTGGGTGCAGGAACTCCACTCTTGCAGTTAAGAAGTGACCCATCTTATGGGGAAGAAAGGATTTCAAGCCCTTATTTGCAACTCCAACCTTGATTCTACTGTTTGGATTGTAGGAGTTAAATGACATTTGATCAGGTATGTGAGGGGCTGCTTATCTTGTCAGGGTATGTCTGTGGTATCTAGGAAGGGCAGCTGTATTGATCTGATTTTGCTTTTTAAAACAGGAGGGGGTATAAAAAGACAGACAATGGACCATCAAGCATATTGTTTATTTTATTTTGTTTTGTTTCAGGAGGAGATCTTTAGTGCTGAAATGATGATCCCTGCAAGGCAGAAATGGAAAAAACTTGGTTTTGTTTGCCCGTGGATAGGCTGTATTGAACTGGATGAGTTGACAAGTTTTGGGATTTGGTGTGTTTGTTGGGTTTTTTCCCATTTTGTTGAGAAATGCTTTCTGTCACCATTGTGGGAACTGAGCTGCTGAGAAGCAAGTATTTGAAATGAGGGTAATGGGGCATCAGAGTTTTTGCTGTGCTGGTTGAAGCTCTGAAGAACGACTAGAAATTAACACTTCATGGAGCAATTTCACTTGACCTCTTTGCTTGAGTACTTTGTGAATTCAGCTCAATTTCCTTCAGCCTTCACTGTACTTTGTGGCATGGATATTTTTCCATCCCCCATGGCACAAAATAAGTCTTTTCTTAAAAGAACTTAATTGCCTAGGATGAAGTCAGTTGAAAAAAATTCATGCTGAGAACAGATAGCTTTTTCTCTCTTCTTTTCATGTAAGTTTGTTGAATTGTAATTTGTGGCAAGTTTTGCTGTTGCACAGCAATGCTCCACACACAAAACAGCCATGAACTCCAAATAATACTAATAAACCAGCAGTGAAGCTAATACGTGACTGACGAGTTTACTTCATAGTAAAGGTTGCCTGTCTGGATTTTCCCTGTCTCCTGCTGCTGTCTAATTCTTTATCATGCCATCTCACTTAGACTTTTTTAATCCTTTTTATTTTAGTATGGAATGTTATTGTGGACATAACCTTAATATCCCTTCCTTAAGGATGCACAGCAGCACCATCCTGGCACTCCAGAAAGCAGCCCATCTCAGAATGTGGTTTGAATCTTGATTAACATCAGACAGTTGGAAATACCAAGGACAGCTTGTCCGCAGCATGGGTGGGTCAGTGTCTCACATCGACATGGGGGCATTTGATCGGTCCACGCCAGCCTCTGGTTATGTTCCTGGTAACTGCAGAGTACTTGCACACTTGATAAAATTACAAGCAATGTCAGAAGCCATCAGGAAATACTTAAATCCTTTGTCTCTTTATAGAGGACTTGTGCATTTGGCTGTCTGACAATGACCTGAAGCCAGATAACTGTCACTGTCCATCTGCAGTGCACCAGTGGGGGTCAAATAATTTCTTAGCCACTGATCCTTCACCAGTGACCTCATATGGCTTCTGCTCAGTAACAGTAAGCAGTAGTCCCACCCTCTTCCCAAACATGCACTTCTCAGTTCCCTCCTGAGCCTATGTGTGAGATTAGGCTGCGTGCCTGGCATCTGCTGTGCTTCTCCTGGTGGTATGGCCCAATGACCAGAGCCTTGACTTATCCTTCTCTGTTTTTCTTTCATGACTTTTTTTCATCTGATGCTGTATCTACATCTTCCTCAGAGATGTTATGGTCACTACAGAAGCAGTATCTGTCCCTGTAACAGACAACCCCTTAACAAATCTGAGATAGCACTACCTCCACATGTTTTGGGGAGCTGGTTATATCACTCCAACGGGAGGAATGTCACTTAATGTTCAAAATATTGCCTGTGCTTTTAGGCACTTGTTTCAGCTGACTGCATCTGACTAAATTCCTGAATAGTAGTGCTGATGTTTCTCACTCACTTGGAAAAAAAGTGCCTTATGGAACAGCTCTGAAGTATCAGTCACCTTTCTGACCGTGATGGTCTTGCCTGCACCAAATTGCTCCATCACTAAGGATAAAATTTTGACTTCCCAGAGCAACAGTCACTCTCTAATACAGCTATGGGCTCACAAAACTGGGTCCAACAGTGATAAAAACATAGCACTGGTTTGTGCTGAGGACCTCAGATTTGCCCCACTACCTCTGAAAGGCTTTCACTGCTGGTTGTACTGTGTCCTAAGAAAAATTCTGTTTCACCAGTCAGAGTTTGCCTCACAGAACCAAAACCACAGCCAAAGTAGTCACAGTGGCAAGGGCTTCCAGTATTTCTCCATGGCAGGGGAAGGGAGGCAGCATCAGCATTCCCGAGTGTTCTCCCAGAGTATCCGCTGTAGAGTTAAGGCCACTGTTGCCATCCCTCATACTCCATCCGTGACACATTTTTGGACATTGAATGAACTAGAACTGGGGAGTTCAGACAGCAGCATTATGATGTCACTTGGAAATGCACAAGTAAAGGCAGAATAATGCTTTTTTAAATATGGGAAGCCTTATTACAGCTGACAGGAACATTAATATATCCCCGTCATTTGCTTGAAATGCAAAAAAATAATGTGGTGCTTCACAGATGGGCTCATAAGCAAGGAAGCAAAGATTTGTGGGAGGACTCCTCTTTGTGCAGCTTCAACACATATGCACGACAGGGACACCCAGGCCTTCAGACTAGCAGTCTTTCAGTCTGCATGTTGTGGAAATTAGAAGCCTCAGCACTAACTGCATCCATCTGATGATCCAGCTCTATTGTACCAGACTCTTTGCTCAAGCAGAAGTAGCCATATTTTCTAGAGGAATAACCATCAGAGCCTGACAGTAGTCACTTTAGAACACAATTATTACAAAAATCCCAAGGGGTTGTGTTTGCCGGTGAGAATAGCAAAGACTTCTGTCACTTTAGGCTTTTCTAGGCACTCGAGGTTTCTGTGACATTTTGACAAGAGATATAATAATGTTTGGATCCAGAAATTCAGCCTCTTTTCATCCTGAAATCATGTCCACCCAAGAGGAATCTATAGCAAGAAGAGAAATGCATGTCAGCTCTCTTCCTCTGAATATGTAGTGGATGCAGAGGAAGATAAAATCAAGCATGTAGAAAATATTCTCATAAGAAATAGGGTCCTTTGAGTTCCCTTTTAGTAGGAAGAACTGATGGATCTTTTCCAATCCATTAATTGATCTTTCTTTCATGGAAACCTCCTACACACCTGAAGGAAGTCACATCCAGTATGCTTGAGACAATATTTTGTGGGTTGAGTACTAGGGATAGCACAGCAGAGGTAACGCCATATAAATGTCTGTCCTCCCAGCACCTGTACATTTCATCAGCATTGAAAATCATGGATGCAGATGACAATTTAATATGGATGGCAAACTGTTGCTTGTGGACATGTCAAGTCAAAGTCATGAGCAGTCCCAAGGATGGAGTTGGCACAGGCTCTCAAGGAAATCTATTCCAACATCTGACTACTCTCACTGTGAAGTTTTATTTCTTCAGTCCAGCTGAATTTTCTCTTGTTGCAACTTGTTTCCTGTCCTTTTCCTGGGCACCTCTGAGAAAAGTCCAACATAGACTTCTCTACAATTACATTTTTGTTAGTGGAAGACCTCAAGTTGTCCTTCCTCTTCTCCCAGCTAAACAAACCAGAGTCTCTACACCCTTACCAACAAAGTGGTTACCCTTCACTAGCATGTGTTGCTGACTTGCCTTGTCCTTGCTATCCATCAGAATCAAGCTCTTTTCTGCAAGGCTGCCACTGAGCCAGTTAGTTCCCAGACTATACTGTTGCATGGAGCTGTCATGTTCCAAATGCAGAATTTGCATTTGCCTTTACTGAACTTCAGGGAACTTCTGTCTGGCCATTCTTCCAGTTTATGAGACTCCTTCTGAATAACAACTCTGTTGTCCAGTGTTTCAAATAATCTACACAATTTGCCATCATCTGCAAACTCAGCAAGAATTCATTCAGACCCATTGCTGAGGTCATTAATGAAAATACTGCACAGCATCTACCCCATTACTGACCCTCAAGGATAACAGCTGGTAACTCACTGTCAACTAGTTTTTGAACAGCTGACACCAAAACTGAACTCAGCAGTCTGGGTAGTTTCTCACACAGTTTTTAAGTTGTTCATCCAAACTGTATTTTTCTATAAAGATGTTATTTGAAACTGTCAAAAGTCTCACTAAAGTCAAGGTGAGCAACATGTAGTTCTCTCCACTCATCCATAATCAGTTACATATCATCAGAGAAAGCAATCACTTTTGTTGGGATAACTTGGTAAATCTGTGCTAGCTGTTCCGAGTCACCTTGTTCTTCCTATGCCTGGGCATGGCTTCCAGAACGGTTTACTCCATAATCATTCCAGAGACTGTGGACGGACCTGCAGTTTTACGCATTTTTTCCACCTTTATTATAAAAAACAGGTGCACTTCTTTTTGTAATCTTAAGGAACCTCTTTTATCACTGTGAAATTTCAAAAACTATAGAGAGTAGCTTGCTCAGTGTCTTTGGAAGTACCCCATCAAGACCCACAGACTGTGTACATTTATTTTACATTTGGTCCTTATCTCAGTCTTCCTCTCTCTGGATGTTACTCCTCTTCCTTCCTCCCCACACTCTGCCCTTGACACAATTCTATGGGAAGTCTCACGGAAAAATTTGTTAGTAAAATGGGACTCTCCAGATACACTGACAGTTTCAATTTCAGGCAAGTTTTGACCTTCCACATCCTCTATACATGCTGCTCTTCTGTATTCTTTCTGGACTGTTTGTCCCTATTTTCACCTTGCAAATGTTTTCTTTTCTTTTTTGGGCTCAGCTGGAAATTCCCACTGCAGCCAGTCCACCCTCCTGCCACACTTGTTCATTTTCCTGAGAACTGGAATGGATCATTTTTGAGCTTTAGGAATTTTGGCTTGGAAGATCAGCCAACCATGCCAGACTCCTTTGCCTTGGCATGCTTCCTCCCAGGCAATCCTTATGTCAGTTCCCTGGACAAGCTGAAGTATGCTTTCATGCAGTGCACGTTGGCAACATCGCTGCCTCATATCACTTGGGAACTTGCATGTTACACCTTATAATTGCCGCAGCTTTCATCATAACACTGCTTTCTTCTTCCTGATCCTTTGTTCTCTACCCATATTTTCTTCTGGCTTGTCCAGCATATCCATGTATAAATTATCCCTAGCAATTCCAGAAACTCCTGAGCTGTTTGTGTACAGCAATGTTCTCCTCCAAGCATGTGCAGAGTTGCTCCCCAGCTAAGTCGTCCTGTATTGTTCCAAGAGGTTATTCCTTGCTTGATGCAGGACTTTGTTTTTACTGAATTTCATGAGGTTCCCACTGGCTTACTCTTCCAGCCTACATAGTCCCTTCTGAAAAGCAAGTGCTTTTGCTTCAGAAGTACAAGCATTCCCACTCATATGGTGCAGGAACACTCTACTAGCCATGGCTGCTGCCTTCCTTCACACACACACACACATACCCTGCTTTCACCCTCCTTCCAAAGCAGTTGAAATGGAGATAATGCTGAGGCGATTCCATGTGTTCTGATTACATATGACCTCATTAGCACATTTTTTTCCTGAAAAAAAAATCCACTTCAGATAATGAAATCTTGTTCTGGAACAAATATGTAGTTATTTTATTAAAAAGTGGTGTAGGAAAGGGGATTTCATCTTAGGAATTTTTTATTGTTCAGTTTTTCTGAGGGAAAAAGAAAAGAAAAACAACAAAATGACAAGAAAAAATAAAACAAAAGAAAAGCAATTGCTGTATTTCAAAGCCAGTGAAAATTAGACTTTGCCAAATGGAAATCATAATTCTTCTATTTCCCTGGTTGCTCAGACATGTGTAATAGGCTTGGCAAAGTGTCAAGGAAAACAGGGGCCAAGCTGCGGTGTGTTCAGAAGAATCAAAAGGCTGCTTTGAAGAGAGGCAGATTTCAGCACAGCTCAGAGGAGAGGAGTCTGAAGTTCATCTGCAGTTTACTCCTTACTAAGAGGATAGAGGAGGCAAAACACATACAATACAAAGACACTTTTCAGCTTTGAAAGGGAGACAGTGCAGTCTTGCTAGGTACACTTTGTTTCTTTTGATTTCACGTAGAGTGCTTTAAGCCAAAAGTACATGGCAAAATTAAAAGCTTGAGCAGGATGACTAGCTTTAAAATCTGTAAAATGTGGACTCAAGTAGGTCATGGTGAAACACAGAACATGCAATAGCACCCAAAATAGAAGTCAGAAAACACACCGTGAGTCCAGTTCTCTTGCAGAAGGTACCTGTCTGAAATGAAATTGGCAGAAGTTTCCAGGTTTTTCGTAACACTTGCATACTCCAAGCATGGGAGCTGATAGGTCCAGAAAGTTAAAATATTTCACATTCTTTTTGAGAGAAACTCCAGGCTGAGAGCTTTGCAATCAAGAGAAGGGACTCATCACTGATGTAGCTTCAGCTTCAGGAGTAGAAGGACAGTGTTTTAGTGGTCTGTCATAGAGAATCTTTCCACCATTTCCAAGATTAATCCACAATGGAATATCACTGCCTTTGTGCAAGCTTCTCATGAAAGGGTGCTGTGAATGTCAAAAGACACAGAAATGATCCAGTGGCAGGAAAAACCAAACTTACAAAATGGGAATCTTAATGAGGTGAACAACTGTTTTACCTGAGAACGCAAAGATCTAGAAGTAGGTTTCCACTTGGGAAATCCCTGCATACCTTGTTGCACGAAACTGAAGTGATATACTGGGGAAAGGATAATGTTTTATCCAGTTACTCCACTTGCATTCATGTGCCATGGGATGACAGTGAGTCACTGTACGTTAGTCAAGGATATGTTCTTAGGATCACTGCATAAGGGTGTTCATGCATAAAGAACTTCTCATGGTGGCGTTAAATAGTAAGTACCATCTGAAATAGATTAGCTTTGGAGGTTGAAAGTAACCTTGACATTTTCTAGCAATGAGGTCAGCTAAACATTAAAGGAGCTTACTGGGCAAAGAAGTTGGATTGTCTTTGCTTGGGCTCTTTCGAGTCAGATTTGGTACATTTCAGAAGGATGTTCTGTTTGTTTGGGTTTTTTTTCTAATCCACCTTAAGGGGAGAAAAAGCATTTCTGAGTGTTTCAGAGATCAGAATAGTTGGTCAAGGGAGCAGTTCTTCAGTACTTCAAAAATGGGAACTTTAAGGTCTATGACAGCTCATTTAGATTTGTTTTTAAAAGCCAGCTTAGAATCATTACTATGGGCGTAGTCAGGAACTGGTACAGTACAGTCCACATGGTGAAACAGTGACTTCTAGCTGGCCCTGGACAGAAGATACAGACGGGGATACCAGGTCCACACAGACCAAATCTGTAATATTCTTCTTTTTCAGGCTCTATAAAACCACATCCTGGACCTTTTTGTGTCCTGCTGTTTTCTAATGTCTTCTACCAGTTCGGTTATATCTTCTTCTGACCCTGTACATCTGAGGCACTTTACTCAAAACTGATTTGTTTAGTTCAAGTCCTCTATAATATTTTAAGAAGGCAGTTCCTGACCACTGGGCTTTCAGAGGGAGGGAAAGAATTGCCATTGGAGTATGAAGAAAACTGTTTTCTTGGTATAAGAAAAATTGCAGGAGTTTGCAAATGAGATGCTGAAAATTTACAAAGAGGAGAAAGGAGAGGAGGAGGAAAATATAGATACTGTCTTTCCATTCATACCCTCCTTCCCTTAATCTCCTCCCTTCTCTTCCCCCTTTCTCCCTTTTGGGTTATTTGGTGTATAAAAATCTTTCATTATGAACTTTGCCAGGAACGTTAAAGTTGTTCTTGTGTTTTGCTTGGCACATAACAACCTTCCAACAGAAAAGACCGCAAAACTCACAGGAAACTGTAGGGGTATTTGGGCTTACCTTTACATTTGAAGCTGCAACCTCTGTTGTTGTAACATGTCACTTGTGAGTACCTTTATTTAATGAGCAGACAATTCATGTTTGGGAGTGACCTCAGAGGTGAAGTCCCACACAGAAGGTGTTAGGCTGGTATGTTCTCAGTGTGTGAGAAGGGTATTAGCAACTGCAGCGAGATTTCCTCAGACAAGAGGAAAGGTCACTTGTTCCTTTATGCCAGCACAAGAAAATGCTGCTACCTGGGAATTTGACGAGTCTGCTAAAATATGAATCAAAGTGTAAGAAAAGCCACATGAACGTCCTTGAGTAGTTTTCTGCTGTAGTCCCTTCACAAAATTCCAGCAGCTGAAAAGAAGCTTAATTGAACCACATCCCTAAAGAGAGATACCAGCACTGCAGGGCCTGCTGTGACCCAGCTACTCCCGGCTGTGCAATGGCATCTGGAGGATCTACAACTGAATCCCTGGCAATGTCTTTTAGCCATAGGCTGAGATTTTGTGAATTAGCACATATACTGAAAAGTTGCTGAAATTAATTTTCATTCCATTGTGCCCTCCCTGTGTCAGCTCAGTTTGAGGTGAACAGAAAAACCAACCTCTTAAACAGAAGAAAACTAAACAGAAAAATCTAGGACCTGTTGCTCTACAGAAGACACCTTACCTACCTTACATATCTCATTTCTTAAATTACATCCAGCCTCTCATTTGCGTCCACTGCAAAGTATTCCTGGGGTAAAACCAAGCAGTTCTAGTTTTGATGCCACTAAGGGCCAGCTCTGGCTGCAGCCATACTGTGGTCCTGGTCACGCTGCAGAGCACCTGCATGTAGCCCATCTGCCTGTGCTGGTGTGTGACTGCACCACAGTATTTCATAGAAGACTCACACTGCACACTTTGTCACACCTGTGACAAGGCACTACCCACTCATACTGAACCTACTTTTGGTCCTTCTGACAATGCTCTATTTGCTCCATGGACCAGATAAACTTTCCTGTGTTTCTTCTTGTTTGACCCAGGCAAAAGCAGATGTCACCTGCCCAATATATCACAGTGGGTGTCTGGATAATTTGTCTGCAGACAAGAACAAGACTGCTGTCAGAAAACAGGGACCAGATTACCGAAATTAGCTGACACACAGCCTCATTCTCTACTTCTACCCATCTAGTTATTTGGCACAAGTAACCTGCAAGAAAATAGACTTTTGCAAATACCCTTGAATTTCATCTGTCTTTTTAATAAGCTGGACTGCAACTCTATCTCCAGACATTCATCCAGGTTTGTCAGCATGGAATATCCTGGCTCAGAGCAGATAATTCTGTGATAAGAGGTGAGGCAGAAAAATGCAAGGTGAATCTGAAGGAGGAGGAATCATTTGGGGGGGACCAAACTATAATCCCCTTTGTTTCTCAGATTCAAATTCCACATGTGCATAATTTGCATCAACAGAAGGAGGCAGCCAGAGAAAGGAAGAAACAAATAATATACAGTAATAAACAGCAATGACTGCACATCTTAAATATCCTTCCTCATGCACACAGTCACAGAATGGATTTATTCGAAGCCAATTCAAAGCCTAGCACAAATTCTTATTTATCACTCTGAGGGCTCTCCTCCCTCCCCCAGGCTGTAACAAAATTCTGCTTGCTGGGGAACTGCTGTATACATTCTACATGTGCTAGGCATCATCCTCTAAATCCATGCTTACACAAAAGAATGTTGACAGTCTGAAACCCTGAACTTGGTGTTTATCCTAAACACACACATGCAACTATTTACACAGGAGAAATCCTTTAGAAGACAATAGCCACAGGTAATGTCGAGCTTTAGAATGGATGGGCAAGGGAGAAGCTATGGAGTCTAAATGCTGTTTTCTCCTGTAGTTTCTAAGTGCTATAAAAATGTTTGGTGTGTACTTGTAAGGAAATGTGCAATACTATTCTGTAGTATACCTCGAGTTAGAAGAGCTAGAGGGCCATTAGAGGTGGTAACAGAGTGCTGTCTTGGCTGCAGACTTCTCTCCAGCTGAATTACCTAGTACTCTTTGATTGAATCACCACTTCAGATACAATGTACAATTTCCATCTAGAAGTTTTCTTCTGATTTTTTTTTATCTTTGATTTCCTTCCTTCTCTCTCCCTAGTGGAAGAAGATGGAAAAAGACACATTTGCCTAAAATTAGTATATTGTCTGTGCATTTCCTTCCTTTCTCTCTGCTTAAAATCTGCATTGCCAAATTAGGACTGGCATAATCTAATTAAGACAGACATAAGAGAGAGAGAAAGCTCAGAGAAAGCTCAGAGAAAGTCTAGATAGGAGTAACAGGAGGAGAACTGTGATTTTTTTTTTTTTTATTCCTGCTCAGGCATAATCTTAAAGGCATGAAGCAACACACATGCCTACTCAAACAAGTTGTTAGCAAACTAATCGTGCATTACAAGGCAGCAGAGCCACACTGTGCTCATTATATACTGTTTAAAGATGGGTTTAGTGCAGTCAGAAGGCAAATCAAACATGGCTAGACATAAGGTTGTATGGGAAAGATTGCCTCTTTCCTTTTAAGAGGCACAGAAAAAGTCATTTGCTTTAGCATCAGTCTTTATGAAAGACTGGAATACAGAGGCTGAATTGCCTATCTTCTCAACTCAAGGGAGCCTTTGAATAAGAGACTCCTTTCCTCAGTTCTTGAGAAAGGGAAGAAGGGCTTTCTCAAGCAATCCATTCTTCTGCCTAGATAAATGACAGGCAACTAAAAGGCAGATGGTCATGCTGGTAATGGATATTTCCCAAAAAAAAACAACTTTAAGGTGAACATAAGTAGCAGATAGCTTGAAGAGTATATTCAGGGAGAACTTCCATCATTAAACACAGACTCAACATGTATGGGAAGTGGAGAACTGGATTGGCTGTGCATATGGTTAGATCACATATGTGAATATTTATGCTAAGAGACTGAAAGATGAATATTTTATCTCAGAAGTTACTTGTATTTTAGTACAAATAGCTTACATATATGGAAGACTCAAACAGATTTGTCCATTAACAGCAGATTTCATGTCATGAGCAGCTATTCTGCTCATTTAAACAGGCCAGAATTAATTTTGTAAATTTGCATGACCTTGTACTAAAACTACTTCAGTCATAAGAGGTTTTAGAATATCTTTGGAGAAAAAAAAAAGTTTAATTTATCATAGCTGTTTTGCAAGCATTTGACAAATGAGATCCAGTCTTCACCATTCTAGGTAGCATTGTGCTCCTACACAAGGATGTTCATACTAGAAGAGCTGAGCTTTAATCTAATAAACTCAGCCACGAAAGAAATAGAAATTTCACCATAAAATGTGGCTCCCTTAGATATTTTTCTATACATTCTTTCCTGTATGTGTGTTGCTTTTGTAGTGTACATAGTGAAGGCTACAAAAGTGCCAGTGAATGTTACTGTAAACTGTACAATAAGGTGTGATTTGTCCCTGTAAATGCAGGAATTTAATGCTGGTTTTAGACATTCTAGTGCATGAAAAACTTACTGGGTTTTTTATTTATTTTAAGATCAGATTGGTCTCTATCTAGCTGTTTATAGCCTCAGAATATTGGAATATATAGGATGCCTTTTACGTAAGGTGTTCTGTGCAAACATCTGTGCCTACAAAGGCATTTATTTGTATTCCCCTTTCCTTATACACCATGGACAAAGCTTGTGCAAGAACTAGACATCTTACACTGTGGTTTTACTGTCTGCTAGTCAATCCAGAACCGTGACTAGTCTAGACAGACCTTGTAAGAAACAGTGAGATGGGAGATGGACTGGAGATAGAATTGCTGGGGAGGGTGTGAGCAGGACTCTGTTCACCATGCCTCTGTGTTCCTTCACAGACTTTTCATGGTACCTCAGCTCATCATCAGTGGGGGGAGTTACTCTCCCCTTGTCTTAACAATGTGAGACTGGCCATTTAAAGCTACATCATGCAGGTCACTGTCTGGTTTCTTGTGTCTTCTCCAGAGAGGCTCCAACTGCCTAAGTATGAAAGCCTGCAAAGCAGACTGCCCTGAACCCATGCACGTGCAGCTTCCCGCTTTGCCTGGTGCTCCCTAGAGCTGGGAAGTGCTTACGGCTTGGCAGACTGTTATGCAACTGTAAGCAGTCTGTACTCGAAGACCGGACTCGCACCCACTGTGTCCTGCTACACTGAACAGCATTCCCCAGCCTCTGTCATTGTCACCATGCCTTGAATAGAGTGTCATTAAAGTACTTAAATTACGTGTATATTTCCTTGGATAGCAAAGGGAAACACTGCAGCAGTTTGTGTATTTGTTTCCTGAGCGCAGGAGGCAAGATCATTTTGTGGCAGCCTCCAGAGGGAGAGCGGAGTTCTTTATAAGAAACTTGACAAGGGCATTGCTGCCTCGCCTGAATCCCAGTCCTCAGCACAAACATGAGCGTGGACCAAGCACCAGTCCATTACAATGCTGTTCCACTACACAGCCCCTCATGATTGACGGTGGATATCTTACTTGTCAGTACAGATATTTAGAGAGCTCAAATGATTGATGTCCATGGCCTAAAAAGATTCAGTACATTTGTTTTGTCCATTACGTTATTATCTTTCAGAAGTTCCTGTCAGATTAACAATTTCAGTCAGAAAACAGGATATGTCCCATTTTCTCCCCTTCCCCCCAAATGAGTTTTTAGCATAACAATCTAAGCTGGATTAAAAAATAAAAATAAAAAAAGACCCAGGCTGCTCTTCAGTCTCTTCCATGCTGTCAGAGATCTATAAAGCTTTCTTTAGAGACAGATGTGCAGTGTGAGTAAATATGGAAGGAGCTTGTCATCATGGTTATCAACAGTCCTAGAAGACCAAGTCAGCATCAGAGCTCAACAGTATGCCAACACATGGTAAGACTATTTTCTCTCACTGGACTTGGCCCATCATCACCATTATTCTTGCAAGAGAAACCTCATCTGTGTCATTTGCACCAGACTCCTGAAGTTTGTCTCGGGTGCATGGCTGCTGGTCCAGCTATAGATTTATTTTTTAGTGATGATCTCTGGGACTTTCAAGGCCTAAATAAAACTGTACTGGCAGTCACTCTGAACATGCACATCTCCAGTTCTCTACAGCAGGCTCAAGCCCAGAAGGCAATGCTTCCAATCTCAGGTATCTTCATTCCAGTCCCAAGGTACAGTAAGTAAAGCCCAGTTTCTTTTTCCATTCTTCATTCTTTCCTCATTGCAGAGGATGCTGCCCAAACCTCTCCAGCTAAAGTTCTTCACTCTTGTAGAAACAAGTATACCTGCTCATCCTGAATCAGTTCAGGCTGGAAGGGTAGCTTGCAGTGTGTCCTAGATATAGTAACTACCATATTCTTGGTATGCTGCATGCAGCATAATTTGAGCCACTTTTTTGATCTGCAAGAGACAGAAGAAGGACTTGCGTTATTTTATCTAACATGGCATATCTGCTCCAGCAATTTGATGGTGAACCACTGTTCAATGGCATGAGTTTAAATTGTTTGCAATGAAACACAGTCTTTTCATGTGACTGACTCCTGGTTTTTTTTCAATATAGCATGGTGATGGAAAAATCTCTCAAAATAGTAGCCTGTTGAAAAGGCCAAGAATCGGTTGATCTGTATTTAAATTTCAGATTACAAAAGTGCACTTAGTGCTGTGGGTTGTCATGTGGCAATACCTGGTTTATAAAAATCCAGGTATTACAATTTTGAGACATCTATCTAACCTATCAAACAGTTCAGAGTCATTTATACTCTTAATGAGAGACAGTTTAAATAGTACCAGAAGCTTAATATAATGTGGGATTTTTGGCATAAACGTTTCTTTAAAATTTTGTGCATATCCACTAAGGGAAGCATCTTTCCTGAGTGGTTGTGAGGGTGGGAAGTATCTCTGTAGTCAAAAAAGATGGTCACTCCATCCTAGATAGGCACATGTATGGGAAAAACGAGACCCTGCTCTTCCTACAAAGGGGGTAGGTGTGAATGGTTTGGTTTGGGGCAAAAGGGACCTAGACATCAAGCAGCTACAGCAAGCATAGTAGCTCACACAGATAAAACTCATGACAGGTGTTATGCAAATGTCTCAGAGGAGACTCCCAGCCTCCAGTGAGCACAATTGGTACCATGAAGATGCATTTTGAGCAACCTGGCCTAGTGGAAAATGTTCCTGTCCATGGCAGGGGGGTTGTAAGTAGATGAGCTTTAAGGTTTCTTCCAACCCAAACCATGATATGACTCTATGATTAGCTCAATTACACAGCATCACAGTCATGACACTGTCCTGAATAACCAGTCCCTCCTAGAAAACTAATGACAAAAAAAAAAAAAAAAAAAAAAAAGGAAAAGCCTAACAAACAGAACAAAATGTGGGTGTTCT
>JAWMRA010000041.1:50694387-50946526 GCA_035584735.1 Pseudotriccus pelzelni | reverse complement strand
ATTGCCCAGCCCTCTCATTTGTTGAGGTCTCTCTGCAGGACCTCCCTGCCTTTGAGGGAGTCAACAGCTCCTCCCAGTTTTGTGTCATCGGCAAACTTGCTTAGTATTCTTTCCAGTCCTGCATCCCAAGTCATTTATGAAGATGTTGAAGAGCACAGGGCCCAAGATGGAGCCCTGTGGAACCCCACTAGTGACAGGCCACCAGTCTGATGTCATCCCATTCACTATTACCCTCTGTGCTTGGCCCATGAGCCTACTGCTCACTCACCACGTGGTGTGTTTATCCAGCTGTGTGCTGGACATGTTGTCGAAAAGACCCTGTGAAAACCAGTCTCAAAAGCTTTACTGAAATCCAAGAAGATTACATCAGCTGGCTTCCCTTGGTCAACTGGGTGGATTACCTTGTCATACAAGGTTTGATAAGCAGGACTTTCCTCTCATGAAGCTGTGCTGGCTGCAACCTGTGACTGCATTGTCTTTCAAGTGTTTTTCAACACTTCCCTGAATAATCTTCTCCATAACTTTACTAGGTACTGAAGTGAGACTGACAGGCCTGTAGTTTTCAGGGTCCTTCCTCTTACCCTTCTGGAAAATCAGGACAACGTTCACCAGCTTCCAGTCAGCTGGGACCTCTCTGGATTCCCAAGACTGCTCCAAAATTGAAAGAGCTTTTGACCACTAAATTTGCTCCAGTTTGAGAGACTGACTGGGTGATTTTTATGTATCCCAAATCACTAACTATGCAATTCACCCAAGTGTCCTGGTTCGGATAAAGCTAATTTTCTTCCTAGTAGCTGGCACAGTCCTGTGATTTGGATTTAGGATGAGAATAATGCTAACATACTGATGTTTTAGTTGTTGCTGAGCAGTGTTTACACTAAGTCAAGGACTTTTCAGCTTCTCACACCACTCCACCAGTAAGTAGGATGGGGGGAGGGCACAAGAAGCTAGGAGGAGATAGAGCTGGGACAGCTGACCCAAACTGGCCAAAAAGATATTTCATACCATATGATGTCATGCTCAGTATATAAACTAGGGGGAAATTTGGCCAGGGGCTGCTGGGCTTAAGTTAGCAGGCAGGGAGCAATTGCATTGTGCATCACTCTTTTTGTACATTCTAATAATTCGTTTAATTATCATCTTGTTTATCATCATCTTCATGACTTCCTTTTCTCTCCTATTATTCTGCCTTTATTTCGATCCACAAGTTTTATTTTTTTAATGTCCCACATCCCACAGGTGGAGAGGAGAGTGAGCAAGTGCCTGTGTGGTGTTTAGCTGCCTGATGGGTTAAAACACAACACAGAAAAAGCCACTGAAGTGCAGGTTTTGGAAAGAGAACATCTCCATTGTTTTTACCATATCTGCTGGAACAGGATTGTAGGCACAGTTTGAGTTCTTACATCTATCGCTACTTACAAACTCTGATAATAGCAATGATATTGTTGTTTATAATTCCTTTGACAGTCTTTTTAAAATGTGGGCCAATAAGTTTTGTTATAAAAGTTATTTTTGAAAACATATTTTCCCTCTGAAATGGAAGTGTGTCTTTCTGCAATAAATGTACTTTTCAGTTCTCCAATTCAGTTGTTCTTTATTATTGCTTGCACAAATGTTAAAACTATGGTCTAAATGTAAGCAGTAAATCTTATACTCAATTCTCTTAACTTTGGGATTGTTTTCTAATTGCAAGGAATGGCCACTTGGGAGGAGGAGAAGTTTAACTTAATCTACCTTTGGATAACACTCTGCTGCTTCATGTAATACAGATGGATCACAAAAAAACTCTGAGCTCTTTATATAGACAAAAAAATAGTTTGCATGGGATTCTTAGTCTATTTTTTATTATGTTCCCCTTTTGCAAATGGATTATTGTTTCTGTCACAGTGGGTCCTAGTAATTTCCTTCATAGAGGGTGTCTCTGTCATAGGAAGTGCCATATTAAACAGATGGTTTTTTTGTTGTTGTTGTTTACATGAGCTCTTTGAAGGTTTAGACTTAATTCCAACTTGAAGAGAAGCCTCTTCAGTCTATTTACTGTCTTCAGCAAGGTTTCAGTAAGGTAGGACCAGACCTGCCTTGCAATCTAACACACTCATCTTCAGCCATAGCAGCATGCCCTGGGCTTTCCGTTCCAATTGGCAATATGCAAAATGCAGGGCTATTGCCAGTTCCACCTGCTCCCTCCAGGGTTCCCAAATGCTATGCAGTAAGCACTTCAACTAGATTAACTTGCCAGTTTCTTTGTCACAATGAGTTTAGGTCCATAAGGAGATGAACCACAACAAGTATCCTTGCTTGCTTTTTGTAAAGTTTGTTACAGTGCTTTCAGAAAGCTCATGGACAAAACTGATTCCAACAGGTTCAGAAAAGAGCAATGCTGGAGCTGAAAGCAGAGGTTAATGGCAAATGACAATGTATTGATTTAAATAGTATGGCTGTGCAGTGCTCTCACATGACTTCAATTTCCAGCAGGCGTGAGAGGAGAAGAGACTATCTCAATTTAGGATGGCATACTCATGAAATATGCACCAATCTCTTTAACACAAATTCATGCCTCATTTGTTAATGTCAGAAAACCCCTGTGCAAACACCGGGCAACACAAATGGAAAGGCTGTGTCACAGGAACAGAGCTAGCAGTCCCCTGTGAGGTGCTGCTGAAATCATAATGGGTATACTGACTCTTGTTCTGGACATCTTATGAGGTGGATTCCGAATCTGTTTCCATGGGGATGCTCTGGGACTTTCTTATTAAGTGAGTTAATCAAAACTCATTATGTAATGGTATGAATTATAAAGTAGATTAATTTCTTCTGTCTTCAAACTCTCCTTTACTTAAAAAATAACATGCCAAAGGCCTGAGGGATATGATAACCACCTACTAGCTTATTGTGAATACTGTTTTTACAACTCCCTGCATAATGGGGCTCTAACCCATAACTGATGCTGCTATCTAATATAAATTAGCAAAAAATTGCTTACTCCATATTCATAACTATTACATACTAAGATAAGAGGAATTCTCTACCACATTCAAGAAGGGTATGATTGGATGAAATGGGGCTGGATGATGCCCAAAATGTCCTAATATAATGATAAAGAACCATTCTCTTATCAGTGAGCTCGATTACTCACCCCTCTCCCCGAGAAATGTGGAAGCAAATGTTGGAGATGGATGCTGTGAATTTCCAGGAGGTTTTACAAGTAGGATAAATGGACAAGTAGAATACCATAGAGTACATAAACAGGCTTTGGCAGCTCTCAAATCTTTAGGGTCCTTCAAAGGATAGTGCTTCCTCTAGAGTCACATATATGGCTACTCCTTCTGACAGTGTATTCTTGTGCTGAATAGTACTCAAGGGGCCGTTTTTTCTGCTCACATGTGCCAGACACTATGGATTCACCTAACTCAAGAGCCATATATGGAGTCTTAGAAAGCAGAAGCCAGAAAAACTCCTCTGCTTCCCAGGCACCTTTGGTAGGATGCTCAGGTGTATTAGCAGGTAACAAAATGCTTTCTACTCGAGGCTCAGAGCAGAGAGAGAGCTGTGTCTAGGTGGCCTGAACAGCCTGCTTTGTTCTGCAGCCAGTTCTGCGTGCAAAGTGCTGTCATGCTTGAGCACAGCCACTGCCATCTGCTGCTGAGTGTGTATGTCCCATTTGCTGGTCTGGTGATCACTGATCACTGATCAGAAAACTTGGCCAGAGCATCTACTCAGGGGAGAAAGCCAAAAATGTTACACAGGCAGCCTACATATACCTGTGCTTGGGGACAGCACTGTGAGACTGTCAAAGAGGTCAAAGCATGGGACTAGGCAGGGCTCCAGATTATCATCTTATTTCTTTTTTTTCTGTTGGCAGTTAATGATTGTCACAGCATGATCTGTTACAGATATGTGGAGTGCTCTTGGGGAAAAGGCAAAGGGGAGAAGCAGAAGATTGTCTTGGATTTTGGCATCAGAAGCAACATTTTTAACACTTCACAGTTCACTCCTACTTTTAATTATACTCTCTGATCTTTTGATCCACCCACTGAGCACAGAGACTCTTTCCAAGGTGCTGAGAAATACACTGGCGATCCACTCGGTCATCGGGAATCATAGTTGCCAACTCATGGAGCAGTGTGCTGAGCTCCGTGTATCACTGCAGGAGAAGAATAAAAGAGAAAAGAATGATGTGAGGATGTCAGTCTCCTGCTGCCATGTGTTCTTCCACTTCACAGGTGGAGCACAGGAGCTCAGACAGCTTAGTGTGAGATGTCTAATCCCCATTTGTGCATCAAACGATTAACATCCCAAAGAGATGGCACATCTGAAAATATCAGCCCTGTTACTTCATTGTGCCTCAGTTTGCCCAGCTGAGAAAGGGGCAGGTGATGTGTCCGTGATGAAGTATAATATATTCATATTTTAACTGCTTGGAGAGCTGCAGAAGAAAGTTCTGTTATTCTGCGAAGGCTCTGAATGATAGAATTACAGAGAATGTTATTTGATCTCCTAATCTCCTACTTAACTATAAAATTTCTCCTTGCAATTCCTACAGCAATTCCACAGCTACTTGATTATCTGGAGGGTAGTTCTTAGAAAGGCTTTTGAGTGTGATTTAAAGTCTGCAGATCATCAGAGACTTCACTGTACTTCTTTTATAAAAAGTTTAGGGTTAAGCAGTTAATTAGTTAAGTGGAAAATGGTTAAGGGTTAATTACCTTCATTTCATAATTCCTTAAAAATGTCTTCTTTTCAGTCTGACTTTTATTTCACCTCAGAAGTAAATTATCATGCATTAATTCTCAAAGTTTTTTTCTAAAAACTGTGTGGATATCAAAAGAGGCTATTTCTAGGTGACTAGAAATAGATTACTTAAACAGGAAATAGGGGATTTTAATGTGCTAAAGCTCAAACATACATTATTGTACATTATAAAAATACCCCTGCTGCGTATGCTAACTACTATACAATATAGTGAAATACTAACTAGTAAGTTGCCCATACACCTCCGTAAGCCTGCAACACCCTATAATCAACACATCTCAAGCCACCAAACAGATCAATCATTTTAGTCCTTACCGTAAGCAAATTCTTCTGCTTCACCAGCTTAGCACACTGTGAGAAAACCTATCCAAGTCTGATATAGCTTGATGTACCCTGGGACATGTTTCTTTCAAAATATGTTCTACACACTTAATAAACAACATATAATGTCAACAGTAGAACTTCAGCAGTGCATTTCCATTACAGCACAAAACAAGAAACAAGGGAAAGGCTGTGTGGGAGGTGTAAATAGTGAGTGATGGAGAATTATACATTACTGGAAAACTGATCTGAACCTGTTAACTCTTTCTTTCAGACTTCTTCATATTTTGTTTCCCTGGTGTTTTTTTTTTTCTTCTTGGACAAGCAGCACTTTTACAAAGACTATGCAACAATACTCCCTGATTCTTTTTTATCTGATTGGCAGGTTGTGGTTTTTTTTAACACCAGTACTTTCATTTTTTACTTCTTTGGCTTTTACATTTTAGCATCTTTTTAGTTTTAGTGGTGTTTGGCATACACATCTAAATGAACAGCTGGAAAGTATTTGCAAGTGGAATATCCTCCTCCATTGAACGAAGGTATGAATCACTGGCTCCCTCAGGAGTAGTTGCTGAGCTGAGTTTCATCAGTGGTGTAAATGTGCTATTTGCCTGTGTGACTCCTTGCCAGTGACAGCAACAGGCTCAGGGTAAGCCTGCTGTAAAGATCAATGAATCAGGGGCACAGTCAATGGAGAATTCACCTTGAGTCCTGGCAGACCAGCAAAAAATAATTCAAAAAGCTCTAACAAAGAGCAAGGGCCTTTTTTTTTTTTTCCGGCTGTTGTTTAGTCAATGTTTTTCTTCCTAGAGGCTTGAAACAGACAATCGATAGATTTGGTGTCGAGAGAAAGAAGAACTACCTGCATAATGACTTCTCACCAAGTTTCATGCAGAAATACTCCTGGCTGGGAAGCAGTGAGTGGATACAATCATGTTGAAAATAAGATGGTAGTTTGGAAGATGGAGTATCACCATTAGCTTGGAGCAATGAACAAGGCTGATGGTAATTTCTTCACTTCAGTCAATTTTTAAGTAAAACTCAAATATTTTTCCTCAGTTCAAGGCAGAATTGCTCAAAGTAGTTCCACATCTCTAATCCGATGTCAGGTATGGTGACTCCTAATGGCTTTATATAGATGTGTGATTTATGAACCTCTTCTCTGTTAGTATTGTCCTGATATTGCTGTTCAGTGTATAAAAGCCATCACATTTTTATCATCTTTCAGGCCAAACACAAATTCCAGTCACCAAGACTGAAGCAATGATCAGAGTAGGGAATGAAATATATACCATTATGCATGAATTTAGTAACATTCCCAGACCCATTCAAACAAATCGCCTTTGGCCTCACAATTCAGTGTGCTCTTTCCAAAGGAGAAGTGTTCTTGGGTGACCTTTCCAACACATGAAGATAAAAGGGAGTCTTTTGCTGGGATCCTTACTGCAAGCCATGGCCAACGGGACTGGAATGAAGGTCTGAGAAGAGAAGCACCTGTAACAAAGTGTGCCCTGACCAGGGTTTGGTGGCCATCATCTCCTCAGTTTGGTACACACTGTCCTGTTAAAGCAGTGTGGGAAAGGCTTGTCTGCTTTCTGCTTGGAGGTAGTCATTTGTATTTCTCTTTCATATTTTTAAAGACACCACATTATCCGTAATTTCAGTAGATGTATTGTGGAAAAATCATGGATTTAGAGATTTAGATATCTTGCACAGGAGAAAATGGATCTGATGTGTAGGGCTAGGGTAATAAAAAAGGAGAAAAAGAAGGAGCAACAGTAAAAGAAAAACATTTGGTGCCTAGAAGTTTTAAGTTAATAAAAGCACCAACTTGTCTGGCTTTTGGTGCCATTTAATGTCTATATTAAAATTTCCAAAGAAATGCTAATATTTCCTTTCCATCTCTTCTAAGCATAACCCCTCAGTAAATCAAGTTTTGTTAAGTAGCAAATATGATTTGAACAAAAGCTATGAGAGACAGAATTTATATAGAGTAAAGTTGACTCAATTTCTCAGTAATGGAGATGAAAAAGCACTCCACTGTCTTTCTGAAACATGCTAATTATGCTTACTTTTCTTTCCCCCGTAAAAAAGCATTTAAAGCTATAAATCCTGGGAATCTGTAATGGAATCTTGAATGATTTCCTTACGGCACACAGAAGAACACAGGAACTCCTTTCTTTTGGGGCCTGGGTTTAAATCCACAATTCTTACTTGCAAAAGGTTCTTATCACTTACTCAATATTTGCTTGTTCATTTCACAGCGATGAATACCCCAATCAGTACAACTTCCTGCTCTTTCTGAGAAATTCAGTTCTGGCGTAAGGAAGGAGTTGTGGGCATCTCAATGGACAAGTTGAACACAAGCCAGTTGTGCTTTACTTGTGAAATAGGCCAACCAGTAACTGGACTGCATTAGTATCAAGGAAAGAGATTTTTCCACTCTGTTCAGCGCTTTTGAGGGAATAAAGGGAAGTCAAGTTACACACCGGGAAAAATAAATTCTTAGTGGAATGATAGTGGTTAAATGTGGGGACAGTGGCCTAGAACACAGTGGGGCATCTGAACAATTCTGGAACAACAGAGACTGTGTTTAGTGACACCCTGCTAGAAGTTCCCCACTTGCTACCTTCTACCTTGTGTGCTTTCACAGGGTGTAGCTTGGTGCATTTTTATCTGCAAGGCTGAAAAGGCAAGATAAATTAGTGATGTCATCACAGGGGTTTGTTCATTCACTTCAAAACTCTGGGACAAGTGGAACTTGCCTGACACTTGCCTTCTAGAGGGTTTTTCTTCAGAAGCAACTATTTTGATGGTATTGTCTTTTGCCTTTCCTTCCTATTTCTTTCCAAAAATGAATGCGGTTAGATTTTTTTTTATTTTTTTTTTTTTAACACACATAAGATGTGCCATCAGATCAGTGACAGGAATACTCATGAGGACTCTTTACACAGCAGAAATCATCTTTATCTGCCCTCACCTGTCAGGAGGCTTTGTTTTTCCCTTTGGTTCCTTTTTGCCCTTCCATCTCAGACTTCTGCTTTTCAGTGCAAAAGTGGCTGGGAGATCTGAGAGAGGCTGTAACACCCACAGCCAGCAAAGTGGTAGCTGCGGAAGGGAGGCTGCCCCTGCAGCAGTACAAATCCAGCAGACAGTACAGAATGCTTTGGAACCATGGGGAAGTCTGGCAACCCAATTGTACTGCACAGCATCATAGGCACACCTGCATGACATGTTCTGAATGGGACACACAGCACTTAAAGTGAGCTGCAGACACCCAGTCCCCTACTGTCACCCCTAGAAACTGAGCATCTCAGTCTCTGCTTCTAAAATGTGCACACTTTACCGTGTTCCAGTCATGGGGAGGGAGGGAAAATTTGCAGCCACAGTCATGGTTGTGTCTGCTCCCTTTGAGGAAATTCACATTAACTACACTTCTGAGCTCCATCCAAGCCTGTTCCAATACTTAACTCCTAGTTTTCCACCTTGATGAGCTAAAACCTAGTGAGAGAGGTTGCTGAGCCCTCTTTCCTCTTTCCACCTTTTTATAGGGAAAAGTCATAATTGGTGCTCACACTCTGCTTAGAGATCAGCTTCCTTGCCTGCCCTCATTGCTAATTTGCATGCCATTTCTGCACTGTGCCACCACAGTGATATGGGTCTTGGCTTTCCTAGGGCCTCCATCCATCTTTATTCTGAGGATCTGCTAACAGCTATCCTGGAGATGAAATAACCATTATGGTGCCATCGACTCCATTTTATAAATTCACTAAATGCTGTGAATAAAGATATAGATTTTGTTGTCAGATTGCACAAACAGGGCCCTCCCTGAGATATTGGAATTGATGCTGGCTGAATCTGAAAGGCTGGAGAAATAAGGAAACGTGGAAAGCATCTGGTGTTTATTTCAAAGATGTGAAAGGAGACCCCGATGATAAATCATGTATTGAAACAAATGAGACTTAGCAAAAGCCAAAAGATTGGCTCTGATTTGCCTTCCATGGACAATATAGATCCTCTGCGATTCCTAAGGGGCCCAGAGGGTTTTTCTCTTATTTTTTATCTCCACCCTAATAGCTCCCCATTGTTGCTTGTCCGTACTTTGTTTAGGACAGATAGATATAAAAGGAAAGGTGGGGAAATACTGCATGTAATAAACCAAAAGAATAAAGAGGAAAGCATGGATAAACGATGATCTGTTAAAGTTGAAATCACCAAGAAGAACAATATAAGACATTAAGTCAGGGTTCAAATGAGGAATCTCTTGTGAATGATTGACAAATATAAGCTGTCTGTGACCCACCAGTGTGAGAGGAATAAACAGCTCTCATCTCAAGATGTATTGAGTCAAGGTTAATACCAAGGACTATAACCTGGCAAAGTGTCCAGTTGGGGCTAGCTGTGATGAGGATGGATTAATTTAAATTAGAATGGCCACAGAAACAGATTGCTAAAATACAATGGGAACATTGAAGCCTTTTCCTGAATAAGACAGGAATCAAGCTTGGCTTATTTAGGTCTTATTTAGGGCTGATAGATAGTGTGATTGCTGCACAGTAATACATCATGTGGATGAACATTGTAGGAAGGGAGACTACTGTCTGCTAAATCGAAAGGATATCAGTACAAGACCAAACAGATTTAGAGAATAGTCTCTAGTCAACAGTGTGAAGGGGGAAAGGAAAAAACCCCTTATCCCTTAAAAAAGTTGGTGCTTGATCATTCAATCTATAAAAAAGAATGATGGGCTGGTTGCAAGTGATGGATGCAGCATAGATTAAATAACACAGGTGGCTCCTCTCTGTCCACCTCCCTCTGTGCTAAGAAAATCCAACAGAAACAGATAAGACTCCCTCTGCCCCTCATGCAACATCAGCTAGTTCCTTCAGCTCCCCTGCTGACAGTGCAAACCACATGAGCCCACTGGCTTTCTCCAAGAGCCCCAAACTTTGGTTTCTAACAAAAGTTTCATGTTGATTTTCTGATGCAAAACATTTTAGCCTGGACAGCGGGGGGAAAGTCAAAGATGAAATGAGGTCCTATGGGTCTAACAGAATTTACTGGGATCAATATTGTTTGTTTCAAGGAGCATGTATCAGAGATGAATACACACCAACTTTAAAATAATGAAAATGAGTAAGAGTACCATGGTAAATCAAATGCACCATGATTTGTAGAGCCAGCTCATGGACACAATTGTGAGTACTTCGTTATCTCCAGAAACTGAAGATACTGGTGAAGGTCACAAATGTCTGTAAATTCAGTGTAAGTATTTCATAGACAAAAAGAAAACACCTTAAAGAAATGTGACCATCCTGATTTAATAGACCGTAAAATTATTTAATCATCAATTCCAAGACTATGCAAATTGAGCTACAAGGCCAAAAATTGCAAGCCTACAGACTAATTTAAACCATTTAAGAGGACATGTCTTATACTTTGTCCTTTTGAATACAAAAGCAATAAATACATGATCAATTCTATAACCAAAATGGGGATATCTTTTTAATAACTATTAGGCTGCTTTCTCCTCTTCTTTATCACTCATCCATGCAAGTGTAAGTCTGATGCTGTTTTTAAGGTATGTCCTGATTTGGACAAGAGAAAACACACAAAATTTCTAACAGAGTAGCCCATCTACCTTCAATACTTATAGGTTTTCCTGCCTCTGGATGGGATGATCTGATGTTTTGATGAATGGATGAAAAGGAAATCTAGTTTCTTAATATTTGCCTAGTTTACTGATATTTGCCTGTGGTGAAACCCTGTGAACTAACACTGTATCACAGCACCTGGAAAATCACAACCAAATTTCTGTATTCAGTGAGAGCCAATGCAGAGAAAAACAATTTCTCTGGATGGCATAAAAATGGTTTTCTAATGGACTGATCTCTTTTAGAACATTGATTTCCATTCCTATGTTTGTGGATTGTATACACAGCACCACTTGAGGTACGAGAATAACAGGATGATTATGTTGTATAAACATGCTAGAAGAGCATGGTCCTCTGCCTCAAAGAATATGTTGTCAACAGGATTTTCACTTTTAAAACATAGTTAACATTCTCTTTTCTATGCTCATTTGACAAGTGTAAGTATATAACCTCTGAATTCCAGAGGGAGGGCTTTGCATGCACACTAATCATGAAGGGATAAAGACTGTGTTTCCCAAAAGTGACCTATGGGCTTTAGAAGCACTATCAAATCTGTATCTTCAAAACAGCTGCAAAATCCTGAGAGTCCCAAGAGCTGCAATATCTTGTCCTCTCTTATTACAGTTCAGTTGACGTGGATACTCTGGTGAAGGAAAAGTGTTACTGTGAATCATTATCCTCAAAGGAACAAGGAACTAAGTGGGTCTCTTCTAGTGAAATCTCCCTTGTTACTCTCTCTAGATAAACATGGAACTCTCTGGACTATCCTTCTGGAGTTCTAACTACTCTTTTCTGCATTAGAGACTGAAATTAGGCTTCATGGTTGAGTACTTCTAAAAAGCTAAGCGTTTTAAGTGCACATACCATTGCAAGAACTCTGAGAAGGAAACCATCTTTCACAGGGATTATTTAAGGTTGATAAGAGGAGGGTGAAGTGCTGTGATTGGGAAGACTGGTTTCTGCAATGTCAATTCAGATAGATTATTACAGCACTTCTGCCATAGTAGGGGGATGTGCTTTGCATAGCGTACAGTCAAAGTGTTACCTAAATGGTTTTCAGCAGAGTTAAAAAACCTGAATTTTACAGTGGTTGGGGACTTGTGGTCTACATTCCTTGTCAAAGGGAGGGGAGACAGGAAGGGGCATTGCTAAGAAAGAGAGAGCTCTGGAGATGTGTGATTCCTGACACCACCAGCACCAGTGACTGTTGCTCTGTTAGCTGGAGTAGAAGGCCTTCCTCTGCCCATCATTATTGACCCTTCCAGAAATGGCACACACTGCCCTTGGGGAATCTCTGGGGCAGATCAGTAGGGCTAGAAGAGCTTTTGTCCAATATCAGTCAGGTGTGAAAGCAGTAGGAGTCTTTAGACGTGTTATTTTACCTTACAGTTTGTGAGAATGGGCAACTGGGCAAAGGGAAGAGCAATGGCTACCAGAGAACTAATAATGATAACATCATCCGTTGGTCGAGTCCAAGCTACCTGCACAAGGAAGACACATAAGAAATGTGAAATCTGCTGAAATCTGCTACTGAGGCTGGCACAGGATGCAGCAGAGTATCCAAATAAAATTTCCACAGACTTGTAAGAAATTTGGCATATTTCATTCTAATGCTGATAGAAGTAGTTGGTTTTGTCTTTACCAAGGCAGATATTCTATCAGACTCAGGAGCTAGTCTTTTCAGAAGTATCGTTCACGCCTGCAGTATTTGCATTAAAATAGAAAGCACAGATTTCAATTAATTCCATATGTTCTTTAACTATACAGTGTCAAGCAGGCAAAATTAATAAGGCACACAGTCCATTTCTTGGCACAAACATCTATTAAATAAGGTGGCCAATCTCTAATAAAAATAAAAAATAATTTAAAAAAGGAGAAAATACGAAAAGTGTGACTGCCCTGCATATCCATACACTTGTGCAAGTGAATATTTTATTCCTCTTTCCACTAGGACCTTCCTTTTCATCAAATACAGCCCCCAGACACCTTCATTACTCAGAGAGCTTCAATTTATTATGTTTGTTTTTTACTTAAAAAAATTGCAAGAAGCAAATTCATAAGAAGCAGCGATTAAATTATCTGTAAAGCCCTGGAAATACCCAAAGCTTTAGCACCCTCCAGCAAATATATGCTCACTAATATGATCTCAGCTATGTCATATTTAAGTTGCATGTCTTCATGCCAGCACACGCTCTTCTCACCTCCAGTATAGTGTGCAAAGGCAAGTGTACACACAAGCAAGCTGTGCAAACCCTGTCGGCATGTGCATCAGTGCTTTCAGCCCTCACAAACACAAGGTGTCCTTTTTATGCTTTCCAAAAACTCATCATTTATCCTGTAAATCTCTCAATGGGGCTTGCTCGGGAACATGTCCCCTTTTGTATCTTCTTCCCTGTTAAACACACATTTTTTAATGTGTTCACCTTATTCTAGAATGAAAATTGGTTGAACAAAAAATTAAAATTTGCTTGCAGATATTATCCAGATTTGAGAATAACACCCAGGGCCCTACTCATCTCTAGCAAGGAGCTTTTGTGGCCTGATGTTATTGACCTGGAGTTGCTGGTGAGTCATGAAACAGTTATGAAATTTTTGGCAGTAGAGAAATGTTTACCAGTTTTAGCCTAAGGGATTTCTAATGAAAAATTCATGCCTAAGCGCATTCCTTCTGATTTTCTATCTTTGCCTTCTTTTAGAAGGCACATTTAGTGCTTGCCATTGGAATCCCATATAATATCTATCCATTGGATCATCATTATCCTTGCCTGTTCGCTGCTTTTTCCCACTGACTTCATGCTCTTGTAACATGCATGACTGGATTGTTCCCTGTATTCTTACATTAGTGTAGCAGTCGTCTTCAGGCTACTGGATTTCAACATTCGAATAATATTATTAATTTATAAGTTTTAATTAAAAATTACTGCTTTGTGCGCTGTCCTGGATGTTTGCTTACAATCTGGATGCTTGCTTAAAATCCTCCCTTAAAATCCTTAAAATCCTTGCTTAAATGTGAAATATATAAACCCAGTGGTACGTTTGAATTTCCTTAAATTTTCAAATGTACAGTCTGGGTGCTGGTCATGCTAACTTTAGCTTAGGGAACATAGATCAGCCCTATCTCATCTCCCTTTAGTAGGAAAATGGGAAGACTTTAAAAGAAGTTAGGCACAATCTTGAAACGTTTAGGATATTTCAAGAACACTGTATTGACTAAAGATGTCATGGGAAGGTTGGGAATCCAGGTGTCAGTGACTGTCTGAATGCAGCACAGAGGTGGGTAGGACTGCTGTGTAATGAATATTTCCATCAAAGAAAATAGGAAGAAGAGAGAAGTGGGGGTTTTTTTGAGAATGAGATTTCTGCTGTCCTTTGGGGAGCAGGAGCTGGGATTGGGAATTGACAGTGCAAACCTTGTCTGTTCTGTGGGAAGCACTTAGGGAGGAACAGAACTGTTTACAACGTTAAATTGAAATGTTCTCCAAAACCTTGCTCTGCCAGAAGTCTGTGTGGCGCTCAAGGATTTCTTCTTCTAGAAGACACAGAGTATTTTTTGCTCATCTGAGGGCTCTCTGAAACAGATGGTAAGTCCCAGTGTGCCATGTAAAATTAGAGAGGAAAACTGTCTCTAGAAAAGAATGTGCAGAGAAGGGAGGAAGGTCTTTATTAGTGCTGTTGTCCTTCTCCTTTCTACTGTAAACCTGTGTAGGCTTCTGGGGGAGGAGATGGAGTTACACAGCTCTGCATTTCTAATGAGATGGAGGGTGAAGGAGCAGTTTAACTCTGGGATCCATTAACGCTAAAAATAACGTACCTTTCTAGAGTAGTATTGGCTTAGTGAACCAGAGCAGCTCTCCTCACACAAAAAGCATAACATTTGCTGGAGACTGCTGCTAGGGTTGGGCATTTCTGAGGCTTTGCTAACATACAGAGTTACTGAGTGCACAAGTTGGGAATATCGGGGAGCACAGCCAGGGCTCCAGGACAGGCCAATACAGACACAGTAGACACGATATGTCTTCATGCAAGGACAAAATCCTCAATCTCCTACTCCCCATTTAAACTCTGCATGTAACTAGGCTTTACTTCCTCAAAACCAACAGAGCTTTATACTCAGTGCCACACAGGTCTTTTTCTGTCCTCCACAGCCTGCCAGTGATGCTTTTACTGCCTAAAGTAACCTTTGCTGGCCACAGAGTTGTTTTGCTGCTTGGATCGGTCAATGTTTGTGCTTAGGCCTCTCGACATGTTCTAGCCAGAATGAAATGACCCTCTGCAGAGATATGAATTTGTTTTCTCCTGTATGGGTTATCCTTTCAGAGCAGACAGGAAAGGCACATAAAGCAGTGTTTTAAAGAAGCTGCAAGAGAGGGAAATTAGCATCAAGGCTGGTTATAAACAACATATGGAGAATAAATCTCCATTAAGCAAGGTTGCAGAGGAGAGGGAGGCGGGGGCAGCTAAGTCCAATAGCAGGAAAGATCTAATTCTAAATGCTCTCCTGGACAAGCTCATATAGACTAATTAGCTATCTCACGAGCTGGCTAAAATACAAGAGCCGGCACTTCTCTGTTAAGCTTAATCATAGAAATATATTTTCCTGCCTCTTCTCATGACTTAATACTGCAAGTCTGGTTTTACCTCAGGCTATAGTTTCCTACTCTCAGCCTTAAACCTAGCTGAGGGTACGGGTGCCTAAAAAATCTCTGTGTAGTGGGCACAATTCTCCACTGAAAATGAAATGTTTAGTTTGGAAACTAGCCAGGGACATGGGATCACCAGAATATTGGTGGGAGAGACAGTAAAGGTAACGAATCATGCCAGATATATCTTGTAGCTTCTATTATCTTGAGATTTTTTGGCAAGTGACAAGATGTTGTGAGAAGGAATTCAGGTAGTCACCATAAACTCACCAGAGAGGATAAAACAGACCTGCTAGCATGGAGGAACACCTTCACTCCTGCATATCCCTGCTGCATAGAGAAAAGCAATTAGCACAGGGAATTTGTCTTAATGCAGTTTTACATTTCAGTGTCCAATTTTGCCCAGGGAGGAAGTGCCTGGGGATTTCCAATACATCTGTTCTAACAGGGAGGGCAGAGGGAAATGACTTTAATTAAAGTAACAGGAGCACACTTTGAACCTTTACAATCTGATCAAACAGGAACAGAAGGAGGAAAATGGGGGGAGCCACAATGGAAGGCATTTATAAAATATAAATCATAAAGCAGAGAGAAGAGAACATAACAAATGGCAGGCCAGGTGCATCTTTCCTAAGTGGTGCTGAATTTAGCCCAAATCCCTCATGCTTTTTTTCCCCTTGGCCATCTGAACAGATGTCTGTAGCCTTCAGACAAATTATAAAATATGGAGGGAGGAATTCTGCTCAGTGCTCTTGCTTTGCAAAAACATCCCAGCTGCTGATTTTTACTGTATTTGCTTCTACTGCTCAGGAATTAGAGGGGAAGAATACAGCGAGCAGCTGGGATTTGTAGGGGACAATGTGCTCTTCCATCAACACATTTACTCTTCTTTTGCCTTCCTGTTAACTTCCCAGTGAGCTATCAGCTTTACTTCCCCTCATGTTGTTTTTAATATAGGTAGCAGAGAAAAAAGTAAATGCTCTTTTTCTTATGAGTGTCTTCATTTTCCTACTCCCCATATTTACCATCCTAGGATGAAAGTTAGACTGCAACTCACTAAAACACTTGAAGACAGGCTGAATTGCATGCAACACCTTTAGCTGATGCCTTCTCTAGGCTGCCTCTAAACGATTTCCTGCCAAGCACTTTCATTTTAGCCCCTTAAACTTCTCTCAATGGGCCGTGCCTTTTCCAAAGACCGGGCTTGGAGATTTATTTGGAAGCTGGGATTCCAATGGCCATAACTGCATAGCCTACCAATACCATTAAGTATCTAAATCCCTTTGTAAATCTGTACTTCAGTGAGTCCCTTTGTTTCCTTTCTGTGCCTATTTTCTCATGCCATTTCCAACTTCATAATTTATGGCTGAAGGGACAAAACCTTCAGGTCAAAGGGGAGTGTATGATGATACAGCGTCACCAAGACAGGGATGACAGGGTTCACTGTCTGTAGAATGAGCGAGTGACTCCTGAACTGGGGCTTTGCAAAGCACTCAAAGCACCTTTTGCTGACTGGGGATGGGGAAGAAAGTCCATCCCGTTCCGCAACTGCAATTAAGTTCAGACACACAGGTGCTTTGCGCCCATGTGTAAATGCCTACAGCTTTATTGATATACACAGGTTCTTAACCCAGTTAATAGCTCTGCTTAAAGGAAAAGTTTTCCTGCACTCCATCCCTGTTCACAAGCACAGGGAAACCACTGCAACTGCCTTGCAAGCTATGCAATGACATGCTGGTGTCTTGCAGCCTTTGAATAGGAACGACAATATCCACACCTTACACTTGCTACACACTTAACATGAGTTTTTCCTTCTGGATTTGAGAGCCACATATGACAATGCATGCTGGAGCCCCTCCTGCTTATATTTCTGGAAGTCCTTATTTCAGTCCTGGGTAACAACAATGGCAGCTTTTCCACACATACTCCAACAGACTACATATTTTTGAGTTCTGATTTACAAGAAGATGCAGCAATTCTTTCTCTTCTCAGCCTGGTATCTATGTCTGGCAGGCCATCTGGCAAGCAGGTTGCAAGAAGAAAGAATCTTTTCTGTATTACTACTTTTCCACTTCACCTTGATGAAAAACTAATCTTGAGCTCTTCATGATGTTCATCTCAAATGAGCTCTAGTCTGTCCATTTCTGCAGTGAAGGATTTATTAAACAGAGAATGTAAAGGGGAGAATACAATAATGAAGGTTTAATTGTCACACTCTTTACCTTATTGCTCTCCTGAACCCCAATGAAAACCAATAAAGGCACCTTCTGTTAGAATTACTAATTATTTTATAGACAATTAGATGCAATTATTTCTAAAAGCACCTGATCTAAGTTAACAAGAGGAGACAGTGGGAGGGTGTGGAGAGAAGAAAGAAGTCTTTTTAAAATATTGAGATGTGCAAAAAGCAGTAACAATAAGAAAATAAACTCGCAAATTAAAATGTTTGCTAATGGTAGTAGTACAGAAAGTATTAAGGTTGCAGAAGAGGCAGCATTCTACAAAAGCGATACATATAGTTGAAATTTCAGCAGTTTATGTAGCGAACTAAAACAGGCTGCATTTTGCCTGGTTTCTTATTAGAAGTTTATGTCATTGTACTTTGTGTGAGTATCCTTTCCTCTTCCACTGTCCAAAAAATTCTGAATAAAATGCTGAATTTTAACCCATTCAGTCTGACAGAGGTGTCAACAAGTTTCACTGAAATAAGTCTACTCCATACACAAGAGCATCTCCTACAGAGTCTGAGGCAGGCTCCCTTTTTTTCCAAATTCCCAAGCAATCCACACAGAATTGAGTCTTCATGGGACACCTGGCAAAAAGTTTCAGGTGGGCTTTGTACCACCTTAAACACCAAAGTTGGTACCAAAGAAAGATATCCTTGCAGACATGATGCTGTACTTGCACCAGAGCTCCCAGAACACCCTGTTTTCTTCTCTCACAGTAGCAGTCAGCTAGGGAAGAAGCACCAGCCCTCCTCCCCTAGCTCTGTGACATGCAGGGTGGCCAGGAGGTGTTGGCAGGTAATCAAAGGCCGTGCTCCCCCACATGGGTGCTGTACTACTGCGTTGCTGCTGCATCGGAGAAAGCTTGTGTGGCAGCAGGCTGGAGGCACATACTCTGTGTGGCTCTTCAGACATGCCCCATGACTCTATTTTTATTGCAGCAACTCCCCTTCCACATATTCTCCCTTCCATACTTGGATGTAGTTTATAAGGACAGCTCTACAGATTTCCTCTTGAGTTTCCTACCCTTCAAAGGAAGACAAAAGAATCTAGACATTTTTAGAGTATCTGGTAACAGGGCCATCTCCCAGGGGGTATTGAATTATCAATGCCATCCCTTATGGTGAGATCAACAAGCTACTCTGTATCTATTTTAGACAGTACTTTATGGCCTTTTAAATCAATGTGCTCTCAGATCTCTCTCAGCATCACCTAGGGCACAAATTCTTTCTCTCCAGTTTTCTGTAAGCTGCCATAATTAGATAGATTAGGGGAGTAAACAATCCATCATTTACCTTCTTAAATGTAGTAGATGAAACTCTACTATACAGCATCACATGCCATTAAAAGCCTGCCTCACTGAACAGAAGCTATTTCACAGTGACGGAGGTCTTAATAACCGTGCCTAAAGGGAAGTTATTATTGGAAAGAAATATCAGGCATATAAGCCATGGCAAATGCATGGACGATGTTAGGGCTGGAAACTCACATCATCAGGTTATGATCCAGGCCAGCAGGCAGCAGAGCAAATATGCTACTGGACTGCTGTGCATAATCTCAGAGTTCAGCATGTGTACCCCATGTACACCCCTGACTTATATCCTGCAGGCATGCAGAAAAGAACTGAATTTCATTTCTGCCTGTAGTGCTTTTGCCATGTGCTTTTTCTTATTTATTAGTTTTAACCCACAGCATGCCTCACTACCAGAGTCTCTGTGCAGTACACAGCTTTGCCTTGCAATCCTCTTTGTTCTGTGTGCAGATGCTTCTGAGAAGCCTGCCTCCCAGTTTCTTTCCTTTGTGCCTTTTTTTTTTTTTTTTTTTTGGCTTTCTAATGTCAGTGTGAGGCTCAATTCAATAGCACAGCCATGCAAAATTACCTAACCACTTCTCTGATGTGGTTGTCAGACAAGGCATTCTTTAAAGAGGTGATTTCATCTGATTGAGTTATACTAAGAGAGGTTGTAAAGATAACTCAAACCAAATATGCAAATTCTCTCTGCTGTTATTCATAGGATCCTCCTGTTCAATTGCTCCTTATTTTTACTACCTTATTCACTGAAGTACCAAATGTTTTCTGAATGTTAGCGTGGATGTTTATCTTCTGACTCCAACAGTCACCCAGCAAAATACTTTGTTGATTTTTCCTTGCAAATATAGGTTTTTGGAACTTAAACTTTCAGGAAATGTATTGCTTTTGACAAAGGATTAAATCTACATTCATCAGGTGGGTGAGACAATCCAAATGCAGATCAGCTCAATAATCCCATTAGTTGTTCTTTCATCTGGGATGTAACACAACTTCAAAATTCTGGTGAACCAAGCTGGACAGAGGCCTGAACTCCTCTACAGGTAGTGGAGATTTTGTGTAATCCAGGATGTGAATCTCTCTTTCTTCACTTAACCTCATATTTTGTGCTTAAACAGAAAAAAAAAAAAAAAAAAAAAGGTGTTTAAACAGAGGGTAAAAATTCTCTATCACTCTCTAAAGATTACTTGCCTTAAAATCCAGAGAATGAAATGCTTTCAATTCTCTTTCAGGCAATTTAAAAGCCTGTTTCCAACTCAATGAGCAGGTGCAAGGGGAGTCAGAAGACCACTCAGCTTTGTACAGTCTTTTCCCCTATTGCAGATAGTAGGTGTAGAGCCCCAAGTTCCCTATATTCATGTTAAGTTCTATAGAAAAACACTGAGAGACTCTGTACCAAAGAATTCAACATATTTTGTGAATACTCTGAATTAGCTGTCATGGCCACGAGGTCACAAACACCACAAAATTTGAGACCTAGCCTTATATATAAAATGGATCTGGGTGCTGATCCAAATGGTTAGACAGGGAAACTGAAACATGAAGCTGCCCTTGGCATGTTTCTTGCTCAGTACAGCTGACCATGGTCAGACAACATTGCACACACTCCCTTGTGACCATAGGATCATAGAACGGTTTCAGTTGGAAGTGACCTTAAAGATTCTCTAGTTCCAACTCCCTTGCCATAGGCAGGGTCACCTTCCACTGGACCAGGTTTCTCAGACCCCTATCCAGCCTGGGCTTGAACGCTGCCAGGGATGGAACATCCACAGCTTCTCTGGGAAACTTCTTTCTGTGCCTCACTACCATCTGAGTAAAAGTGATGAACAATTTAGACACAATAATGTCAGTGTTGTTCATCTACTATTAATGAATAACAAGTACAGCTCCAGAATAAGGACAACTTTTTTGCAAAAAAGGCTGAAGTTCATGACTTCATTTATCAGGTGGACCATTTATCCATGTGAGCTTCAAAAGAATGTGCCTATAGAATAGATCTAGACATCCTAAAAATGCAGTAGGACCCAGAAACACCTTCAGATGTCTCAGTACTAGCATAGAGCAATGGAGTGACTGAAATATATTGTCTGCTAGTAGGTGTATTTCTAGAAACATCAGACTTCCCCGAAAGCACCCACAGTTCTGGGCAGCATGAGGTTATGGCCTTCCTACTAACAGCACTTCTGCCTGTCCGTGTGGACTCCGAATCTACCTTTCCTCTGATTCAAGACTGCCTGGAGTTATCTAAGTCTGGTCAGATGAAGAAACCAAACCACAGTGAAATTCACAAATGTTTTGGCTCAGGATGAGTGAGGTAAGGAAAAGTAACGTTTAGACATTATATGCACAAACATGCTTGTCTGGGAAATGGAGTGGAACACGTTATGTGGCATATTCTTTGTGTCCTGCACAGCATGTGGGTATAAGCATGAAAAGCACTTCATCTGAAAGGGAAGAAATGGAGGGAAATATGGAGCTGAGAAGGAAGGTTGAGAGCACTTTTCTCCATGCTACTATTTTCAGCACTGCTGCAGTTAATTTGTGTTTAGATATGAGCAGCTGTTGTCTCTATGCTTTTACATCTCCATAGAAGTCAATCATGAGCTGGCATATCCTCCTGTACTCCCCAGGTCTGGCTGCTGCTGGAAAACATTGTTTCAGCCTAAGTATTTCAGCTCTTAGTATTCATGATTTTAATGTGAACACTCAGCAGTAATCTCATATCCTTTCTGCTGGACAGTTTTGCTTTGGCCCATCTAGTTTTGAATGTTGTTGTGTTTTATAAGGATGCTTTTAGTCAGTCTTTCGAATGAATATAATGATTTCTTTAAAACCCAAGTGTACTTGAGGTTTGTCAGGCCAAAATAAGCATACAATGATTTGTGAATTGCTGACATAATGGACAAAGAAGAAATTTTAAGTCACACAGATCCCATACCAGAGTAAGCCCACATCCTAGATGAAGTGGAGATAACACCAGCAGAAGGAAAGAAAAGTGACTGGGCAGCATACCAGATATGGTGAAATCTGAGTGGGAGGAATGTTTGTAGAACCTCCATGATACTTAGTTTGAGACTGGAGGGAATAAAGTCTCCGACCCTTTTCAAGCTAGTTTTTACAAAGAGCAACTTTCAGCAGGAGTGAAGGCTGTGAGTGGAGTCCAGCACTCCAAAGCAGCAGCTAGGTGCCAGGGTCTGGAAAGATGCTGCAGCAGAAAGATCTAATAAGAATTAGAACACCAGCCCTGTACATCAAACAGAGCTTGTCATGGTCAGGAAGGTGAAAAAGGGAAGCTGGAGAACTCAGAAAACATCATGCTTCTCCTCACTCCATCTCTTTCTCTAGATCATCCTTTATTTTTAGTTGCCAGAACTCATCTTCCATTACTAAACTGCCACTTCTCATTCCCAAAGGTCCAGGCATTCAGGAATTAACTCCAGACATAGTTCCTTTTCACAAAATATATTGGCAATGCTTTCAATTCACAAAACAGTTCCTTGTACTTTTCAGCGTGGAGCCTGCCAACATTCCCTTAAAATACATGGCATCCATCTTTCGTGGGAGGGCTGGGATACAAGAAGATCATTTACCCTTCTGTAATCTTTTTAATTTGCCTGATTTTTTTTGTCCCAAACCGCATAATACAGATACAGAATAGTCACAAGGTAACTGTACTGGCCAACTCAGTTGCCTGTAAGCAATATCTCTCCTGGAGCTTTTAGCACTTGTTTCATGAAGGAGAGAGGTACAAGGCAGAGTATTTATCCTGTCTTTCTGGGAGCTGACATAGTGTATGAGGCTTCAGACAAATCTGCTATAAGGAAAAGTGATCTCAAGCTGGAGGGCCAAAGGACATGTCCCAGAGCAGCCTGCTCATACAATATCAATGCAAAGCAAAAATGAAAGGCAAGACCTTGCACCTCAAGTGGCAATTCTGTGCCATTTGAGATTAATCCTGATAATCACAAGGGCTTTTTATTGGTGTCACGTCATTAGATTAAAGCTTTTTTTTTTTTGTTTTAAAACCTAGGTCCTAAAGGAAGCCTGCAGGTCCTATTTGTCCCATGCAGAACACTTACTTCTGATGGGTTTGTTATAACCCTTCTCCATCCCTAAATTAAGGGAAGAGCAAATGGAAGGGAAGCATTAAAGAGCACTTGTAATATTTCCTTCTAAGCTATGCACTTGTCTTATGCTGCTTAATGAATTTCTCTCAGTGTTTCAGTGTTTCTTTTTTTTTTTTTTGTATATTCTGGCTGTAAATTATTTTAAAAAGTAAATCTTGAAGATGCACTCTGTGAAATAGAGCCATAAATCACTGTTCCCTCTACAGGCTGGCTCTCCATCTGCAGTCATGCCAATTCCTCTCGTTTCATACAGGCACAGCCCCTCTGTCCCACTTCACACCATCTGCACACAAAACCAGCTTGTTTGCAAAAGCAAGGGTAATTACTGGCCTAGATGCAGATTGAACATCGATTGCTTGTATAACAGAACCTATGTTGTTTTTCCTAGAGAAGTGTCTCTTGGAAAATCAGGTGTCTAAAATAAAAGCAGACAGGTTGGCCAGGATGTCCAATGCAACCCCAGAAGTAGCAGCATTGTTGGCTCAGGGAACACCCCTTCTGGTCCCTGCCACAAGAAACAGTGTCTGGAGATTCCCTTAAAGTGCTGAACGCTTCAAATGAAGGGTTTCAGAGCACAGGCATCTTGGCTTTGTCTCTCTGAAGTCACCGTACACAAAGGAGCTTCTCAGGGTATTAATCCACCAAATTTAGAGCAACACGACACCTGTTATGATGTATGAAGTGTCTGTAATGTCACATGAATCAAGGCCAGTGGGTTTACCCAAATCCTGGAGTCTCATGTGGCAGTTGAACCTAGGTTCAAGCTCCAGCCTGACCACAGCATTCAACAACTGAGAGGAATATTTGTAACTGTCCTAGTCCTGTTCCATGGCAGGAAACCTCTTACCCTGACAGAAAGCTGGAAATAGAGGTGCAGCAGTTTCAGGGAACTGCTAAGATGAGAGGAGGGTATCTCTTATGCAGCTACAGAGAGAATTCAGGTTTGGGTGCGTGGCAGTTTTTTTGTGCTTTTGACTGAAGGCACTACTGGGCTGAAGAAGCACAGAAGGATCCAGTAGAAGCCCACTACTCTTTTCTGTGCTAGCTCTGCATAATAGAGCTGTTTTAAAAAACCTCCAATGTCCTTTAATCCCTTCTAGTATAATAAATTTGAAAAGGTAGAGGAGTCTCTTTTCACAGAAGTCCTCAGGGTGGCATCCTCCCAAATCCTATTTTCTTTTCTACTTCATGGTATAGATTGACAACCGAGGTATTCCAACAACGGTTCCAAAAAATACTGGGACTTGTTGTAATGAAAGTGCTTGAAGGCCTCTGTGCTATCCTTTGTAAATATGTTGTGGGTGTATGTATGGGTGTGACAGGAGGGAAGCAGGGCAGAGGTGTCTCTTCTCCATGAGCTTGGAGTTCACAGCTTTGCAGACAGTTCAGGAAAGGCTCTGATGTTTGCCATGCTTCTCCTCTTGGAGACCAAGGTGATGGGTGGAAGTGTTCCTGTAAAATAAGGGGTAGGAATACAATGCAGGAGGAAGGGAAATGTTGTCATTCCCCTGAGTTTTGTGTGTGTGTGTGTGTTTGGCTCCCCTTCCCCTCCCCTCCCCTTCTATCTCATTTCTTAAAAAACAGGCAGGAATTTGAGGGAGATAAAAGGATGTGGCTTGTCTTTCTACCCCTCCCCTTTCTGCACTGTAAATTCTTAAACAGGCCCAAGAGAGTAAATTGCTTTTTCAAGTTTTATCAACAAGAAGGTAGCCCAGAAGAGTTACAGTTCAGTGCTCAAAGATTGCGTTCATGTTTAGCATGAGGCTTTTAGACCAGAAAATAAATAAATATATATACAGGGAGTGGTGACTCCTGATGGTATAGAATTTGTATTTTGTGGATGCAATTTATCTCCCCAAAGCATTTCTAAGTTTCCAGTCTCATCTGAAGTAAATTGCCTTCTGTAGTCAGAGTTATAATAAGACCTACCCCAACTGGGACACAGGAGAGATGTGCTTGGACCATGGAGACAGCTCCTCTTAGTGCAAACTATTTCACAAGGCATTTTCCAAATATGACAATTTGGGCTTTTCAGATATGCATGGTGTCATTGAAAAAATAGTTTTTTAAGCTTGATTTGTGCCGTAGTTTCTCAGTTTAGAAATATCAGATGCTATTTCACAAGTCGGAACTTTCAATTAATAGCAAAAGTGAAGGTTGGGGAACAGTGAAAAGTGTGTTCATGTATGAACATGTATGTATGTACAAACATGTACATGTGTTAGTTTGTGATAGAAAATCAGAGAAAATTAATGCTGACAGACAACATGAGAAAACAACAAGGAGGAGAACCATTCCCTTGAAAAATAAAATTGTATATTTGCAACATAAGTTTTTGTCTATTCCGTTCAAATTCATTAGGATTTGGACTACATTGTTCTTTCAGACCTTCTTTTCAGAAAGTTCAAGAAAACAGGGATGGATCTTATCAAGTGTTAGTTTGAAAGACGAGCCTTGGGAAGAGTTTTATCCTCCTTATGATAAAGCCCCATTTAGGGGGTACAGCATGACAATTTCTGGTTCCTTTTTCTCTATCAAACTGGTTTGCCTCCCCACTAAAGTAGTAGAAGAGAACTTAAAAATTCCAAAGCAAAGAATAGCTTTCCACCTCTTTGAAAGAAGAGCTTTTTTTCAATAAAAGAAACCCTGATTTCTTTTTTTTGACAAGAGGTGTGCTGTATTACCAGCCACTCTTCTTTTCCTCCAGCCTTTTGTGGGGTCATGTGCTCAATGCCTGGGTGAGATGGCAGTGCTAGGGGCAGGCATGGTGGGGGTCAGCTTACTGCTCTGTGATGTCTCTGGCTATGCAGTTTGCTGCTGAATACTCTTCCTGCAGCACATCCCTTGAAGGCAATAGAAACTGATCTGCAGTAACAGGCAGTTAAGATTAATAAAGTTCTCACCATGTGCTTCTGAAGTCAAAGGTTTGGAATTACACTCCAAGAGCTACACTCAGAGCCCTCCAAGCTGCCGATTTAGGCTGCTGGCATGCTCAGGTTGACATTACTATCCCAGTTTTAATTTCAATAGAACCACAGAATTATGGAATCTTTTAGGGTGAAGAAGACCTTTAAGATCATGGAGTCCAATCATTCACCCAACACTGCCAATTCTGCCACTAAACCACATGCCTAAGTGCCACATCTACACCTCTTTTAAATGCTTCCAGGGATGGTGACTTCACCACACCCTGGGTAGCCTGCTCCAATGCTTGACAACTCTTTTGATGAAGAAATTCTTCCTACTCTCCAATCTAAAACTTCTATGGTGCAACTTGAGACCATTTCCTTCTATCCTACCACTTGTTATCTGCAAGAAGAGGTCAAGCCCATCTGGCTACATCTCCTTTCAGGTAATTACAGAGAGCAATAAGGTCTCCCCTGAGTCTCCTTTTCTCCAGGATAAACAACCCTATTACTCTCAGCCACTCCTCACAGGAGTGAGGAGAAGGATCTTGTGCTCCAGATCCTTCACCAGCTTCATTGTCCTTCTCTGGACACGCTCCAGCACCTCAGTGTCCTTCTTGTAGTGAAGGTCCCAAAACTGAACACAGGATTTGAGGTGCAGCCTCGCTGGTGCTGAGCAGAGTGACGATCAGTGTCGTGGTCATGCTGGCCACAGTGTTTCACATACAAGCAGGATGCCATTGGACTTCTTGGACACCTGGTCACATCGCTGGCTCATGTTCAGCTGCTGTCAACCAGCACCCCAGGTCCTTTTCTGCCAGGCAGCTTTCCAGCCACTCTTCCTGTGGCACTCAGCCTGTAGAGCTGCATGGGGTTGTTGTGAGCCAAGTATGAGACCTGGCATTTTGCACTGTTGATTGTGAACAAGGTGTTTATCCCAGCTGTACGGGGACAAAGACCTCTGGAGTTCTTTCCTTCCTGGAACTAGGAACATAGGCACAAATCTGACATCTCTAATGCAAAGATCATTACATTAGTAATAATCACCCCTTTTGGTATGGGTGAAGCCCATTTTTACCATGCCTTAGTCCAGCCTTAGTTATGTCATAGATCCATCAGAAGACCTGTCATTTTTGTCACTGGCTACTTACGCCAGAGCACTAATATTGCTATTTAAGTTTTTGAAATAATAATTGGAATTCAATGAATAATGAATACACTGAATAATTTATTCAAATGTATTGCAAAACTTGAACAACTTAGTTGATGAATATATTTAATAACTCACTTTGTCCCCAATATTTGTGAATAATATTTTTAAATGAGTAATTTGTTTTTAAAAATTTGTGGCACGTGTTATATAAATTATCCATTTAATATTACTCAACCAACTCTAATAATAGTGTATTACCAGCAAGTGTGTTCTTGAAAGGCCACTGGAGGCCCAAATAATCATGTCTGAGCATTCTGGGAAGACTTTTTGCTTATGAAATACTTGTTGTGATTAAATATGATCTTTCTAACTCGAGAACTGATTTTTATTTTTTATTGGAGTAAAAGAAGAAAAAAGAATTAGCAGAAGGGAATAAGGATGTCCAACCATTTCCTGAAACCATAGCAACACCTCCATCTTCAGATGGGATGAAAGCTACAGGAGCACAGAAGTTTAATTATGCCCACATTCCTGCTTCCCCATCTCCAGTGTAAAACTGGAGAGAGAAACTTCAGAGAGAAAGCACTGAGCTCTATGCTCAGCTTTGTGACCCTCACTGAAAGAGGGTGTTGTACCATGGGCTAGCAGGTTTGCGGTGTGTAATGGCAGGGTTACCATCAATTCAAGTCAAGGGAGCTGCCCTAAGCTGAGTTATGAAGAGGGAGAACCCCAAGATAGAAGTGTCATGTGAGCAATGCTTCCATCCAAGGGTACATCCACAGCTAGAGTAAATGAACCTGCATTAAGACCAAGAAAGCAGTAACTGTTTCTGCCTCCTGATAATCACCAAAGGTCATGGATGAGAGATTTTCTTCTCTATTGATCTAGAATACTTTCCCCCAACCATGGATGCCTTTGTTCAGCTCTGATAGATTCTCAGACCCAGGGCTGAGCTTCCCCAAGGAGCCATGCAGTATGCTTGGTAGCAATCCAGCTTTTGATACTGAAGATAATATTTATTGCTCAGGGAGAAAGAGCTCATATTTTTTTTCATCTCCTACCTGGACTGACCTAGTTGGTTTTAGCCTTGAAGAAGAAGAATGTAGCAAAGTGCCCTTAAAGATTAAAATTGATTTTACTTTTTACAGCTTTGCTGTAAAGCCTTGGGCTGAAGTAGAATTTGCAGTTATAATTATAGTATTTTAAACACACAGTTCTTACTTGTAGTCTTCACAGTTCTGGCTCAGATACCTCTGGACACGTGACCTTAGGGTTTTATTCAAGTGTTCTCTCCATAATAATCTCATTAAAAATTGTATCATGTAAAGATTAAGCTCACAGTTCCACTTTCTCAATTACCTATAAAGCCTTTCGTACATATAAACTCAAGGGGCCAAGTACACAGCATCTCCCAGGATTGTTGGGCACTACCATGTGAAATGACAGTATTCACAGGTTGTTCTTGTTCCTCTGAGCCTGTTTTTCAGGATCTTCCAAGACAGGCTTTATTTACTTTGGTCACCTACTTGTGACCACTAGTATAAATCTTATGACATTTGAGTGTTTATCTGAAGGAAATTATAGGGTGGCTTTTATAAAGTTTGAGAGCTGTATGAAGCTAAATTCTCAAGGCACCCACGTGAGTACTGCGTGTGAAGTTGTAAGGCTGGAGGGCTGGACCACTTCTAAGCTTTGCCTTAATTTTCTTACCTATGGAGCAAGTTGCCACATTCCAGCTGTAAGTAAATATTGTCAGCTGAGGAGTCTGGGTTCCAGTGTGAGCCCATGTCTTGAGATAGATGGAACCTTAAGAGTCAGTAGGTTAGTTTATTTAACACAGTCTGTGTAAGGACTGGAAGCCTCTTTATATCCCCCCACAAATACAAGGATCACCTCTGCTGCAGTTGGGGTGCACAAACATTCAACCTAGCTGGTCATGATTAATTGAGGACTTGGAGAATAATTTCTGTATCAGGCTCAGCTGGATATTTCATGCAAAGTACATAGATGGAAGAGCATATGATATGTTAATGGCAATGCCAGTTCTGGATTTACAGATGTTTCCAGAGGGCTGAACAATCAATTACAGATGGGAGAATGTGGAACAGCCATGACTCACGTTTTGAGGAAGATTACCAAGCTTGTAGTCAAGTCCTTCCAGCACAGGCAGAATGTCCATGCACAGAACTTGAACCACAGACCCTGGAGTCCTTGTCTGCTGCTGCAGAATACCAAGTGAATCTCATTGACTTGAGTTGGTGCAGTTGTAACCAGCAGCAGGAGAATGGCTTTTCCTGACATGCATTTCCCTGTCTATAAAATGATGAGTTTAAAACATGGATTCCAGTAAGAGTTACTTTGTGAGAGTCACTGCTTCAGGACATAGAGACCCTGACTTCTTCATCTCTCATTTTTGTAAGCTCACCATTCCAGCTCCCTTGCCTTAAGCCATTGCAAATGCGCTTGCAGATATCACTCATATTTCCAAGTACTTTGAAAGCTTTATTTCAGCTGGAACTACATTTCTCATTTGTGTGTATGCCCAGTACAACCTACCTGCTCTTTGAGCACAAAAAGCATAGAACAAATTCATCCCAGGGATCAGAAAATCTCCCAGATTTCCTCTGTTTGTGTTCATGTGTGTGTCCGCATTTTTGTGTGTATGTATATGCAGAGGTACATCTCTCTGTGGAAACTTTAATTGGACTCTCAATCCCCTAAAAACAAGTATAGGCAATGGATTTGTTTATGAAACTCAGGCTCTGAATATTTAGTATTAGAAAAGTCAATTTCAAGCTGTGCCCTTGCAAAACCAGGCAATGAACCGTATAGGCATCTGCTGTCTTGCTTCGATTTATACTGCAATGGGAAGCTGTGCAATGCAAAGTGATACCAAACTGATTAGTCTAATGTGGGCCTTAACCTTTAATTGGCAACCTGGAATGCTTACAGCTCAGCTTGGCTGGACTTCCAGCCATTCAGCCAATGAACCAAACCAGTGCAACGTATCAGCTCTTTCTACAATGTTGCTTGAATGTTTTTTAACCATGTAATTTCTCACAAGCTAAATCCCTGGTAAGAAATCCAATTTGCTGCATAGATAGACATGTTTGGGAACTTACTAAGTTATTTAGGCTGTGTGCTTTTATGATATTAAACCCTATCATATGGTATGAAATCATGACAGCAATTATATGTTTCCATCTCAAGTGGTTCTGAAAGAGTAAATGTTAATTCTACTGTAACAGTTGTATTACTGGACTTTAGCATAATTTCAGTGAACACCTGGTATGCACCAAGGTTAGAAAGATTGCATCATAAGGTGTAGTACTTGTTTGCTTTCTACAGTACATTATCACATTGTCAATAAGTGACCAAGACTTCTCCATGCTTCCTTCATTTAAAAAATCTACATTATATTTTCTCGTTTAGCAAATCTACATTATGCTTTTTCACCATTGTCTCCTCTCTAGGGTGAAGAGTCTATTTTGTGTAGCTCATAAGAAAAGCTACTTGATGACTCTGATTATTTTGCAGACTTTTGTAGCACCTTCCCTGTTTCTGCTATGTTGTTTCTGAGACCAAGAGACCAGGCTGTGCTGAGTCTCCAAATACAGGTGCACAAATGATTTTCTAGTGGCATACAGATATTTCTGGTTCTGGTTGCTATCCCATCCTCAAAGTTTCTAACATCGTGATTGCTTTTGGCAACTGCTGTACTCTGAACTGATATTTTGTAGTGTTATCTATTATTACCTGAAGATCTCATTCCTAATGGTAATAGGCAGCACAGAACCCATCATTATATATGTAAAACTAGGATTTTTTTTACAGAATATATTGCTGAGAATGCTGTTACTTTAGGCCTGGTTGCTCACTGTAGTGAGTGGCTTTTACAGTGTTCACAGTCATGTCTTTTGTTACTTGGGATAATTTAGAATAGGCAAACATCTCACAATTAATTCTCTTTTTATAGGTCATTTATACACATGAACAGCATGGATCTGAATACAGATCTGCGTGAAGTTCACTGACAACGACCTTTTCTACAAAAAATTATAGCTCTCTTTACTGTCTTATGACATGTCCACATGAGGATATTTGCTCTTACCCTATGATAATTTAGGATTTCTGTTGCTGAGGACCTTGTAGAATGCCTTTCAGAAGTGTACATAAACTAGAGCTACCAGATATCAGCTACATATACTTCAACATGGAAAGCTGAACCCCTACAAGGAAAGTTCCTTTGTGAAAGGTTCCCCAAGCTCTTAATTTTGAGTGCAGTCAGAAAAATTTGGGTTTTCTGCTATAACTTTTTTGCCTTTGAAGCCTTCTGCTTCTTGATCTTTTCTTGGCCTTACATAAAAATTAGTGTTTCTGCCTATTCACTGTTCACTTTTTTGGTCCCCATTGCTGAACTTCAGTATTCTCAGACTATTGTTCCTTTAGGGTTTATTTTAGTTCAGTTGTGGGGTTTTTTGTTTGGTTTTCAGTTTTAGTAGGACAGAGCTTTGTGTTTTTTGAATAATGCCTTCTTATTCCTAATAAAGCTCCCTGTTATCTTTTGGCTTTTCTCTAACGTTTATTGATAGGTGGTATGTGTTTGCTATGATCATCCATGATGGCATCTTTAAACAGTTTCAGTGCTGCCCCCTAATAAAAGGTTTTTATATTTTAACCACTTATTTTAACTTCTTTATAACAAGACCCCTTATTTTTGTGTAGTTAGTCTTTTGGGTGGTTTTTTTTAATTCATCGCTACAATAGTAGACCTCTCGTCTCTTAAAGGAGAAATGAGGATGTTGGACATACAGTACTGCAAATGTTCCCAACAGCTCTGTGATAGTCATCTGCACATTGGTGAGGACTTCTCCTCTTCTCTTTTCCCTGTATCATGCTTCCATAAAAAAGAGAAATTGTCAGTGTCTGAAAGTCCAGCCCACACATCAATCCCCACAGTTAAGTTTTCCCAGTAAATGAGGGCAATTATAATCTTCTTTTGTTTTCATTCCTGCCATCCTATATCTCCTTCAGCATGTCAATCTCTATCACTATCTTTATCAGGCAGTCTGTAGTGAAGCCTTAGTGTTGTATTTTGCCTACATGGCACGGGAGTTTGATTCATAGGGTTTCTACTGCTTGTTGACAAGGTTTGCTTGATTGTTAATTTGGTTTGACACAAAGTTTCTTTCAGGCCATACTATCATCTCTTCATCTATGGAGAGCATTTTGTCTTTCCAGTATAATTTTTCTAATTCATATTACATTGTCCATCTGCTTCTCCTTCCACCAAATTTCCAAAGTATCTTTTATGTATTTATGTTCATTTAAATCTAAATAATCATGTCACCTTAAACTTCTAGTATTAAGTTAGATGTATAGTTAGATGTTAGATTCATAAAATTACTTCCCACTTTCCTCTATCTGTGCCATTGTGCATTTGTTAGTAACTTGGCAATTTCTAGGTTTTGTACTTTGCTTCACTTGAGGATGAAGAGTTCTCACAACGTCAGGATATGTCCTCCAAACCTCTGTGCTCTTCAGCACCCTCCTCTGAATACCCTCCTGTACACCATCAGCAGCTGCAACTCCCCTTTGCTTCCAGATATTTCTCTGGTCTTGATGGGTTTGAACTCTCTTATGTATATAATTTCCTGAACAGCATTACCTCTTCACATCTGCCTGGCCCGGAGTGGATTACCAGGATTATTTTGGGGAGACCTGCCAAGGACTTCCTGCTTTTTCTTCTCTAAAACCTCACCACATACATCACTCACAGGGATGGTGGCCACCAGCTCCCTCCCAATATTTCCTAGAATGTTACTAAAAACCATGTGAGACCTGACACTTCTCAGCTTGCTGGCAAACCAGCAATCAACCTTCACAGGAGCTACAAGCCCAGATAGGGATACGTTTAACAAGCAATATCTGCAACACACCTGCCCACTACAGTCTCTCATATATGCAGGCAGTTTATTATAGACTCGCCCTCCTCACAAAAATCCTCAAAAATCCTTTCTGCTTCCCCTTCAGGAAGAAGGTTTTCAGACCCACTGGCACACGGACCGTAGTAGCAGTCACGGATAAATAATGAATAGAGCACAAAAATGGCAAAGCAACAGTGACAACCAAAAACGGCAAAGCAACAATGACAATCATCGTGGCTTCACATCTGGCCACAAGTCTGTGAGAAGACAGGATCCCTCATGGACTGAGAGAGATGTTGTTACACCATACAGACACAATATCAATGCAGTACATTTAAAGAAATAGGAAGGTAGAAGCACATGCTGTCTTGTACAAAATTCTCTTCCAGTTGTCTTTCCAGAGCTGTCCAAAACAGGCAAGCAGAGATTTTAAAGTGGTGCTATTCTGTGTCTCCTCACACCCTTAGAGTAAGGTTTATGGTGGGGTCGTAAAGACAGCCTAGGCCCTCACACAGCAGCTGGATTACTGTGCCCTGGTGAACTGTTCCAACTGAAACAACTTCAAGACTTTGTAAATCATGGCAGAGACCAATTTTCCACTCCTTTCCTTCTTTGCCTCCTCTTTTGAGGCATTGAGCATAAGTGCATCTTCAGTTATTTTCTCCAAGAGGAGAAAAATGTTACATTTGAGAATAAAAAATCTGGAAAGAATGCGGAAAAAAAAGACACAGGAAGCAGAGAATTATTCTGGTTTGGCCAAAAACATGCTTTAGGGGGTAAAATGGTTGTATTGAAAAGGATTCTGAAGTGCTCTGAATTGGGAAATTTTTCACCAGTTTTACAGTTAGGTCCTTGTTGGCAGAAAGACCTCAACTGTGGCAGAAAAAAATCCTACATTTGTGAGTTTTCAGGAACTAGCAGGAGTCTCTTTCATCTCAACAGGATTGTCTCTTCTTTGATTTTACTGCCTGCATTACTGCGTAGTTCCCTCTTCTTTATCATCTGCTTCTGTCTGTAATAGGGAGATGGGCATACAGCACATCATTAAGAATAAGTAAACACCATTAAAACAATTCCACCTCATTGTCACTGCATTATTTTGAATGGGATTATTGACTCTTGAATAATACCAGGGTTAGAGAGAAGAAGGCAGAGACCAGCTTTGAACCCCTCTGGGTAAATAGCCCGCTTACAGCATCAAAAGAAATGAGTTTATTCTAACTGCATGCCCTGGGTGGGAATAAGTAAAGAGTTTTCTCAGTTGTAGCTCACACTCAGATGTCTCTATTTTTATTTCCTCTACAGAAAATAAACCTCATAGAATCATAGACTGGTTTGGGTTGAAAGGTATCTTTCAAGGTCATTCAATCCAACCTCCCTGACATGGACAAGAACATCTTTCACTAGATCAGGTCGCTCAACACCCTCTCAAACCTGGTCTTGAACAATTTCAGGGATGGGACATCCACAGCTTTTCTGAGATGGGGTGAGATGATGCTCAGTTTTAGATGCAGAAACCCAAGTCTACTTACTGGGAAAAGAGCTTAAAATAAGGCCTGACCTCCTTTGGGCAGTAGCCTGCACATAATTGTCAGCATAGGGTAACACAAAAGCAGCTGTGGATTATCATGAGGTTTATTTGAAAGAGGGTTAGGTCCTGAGATTAGTTCATTTGATTAGAACATGGTGCTAATAAAGCCAAGGTCATGGGTTTGATCCCTGTATGAGCCATTCACGGAAGAATTGGACTTGATCCTTGTGGGTCCCTTCCAACTCAGAATATTCTGTGAAACCTGCAATATGAAATATTTCTGGTTTTATTGGAGAAGTAATAGAAGGCAGTAACAGACCATTTCAGGAGTCAGGATGGCCTAGGACTGAGATGTGATTCCCACTCCAGCAGTGGCTCAGAGCTCTAAATTGGGCAAGATGCTTCTGACTAGCTAATTTTCCTCAAGCACTGTGAAGGAACATAACATCACAGCACTAGGTACCTTGGTTAAGGAAGTGGCTCTGCAGAATCTGTAGGAACATGGGGGGAATGGAAACCTTTGTTCTTGTTTTGGGACAGATAAAGGAGCTAACAAAAATCCAAAGTGCAGCTGATCTGTGCCTTTATGAGACTATAAAATGGCTTACTTACAAAGGAACACGGAGATGAGACACTTCCAGCAGTGCTGGGAAGACTCCTGTTGTGTGATTGGGAGGCAAAAATCAGTTTATTCAGGTACATCCTATAATTTTAGGAGGCAGGGGAAAATATTTCCTCCAAGCTCTGATCTTTGACCAAGGAAAAGATTCTTCAGTGTTTCCTTGAAATATTCTCCAGCCCAGGGTGCACTCTTTCCTGGGTGAGAGGGAAGATGAGGTCTCTGTCAGACTGTTAGCAGGCTGTCCCAGGAAAGGGAACAAGGGAAGAGTGTGAAAAATCTAATAACCTTTATTTAAAAGAAAAGAAAAAGCAAATAAATTGTAAATTTACTAGCAAAGTTGTTCTTTGTGAGTCTTTCACAGGCTAAAGTTGCATATGAGGTCTGTTAACGCAGCTCATCTGCCCTTGGGCTCAGGATATAATGGGACTTGCTCAAACAGCCATTCCTCTCCACCTTTTGAATCAATGTGTTTTCAGTTTGGCATCTAGAGGCTTTCTTTTTTGTATCAAGAAGCACCGTGACATCTTTTAAAAATCTGTCTTTGGCATTTTCTACCGTAGGCAAGATGAGGTCTCAGTTTCTTGAGAGGTGATGTGCTCCTGCTGTTTATTCCCTGCTTAATCCTCCAAGTGTGACATCAGTCATCTCCATGCAACTCACTGAGACTGCTCAGGCACAGGATTATCAGTGATAGCGACTCCAGTAGGGAATACACAGCAGGAGCAGATATATGGTAGAGGCAAAGAGAGAGAAGCCTGCTTTCATGCAAACATGACTCATAATAAGGTGGTTTTTGAAAGAGAAAAAGTGGAAGCAGCAAATATGCAAAATATAGAAGATGTACCTGATTTCCTGAAGAAAGGAATTGTCAGTGATCCTGGCAATTACAGTTCCCTTAATTTAAATTCTATCCTTGGGGCGAAAATGAAACAAATAAGAGAGACAGGAGGAGGAAAGAGAATCACTAAACAGCTGGAGATAAAAGTTTAGTAATGTAATTTTAGTAACATGACAATGGGTCCTCAGCCCAGTTGGATCCTCCAGGCGCCACTAAAGTACAAATAATAAAGGAATAAATCTTCACAAACAGATATAAAAGGTTTTAAAAGAATTAAAGTAGTAGTGCCTACTGGAAATTCAGTTGGTATACTGCATTTTGGCTTTCCATAAAGTATTTCATATTGCATCTCCCATGAATGTACTTGAATAATTAATTGAGATTGGCTTCAGTAGGAGTACTGCCACAGGGCCTACAAATTGGCGTAAAGAACATTAGCAAATGGTAATGATAAATGGCAGTGTTTTAATTTGGGGGAGGTAGCTACTGGGATGCCACAGGGATTGGTGTTGTGTCCTATCTCATTTATCACCCTCATTAATTGGTCTGGAAGAAAAATAAACAGTACATTAATGAAATTCACATTCAGTGATGAACGGGGGGGGAGCTTCAAATCCTAGTAGGGATGAATAAAAAGAAAAACCCAAAATATGCAGAAAAAAGAGAGGTGCAAGGACAGAGGGTAAATCTTTTTTTTCCTTTTTCTCTTAAAGAAGTAATGCATCTTGCTTGGAAATTTTTTTGGGAAAATACAGAGAAAGAATAGCTGTTATACATCTTAAGGACAGAAGATGCCATACTGTCCCTTTAATTTAATTCCCTTCACAACGCAGGTTCCCCAAAAACTGATTCCTATAAGAAGCCGGGTATTCTAAGTTGTGTGAGAACTTGTCTCCTGAAAATACATCCAGTCTTAATTACAGACCTCAGGTGATGAATTCTAACTGTACGTTAAAGGTTTAAAAGCAAATCTGAAAAAAAAAAAAAAAAAGCAAAAGCAAATTGACCCAGGAGGATTGGTTTATTAACTATAACTGCAGCACTGTGTAATCAGTCATTAGGCAAAGTATTTTATTACCCATGTTGTGGAAACTGTCTTCTCCTGGTGTTTTCTTCTGTCTCCTCTTCACAGAATTATAAAATCATAGAATCAGCTGGGTTGGAAAGGACTTCTGAGATCATCAAGTCCAACCCTTGATCCAAAACCTCTGTGGTTACTAGACCATGGCACTAAGTGCCACATCCAGTCTCATGTGTGTTTAAATCTTAGCAAACCTGAAGGTTCTTTTTATGGTTTTCCTCTGTTATTTTTTCATCATTTTCTTTTGTCTCTGTCTTCTGTTTGTGATTCTCTTTTTCCGATATGATCAGCAATTAGTGACCAAGAATTAACTTCTTGGACAGACCAATTACTTGACAGATTGCAATGCTGGCAGAAGCCAGAAACATTTTCTGCTCTTTCAGCCCTAATAGAAAACTTCTTGCTAAATAGTGGCAGAAGCATAATAAGGCATATTTGTATTTTCCCTTTGATAGTTCTTCCTATAATGTCAAACACATTTTGATGCTAAACTTAGCACATGCTTGGGTTTTCAGAACTGTGCCTTGGTAATTGAATGTTTTCAGTTAAGCATGATTCACAGATCTATTTCTTATTAGATTAAGTAATAAATAAGTTAATCAGAAAAAAATTCATAATGTGGTGTACAGCTTTTTAAAAAATCAAAATAATTTTCATTTTCTGCACAGGCACTTTGCATCATTGACTTTTCAGGATTGTGAGTGTATTACCACCAAAAATTTGACTAAAGCAGAGAAGAAACAGTACCTTCCTGGAAACAGGCAGCATGTGCTCCTTGAGGGGAATAGTACTAGTTTTTAGGGGTTATCCTGGTATAACATATACAGAGGAACTTTTCATCTGTTTGACAGCTCTTAAGCACTGAAACCTCCTTTCCCTTGACTCTTCGAAGGCAGTAGAATCACAGAATCATAAAGGTTGGAAGAGATGTTCAAGATCATCTAGTTCAACCACAAACCCAGCACCACCATAATCACCTCTAAACCATACCAAGTGTGACATCCAGATACCTCTTGGACACTTCTCAGACTTGGTTACCCACGATCTCCCTGGGCAGCTTATTATAATGCCTAACCACTCTTTCAGTGAAGTATTTTTGTTCTAGTATCCACTCTAAAAGTCCCTTAGTGCAACCTGAGGGTGTTTCCTCTTGTCCTATCACTTGGTATCTGTGAGAGGAGGCCGACCCCCATCTGTGTACAACCTCCTTTGAGGTAGTTGTAGAGAGCAGTAAAGTCCTTCCTGAACTTCATTTCCCTTCTCTGGACACACTCCAGTACCTCAATGTCCTTTCTTGTTGTGATGGGCCCAAAACTGATTCAAGGTGCAGCCTCACCAGTGCTGAGTACAGGGGGACAATTACTGTTCTAGTCCTGCTGACCACACGTTTCTGATACAGGCCAGGATGCCACTGGCCTTCTTGGCCACCTGGGCACACTGCTGGCTCATGTTCAGCAGGCTGTCACACAACATCCCAGAGTCCCTTTCTGCTGAGCAGCTCTCAAGCCACTCTTCCCCAAGTCTGTAGCGATGTGTGAGGCCATGGTGGGCAAAACTAGCTAAAGGTGCTCTGCATCCAAGCAAATGAAGAAAGAAGCTTCTCCACACAGCTGCAAATGCAGATGGCATCTCCTGTGCTGTTCTGAGCACCGTATCACTGGAAAGATATTGAAAAGTTGGAGGGAGTTCAGAAAGGAGGCATAATTATTATTAAGTATTAAAGGCCTGATTGATATGGAAAGATTAAAAGAGCAAACTATGTACATCTTGGCAAAGCAACAACTAAGAGGAGATATGATAATCACTTCCAAATAAATTCAAGGAAAATCCCAAGAGGAAGAGACTTGTGCGGGTTTAGTACAATGGGGCATTGCATAATGGGATGAACTTCAGAGAAGGAAAACTTGTGAAGTTTGAATGTTAAGAAAAACTTCTTTTCCAGTAAGATGTGGAAGAAGCTCTCTGGAGAAACATTGCTCCAGGACTACTTAAACTATACGGGTTCTACTGCAAGAAAACAGTTGAGGAGCCATTCCACACTGATCAAAAGAGGGAAAAATGTCCTGAGATCAGATGGCCTCTCCGTAAGGCCAGAGACCATAAAATCTTACTAGTTTTTGTTAGAGAGACATCATCTTATCTTTAAAGTTGTTGTGGTGTGTGTCATTCAGCGCTGCATGCACCAGCGTGCTCATTGTTTCAGTGGGGGGCTGTAAGAGAAATGCCATCTGTGAGATGTGTTCAGTGGATTTCCTTTATTAAAGAGTTGAGATACGTGGACATGTATCAAAGGAACTTGAGGAAATGAAGGTGACGTTACCCAGAATGTTACAGTAAAACTATGAAATTTCTTGCCAGAGGAGGGCCTTGATTGGAATATTGCAGTAAGGATGTTTGAAAAGTATCTGCTGTTGTCACAGTCCTTATCAGTGTTGAATTATTAAGCATATACAGTACACTGCCACGTACTAAAGATGTTGACTTGCCAGCAGAGGCCAAGAGGGATGGGCTTTTTTTTTTCCTTTACACAGAACACTTCAGACCTGGCTGTATACAGGGTTGTAAGGCTTCACCCATTCTGTCAGGTGCTGATCTCTGCAGAAGGAGAAGAACTTGAAGAGTAGAAAATAGCTTTTCAACAAAAGAATCTAGGTTACACTAAATAAGACATTACTCACTGGGTCATATATTTGTTTCCTTACATGCAATATCAGTAGCACAGAACTCTCAACAGTTCTCTGCAGTAACTCTCCTAGTTTTGCTTTTACCCCATGACAGATTTGAGGTAATTTACTTAGGGTTGGCATTACAAGGGGAATGGAGGCATCGGTAGCCAACTCTGCCAGATCCTGGCACAGCTGAACTCAGCAGCCCAAGCATCCCAGTCTCCCTCTGTGCCTGAGCTCTCTCAGATTACCTCACATTTACTCAGGGATGAGTGCAGAAGTAACCGGTTATCCCTCTGTCATTTATTCAAGTGCCCATAACCCGACTAAACAACATACGTTCCCAGAGGAGAAAAACATTTCCATCATCTTTCTGTTCCTATATTTACCTGAATATTGACTCCCTGTTTCTATTTCTTCACCTTCCCTAGGCCTGTAGAATAGCTGTGGTGTTAGCAATTATTTATGGGAGAGCTGCTGATGCATGTGACAAGAAATAGTGTTAATGGTGATGCCTGTTAGCCTGTAAAATAGCTCCCCCAAGTAAACTGGTAGAAGTCTCATCACTTCAATGTTTTAAAACCAGACTGGACAAAGCACTGTAAAATATACTGCAGGGAACAATCTTAGAGTGGCAGCAAGATTAATAATGGATTGCTCTCTCATTCAACCTAGAAAGAAGCCATGTGAGAGTATTCAGGATACTCCAGGGATGTGCTGGTTTGGCTTGTCCTATCAGAGGTCTCTGCTGGCAGTGGTCCTGTGCAAACACTAGGCTAGATACGTCTTTGGGGAGACAGAAAGGTAAGGGAGAAAGGGGGGAAAGCAAGTATGAGTGCATGATATGTTGCATGTTTGACCCTGGCCATTCTTTTTTCAGGACATTCCCCTTCCCTGCCCTGGGCCCCTGTTATCATTCCCACATTTTTCCCCTTAGTAAAACCTTTCTTGGCTCTTATCAGCTTCACATCCACCTAACAGTCCTGAAAATCCTGTGCTTTTCATCTTTTAGGGCCACTTTCCCACGTGTTGGAGTCACTGGTAAACCAGTGGCTGGCTACTGAGAAAAGGTTGATGTGCTCAACCCCAGTAATCCACTGTGGTGGTTTTGTACAGATTTGGCCAAGAATACACATCATAAAGAGATTAACAGTTCATAGACTTACACCACAGTGCAAAGAGCTTTAAACTAAGGAGCAGAGAACATAAAAGTCATAGTGATTACTCTCTGCTAAGCTAACAGGGAATGATAGACTTGATAAGTGACGCTACTTTTCCACTCACTGTTATATTACTGTAGTGGGTTTCTGTGGCTGGGTTTTGGTAGCGGAAGGGGCTACAGAGGTGGCTTTTGTTAGAAGCTGCTAGAAGCTTCTGCTGTCTGGTGGAGCCAGTCAGCTCCTGGATGGGCTTCCTGCTGCTGGCCAAAGCCAAGCCAATCAGGAGTAATAGTAACACCACTTTGATAACATATTTAGGAACAGAAAGATATTGTGCAGAAAGAATTCCAGACAGGGAAAGTGGAGTGAGAACATGTGAACAACAAGGTAGACCCCAAGGTCAGTGCAGAAGGAGAGGCAGGAAGTGCTCCAGTTGCCATTGCTGAGGCCCTGCAGCCCGTGGTGCAGACCATGGTGGGGCAGCTGTGTCCCTGCAAGCCCATGGGGGACCATCGGGCTGCGGAGACCCCCCTGCAGCCCATGGAGGAGCTCATGCTGGAGCAGGTGGATGCCCGGAGGAGGCTGTGACCCCGTGGGAGGCCCAAGATGGAGCAGGGTCCTGTTGGAGACCTGCAGCCAGTGAAGAAAGGAGTCCATGCTGGAGCAGGTTTTTCCTGGGCAGGACTTGCGGCCCTCGTGGGGGACCCACTCTGATACAGCTCATTGGTGAAGGACTGCACCCCATGGAGGAGTGACCCACGTGACAGCAGTTTGTGAAGAACTGTTGCGTGTGGGATGGACTCACACTGGAGAGGTCCATCAGGGACTGTCTCTCCCATATGAGGGACCCCACTGGAGCAGGGGAAGGACTCCTCTCCCTGAGCAGTGGCAGAAACAACAACTGACTGTAACCCCCATTCCCATTCCCCTGCAGCACGGGCAGGGGAGGAGGGAGAATGTGGAGGAGAGAAGGGGTGGGGGGAAGGTGTTTTTAAGATTATTTTGCTTCTCCCTCTTTTGTTCTGATCCTATTAGTATTAAATTTAAATAATATTCCCACTTTGAGTCTGTTTTGCCTGTGAAGGAAATCATTAAGTGACCTACCCCAGCTCTTATCTCAACTCCTGAATCCCCAACTGTGTTTTTTTTCTCTCCTCTGTCCAGTTGCAGAGGGGAGTGAGAGAGTGATTTTAGTGGGTACCTAGCACCTAGCAAGGGTCAATGCACCACAATTACACACCTTTAAATCAAGTTAAGGTTAACCAGACAGGACCAATCATCATAAACCATTTTTTAGGCAAAGTCCTGCAGTAAAATAATGTTCTGAGCCAAAATCGGGGGGGTGTTATGTAATTTCTACATCTACTTCTGAATAGTTGGCACTTAAGCTTCCAATTTTTCCTGATGATCTCTTTTGAAAATGTACAGAGCAATGCAGCTTCTCCTGCTGCCTTTGCAATTCCATTCCATATAATATTATGTTGCATTTGGTATAAGGACTTCTTTCCTGAACACTTTTTTACAAGTCAGACCTGTTTTCTTTTTCCTGACACCTGCTCTCCCATCTAGCCCTTGTTAAGGGACATTCCAGCCTACTTCTGTACATTAAACAGCTCTGCCTCAGTAAATCCAAGAAAGGGGTTATTCTCCTCTACTCAACTCTCCTGAGACTGCATCTGAGTACTATGTCCAGTTTTGGGGCAGAAAGATACAGACAAACTGGAGAAAGTTCAGTGGAAGACCACCTAGATGGTCAGGGGTTGCACAAGGAGAGGCTGAAGGAGCTGGACTTTTCAGCCAGGATGAGGTAAGACTGAGAGAATCTAATTCATCTCCTCTACTATTACTACTACTGCAGATTTACTCTTCTTTGGCTAAAACACTAGCTGGAAGTTCAAACCCAAAGAGTGGAGGTGAGTGGACTGAATCCAAGTGACAACCAGTCACTAGTGATGCTCCTCAGGGCTCAGTGTTGGGGTCAGTTTGGACTAATGTCTTTATCAATAATTTGAATTGGATATTAGGGAAAATTTCTTCATCAAAAGGGTTGTCAAGGCTTCCCAGTGAAGTGAGGGAGTGACCATCCCTGTAGGTATTTAAAAGACATATAGATGTGGCACTTAGGGACATGGTTTAGTGATGGGCTTGGCAGTGCTGGGTTAACATTTCAACTCGATGATCTTAAAGGTTTTTTCCAACCTAATTGATCCTCTGATTCTATGATACTACAGAGGGCATGCAGCAAAGGGACGAGAGGCAAAAGTCACAATTTACAACAACAGAAATTTCAATTTATTATAAGGAAAAATTTTTACTGTAGATGTGGTGAAGTCACTGCAAGAGTGATCCAGAGAAGCTGCGCAATATGGGAGATGTTCAGTGCTCAGGTAGATAAGATCCTCAGCAACCTCATCTAATTTTGTAGCTGGTCTCCCAGCAGTGTCCCTTCTGATCTAAATTGATCTATTATTTTCTGATTCTGCATTTAAGATGTGGCTGGATATTTTGGCATTCAGATAAAAGCTCCAAAACATCTTTGAAAATGTGGGTCAGGCACAGCAGCCAGTGTAACTTGGGAAATCCTGGCTTGCAGTCTCTTCTGTGTCTCAGTTCTTCACTTACTGCACTGTACACAAAGCTCAGTGCTGTTTTGCTCCCCAAGTACTCGGAAGAGAGGAATTCGATTCAAATGCTTTCTACAGAAGAGAAATTCTATGTAGGAATCCCACCCGCACATACTTATTAGAAAATTTAAAATAGAATTTATTATTCTATTGTTTGGCTTGCTGACTTTTTGCCTGTCAGAATGGTTCTTGTTGATTCCACTGCATCCCTGAAGACAGAAAACAAAGTTGACAAACGCCTGCCAGGCAGGCAGCTCTAGCACTGTCATTTGCATTTTCTCAGTGGGAAGTTGGAATTTGTTGTCAAACTTGAAATTTCTCATGACAAAATTTCAGTTATGCAAAAACTGTTTTTAGGCAGGACAGTTCTTAGCTAGCTCATAATAAGAATATATCCTTTTTCCTTTTTTTTTTTTTCTTTTTCATCCACTTAGCCCTTAAATGATTACAGCTCTTGTCATAAACTTACCAGACAATGTAACAAAATAGATCTCCTGTCAAGGCCAGGGCATCTAGGTTTTCCCTTAATAGTATTATTTAATAATAATGGCTCAGGTGTTCAGTTAAAGCCAAGTGGAAGCTGCTGCTTATATCAGCTGTGGCCACAGTTTGCTCTGTGACTTAAGGAAAGCTTTTCTAAATTGTCATTTGTAAAATGAGAATATCATTTTCTATCCAGAAGCAGAAGGGACTTCTTAGCCTGGAAGGTCTGAGTCAGGTCCAGTTTGCAGCCCTGGCTGCTTGTGCCCTCTTCCTTCTCCTGCTTTCATTTAATGGGAAGGCATCAGTCAGATGATGAGAATTTATTTTGCTGCAACCCAACAGCTTGTTGCCCTCGGGTCTTGCCCTTTGCTCTGTGGGGCCATTTGAATCCTGCTACAAAAATTCTTCTTCTCTCTTAGACCCCATGAAAACCAGCTGCTGTTTCCCTACATCCTGGTCTCTGTTGCTTCATACCTGATGTTGGTACAGCTGACAGTCACTTTCTTGCCTATCGGAAAATGACTAAGACAACAGTCTCCCTCCTGTCACAAGGGTCAGGCAGTAGAAGTATTAATGACAGTTTTCCCCCTGCTGTAAGATAGCTCACGCCACCCAGATCTGACTCAGTTTCCAAGAATCCAAATCAGCATTGACCTCCTTTAGACTCCAAGCAAGCTGGTGATGCTCAACCACAGTCTTTGTAAACTCAACCTTGCTTCTCATCTTTCTAGAGTAAAGCATGGAAATGTATCCCCGTGGTTGGGGAGGTAGGGGTGGGTGTGCTCTGCTTCCAAAGCCATTCTGCAGAAACCTTGTAGTGTTTGTATTTCCCTCCCTGAATCTGCTTCCTATGGGAGTACTGAATTAGCCACAGGAAGGGAATGGGTCCTGGCACAGCCCTCTTAGACCCACAAACAGAGAAAAAGGCTTCACTTGGAAGATCAGCGTAGCTGGCTGAATGACAGAGTTGTCTGATATTTCAGAGACAAACCTGAGATTCCAGTTGAAATGCATTTGATGGCTGGAGTTCAGCCCCTATTAGGCAAGAATCCACATTGTGAAGTGGACCAGTTTTGCACCTGTTTTGTCCCAGCTGGCATCTCCTGCCTGAGGAAGACCCACCACTGTGGTAAAGGCATTAGAATAATAATACTACATCCTATTCAAAGAAGGCCTTGATCAAAGAGCTTTTTCATTTCCTTTCATTACCTTGTTTTCTTTTCTTTCTCTTTCTTTCCCTGTCCCCTCTATTGTCTGATTATTCTAGACAACTGGGGGAGTTAATTGTGGTTCTAAAAGTGCTCATGAGGCTGGAGCATATACAAGTTCTCACATACACAATATGTGACGTACATACTTGAATCTCACAGTAAAGAGAGCATCTAAGCTGATTAAGTACAGAATAGCTTTGTCTGTGTGTTCTCAGTCCCTTTCCAATTGCTGACTTTATTGTGTCTTCTGGGGTCACTTCAAGATATTCACCTGTTCCTGACAGTCCTCTCTCCCTAATCCCCTCCTACCCCCCTCCTACCCCTCCAGCAGCCCCTGTGTGAGACTTGGATGATTGGTATTCAATGCCATGATTGATCATAAATTTTTTGTATACCATCCCTGGGGGGTTTTGGGCCACTGCCACATGTGTGTCAGCTTACCATCTGTACAGTGGGAGAGTAATTCTGCTTGTTCTGTGTTTCTGTACGCAACTCCTAGGACGAGGTCCTAGCTCCAGATTTGAGCTGGGCTCACCTGGCTTGGCCCAGAAATAGATCACACCCCACACCTCACAGCAGGCTCCCATTTCCCTGTGCCCCCCTCTGTGGAGACATGCCCTGAGTTACTGGTTATCATGTTGGCACAACCAACCACAGCTCCTGATGGGCTTTATGGCATATATCACACAGCTGATGCACAGCACAGCTTTCCTTTCTCCTTAGTGCGGAGGTGTCTCCCCTGCCCTCTCTCCAAACTGTTCATCTCGCCCTCTTTCAGAAGCCTGCTCTGTGATCAAGGGAACTTTGTGTCACATTTCATTGATGCCCAGTTGAGGCATCCAGGCTCGGATCACTGAAGAGAAAAACCTCCATTTGTTCAAAAGGCATCCCTCCAAATCTTGTCACAAGCAATCAGACAAGCTTGGCAGAAAGACCCTTTCTTTTTGTGTTATAAACAGAAAGAAATAATACATGATCTAAGCTCCTAACCATGCTTAAATTGGTTTATTCTGATATTTCCCTCAGCACATACCATAAAAAAATATGTTAGTCGGAATATTTTTTTTCTCTCTGACTATCTTCTTGTCTGTCTATTTTTAATTATATCAGAATTAGGTGATTGCTGCTGTAGATTAGGTTTACTTGAAGAACATCCACTGTGATGACTGCATTTTCATACCTTAGCATAAGCCTTTTGGCTTGGCAAAACATTAAAGTTTTGAAATTGAGTTCTCCAAAGGCAAGATATCCTGAAAAATTATGTGTCTGCAAGAGTGACTCATCTGCACCTAGACACCCTCTAAATTTGAAAGTAATGTATTAACAAAAGTCTTAAGATAACGTATAATAAATTAATCTGGAAAACAGTTAATGTGTTCGAACTACTGTGGTTAATATTGCTAACTTATTTTTTGTCTAATGCTTGAGAAATTCCATATCACATCCTGAAGACCAGATTATGGACACAAACTAAAAGACCCAGCCCTGGGTTTTCAGTGAAGCTGGAGCAGGTTGACCCTGGCTGGACACCACGTGTCCACCAAGGCTGCTCTATCGCTCACCTCCTCACCTGGGCAGGGGAGAGAAAACAAAATGAAAGGCTTGTGGTTTGAGATAAAGACAGGGAAAGATCACTCACCGGTTATCATCACAGGAAAAGCAGACTGCACTTGGGAAAATGAATTTAATTTATTACCAGTCAAAATCAGAGTAGTGTAATGAGAAAGAAAACCAAATCTTTAAACACCTTCTCCCCACTCCCACTCCTTCCTGCATTCAGCTTCGCTTCCCATTTTTTCTACCTCCTCCTCATCAGCAGCACAGAGAGTCATGGAGTCTATGGTCAGTTCATCACAATTAGTCTCTGTCACTCCTTCCTCCTCAAGGGGAGGACTCCTCACACTCTTCCCCTGCTCCAGTGTGCGGTCCCTCACACAGGAGACAGTCCTCCATGAATTTCTTCAATATGCGTCCCTCTCATGGGCTGCAGTTCTTCATGAACTGCTCCAAAGCGGGTCCCTTCCACGGGGTGCAGTCCTTCAGGAATAGGCTTCACCAGCATGGGTCCCACACGGGGTCACAAGTTCTGCCAGCAGACCTGCTCCAGCATGGGTTTCTCTCTCCCTGGGGCCACAGGTGTTGCCAGGAGCCAGTGTGGGTTTCCCACACCCTCCTTCGGAATCTGCCTGCTCTCTCATGGGGTTCCCCAGGGGCTGCAAGTGGACCTCTGTCCCACCACGGACCTCCATGGGCTGCAGAGGCACAGCTGTGTCACCACGGTCTGCACCACAGGCTGCTGAGGAACCTCTGCTCTAGCACCTGGAGCACCTCCTCCCTCTCTCTCTCCGCTGACCTTGGTGTCTGCAGACTTATTCCTCTCCCTATTCTCACTCCTCCTGCAGCAGTTTCTATCACACAGGGTTTTTTCCCCCTTCTTAACTCTGTTTTCCCAGAAGCATTACTACCACTGCTGATGGGCTCAGCCCTGGCCAGCGGTGTGTCCGTCTTGTAGCCATGTGGCACTGGCTCTGCTGGACATGGGGGAAGCTTCTAGCAGCTTCTCTGATAAGCCCCACTCATAGCCCTCTCTTCTCTACAAGAACCTGACTGCACAAAAGCCAATACAGAAGTTGATAAAGTCTGTGTCAGACACAGAACAAACCCTGAAAACTGGTAGCATTCAAACAAAACATAATAGCATACTGCTTGCTATAAAAATACTAAAATTAAAAGTTCTAGCATGGTTGGTGACCTACTATGAGCATTGGTGACAGAATAGCATATTCTACCACCCTTTTGTTAGAAAGGTACCACAAAACTGGCCAGGAGGGAGAGAAGAGATGCAAAATGTAATTCAAAGACTGGGGGTGGAGAAAGAATGAAAGAGCCTGCTGTCATTCAGGGAAAGACTTAAGGAGCTCAATCTGTTTCAGTTAATCAAAAATAAGATTGAGAAGTGGTGTGGCTACAGGGTATAATTACCCACATGGGGAGAAAATACTGGCTACAAAAGGGATCTTTAATCTAGCAGAGAGAGACATAAAAAGAACTAATTACCAGAAGGTGAAGCCCAGCAAATTTAATGTAGTAATGGGGCACAACTTCTTAAGAGCACAGATGATTAATCACTGGAACAAAATACCCATAGAAATGGTGGGTTCTCCATCTCAGTAGTCAAGTTGAATGCCGTTCTGTAAGACCTGTTTTCAGCATGAGATATCAGACTTCATAAGCACACTCCTAGTGGAAACCTGTGGCCTGTTTTGCACCAGATCACCTCTTCTTTCATCTCACATTCCCTTTGCCTCAAAGACCTTCGACCCCACACCAATAATGGTACTTTCTCACCTTAACTTTGACACTTTTTCTGCTGCCTAATCTATGGCCGGTTCTGAGAGTAATACTTGGATGACAAGCCTTTGTTGAAACTGATCTTCATGCTTTCCTTGGCCTGGACATCTGCCTTATTTTCCCCACAGCATACTGTGACATCTCTCCACATTCCTTCTTATAGCCTGCTCTGTTTGTTTGCATGCATCCCTGCAAAAGCTGCCTGGTTACCAAAGAGCTGAAGGAAACAGGGCAAGAAGCCCCAGGACAAAATCTGTCACTCTCTGCTCTCACATTCAAGAGAATGTCCTGCCTGCAGTAGCATCTACACTCTGAGAGACATGCAGATCCAGAAAAGGCTTCCCAGGCTAAGTTCTCCCTGTGCTACCACACACTTAACAGTCTTTGGCCTTTGGCAAGTGTCTGCTCTGCCTCCTTCCCACCCCAGCAGTTGGACTCAAGGCACGAGAGTCAGTCTTGCCACCAACCCACGCATACTCTGCTTCTCTGGTAATATATTTCCTGCCACAGTTGGAGCATTTGTAACCTTCAGCCTGTGCTAGTCTGCAGACAAAGGCTTCACAGACCTGATACAGTTTTGTTTTAAAGGGCTTTGAGGGAGGCTCTACTGGTGATGCTCATTGGCCAAGGGTGATGCAAAGCTCCGGAGTCCCACCAGAATCCTCACTAAACCTGGGCAACCAACTCACATGAATATCTAAAGTTTCTGTCTTTCTTCATCTTCAGCTTGCAAGGCAACTTTATCTCTTCTTTCCAGGAGTGGACACGGTTAATCCAATCCATGCATTTACCAGTATTGGCATAAATGATTAGAAGAAACCATATCTGGGCCTCAGTTTCAGGTTGCCACTCAATTCCAGACAGGACAAAAGGCTGCTTTCTGTACAGCTGGAGCCTCAGTAGGCATGCAGAGCTTCTACTGTAGTCCCTTCTCTACCTCCCCCATAGCCTCTGACATCAATTCAAAGTCTCATTTTTCAAAGAAGCTGAAAGATTGAATCCCTGCTCCATGACGGACCAAATTGCAATCTGTGTCCTCCAGTGACAGCTGGGCTTCTCTAAGCCAATGCTTCTGGGAACTGACAAGAAAACAGCTTAGATGAAAGGGAAGTCTCTGTGGAAAGTCCACTCCCAAGCCTGGGGGTCTCTAAGGGATGTCACTATGCTTTCCTTGGAGGCAACTTTATTGCAATCACTGACACTAACAACACAAAAACCTTTATTCTCCCCTCATGCCCTCATTCCCTCAAAAGACAACAGCCATTTATGTGCAGTGCTGCCCCCAAAAAGGAAACTGCAAGAGGACCCCTGAAGTCTGTGTGAAAATTAGTTATTTTTTTCGCATGAAAAAGTGCTTGGAGGCTGCAGTAATGGATGCAATACAATACTCTACATATAAGCAGGAGAACTTGACCCTGAGTTTCTAGGTCAGCTGTCAAAGAAATAAACCTAATTTCTTGCACCCTGGAAATGAGTGCTGAATAAGGGAATTGCACAGATTACGACTGCAGCTTGTAGATTCAGATGAAGTCTAACTCACCTGACTCCAAACTAATTCTAACCTCAAATGCTGTTCCAGAGCTCCCTCCAAAGCACTGTCACTAGACCTGAATCATTACCATTGCCCCAAGAAGAACTATGTAAGGTGTTGCAAATGAAGAGTTTACGTGGAAGCCTGGGATTCTACTGTGGCTTTCCTATCAACAAGATGCCTGAGCTTACACCTATTTTTTTTTCCCTTTTGTATTAGAAGGAGTAGAGGAAGCCATGAAAGAACAGTAATTGAGTACAATACATGTACATAAGTGTATATATATTTTTATAAAGACAGTTAAAAACAGGGAGTTAAGAAACCGCAAATCCATGAGCCAATTACAACCAGATTTTTCTCCTTCCATCTTTTTCCATTTATAGTGTAAAACAGGTCTTTAGCTCCAATTCCAAAAGAGTTATTGCAGTTATTCCCTCTAGAAGAGAATCACTATTTATTGCTCTCATTCTCACTTCAAATTAAAAATACAAAATTGCAAACACAGAAGAACTGAGGTTAAAAAAGGTATCTCCCTTTTACTCAGAACAGCATACCTGGAAGTGTTTATTATCATGTAAAAACTGAATTGTGTATTTCCTACTGAATTTTCAGTGGTAAGAAAATCTATTATTTCTGAAGCCTTTGTAGATGATATTTACATCTCAACAGTTATATGGCGTGAAATAAGGCCACAAACCCAAACACTCTATCACACAATCACTGCTTGTTGACATATAGCAAGGGGAGGCTGTGGTGATGAAAAACTGAGAGATACCAAAAAAGAACTATCTTTGTAACAGGTGCAACATCTCTGATGATGTCAGCAGCCAAATATTGGTGATAATCTACTGGAAGTTACTAGAAATCAAGTATCAGAAGGTATAAAATTACATTTGGATCATGCTTGCAGATGCATTCAGGGTAACACACTGATATATTTGCCATGCTAACAACACTAGTCAATTAACAAAGCTTCCAGGCCAGACTAGCAACTGAAAAAAGAGAAGCTAATCCAGTTTCTGAAGTGCAGCAGTGCACGAAGCGTGAGCTCACTCCATATGTTCTCTCCCTCCTTGAAGAGTAAACCTAAGTGTTGCTTTTGCATGTTTAATGACAGTTTTCTACAACTCACTGAGCCTAGGAAATATTGGAGGAGCTATGAGTGATTAAATTCAACTGGAGCGAGGCCAACTCATCTCACCATTCTTCAAAGTTGGTGGAAAATGTGCACTGGTAAAAGGTGCAGGTAGTAAGTTCCCTACAACCAAACGAAGCTAACAGCTTGCTTAAAGTCTGCCCCAAGGAACCAGTCTCACGTGTGGTCATGCCTCAACCACTGCCAGTTCACCCTCTCATCTCTTGAACGCTTGTTTGTGCCCCTGCACTAGACTCAGCCTCCCTCCCCCCCCCCCGCCCCATCTCTCTACAAAGAGATTAAGTCTTTTACAAAGCAAATAAATAACTCGAGGCTATGAATCACGAGGCTATTATTTCTTGCAGGATTCCTGTTGTAATCCAGAGCAAAAACCTTCTAATGATGCCATCAGCTGTAAGAAAGGAAGCTTGAGTCATCATAGCCCCTGGATAAAATGATATGTGTGCAGTACACAATTGCCTCTTTGTTCAGATAAGCAGGTGTTGTTACCAGTGAGCCCTCTGACTGCCTGTAATAAGGCAAAATCGGTTTAATACTTGCCCCCACTGCCAGCTGAAAGCCAATGTGCTGTAATGCGTCCACTCTTTTCCCTCCACTTAAGTGCTGAGAGATGGATCACAAATAGCCCTTTACAAATTATGAAAAATGTGCCTTATTTGTGTCCAACGCAGTCCTATCGTGCACTTATTCCATCTCCACAGACCCGCCCCCATCTCCCACTCTCCCTTCCCAGAAGCTGCTGTGAGAGTCAGGAGTGTGACAGCTCATACATGGCTCTCCATGCTCAGCTCTGCCTCTGGCTCTACAGGCCAGAACCCAGAGAGGTCATAGCAGCTGCAGCACTGAACTTTTGGGCTGGTATCCTCAGACTAGCATCCAAAACCTGCCCTAAGGGCCCATGAACACTGTGGCTTCTGGGAAGAGGGGGTGGGTATGTCAGAGCAGTCTGAGCGTGTGGCTATGCCAGGTTTAGCTCTTGGGGTGTCCTGTCTTTTGGGAGAGGAGGAGGGGTCTCCCCAGCCTTAAAGGAAGGTGTTCCCATTCCTGCTATACAAAGGTGGAGAGTAGAAGGTTTGCCCCTACTCAGTGATGGATTTGGGGCATTCTCTTCCCAGAGGAAAACAGAGTTTGTTTCCCTGCCTTGTAAAGACAGACTCAATCTTTCTCAACATCCATTTGAGTTGCTTAACAACCTGCCCATTTTTTAGACTTTCTCAAATCTTATCCAGCATGAGCCATGAGGCAGATGGCAATGGTCAGTCATTAGGTCAGATGAAAGTACAAGTACTGTTGCTCTCTACTCCACTGATTAGAGAATTTGCCTGGGTGGGCAGGATGTCTTACCTTAAACAGTTGTTGAAACGTAAGGTAACAGTTTCCTGAAGCAGAGTTTATTCAATAAGGTCTTCAACAGTGCTCTGTTAAGCACATCCTTATCAATGCCTGTTGCTAACATCTCCACATCCTTTTTCAGATGCCTGCAAGAGTTGCTCAAAGATTGGAAGGCAATGCCCAGTAGAAAGCACATCCCAGACTTTTTCCTGCAGTGGGCAGCTTCCCTATCACTTTTAGTAGCTGTGGGATTGGACTCCTTTTCGTTACTCTTTTACCCAGGCTTGCCAAAAAGCTCACTGTTCCAGTTTCAGCGCAGGAATTGCAAATGTTTATCTCTTGATGGACTGCCAAATACTTCTTCGAGAACAAGGAGAGGGATGGCTGTTTATTGAAACCAGCCTATATCCTGAACTAGAGCTTTCCAGCTCCCACATTTTAGATTGCACCCTGTTCAGAGTGCAGCAAACAGCAGCCATAAATTACAGTAATCTATGAAGTTCAATCAAGAAAAAAAGATCAGAATAAAATTCAGGAGTATTTTTCTTCCCTGTTCAGGTATGGTCCCTATAGATCACAGCAGTAGGAGAGAAGTGTGTACACCCTGAGAAGAGTGCTTCTTTTGCTGGGAGTCTGGGTCCTTCAAGCATGTTTTAAGTTGTCGAAGCATTTGAAATGTAGCCAGCTCATTATGCATTGAGATTAGTTACAGGATATGTCAGTAATAAAAAAAGAGGCATGTAACCCTATTTTATAAAGACCTGCTGCCCACACAGGCTGTATACATTGTGGCCATTCTGTTAGAACTGCTCAGAGAATGCAAAGTTAAGTGTTTCTATAGGTCTTTTCAAGATCAGCGCTGTAAGGCAAAATTAGGAAATAAAAAGAAAAAAGAAAAGAAAAAGCTTTTACAGTGCACAGTTCGTATGTGATTTTCAAACATCTATATCTCAGCTAAAGAAAAATCAATTTCCTTCACAATGAGGCTGGGCATTGTGACCTAGGCACAGCTATTTCCACGGCAAATCAATTTTCAACTGTCAGCCATTTTGCCCATAAGAGTTGTTGAAAAGGGTTACAAGATACAATGAGAGAAATGCGTTCTGCTTTTCATTCTTACTTGAAAATACTTTTCTGAACACTTTGTATGTAAACTTTTTGAAACTATTCACCAAGCATGGCAAATTTTAGCTTAGAAGGTGGGTATTTCAAGCTACAACTACTGGAAAAATACATTTTTAAAATAAAGAAACATTTTGCCATCCTAAATATGGAGATAGTCGTCACTTAGTTTAATACCTGGCACTGTGGTTTTCTAAATACAGAAAAAACACATCATTTTGCATATAGTACATTGATTCTAGGCTTTTAAGATTTTTAGAATGACAAAAAAGTGGCCAAATGAAAGTCACAAAATATGAAGGAACTTGCCAAAACTTCAGGGTCATTTTTTCCATTCACTTTTGAAGCACAAGAAGCATATAGGTACTAGTGTTTGCAGGTGTTGGAAGAACCAGTAAACATTGGCTTACCTGGCTTTACAGTGAGATCATTCTGCTATAATCTTGCAAGTATTTTAAAGTGATAAATGGAAAGGATTTTTCTCATGGCTTTTCCTGCACTAAACAAGAAACCCCATCATCACAAACCATGTTCTTTGCCTCGGACACAGATCACTGCTTTGTTGCAAGAGCTTCTTTGGAAGATCAAGCCTAACAAGAAAGCAAAAATCCAGTGCTCTTAACTCCAAGAAGAAAGCTATCATTTCATTTCTCAAGAAAACTACCACCACCATTACAGAAAACAAATATTCATCCTTACACTGAACTACATCTGGTTAGTGCTCAAACTGAATTAAATATTTTTTGTTTTGTTTTGTGCTGCATTGTTCTAGCTAAAATATTTTTGTTAGTCACAAGACTTAATTATTAACTGCTTAATTAACTTAATTAACTGCTGAAGACAGTGGGAAACCTCCAGGCAACTGAATGGAAAGTGGTCAATCTTATGGAGAACACTTGGGGTAACAGGGCAAACAGTGCAAAATGTCAGCAATATGTGGACAAGCATGTTGGTTACACATGCCACAGCCGCAGTTAATGACAGTGGGATTTGGCTCACTGTGGTATCCCGAGGTTATATCGGTGTGTCTGTATACATGCAGCTGAACATCCCTCTTAGCCCTCTGGTTTCATGACAGGTCTCCTATTTCAAGCTGATGTTGTGATTGCTACTTGCTATGAACCCACGCAGCATTTGGTAGGAACTATTTCTTAATTGTTTTATGGAGGACACAGTGTGATTCCTTGTGGCAGCAGATCTGTTCCATAAGAAGGTTTGGTCCTTGAAACACAGGATGGCCACTTTCCAAAACCAAACACAAACTCTGATTTCTCAACCAGGACCAAAGCGGGTAGGAAAAAATAACTCACATGTCAGCAAGCTTAACAGACTTTCTAATGACCAGTGAGCACACAGTACCAGAGGATATATTTCTAAATCTGATCCTGAGAAACACAACTTGCCTTCATTTGTTTTGTATGTCAGGAGACAAATGCTGACATTTCTTTGCTGAAATGTGTAACTCCACCTGAACTGCCAAAGATTTTCTCTGTTATTTTTTGATTCCCTGATCTCTCTGAATAAATGTGCCCCGTAATGTCAAAAAGAATGTAATTCTTGACCATTTGCACAGTACATGCACTGGCCTGAATTCCAATTTCATGCAGATACATGTGAAATACAGGAGCTGACACAGCAGAGCTTCAATCTGCCTAGTCCACTGTCCTGCCTCTGACAGCTGAATGCACAGCTGTAGCTAAAGGGACAGTCCCAGTCCTGCCCTCAACTCAGAACCATTGTACCTTTCTGTCAACACTGCCCCAAAGCTTTTCACAGGCACCAGGGACCTCAGACCCTGCCTGTACAGGAGCTGCATCCCTCATTTTTGTTATGAAAACCATGGTCTCCCAGAATCACTGCTAGGTGACAGGATGGCAGGGAAAATGCCTTTTGAGAACAGAAATTCCCAACCAAATGGAAAGACATCACACTGCACCACCTTAGGCAGATACCATGGTGGCAGCCGCAGCAATACAGCTGCTGGTAGCCTTTTCTTCCTTCCCTCTACACCTTGTACTGCTTTGGAGTGGCTTAGGTGATACCAGCAGTGCCTCTGTTGCCATTTGGGACTTTAGGATGTGGCAGACTTTGCAAGGATGCAAAGTGACGTTCAAGTCAGATCTAGCCCTAGGGCAGAAGAGCAGAAAGTCAATGCAGGCAAATATTATTGAGTGATTTTCACATATTTGCTGTTCTTAGTCTATTTTTTTAGTTTATTTTAATTTTTACTTTCTTGCTGGTATAATTGATTCTTTGGAAGTTAAAAAAGAAAGATTCAGAAAATTCATTCTGGGTAATAATGAATAACAGCTTGTAGTGGGTTCTTTGAAATCATTGTTTATTTGCTGTTTTTTAGAGATTCAGACAAAAATTTCTAGTCAAGTATCATTGCTTAGCACAATCAGTCCAGAAAAACATTATTTTGCTGTTTCCAAGATACACCCTTAGCAGCTGTGATGCAACCAGGGAGTGTGCCTAGCTCCCCATGTCTGGTGTGTTCCCAGCCAGGAAATCCCAGCCAGAAATGTGACAGAAATACCTGCACAGCACACATAACTTCAAAAGCTTCACTGGTCCCAAAAGCATGGGTTCTACTATGTTTGGAGGAGCAGCATGTGGACCTGCAACATATGTTCTCTTTGGGTCAGTGGCTCTAAAGAGCCCTTCTCATTTTGGAGGTGATTCAGAATGACTTTATCCTCTCTGTCCCTTGCCCAACTCTAGCTGCTTGAAGATGCTGTTCATGATGTGTTTGCTAGCAATACTAATGTCTTAAAATGGTGACATGACAAAATAGTAGCACCTGGTCAAAAGACACCCCAGTTTCCTAATCCCTGCCCTTGGGGAGCTGTGCCCAGTGGTGCAGGAGGCACCCTAGAAACTTTCTCATCAGGTGAAGCTCAACTGCAGAGAAGATGGGAATCCCCATCCAAATCTGTGGTCTAGGCTGGAGAGCTGGGGTGTGGGAGGATGTGCAGTCAGTGAGAAACCAAATAAAGGAAGTATTAACTAAAGTCACCTTGCTCTCAACGAGGACAGGTCATAATCCTCCCTGAATCCCTGTGGGAACATAAGAGTTTAAATAATGAATCCCAAAGTTTCCTTTGTGAGGCAGAGTAATGCGACACCACTTTCTCCCTTCAGCTTGTCCTCTGCAGCTGTTTGATTCCCAAGGAATAGTAGTGAACCTTCGGATTTTTCCCCAGTACATAGAGGGGGCAGGGAGCATCCACCAAATAGTTTTTCTCACATTTTCAGTCATCCTGCCCCAGTCAATGATGCAGCTGTAATAAAGACTGTTAGAAAGTGCTCTGTTAGAATAGAGCTTGTTGGATTCAGAGAGATGAGCAAAATCTGGTCTTCTCTCAGTTTCAGTGCTCTCTAAATTAGGAATTAAAGAGGTGATATTTGTGTTAACTTATAACCTGAGGAAGGATTTAAACAATTTGAAACCTCAGACAACTTCAGAGAGAGATTCTGCAATTGTGCTACTGGGCACAGTTACGCCTCATAACCCTGAAGGAGACAGTGCAAAGGTTTATAGTAACAAGTAGCAGTTTTATGCATAGAAATGCTGATTTTAATTTCCCCCTTTTAAAATTGCATGGGACCTTAAGGTGAAAGCAAATACTAGTTTTGCACAATTTTTCCTTGCTGTTACATGAGGGACAGACTTATAGGGAGAAAGGTTGATGAGGCTATAGCTCTGCTTACAGCTCGTACTGGATGCCATGTATTCTCTTAGCCACAGGCTGGGGAGTGGCTGCTCCTTTTTCCCCGCTTTCTTAGGCTGTGGTATCATCCCACTCAAATCCACACTACTAAAATTTGTAAAAAGACCTTTCTGCAAATGAGAACAAAAGGCTATATATGTTTTCTTTGATTAGTCCCTCATTTGTTTTGTTTTGCAACCATCAGTGAACAAAATCATTTCTATGGTTACAGTTGTGTTCCAGGGTTCATCTTGAAAACTTTATGGAGAAGGATTACAAAGTAGAAACAATCTTCTTGTGATCAATATAACCTGAACATTCCAGTGTGCCTCAAAGGCTTTTGTCCCCATTATATGAAACAGTGAGTGGTTCTTTAAGAAACTCCAATAAATTATGTCCTCAAAAGAAGATGTTCTGCTGTCTGTGTACAACATTACTAAATTCCTTTGTCCAAGAAGAAAAAGCATTAAGCAGCAGTATGAAGGATACCTACAGTATCCCTCCTTTATGACTCATGTCCGCCCATCTTCAGACCCTTTTATTCTGGACTCACCGTTCGAAGTCTATTTTGCTCTTCCCTTTCCAGAAAATATTCACACTCTGAATGGCTTGATTTTCTAGGACAAATTTATCTAATTCACTGTAATTAGGAACATGGTAAACTTCTACTCTTGTACAAAAGATGAAAGGTAGGAAGTGATTATTCCTATTGGTAGATTTCTGTGCAGCATTTCAGACAAAACATTTCTGCTCTTAATAGCTTGAATGTCTCAAAAGAAATCCATGGTAACTTGATCAACAGTGTCTGAATCTTTTTACAGGCTGGATGGTTTTCAAGAAATAATCATATTTGAATCATCTTTTCTAATGAAGAAGAGAACATCAGTACAAAGTGCCAGTTCTGTTGCTTAGCCACTCAAAGTTGGCACTGGCTTCACATTAGGGTTGTTCACTTGGTGGCTGCGGGAATCTAAGGCCCTAGTCCAAGAAAGTAATGAAGCACGTGGGCCTAAACACAAGCCTGAAGGTTATTCTTCAGACTATCTCATGTTCAATGCCACAATCCTGCTCCAAATACTTTGCAGAAACAGTATGGAAAAACCAGAAGGGAAGGGAGATGGGTTTTGCAAACAGTTTTGACAAACAAATCCCGATGTGGAACAGTTGACATCACACAGCACCTGCAGTGGTTGTCTGCCGAGCAAATCCAGGGTATGCAAAGCATTTACATCAGTCTCCTTAGATGTCTGGACGATCAGGAGGCACAGAGCCATTGAACTGTGCTACATTGGACTGCCGTAACTGGCACCTCTGTGCATGATAAGCCCACTGAAGCAGAGATCCTGTTACTAGTTCTGCTTTTCTTCCTACAATATCTGTGACAATCGGTCTAAAATCACACAGTTAAAATTATCTCTGCATCCACTGAGAGGAGTGAAGTGGGAACTACAGACAGATGTGGAGCACAGGAATTATCTAAACCCAAGTTCACAGAGTTCAGCTTTGCCAGGGTCTGGTCAAGTTGTTCAGGCACCCATAGAGCATCCCCAGGCATGATGGCATCTATAGCCAATCTGCGGGCAGAGAGGGGACTCACTTCTCTCCAGTTTCTCAGAAGCAGTGACTGTTTGATTTGCCCTGTCTGCAAGTCTTCCGGTGTGAGAAAATAAGAAACTTTGGCCTAAAGAAAGGGGGTCTGGCCACAGAAACCACAGACCACAAGATTCCCAGGTTGAGGAAAATCTGTGAAAAATGTCAGGAGCTTATGGCTCTGTAGAGACCCAGTAAAGCGGGAATGTGCCTCTGCACAAGAAGGAAGATGCAAAGGTTTGGATGCAGTAAGCTAGACACACCTCAGTTTGTGGGAACAGTCTTAAAGAAGAAATTGTTTCATTTTATTTCGAGTTAATCGTGTGCATATTTCTCATCCATATCCCATGGTCAGACTAGAATATTGGAAACCTCTTTTTTTCCTCCTTCAGCTGCATTTCTATTCTTTGCAGAGGCAAAATCACTCATGAATCTTAAACAGCTTTTGCATGGAATCAGCTCAACTAATGAAAAAACAGAGAAGATTGCCATAATCTCTTGAATCTAAGGAGTAATATAGAGCACTGATTCCATCAGGATGAGGAAGAAAGGAAGACATGAGAAAATGGCCAGGTGCATTATGAATCTCTTTTTTCAATATATTTCTTTAAAAAATGTGGGGGAGGGAAAGGTGACAGTATTTTAACAATACCATTATTTTACATCATCCTCCTCCTCATTACTTATGGACAGGCTGATGCTGAGATTTAGAGCAGGAAACAGTTTTAAAAATCCATATATTCTTGGCTACAGTTCATGCCCTCAGTCTGTGCCAGAATCCCAGCTGAATATTAAATATCTAACCTACCTATGCATTTTTAATGCACCCTTTACCATAATATTGAAATAACACAGCGCGCTAATGGCAAGCCTTTTTCTTTTTTTAAACAAGTAAAAGGCAAGTACCCAGAAACTGTACTGAAACAGTAGGGGTAGCCAAAACCGACATACACTGCAGAAACACATGCTTTCTTCCCTGAGACAGTGTGCCATTCACAGTAAACAGATGAAATCAGATGTGACCACACTCGTGAATAAGGTTTGCTGGACTGGGAGCTCTTCCTTTAGAAGGCTTAGGAAGGTCTGCAGTTTATTCTAGTGCTGCCCTTCTGTATGCCCTCAGCTATGCCACTTCAGTTGTCTTTGTGACTGAAGGCAAGATGAGTGATGCCTCTTCTCCCACTGCTCCAGAGACTTGCTGTGCAGATGGAAACCACAGCAGCCCAGCCCGTCTCCCGCACCAATCTGGGTCAGAGGAGGGACTCTGGTAGAGCCCAGCACCACTCCTGTGAGGCTTTTTTTGGATCTGGGGCTTGTTCTAGGGTCTCTGCACAGTACTGCCCCGGGACATTTTGAGACACTAGCTAGGTCAGGTGTTTCTGACCAAGCACTGCTTTGGGTAAATGTTCCTTTAGAAACTGTGAGGATAGTTAAGTGAAATTAAACAGAGGAGACATCTCCTCTTTCTTGCCGTGTCTTCTCTCGTCTAGTTAGTTAAGCACTGATGGCTTCAAAGCTAGGATTCTTCCTCAGTTTGTGCAGATACAGCACAAGAGACCTTCAATTTCAGTGGCAGCTGCTAAGCACCACTTCAATGCATGATAATTAATATGAGTTAACTGTATATACCAAAGAAACCAGCTGACTACCAGATCCTATGTACCCACTTCTGAAAAGATGATTAGCTCTTTATTTTTCTCTCTGCTTATAAATGCACATATACATGTATATACATATTTCTTCCCTATGGAAAAAATTCAGTGATTGACCATTTTAAAAATAAGGTATATAAGGGTTGAGATCTGGAGAGAATGAGAGGGATGTTCCTAAACCATGAAACCTTCAGGATTTTGGAATGATGTCTTCCATTTTTTTGAAGTATTTCTGGAACAAACATACTAGGTTTTCATTACTGCTCAAGTCTGTGATTCATTAACCTTTTCTCTTGAAAACGGAAAAAACTCAGTGCAAGGGGAAGAACTGGAGATCAGCTGCTACATAAGTAAATTTAAGAAAAAAAACAAAAGGGAGAGATAATCTATATTCCTGGAATAGATTACACAAAGCCTAGTCCCCTCCTTCTTGCCTTCCTAAAACATACATCTTAAAGGATTCTTGCTTGTGTGTTGCCTTCTGCAATATTCTGCTTTGGTTTTGCCTGCTATTAATTTAAGACCTGCTTGCTCCAGTAGTCAGGACCCGGTTCTGAGAAGTGATGCTTCCTCACTGTCGGAAGGTCTCTCTCCAACAGAAAGGGACGAAACCCTGGCTAAACAAAGCAGTTACAGCTCTGCAGCAGTTCAATAATGACCTAAAGTGGGATCCCTATTCAGTAATCCAGCAGCAAATAGAAATATTTATGCTTCTCATGCAAATACTGTTTCTGGGTTTTGCTTATTCATTCTGTCACTGAGACACCTGAAAAGCATGGGTGCTCCGTTACATTCCAAAGGCAAACAAACAGTATCACGTTTATTTTCCCCGGGGAAATTAAGTTCTCCTCTCATGTCGTTATATCAAGGTGTCCAAACACCACCTTAATTTCCTATTTCAGGTGCTGAAGAGCAGGCAAGGTGAACTTATGCTCCTGATGTTTCAGTCAGCGTTTTTTTCTGGGACCATGATATGTATTTGTCTTTGTTTCCTCTGTCAAAACTGGTACCATGGACACACTGTGGCAGGAAGAAGTACCTCACTTGTCTAAAGAACAAGCACCTACTTCACAACGTCAGCTAAAGTCGGTTGAAATGAATCCCACTCGTAGTCACTGCTGCTTTCTGGGTAGCTCAAAGATACCTGTTATAAACTGCTCATGCTGTGCCAGCAGTCTTGCTTCAGTCTTGCTTCAATCAATGCAACATCTCGCACAGTGAGACATGACCCAGCTAAAGGCAGAAGTGATTTTCCTGTTCTTGAAATCAATGAATTCTGCCGTTGATTTTTCTTAGGACCAAAATATTTCTTTATCTTCAGGATAATGATATAAGTATGACTTTGATGGTTAAAAGCAAAGGTCTGTACAGCCCAACAAATAAAAAAAGAACCAACCAAAAAAAAACCACAAAACAAACAGAAGCAAAGCTGGGATAGAGTGATTATCCCCATGCCTTTCCAGCAGATTGAAAGTATATTATTACTCAAGCTTGTAGTCGTGTCTACATCACTCAAAAAATACAATCTTTTTTTGACCTAATGCCAACAGCTTTATTTAATTGTTTTAATTTAATTTCATGTGGCCTTTCAAAATTTCCTGTGACAATGACTTCCATAGTGTTGTTGTGTCTTGAAAACTTATGGTGCTTCTTTTAAACTATCTAACAAACTGTCTAATAAATTGTTCCCTCCCTCCACTGAGCCTTGTCATTTTCTTTGTGAAGTTTCTAGGTCTCTATTTTCCACACCTACCTCTTACTTTTTTTTATTATGCCCAAAGACCAGAACTGCAGATAGCATATAAGATGTGAGCACAGCATTGATTTGCATGGTAACAAAAAGTATGTTTTCATTATGTTATCTATTTCTTTCCTAATAATTTCTAATATTCCATTTGTCTTTTTGACCACTGCTAGCTTTGAGCTGATTGTTTTTGAGGAATTATGTGTAATGATTCTCAGATCTGTTTTCTGAGTGGTAATAGCTCATTTAGTCTATCACTGTGATTGTATAGTTAAGGTTGTTTTCCTCCATGTGTATTACTTTGCATTTATTGACACTGAAATTCATCTGCCATTTTATTACCCAATCACTCAGTTTCTTGAGCTCCTTCTTCAAGCCTTCACAAACAGTTTTAGCTGTGACTATTGTAAATAATGTGGTGTCAGCAGCTGGATGTGCCAATTCACTATCAACCTCTTCTCCAAGGAGAGTATTTAGAGGCATGCTGTGCCTGTGGGACCACACCAACAGCCTTCCTCTTCTGTGGAACTGCCTCTACCTTCTAAGGTCCCCAAACCGACGGTCTCGAAACTGCCCAGCATCTCAGGGATACTTAGGCTGTGTGCTTTCACCCTGCTCCTCGTGGAGACTTACGCCCATTCATAACTTCTTTCTACACTAAAACTCCCATTCCCAAACCCAGGCCTCCTAGTCCCAGGCCAGAGCGGGGAGGCGAGACGAATAGTTTTAGTTTTCATCCCTCGGTGGGTGGGCAGAGAAGCTCATCTTGCCCCGCCGAGGGTTCAGCCCTTGGCTCCCACCGAGCTCCTGGTGCTCGGACGGGCACGGCTGGCGCATCCCAACCCACCGGGAAGGCTCCGGGCCGGCCGTGCGCCCGGCTCCCTCTGGCGGCGGCCGCCTGCACGGTCCCAAATCCCTGCTCGCTCCATCAATCGCTCCCTGCTGTAGCCGCTGCCACAGACCTTCCCAAGCCATGGCACTGTCACAGCCCTCCACAATTTATGTGCGTCCCAGCAACAGTGGGAGATTAATGCTTTTACAGAGGGGGAAAAAGAAAAATAACAAATCAAAATTCCTGTTTACTGTTCTGTTCACATCTTCTCCGAAGGGAGGTGAAAGAAGAAAAATTAACTGAAGGACTTGAAGTGGTATAGCTAGTGAACAGGGAGCCCAGGACCCTGCCAGGGTAGGACATTTCAGCTGGGAACCTACCATAACTCAGAGCTCAGTGCTTTTGTTAGCATGCTGCTAACTGCTGGCAGACCAGCCGTGTGTGCTGTACAGTGCAGACTCAGAAATGCTGAGAAAGAAGTAGCGTTCTGGTTAACTCTTCACTTGCTCAGAAAGAGGGCACTGAGAATGAGGGGGGGGGGGGGTGTTCATCTCCCTCACCCGTGGCAGCACTGTGTGTTGATACAAAAACCAGTACTGTAAAAAAACCCCTGCTTCCTCAGGCTCATGGCGCAAAACAAGATTAAGTAGCCTGTTTGGGAGCCTGTGTTAACTGAGATAGTTCCACTGGACTTAGAAGCAGGATCGTAGTACAGCAAAGTTCAGCACAATTCTACCTGAAGGAGGCAGCGTGTTTGAAACCAGCTCGTACATCTCTGCACTGCATAGTGCTAACATCCCCTGATACACCTAAAAGGAAGTTCAGATACAAGTGCTTAAAGTGCAGCCACGGTTTAGCTCATCTCAGTATAGCCCAATTCCATCAAGGGGAGCATGAAGACACAAAAGATTCTTGTAACATTTTTTTTTTAAGATCACTGGATTAATTGGATACTTCTCATCTTACCCAGACAAGTGTCTCCTTCTTCTAAACTTTTACAGTACCCAGCACCAGGAAGTTCTTTGATGTTAGAGAGGTGAGCTGCAAACTCTGCCTAGTGCCTTGAGAAGTCCAGCTGGAAGCTACATTTTGGAGAATTTTGGAGAAACAAACACAGAATGCAAAGTCAGTGAATAATATGACTATGGCACCAACAATAGTAGAAAATTCCATCAGATTGGAGCATGTTTCTAAGTTTACAGCTTCCAACCTTTACTTATGACTCCAGACTATTGATCCAAAAGACACATGCTCGGACTGCAAGGAAAGGACCCACTGCAAGATTGAATGCAGCCATGACACACAAGAGGGTCTGTGAAGACACAGAGCCATTCCCTTTTTGTCTGACCTAGCATGTGTACTATTTGGCCTGGGTGAAACTTCAGGTGCCAAAAGATGCATTAAATCAGGGACACCTGCACCTAGACCAAGTTCCTCAATTCCCCATCCAGCTTGGCTTGTTATTAAAAACAAACAAACAAACAAACAAACCAACCAAAAAAAAAAACACAAAACAAACCTTGATATCATTCTCTTTCTCTCTCAGGAAGCAAATTAAAACACTCTCAAGCTGCACTTTCCACAGCTTCCTCGCAGACACAAGCCTGTGCAAACTCTCTCTTTCTCCATGTCTTTAAACCATTCTCTTTGTATTTGGTCTTCTAAAATGTCACCAGGAAGATTTATCAACAATTCACTGGTGGAAGGAGAAGTTAACCATTAGCACTAAAAAGCAACTGCAAATTGGGCAGGCATGAATCAGGTTAAGCAACCAGCTTATACATGAGATTTAAGATGTTGTTTTCCCATCTTTCTCCCTGCTGCAGCTGCAAATAGAAGAAATATGCAACTTGGATTAATATTTATTATTTAAAAAGTGGAGTCTGGCAGGGTCCACACACAAAGAACACTTGCACGCCCCTTGGATTGAAGTATTCTGAATTTTATTAGCTCAGCTACAAATGGTGAAAAGTTTTTAGCCAAAAGATTTTTGTGGAAGGCAGAGATTGCCCTTTTTGAGGGTGAAGCAGGGGATAAAAAAGATTATGCTGCAGCTCTTCTTGATGCTCTGTATGTCAATTATCCAGGTTGGATATTAACTGTGCAGAATAACCTCTGGATGCTCTACATGAACCACTATGCTATTTTCAGATCCAAAGAGAACACCAACAGGGTGCTGCAGCAACCCAAGTGGGACATTGTTGCTGTTGGATGTTGTAAGGAACATGTCTGCACTGACATAGTCCCTCACTGCATCCTTTTTTCTACTGCATCCTCCTTCACACTAGTTCAAATGCATTCAGTACCATCTGTCTTAATCCTGTCTGTGAATTGTGTTATGCCATCTGTGCCACTATTACCTTGCATTATCAAGAGAAAAAAAGTCCTTGGCCATGCATGACTCTGTTTTATGTGTGTGTGTGCAATTTTTTTCGGCTGTGTAGCTGTGATGTATTAAGGTGGAGTCAACTGAATATTTAGACGTTTAGCTTGTTATGCCTGAGGTGGATTTTTATTGGAATGTGATATTTCTATTATATTCTATAATCTCCAAGTCCAATATGTGCGTCTTCAGAACTCTTGAATTCAAAATACTATCTCAGAAAATTAATATTGCAGATACATTTGGTAGTTTTAACACTTTTGTACTAACAAAAAAACACAGACATGCCACAAGCTTGTTCCAACCACCATTTCAGTCAAAGAAACATTTTATTTGACATTTATGGGAATCAAGTTGGACTCATAAATTTTTTAATTGTTTAAGTGAAACCACATGTCTTCAGGTATAAGCAGGAGGATGCTTTAATGCAGCATTCAAATTACTTGGAACTAGAGTTTAGGTTTATGTAGTACAATTTCTAAATAACCAATGCCAGAGTATGAAGTGGAGTCTAGACATACTTCCCGTGTTACTGTTGTTAGTCAACATTACACATATTGATAACTGAGCACTGATTTAAATGTGACAGATGTGGAAATGTAAAAGTAATGTGAGTTTGCACTCCGTTTTCTTAACAGTTTATCAAAAGAGTAATAGAAACTTACTCTTTAAAATAGGAAGCAGCGGGTAATAATAAGCTGATTATTAACCTCATTTTCACCTCTACCATTAGTGTACTACCTTGTAAGTAAAATTTAGAAAGTATTTCCCAAAAGCCCCTGCCAAAGCTGGCAGTGACTGTCTTGTGTATTCACCTAGACATGTCACCGGTATAGGGATGGCAATTAGTATGAAGTCTGCAAGAAAGTTCCTGTGGATAAAGCACAAGGCTGCACCTGCCTTTGCAGATCTCGAGGAACAAATCTGCATGATGCTCAGGACAGATTAATGCACAGGCATGTGCCTGGGGCTCCAGCTCTGCTTTGGTGTCAACAGCATTTGTGTTTTCCTTATTAAGAAATGCTTTTAGCCCTCCTGGCCATGAAGGAAAGCTGGGAATGACAACCTGCATGTCACGGATAGAGCAACATCTGCTTGAATCTGTTGTCAGCGTCCAGCAGAGGGAAGGGCTGTACCTAAAGCTAAAAGGAAATTACAGGGATTTTTTTTTCCTAAATAAATAAAGAAGACAGGAAATATTTTTCATTTTTAAAAACTCAGCTTTCATGGATTCCATGAAAAGAGCACTGACAACCTGAAAGTATTTTCATTTTTCAAAACTTACTCCTATAATAAGACAACTAAATGGAATATTTCAGACAATTGGTTTTATTTTTGGCAACCTAATCTGCAAATAAGCTTCAGTATTCAGTCAGAAAGGAAACTAACTGTCCCGCTACATTACCACTAGTGTAGACAGGGATGGGGGGAGAGAGACAGACCCTTCACCAGCTGCCCCTAACAACCCTCACCAATCCATGACCAGATTGGCTGTGCCGGGGGTTCCTCAGTGCCTTGTTTTGGTCATGCACGGCTCAGCTGCTCTGCACTATGTTGATGTGTGGTGAGGGTAAATTTTCATTTTCTCCTCAGAGTAGGTTCTGGAATTATTTACTGGATCAGAAAATAACATTACTTTTGTAGCCCTTTTCAGTGCCTCACCAGTGACTGACAGCTCATCACCAAAAGGGGTTTAATAAGCCAGGAGTAAACCACAGGGAGGGGTGATCTACCTATGGGCTCTTGTCTCCTCCCTTTTGGCTTAAAAAGGTGCCCTTAGTTCCCCCTCAGAAGTTGTCTGAAGTAGATAATCATCATCAGCTGCTTCCTCCTTCTCTTACTCCACCTGTGTCAGATTGCCATGATTTGTGTCATAGCCAGTGTGGGTTTAGTACCTACTGGGACTCGCAGTGGGCCAAAATGAGCACAGGGAAGGGGGTAGGAGGCCACAGCTGACGAAGGAGTTCATACAAATGAGTCATTTTTCATTCATCAGTCCTGCCTGTGAGAAAGATAATCCCACCTTCTGCAGGAGTCTGCCCATCTATAAAAGCTTTTAGTATGTCCTAATGCATCTGCCTCTAAATGTATAAGCAGAAGCAATCTCAGGTCTGGCATTGCCTTAGCTTTCCAGTCCTTGACTCTGCAGCCTCAGCTAGTAATGTTCTTTAGACGGAGTTTCTGGTATGTAATTGTATGGATAAAAAGCAGACAGTGCACTGGAAAAGAGGCCAGGTGGGCACACCACTACAGAAGTCTTGCTTTCCTACAACAAACTGCAAGGGAAAAAAATAAAAAAGCCCAACTATATATAGCCCAAACAATTTTCATAGCCTGTGTCAGTGGCACATCAGAAAATACAGAAATGTGTTTAAAATGTCTGTGGTTATAAAAACATAAGATGGCTTCTTGCAGGAAATTTATTTGAAACGTGTGGAAGTGGCTATGTTAGACGTCACTCAGAGGAACCAAACTAGGGCTTTTCTGCCCCAAAGGCATAGGCAGCTTTAGCAGCTGGAGTTAAATTTTGGCTCAGGTTTGTGTAGTTCATGGGCTACATCACAGAAAGATCTGCAGTCAGCTTCAGGTCAGAAGTGCCCATTTCTCTGAAGTCTGAGTTCTTGTGCCACTACATGAGTGGAAATACCATGACTCAAAGAGCAACTTCAGAAGAAAAAACATCCAAACCATGCTTTTGCCCTGTAATAGGACAATTTATTCTTGTATGCAACTCAATTTCCCAGCAGAATCCCATGTGCCCATGTAGCTTTGGAGATGTCTTGCCCCTTTCCAAACCCTAATGGTGACTTGCTGCTGCCCTCCAAAGATCTTGTAATCCCCTGAGTCACAAGAGCCTCCTTCTAATCCTGCCTCTGCCACTTCAGCACTTGGTCTTTCTCTGGAGGGATGCAGCAAGAAGCTCTTAATGGGTCCCCATGGGACATCACAAGGAAGTCCAGGAGTGAGGAAAAACACCAGGCATATAAATCATGACCTGCCTCAGGCAAAAGGGGGCAAACAACAACAGCAGCAACAACAACAAAAAGCTCTTCTCTCTAGAGTGGATTAATAGGAGTTCCCACTGGAGCCCATTAAACAAAACAAAATGCTGAAAGCCTAGGAATATTGTAACCTTCATCATTTTCTCAGGATCCCCAGGGATAGGACGGGGAAAGTTGCAATGTTACCGAAGTGGAGGGAAGGAGACTGGGAGATACAAGAGCTCTGCCAGGCAAAAGGGCCTCGTACCTCCTCAGTAAGTGGATGAATGTCTCCTTTGTGTGCCTGCAGGTGGTATTTTTACTTCTCTAGTCTGTACACGGGTATCTTGTGCTCTCTCAAGATTTTGCAGGGCCTCAGTGGACTGTTTGCTTGCTTTGCCATTCTGCCATCTGGCCGGCTTGAAGCGACCGTCCCTGGCAGAGGGTGAAATTTTGATGTGTTGTCTAAATTTGGAAGTGACATTTTCCCCAGGTTTTGTAAGCAGAACTAATGAATTGCTACAATCTTTTACTCTCTCTTCATGGAGTTTGAGCTGAATTTTAGCACTGACGAAGATGATGTGTTGACAGGACAGGTTACAAGGGCATTATCTCAAGTCTCCTCTGCTGATGTATCTTGCTCCTGCCCAGAATCTTCTCCTGCTATCAAGAATTTTTTATCTACTGCTTTCACTTCTCTGTCTACAAGAGTTTATTCTTCTCTTGGGACTCCCTTTGTGTGGCTCTGAGGACACATGTTCATGCCCTCCTGCCATTCCTGTCTAGGACCTACAGAGAAATTCAATAGTATAGGACATCCCAGCTCATTCTGAAATAATACTTAAAGTCTTTTCAGGCAGGAGTCAGGATCAGTTCACTCCCTAAACTTTGTGGGATAAGTAGGATTTGGGGTATTTGACAGGAATAATCATGAATTACTGTAACTTTCCCCATTATTAATTTATTTAAAACTGCATGTCTGGGCTCTTGAAAGACTGAAGTTTAAAAAACATGGGAAAACTCTCAGCTTCTCTTGTACTTTCTAGAATAAGTCACCCGAAAAATGGGCTTTAGTGACCAGTCCTTAACTGATTTTAATTTACTGGCTTTCCTTATAGATACTGTAAAGTTCTCTGCAGTTTCCTGAGGAGGGGAAGTGGAGAGAAAGGTGCTAATCTCTTTTTCCTGTTGTCCAGTACTAGGGAGCATGGGAATAATTCAAAGCTGAGCCAGGAGAGGTTTAGACTGGGCATTGGGAAGCATTTATTCACCAAGAGGGTGGTTAAACATTGGGACAGGCTTCCTAGAGAAGTAGTCAATGCTGCAGTGTTTGAGGCATTTGAACAATGCCCCTTAATAACATGCTTTAACTTGCTCAACCCTGAGTTGTTCCAGCATTTGGACTAGATGCTCATTGTATGTACTTTCTAACAAAAATATTCTATTCTATTCTATTCTATTCTATTCTATTCTATTCTATTCTATTCTATTCTATTCTATTCTATTCTATTCTACTCTATTCTATTCTATTCTATTCCTGTAATTTTTTCCTATCCTGCAAAGCTGCAGAAGCCCATATATGGGAAAAATCAAGCTTGTTCTTGGCTTGTAAATCATGGGCTTTACTGTGTCAAGTAACTGAAGGAGAATCTTTGCATGCAAATCAGGTGAATAAGAATACCACTTTCTATTCTGTGACATCTTTTTATCACGGAGATGATTTGACTTAAAGATGAGGGTGTAAGACAATTCTTGCTTCCCCACCTGGGCAGCTGCAGCCCCGGAGTTCTATCCCACAGGACATGCTGCCCTCTCCTGCTTGGCTTTGAGAGGCAGAAATGGTACAAGCAGTGATCCTCTAATGCTGGCTCTGTCAGCCTGAACGCTGAATTAATTAGTGGCAACTAAAGCACTGTTTCGCAATGCTGTTTGCTAAGCCTGTCATGTGGAAGGTGTTGACTGGTTAAAATCCATGCAGGGTGTCAGAGCCAGCTGGGAACTTCATAACACAGTAATGCTTTTTTCTTGTGGAAATCAAAGCTATTTTAGAGAAAGGCAAACTTGTACACACCGTGACCATCCCAGACAGCTAAAAATCCTCTTACACATGCAATATAGAGTTTCTTTATTCCCACATAAATTATCTATGTAGTAACTGCTTTCCAGGATACCTCACAGCCTGGACTGCTGAACTTGAGAAAAATAGCTACAGGAATAAAGGAAAAGGTTTTGGAAAAAGTGAGTTTAACAATATAATATAACTATGCCTCCTGTCAATCAGGACAGACAGAAGACCAAGGAAAAACATACATCACACAAATTTCCTAAATGTTTTTCTTTTTGGAAACAGCTGATTTTCCAGTGGCATCTATGAAACCAGGAAACTGAGTCAGGGGAAAACATGTGCATTTGCTCTGCACACACAAAGCACTGCACCAGCAGCCTGGTAATGTTTGGATTCACTGTTAATAAAAAAAAATAAAAATCTTCATGTTCTTGAAACGTTGTTCCAATAGTCCTTAAAAGATAATTTTTCCTTGTTTGAGATTACTACTCCATTTGAAAATAAATTAATTATGGTGAAAAAATAATTGAAAATTCAACAGCAAGGCAAAACATTTTATTACGATCAAAATGGAATGTTTTTATTGAGCTGAGGCTAATGAACTAAAAAAACCCCAAAGTTCTTTTTTCAGTCCTTAAGAGTTCGACTTTATGTTCTGTTTTGGTGTGGGAGAATCTCTTAAAACCTCAAAATCTGCCCAGCATAAGAAGGCTACTTCCCATGAAACTATACCCAGGCAATGCTGAGAATTCTGTCTTTTCAGGAATGGGACAACTGAAAGCTCTGCCCCATTTGTATAACAGGAGCATTTTCCATACAGCCAACTCACCAATGGTCAGCTAAACCTCACTGGCTTCTGCCTGAGTACAATGCTCACTTGGTCTCTCTGTGCTTTTTTTCACATAAACACATGGAAAAAGGCAGTTCACATAACACATGGAAAAAGGCAGTTCTCATAAATACATGGAAAAAGGCAGTCCAGTGAACATGAGGTTAAAAACAGAAGGGGGAAAAAAGTCAGTCTCACGTTCCCAATCTGTGCACTGCATAGTCAGTTTGGGAGTGGGGGATGTGTGTACTGTACTCCCCACATCTAACTTTTAGGTAATTAATCTAAACTTCTTGAGTTTAGATTAATTTAAATATAGGGAGAGGAGTGCATTCTGAGGGACGCTGTGAACATTCCTCTCAGTCATTTACCTGAGGATACCTTGCATTGCCCGCTTGGAAGTGCCAGTCTCCTCCTCACTGGGAAATGAGACAGCTTGCCATGGCACTGTTTCAAAGATTATCTTCTGCTGGGCATCTCCATAATGGAATATGCAGTGAAAACCTAATTCTCTGATAGCAGGTACCACTACAAAACAACAGCAGTTCAGCACAGCACAAGTGATTCCGAGGAGGATTCAGTGCCTTCTCCATATCTGGGTGATGATGAACCATTCTGGGTCATGGGAAGTTCATTTTCATGCATCACTATGGACATTTATTTGCTACCAAACTACACCCAATTTGAAATAATGAGCTACAGGTCATGGACTTTCTTTTTTACTCTGTTGTTGATTGCTGGAGCTTTTCCCCCCTTTTTTTCCCTAGGGAATTGGTTTTATTTCTGTGCATAAGGACTCTAGCCTTCTTCAGCAGGTGGGGAAAGAATTGTTGTTCTCCTCATGTTTGCAAGTATAGATCTCATTAAGCATATCCTTCTTTATTCCTAACTTTCCATCAGCCAAATAGTACAAAAATCAAAGCTACTTTGTAGCCATGCTGGACAGTTCTCCACAGCAATTGCTGCTCAGAGAGGCCTGAACTGTTATGAGAAGGACAACTTTTGTTCTCTCCAGCCCTTCTCATGTATAACAACTCCTGCTCTGTTCGAAGCAAAATGCTCCCCATCACGGATTAACTAAAGATTTTTTATAGAAGAATCTCCACAAAAGGCGTGAGGGGCCCAGCAGGGGAGAAGAAGCATTATGAAATACAAGAATGGATTAAACAGAGGATGAAGTTGCTAAAAAACACCTCCAAAGTATGAAATCAATGACCTGGGCTCAAACTGTTTGTGTCCTTCCTCTCCTACAATCCTGCTGCTGCTGTTATTATTTTTGGCTTGGGAGAAATATTTTTCTGAGTCCATTTCACCTTGATGGATTATGATGCCATTTTAAATGTCAATTGATAATAACTGTGCCATAAGAAAATCATAATAAATTTTATCAGTTTAGGCCTACAGTATCCCTTTTATTAATATTTCTAATTTATGAGCTTGTTGAGAAATCTGCAGAGACAACAGGACTAATAAATCTGAGATGAAAAGGACTCCAGGAGCAGGCTGCGTGGGCTTTATGCTAGATCACTGCCAGCTGTTGAACTCTGAGAAGACCAGAGCAGTTCAGATGTCACTGAGGAGATTGTTAGAGTCCAGCAAGGCATAAAGGACAGGAGACAACCTACAAGGACATGAGGATCCAGAGGTGTTATGGGCAATTTGCAGCTGCACCGTCACTGGCAATCACCGGTGCCTCTGACTGGCCCAGCTCGTTGACTTGCTCTGAACAGCTGACTGAGCACAAGCCCTCGGAGATGAGGTGCTGTGAGCTGCAACTTCCATCCTGTGCATAAACACTGGACAGCTCTGACTCTGAGTCACATCTGAGAACGGGAGATTAAAGGAGGTGCTTCAGAGGCACCAGGTGGAATATCATCCTGTTATTGTCTTTATCTAGGGGAAGAGACCAGTGGGGCAGGAACGGTCCTGCTCCAAAGTATTGATCCCAAGTTGATTTCAAGTCTACACATCCAGGGTTTTTCACTTTCTGAAAGTACCCCATGTTTTAAAAATCTCAGAGGCTTTGTGGACCTCTGGGTTTGCTTGGCACAGAGAGCATAAGTTGATTTTGCTTGGCACAGAGAGGATAAGCTGATAAAATCAACACAGCATGATTTTGTTCTAGACAGCTCCCTTCTGCTGTACAGAGCTGCCTTCAGAGCTCAGCAGTCCCAGAGGAAGATGTGTTTCCTGCCTCAAGGAATTTATAGACTAAATTAGATGGGTAGCACAATAATTGTAACAAATGAGAGTCATCTACATTTCCAGGTCAAGCAGAAATATAAAAATATCCCCAAACTACCCTGCAAAAGCCGTCATATTAGAACTTGGCAGAAAAATAACTTCTTCATTCTATGATAATTTAAAAGTAAATAATTTCTTGTTTTGAACATAAATAATTTGTTACATTTCAGCAACTCAATCATTTGAAAAAGGGGGTCAGCTGAACTATTTTCATTTGCAAAATATTCATTTGCATTTGAAGCGTCTATTTTTTGCCACTCATCTTTATTTTAACATAATACAAAGCAAAGAAATTCCAAACTAGCAGTCATTCTAAAGACAGTATTTAATTTTTTTTTTAGTTAATAAAATAGTGTGTATTGCTATTTTTCTATTTCTGTATTAAAAATACTAAAACGTTCAAGTCTTTTAGTACTACTTAAACATTTTGATATCAAAACTACATTTTTTTCTGGAGAAACTTCTGTACACAAAACACGGGATTTCTGCAACCTTACACTGCTGCTTTCAAATCCCCTTTCAAGAGTTTTTCCTGTTTATTTATCCTGTTTCCTACTTTAGTGCTTGTTTTGTCTTCCCATATAGAAAAAGAAAAATGTATTTCTCGGTTGGCATTGCCTTCAGTTTTAATAAAAAAGAACAATGTAATAAGACAGAACAAAAATAAAGCCTTCACAAGGATGCTTTCAAGTTGTAAATTTGCATGTGAGCATCTAATTTAAACACACAGAGAAAATCAACTTGTCGCTGTGAGCAGCAGGGAGGTTTAAAGCTGCAGACTGAGACAGAATAGTTATACAAACATGCACAATTTGATTTTGTGACATGGCACTACAGGATTGTCTCAGCAGGTGCCTGCCCAGAGCAAGCTGGTGGCAGTGGAGACAGGCAGGGCACAAACCCTGAGTATGGGGATATGCTGGCTTCACTTGCTACGTGTTGCCAATGTGACCATTAAATAAAAGTATTTCACAGAGATGAAAACTTTGGGTCTGCCTGTCTCGGCTCTCATTACTTCAGAAATTTTTCAACATGAAAGCATGTTTATTTCTGCCAGAAGGCTAAGTTTCTTCCTTTGAAAGCAGTGTTTAACACCGCAAAAGTGGAGCTGGGGCAAGGACAAGGGATAGGAGGTGTATTTTTTTGCCCTGGCACTCTCTAGGCTAATTTACCCAGCTAATTTACCCAAAGATATGAGTCATCTCATTAGGAGTGCTGAGACCTATCAGACTTTCCTGTCAAATCATCCTCCTCCTCCCCCTGCAGCAGGAAATGAGCCCCTTGAACACATAAGTTTTAGTAACAAACCAAAGCCAAAGCTTTCCACTGCAAAGGAAAATGTGGCTTTGCTTCATTAAACAACTGAAGAAGACAGATCCATGGGCTTCACTCTTGCACCTTTGGAAAAGTGGACAGCAGGGAGATTTAAGAAACAGAGATCCCTAGAGCTAGTTTTCCCGTGCCTGAAACTTCCAGGTAAAAGCACAGTAAACATCAGGGAGTTCAGATATTGTCATATATACTAAATTAATACACTGAAGGCTGGGTCAAGGGCTCTCAAGACATCTGAGAAGTAAGATCTGAAGCCCTTGCTCTATAGGAGGCCAGAAAAACCAAGAAGAGCGTCTCCCTTTTTAGTGCCTCAGGCAAACGCAGCGGGGAAAGTAAGGCATCTGCAAGAGAATATACCAGGTTTCTCCTTGTGCTCTTTAATGGGCTTTGAATCAAGAATCACAAGGAAAAAAGAGGAACCCTATTATTAAATAAGCAGTTTAGTGTAGATTCAGAGCACCTTTCTTTCCTTTCCCTCTGTATATAGATAGCACACTTACCTATCCTCATCCCATAAGCTGCCCACTCTCTCATTCTGCCTAAGCAAAGAGGGGGAAGACATCCCTTTTTGTGTGCCCAGACAGGATTACAGACACCAGCAGCAAAGCTGGAGTGGACAAAGCTTGACCAAAGAGGCATTGACTCAAACAAGAAGGTACAGCCCTGCTTAATGGAGAGGGCCACAAGACCTTTTGTACCCACACAAACAGCTGCCACCTCACCACACAACCAGGAAGGCACAGAATCCCCCTTTATAAAAACAGCAGAGGGATGCAAAAGGAACAAAGAAAAACACTTCCCACTCTACCCCACGAGTGTCATCATTTTGAAAGATGCTTGCTTGCCTATTCTGTCGGCTGGGGAGAAGCTTGATTAATAAAATCAGGTAACTAAATATTCTTCATGATGACTGGCTACACCATTTTTAACTTCTTCCATTGTGCTTTTCCTCGCCACCCCCACTGTTTTTCCAGTATCTAGAATCTGGAAAAAGCCGAAAGCCTTTCATCTTATCAGGTGTGGTTTATTGCCCCCTGGTTACACAGTAATTTTGGTCTCCACTCCATGAAAAGGTCATATGATGGGATATCAGCTCAAGAATTGTCAGTTCACTGGACAAATAAGGCAGAGCCTGCCAATACAATTATAAGAGCCCGATAAGGAAGGTGCAGAGGAGAACCAGCAGGAGAGATAGAAACAACTTTAGCAATTTAAAAGGTGAGGGGCAATCCCCAAAGAAGGCAAAAAAGCCACTGGGGGGAGGGAGATGGAAAGAACAGGAGTGTATCTAACCACACATTCTTCTCAAAATAAAAATTAATGAGAAGATAGAAGTGGCTCAGGAGAAGAATCACTGGTATTCACCCGCATTAACCAGGAAATCTTCTCCCCCTGCAGTGGATGCCTAATTGGGAGGCATAAGCAACTGGTGGGATGCTTATCAAGCTGACTTGCCTCATAGCTCAGGATGGAAATAAAATAATGTTTTATCTGCATAGGTGGGAGGTAGAGGGCATTAATTCTCATTCCTACACATGTTGCAAAGGCCATCTCTTTTTCTCTTTTTGACTGATAAGATTGGATGATGTTGAAAAGCACCTGCTTGGAAAGTTCAAAGGGTTTCCAAAGTAGAAGAAGTGAGACTCTGAACCAAAGCTTGTGGTTGGGAGGGATGGCTGGAAAATAACCTGGGAATTGCTAGTGAGGGAGGTTTTCATATGTGACACCTAGTCATATGCAGGAGAAGTTTACAGGTTGTCTCTCTTGCTAGTAAGTGACACAAGGGATAAATATTTGTCGTGACAATTATTTCTTAACTTTATCATGGTACAAATCTAGTGGGCTTTTTGCAGGTTTCAGCCTGAAAGCATAAAAGGAAGATAACTGCCCCACAGGCAGGATTTACCAGCAAGAAGCAATCCTTCCCAGGGCATTTTTCACCTGGGTCTGCAAGGAGCACACCTCCTCCTGGAATGGCCATGCGATTCCTCAGAGCTCTGTAAATCTGAGTGGCAGGGGGAATGCTTGGCAGTGGGTGGGGTTGGCAAGACTTTTAACCCCCGTTTTTGATGCTGTCTTCCCCAGACACAGGAGCGCAGGTCTTGGTTCCGGGCTGATTAGCAGAGAGGAGCAGGCACGTGTGCTTACTTGTGGGTCGCCTTTGTTTCTCCTCCCAGTGCTCCGGCAGGTCATCCGGGCATGGGTGGGGAGAGACACACACCATCCCAGCTGCATGTTCCTCAGGGTGCTCTGAGAGCCAGGAGAGCAGGAGAGGACTCTCTGCCCCACGGCCACTTTGGCAAGAATACGATGGACCCCCGGGTGTGTGCTGGGCAGGGGAAGCCTAGCCTGTCCTTTTCCATTGAGGAAATCTTAAAGAAACCTTCTGCTGGCACTGCCCTAAGCAGTGAAACCAGGAAGAGAAGGAACTACGCTGAGAGACCTCCATCCCTAAAAGCAGGGTCACCGCTGGCTGTTGGTAAGTACCAGTTATAACACTTTATGAAAATTCTCCTTTCTTACTGACCTCTAGATCTGTTGCATTTGATTATATAAAATTTTTATTCTTTAGCTGTTGTAGGACTCTGGGATTTCCCTAATCTGGTACAAATTATTCATTACATACACAGAAGTAATCTTTTAAAAATGATTTGTTTTCATCCTCTCAGTAGACTGGGCTTTGTGGTTTTGTGCATTGTAAAGCCCCACTGTCACTGGAGAGGTGAGTATATAACCTGAACAGCTATTGCAGGTGGCTGTCTTCAGTAACAGGGAGAAGTGCCTGTTGTAAACAAATACAACATCCTTGCATCTTTCACTTTAAAAAACATTACTCATATTATTAAAAATAAAAAGAAAATGGACAAATAAATGTCTGTCATAGGGAAGGACAGGTATTCAAACTCAGGAAGCTAGCCTAAAACTGCTGAAGCTTTATGGAATTTTTGGAGTTTCACTTATATCAAGAGTTGACTGTTTTCTGGAATTACAGCCAAATCTCATAGCAGCACCCTTTTCTGATAAATCTGACCACTCATCCCAAGCAGGAGAAATAGTCTGTAGGGGTAATGGTAGCTAAGCAGTTTTAGAACTCAGTTACTGGAACAAGAAAAGAGAAAGCATATATGGTTAATCATTTCTGCTTATCATCATGGACACTAGGTTCTTTCATGAACTAAATAAAAGCAGCTAGTAGAAAACTTTTATGACTTTGATCTGAGAAAAGCAGTGAGTGCATTAGCCTTTTCGACTTCAGTTTTCTCAGTTTAGTTACATTGGCCTTAAGTAAACTTTTACCCCCACTGAAATAGTCAAAAGAGAAATAGTTTCTTTTTTTTCCTTAAACAAAGACCGATGCCCAACATTTTCTGGATTTAATATTTCTTCTTCTTTTTTAATCTACATCTTCCATGGAAAGGATATGTTTTATGTATACAAACACATCCACTTAAATGAAAAATGACCTGTAGTTTTTACAGATGATTTTCACTCACCTCTCACTCAACTGCTTTCAGCAAAGCTTAATGCTACACTTCATTTTCTGTAATACAGGCCTTTTCATGGCTCAGCATCCCATTTCCCAGAACACCGGATAAATCACCCATTATCAAGGGAGAGAGTCTTTTTTCAAAAACCTGGCAGTCCAACTAACCATTATCAATTTGCATAGTTTCATCTCCTTTTGTGTCTAAACTAGACAATGACCTAGACTGGAAAGCAAATAAGACCTAAGTGGGGAAAGAAACTACCGACTAGTGTAACCTTAGTCACCGGTTGGACTACAGCTCCCTAACAGTGCCATGCTTTGCACAAGGTTTTCTGCTCATCTCTGACACAGGATTACTTTACTTACTCTGTACAGACATGTATCTTGACCATGGGACAGTCAGCCCACCACACATCTCAAAGCTGGGGAAGCCCCAGGCATTGGGGCTGAGAATATGACTGCTGCCTTTGTGCCAGCAACTGCAGCTTTTCATGGAAAACTATGTATGGGGAAAAGGGATAGCATGCTGCTGATTTTTCACAGAACCATAGCGTAACTGAGGTTGGATGGAACCTCTCAGGGTTATCTGAGGTACAGTCTCCTGCTCGAAGAAAGGGCTGTTTCAAAGATAGACGAGACTGTTGAAGGCCAGGGCAAGTGTTGTCTTGGCTATTTCACCACTGGTACTGTTGGAGAACTGGAGTGCTTAGAGATTTCCTAAAGCTGCCTTTGCAGACTGGAACTGGACAACTGGTCCTCATACAAGCAAGAGCTTGGTAGTTTTCAGGGGTGGACAGGGACAACCCGATGCTGGTGCAAATGCAGTGGGGCTTGTGTGCCAAAGGAACACAGGTGTTGCATTTTGAAGGCAGAGAAATGCTGGTGTGAGCTCTGGGAGTGAGTTTTTGTGAGCTGAAAGTCCTTTCTTGAGGGCCCATGGCAGTCACTCTCTGCCACTGGATCCAAAGTGGGACACCACTGAAAATTAAGTCGGTGCTTGTTCATAACAGGGATCACAGAACTGCATTTTACCTACATGAGACTCTTCTGTGGAAACAGAGAAGCACAGCAGAGACAGGACATTTTATGTTAACTCTGTTTCACAATCAATATGTTAAAGCCCAGTTCCACTGCATATCTTGGCTAAGCATGCCACTCCAAGCACGAGGTCTGACAAATCTGTATGCAGGACATGCTGGCTTCCTAGGATTGTATTACTGCTTTCCAGTGCAGACTCAACCCAAATGGCTCCACCTGAGCATACGGTCAGTTTTTCACCTTGAAAGCAATGTAGGCAGAACCACCAGGCCTTGCCTTTAACTTTGCTTCATCGCCTAAACAGAGAGAGACTTAGCTGTACCAAGAGAATATAATGACTCTTCTCACCCCTGCTAGAAAGCAAGGTTGGATTAAGATACTTAAGGCAATGTAAAATGTTAACTAATGAAAACAGTGTACACACTTGAAGGTTCACTTGACTGTTACTGGAGGTGAGAAAACAGGAAAGATGTAGAAAACTTTGTAAATATTACACTTTGGTTTTGCAATTGATAAAGGATGTTTTAAAAAAAGAATGAAAGAGAAACTTTTTCACTGTTTATTTCTTACTAACACCAGAGAGATACCTAAGCTTATTACCCCTTGCTTTATGAACAGAAATGTGATTTATTCAGGTAAGTTTTATTTATTTCAGAAGTGCAATACCCTATGCTGTACATCTTGGGATAATTGCCCTATTTCATCAAAGTTGTTTAACTTTATGCCATACAACACTGGCATTAAACAACTTGTGTAAATAGTCTGCCATATCTAGTACGGCTCAGTGCTGGCCAAGGTCAGGGAACTGAAATGAGCTAGGGAATTTGTTGGAAATTCCAGATGGGGCACAAATCCAGCTGCTTTCTCCTAACAGTTCAGTTGCAGCAAAGAAGGAAGTACTAAAGGTCAGGGCTGAGTTATATCTTACTATGGATTTTAAGAACATTTTCTACATCCCCTATGGTATGTAACATCTGACCAAAGCCATGGTCCATAACAGAAGAAGGAAGATCCATACGGCATATGAGATCCACATGGCACTACATACATACCCGTAGCTACCATAAGTTAAATACTGAGGCCAGAGAATCATCATCTGATGTAGACAGTCTATGTACCAAGATCACACCTGAAGTCTAAATCTAGCCATTATGAGCTGAGGAGATGGATAGGATCAGAGAAACATAAGATGCAGAATTTTAGAAATGGTTGGACTCAGTGGTCTAATGTTCGGACTCAATGATCTTAGAGGTCTTTTCCAACCTATGATTCTAAATGAGAGGCATAGACAAAGCTTTCCAAGAAAACTCACAGATTCTGGACCAGATGATTTCTAGAAGTTGATTCTAACTTAAATTATTCTATGGGTCTCTGACAAAAAGGATGTTGTGATGTATAGTGCCATCCTCTCATAGGAAACTGGGGCAGGACTTGATCATGTATGAGGACGTCTCTGGGCCTGACTCCTAAGTTCACATGTTTTTGTGAGTCTAATTCCAGTGGAACTTGGAGTAAGGAGTGTGCAGTCTTCTCTGAAGCATTTGGCTTCCCAGTTGCAGTATTAGCCACTGGGGAGTTCCCTGTACAAGCAAAACTACTGGACTACCTGGAGCTCCAGTTGTTGAAGCCTACTGAAATCTTTGAAAGAATCTTACTAAGTCAAAAAAAACAAATAATGAACAAGGAGACATTTTAGTACGCAGTCTATGCTTTTCCTCTCAATCTTTTGTCAGAATACCTAGAAGGTGAAACCATGGCCTTTGCAAGGGACACAAATAAACACCTAGCAAGGGCTGATCTCCTCTCTGGTTCCAACTCTTTCATTTAAACCAGAAAAGAATACCAGGCCTATTTCAGAAAAAAATAATTCTTCTGAAATTCCCAGGAAAATTATTTCAATGTACTTGAAAGTACATCTGAAATGAAGTTTCTACCAGTGAGGTTCCTCCTGCAGGAGGTTCTTTATCAAGTCAGGGAAAGCTTCGGATGAGAAATTAATAGTAAAAGCAGCAATAGATACGGTAATTTTGTCATTCTGCCTGTGTTATACTCCATTATGTTAAGGATATGCAAATTAATAAGAGTGCAACCACTGCTTCACACACAAATGTCAATATTGTGATTGTTCGCTTTTAGTAGCACTCCACCCAGCTTTATCACAAAAGAGGAAACAAGCTGAAGGAATCTAACTGAACAGATACCACCTGGCCAATACCAATAAATTACCCCACCTATTACAAGGAAAAACAACACACCTGATACACCTGTGGGGGAAAAAAAAGCAAGGCTTAAATGGAACTTATGTCATCTGAAGTAACCTACTGCTTCCAAACTGAAACCCTGCTAACTTGCCTGAAATTTTCCATCCTTTTCTATACAACTATTCAAGCCAAGAAGACCATTTTAAGCTACAAGTCAAAGTCATTTCTGTGTGTGACAGCAACAAATATCTCACGTTGTGCTGGACTGAAATGTTATTGCCATCCCTGGAAAAACAAAACAAAACAAAACAAACAACATTCCCTGAGGGAAGTTTTATCCCATGTCAGTTTATAGGTATTTTTCAGAGCTCCCTGCTTAAAGAGCCATGACTTCCAACAATCTCCTCAGTTAGTCAGGACAACAAGCACCAGAGGAGGTTGCAGTGAAAACTTGACTAGACGTTAGGGATCCTGACTCTCAGATATATACTTTAAACTCAGTAATATTTACCTTCAATCTTTATCTCCAGAAAACTTCCTTGATTTATTCAGCCTCTCTTTAAGTTTCATGCCATTCTAATTTACTTCTTTGGTCTCAAACAACAGGTTGTCCAGCTCCTTTTCACCAATTCACAGAGACGTTGGCATTTTCCCATCTGCCCAGAACTGTCTTCCATTCTCTCCCTGTTCCCACTACTTTAGTCTGTAATTACTCTATCCATGCTCTTACATAAACATAAACTGTGCTCTTACGCCTCTCATTGGGGTATGTGAGCATCTCAGAGAAAAATTTTGGGGAGGGAAGTTGTATATGGAAGATGAAGACACGTGGCAAGCCTTCTATAATTTAGAAAATGCTAATGTGATTCTTAGAAAGCTTTAATAACTCCCCATAAGAGCACCTTGCTTGTGCACCCTCACATTTTTCATTACTGTAGGATATAAGCATCACCAATTCTGTAACATAATAATTTTTACAGCATCACATTTAGCAAAGGAGTGCAAGTAACCCTTAATTTAGGAATGGGGGACCGAGATAGAAATCCTGAGCTAAGAACCTATGCCAACACTGACATCCTCTGAGCTCTGGAGAAAACCATTTAACCCCAGCCCCATGCTAGTGACCACTCCCAGGTCTATCCTTCTCCTTGATCCCACAAATGTTCAAAACCTCACTAGTTTTCTCAAGAGAAAACTCAAATTTAGTTGATACGAAAGGAATTAAATTAATCCCATTTTGCACAATATGCCTCAAACACAGCTGTGGACCTCATACCAAGTTTTTAAGGTCTGAATGGCTGGACACATAACTGTGTTTAAAAGGTTACTCAAAGACTGATGATAATTTGAATAGATAACATTTGAACAACCATCCTGTATTTACATGAGGCTTTGGCTAATTTTCAGAGTTCTTATATAACTTTGTTTTCTTCATGTCAATGTCAACCTTCTATAAAATTCCTATTGTGGGGGCTTTTACTCAGGGCAGAGTTGAAATTGGGTACTTTGTCTTCATATGTTGTATTTATTGTTGCTCCAAAGCTGGTTACAAATAGAACTTGTTATTTGCTCAGAAAATAAACCTCTGACAAGTTTAAAAAGTTAGATGCTTTGCCGATCCCAGATCTGACAACTTAAATATATAAAACATATATGTAAAATGTATATTAAAAAGTGAAGTTTCTTCCAGTACCACCTGTAGTGGTTCACATATGCTACCATTTGGACATGAGAGGGGAGAGGGGACCAGCCACAAGTGCCACAAGCCCCAGAGTGCAGATGTGTGTGACTGCTCAGGAGTGCAGTCCATTACAGCATTAAGATTTTAATGTTCTTTGGCAGTAATAGCAGACAAACCTGTACAGTTGTCTTGTCTCTGGAGAGTCAAGTCTTGACTGCAACTACTGAAAACAGCACATAAAGTATTCAGCATTGGGGTTTATGGCAAGGTTTTAATACAGAAAAGAAGGAGGGTGGAGGGTGGGAGGATTTGATATACCTCTCTTGGGATGCCAACAGCCGCAGACAGCCGCTCACTACCTTGAACCACAAAGCTTCCCAGCATTTCAGTGCATGGCTTTGCAAGGCCCATTTACAAGGAAGAATAAGAACTCATACAATACTCATGAGGGCAGAAAACTAATCTGGAAGAACTTTAAGGTGCCCCTGCTACACACTGAGATAATGCTGTTAGTATTAAGGCAACACCGTGGGTGAAGAAAGGTTGCGGCTTCTGTGACCAATTTCCTAACCACTCAGGGTCAGGTGTCCTAGCACACATCATCACTGGTTACTGCTAAGGTTACCTTAGAGATTGTTTATAACATCCATGCTCAAATCTAAGTTAACATTACAGCTGCACTTCATGAAAATGGGGCAGTACTTCTCTTGTTTGTCCTGTCAACAAGAGCGTGCAGGTGCTTTCATGAAGATGAGTTGGCTGTGAGTACCTTCCCAGATATCACCAGTGTCACCTGTCACAAAGGCAGATGGTAAATGTTGAGAGCCTGGGCAAAGGCTGCCTTTAGACTAGTCCAATACCTAAAGCAGAGCAGCAGGCATCTCAGATGGAGAAGAACGGACAGATGGACCTGAATCGGGGAAGACACTGACCTTTAACCTATTCACTGGCCCATTTTCCTATAGGATAGATGCACCTACGCAATGTCCCTACAGGGACATTTAAGGAAGGATCATACTTTTTAAAGCATTTGGCATCCAGCAAATTCCACAGCAATCTTGCTGTCAGATTGTCAGAGCAGCTCCACATCTATGGTACTTCTGAGTTCTTCAGAAAAGGCAGCCACTAATTTGGATACTGACAGAGAAGCTGAAGTTTCTTGATCATTTGATCATGTTTCCTTATGTCTACAGTCCTTTTTAAAAATCTCACACAAAGACCATTGAAAGTTTCAAGGTGAAAGCAAGCAGAGATCAGGCTAGATTTGATGGTCAAATTCAACAGGATCCTGTCCCTGCAACACTGGGTAATCTTGGCACTGATGCGCAGAAGGATTAAGGCCATTTTAAATATGATCGGGTTAGAAAAGTACATTATCTAGGCCACTTTCTTCACACAAACTATAAGCTGTGCTGAATGGTGGTTGTTTTACTCAAAGCTGTCTTGTGCTGTGTCATTCACAGACTCCAGCAGCAGGAGTCAGTTGAAGTGTGACTTACCTTCAGGCAGAATGCTTCTCCCCACCACATGTGCTACACCTATGGCCAGAGCAAAGAGAGTGCAGGCAACTCACTGCAGAAGACCTAGAGGCAGCCCAGTGTCCCTCCTGGGTGAAGGCATAGGACATGAACACGTGGAAGGCAAAAGAAAACATGAGGAAGAGGAAGATCAGCTGTGTGATTTCCCAGTGGACCATCCACTTCATGGTGAGTGCCTTTATATCCAAACTTTCTCTTAGAGTACCCGAAAACCACAACTGTTACCTTACAATTATGTACATGGCAATACCTAGCAACAGACATCACAGAATGTTTGCACTGGCTGAGTCACAGTAGATGGTCATAGCTCCTGGATGATTCACAGGGATGGTGACTCTTCACTCTTGCCATCAAAAACTTGGAGAGCCACCATTTGAGCTAAGGATCTATCTCAGGCCTGCCAGCCCTACCAGTGTTAGTGATAGGGACTGCTTTGGATGTTTATTGCCCTCCTGCTTGGGGTGGCAATTTACTGAGTTGCCATGTTGGGCAGCCTTACTCCCAGGGTTGTGCAACGCCCATTTCCTGGTAAATGTGCATTGCACAATGTAGGGAGAGCGGCTGCTGGATATGCCTAGTCAGCTCAGTGTGTTCTGTACACCTTGAACCCATTGTAGGGGTGATGGAGAGGTCATCAGCACGCACACAGGCAAAATGTTGATGTGCATAGATCTGGCACGATGTGTCAGGCACCATTTCCAAGCCTGGCCATGTTGGTAGATCTGCTAATTTAATCAGTTATAAACACTGATTAACAGCCTATCTTTCAACCAAAGCACTGGACAGTACAAATATCCTTTTCCAATATGTTGCACAGAGACTTTAGGCTAAGCAGGATACATGGTACCTGAACAAGACAAGTTCCTAACATTCAGACAGTAATTTATTAGTAGCATGTGACAAAAATTGCTATAAGTTCTTTAAGTTTGAGGAAAGGTAAATACAGATGTTTATACTACACTCCAGAAAGCAGGTTTTCAGTAGCAGCAGAAAGGTGTTTCCTAAACAATTTGTTATTATTTACTCCAGAAAAAAAAAAGGAGTTTCATTTAAGTCAATTGAAAACTACTAACGGGCTTGTGTTACCCCAGATGCAGGGTTACTCAGCTGGCTTCCCGGATCCACACATCATCCTTGGTCTATACTCTGCAAGCTGGCAGTGGAAACAAATCTTTCCGTGAAATACATTCGAAAGAAAAGCCTTGTTTCTGCTGCCACTGTGAAGGTTTACATCGGTCTAAAGACAAGCTGCTGTCACCTCCTCCTCCTGCACAAGATGGCCATCAGTCTTGATGCAGAGATAAGCCTTGTAAGATAACTGGATATTTTAGCCTCCCTCTGCCCTTTAAACTGAACACAGCTGATGGCAACAGGGCAAAATCCTGTTTCCTCCTCACAGAAGAGCCAGGGCTGTATGTATCTGACACTCAGAGTTGCCTCTGAGTATAAAAATAGTATATTTTATGTGTGAGGGAGTCCCCAGCCACGAGGATCACACCAGAGCCAGGAGGTGGCTGTCCCAGCTTGGCACTGCGTCTCATTGAGCAGCACTGTGGTCTGTATCAGCCTCATCAGTAAAGAAGGGGAGGAAGCACATAATTATCTGCACAAAACTGAGCTAAGAAGTGCAGGCCCTTTCAATGACAATTTATATTTCAAAGGCATTTTAAACAAAATCCATCTGTTCCCTGGTGGCAGTGGGGTTTTGAAACCAAGCAGAGGTTTAATGATCTGCCATTTTCTAGGCTACTGGTCCCCGCAGTTATCGAGCCTTTGATACAAACTGGCTGATGAAAGAGGGACCATCCTAAAGCACTGGATTGGCGTTTTCCCTGCAGTGCACAAACAATGATGCTTCGGATCCTGTTCATGCACTGTGTCATTCTTAACAGAGAGCTGGAGGCCTGGGTTTAATGCTGGTCTTTCCAGCATCTTAAACTTCAACCTTCTTCTTCCACTTTACATTAGGGGGAAATGCTGATGGATCTTTTTCTCTTGCCCCTGGCTGTGGCTAGTGTCACCTTTCCCTGATGAAAACAGCAGCAGCACCTGCAGGAACGGTAGACTGCATCACCCCTGGAAGCAGTCCGTAATCCTCACAGTTCAAGCTGATAGCAAATTAATTTCTCTTTACATGCCTATCAGTTCTGGGGTGCTTCAGATGCACTTTTGGCATGGTAGCTAGAGATTGGTTATGAGTCCTCTGACAAGACACCTGGGCAGTGCCAAATGCCCATAGTATATGCCATGGAGGTGTCCCTAGGATCTTCCTCACACCCACATCGAGGATGCCTACAACCACCCGGGGTAACAGCACCGGCCTCAGCAGCAGGAGACCTTTCTGATGTGAAAGACATCAGAAGCCCTTGGCGGGTACGCCGTCACCTCCCTCTCTCAGCCTACCTCTATCTATATAAAACACCTACATATTTTGTGAGGAAAGGGCACTGGGCTCTGTCTAGACATACACATCCGTTTAATTGTCAAGGAACAGAAGAAATCAGGAACACCATACAATCACCTTGGAGGCAGGAGGGCTAGGCTTTGGTGCTTTGTTTGGATAGGGTGAGAAAAGTGAGGAGGAGTATAACAGTAGCTGCCTTCATGGGCAGGTGGTCTGAGATAACAAGAGCACCCTGACTGCGACCCAGAGCATGAATTTGGAGCATATTTCCAGGAAACCCTGTAACAATGAAGTGTCCCTAAAAATTTGCTTTTCCCACAAAAATGGCTTCTGCCACTAAGCGGTTTAGAAATGCAGTGTCATTTAAGCTAAATACACTTATGCCCTTATCACAAACCATTTGCAGGAAGCAATGCCTCGTACTTTGAACTTAGAGAATGCATTGTAAGCAAAAAACTGAAAAGAGTCCTCATATACTAGAGACATGCTGACAGTGGCATTTGGTTTTGGTAAGCCCTCATTTGAATTTGGGAACCTTCATTCTCAGTGTGGGGTGTTTTCACCTGTGTGGCTTTCTTCATGAGGAGCTCAGCAGAATCTTTTCAGAAAACCTGGATTCTTGGGGAAAAGCGTTGATAACAGCTGTTTTAGAAGGAGATTGTTCTAAGGGAGGCCTTACTTTGAGCTGTCAGTAGAGACTCAGCTTGGGCCAGCTCTCTGTGAGATGAGTAATTGCAGCCACTTTGCTGTGCGCATCTACCATCCCTGCCAAAGCGGGACAAACTCTTGTGGCAGCATCTCAACAACATGTAAACACCCAAATCCTGAGCTCCCACTTTCCTTTTAATTAGTTCTCTTTTCTCACTCTGACATCCTTGGGACTTGACCAGTTCACAACACTCAAGCACTGGAGCCTGAGAGGACAACATATCCCCTTGCCTGCCTGGACATGGAGACTGCCACGTCCAAGATCCCAGCCTAGTTCAGATCCTCATGGGCAATTATTTTGCAATGTCTTTTACACATACTGGGTCTGATTGTATACATTTGTGTGTGTGTGCACTTTAAATATTTACATCCAAAGACAATGGGTCAGTGTGCCCGACATTGCACATGGGTAATGATTCCAGTCTTCTGCTCAAGCAAGGGAGCAGTCAGTGCCTTGGAGAAGCCAGATAGCAGTGCCACTTGAAGACACTTGAAGGTGGTTGTCTGGTCTGGTGGGATATCTTCTGGGCAATAATTCAAGGATAGGATAGATCATGCTTTAATAAACAGAACTGGCTCCACCAGAAACTGAGGGGTTCTGGCTGTGAAGCCCAGGTGGTTCAGGGACTCATGTTATTTCCTGCAGCTCATGTCTTCATTATTCGCTGTAAAGGAGGCTGCCATAGTGAGTCAACGTCACCTAAATATTTCCATAGTAGAAATCCTCTGCACAATGCTGACTGGGAGCTCAGGGATCTTTCTATTAATCTAATTGTTTTATTATTATGATAGCATCTGTGATCCCAAAGCATATTGACAAATTCTGATGGTAATTATCATAAAGACAATGGAAAGTATAGAGATAATCTCAGTTCTGGAGAAATTCCAGTGTAAATCATGTTCCCTCTGTACTGATGCCAGTTGCAGACATCTTTAGCGTAGTGTTCATGCTTTCTCTGAAGTCATAAATTCACTTGTACTGTTCATTTGCGGACAATGTGGTCAAATCCGTGTACCCCTGTGAACCAGCATGTTTTATCTCTCACAGAACAGTCTTTTCCCCAATATGCTGACTTATCTTAATGCATTTTTGAAACACCCGAGAGACAGTGAAGCACTGCATAATCACAGTCCCAGATAAACATCGGCTGCCCAGAATAGGCCAATGGGACTGTGAGAAAGGGCACAAGCATCCCACTGTCCTGCAGAATAAAAAGAAGCATTCCAAATGAAAAGGAAAAACAGGAGAAAAAAAAAATGAATGCCTATATATATAGTTTGGCTGCCATTAGCTGTCTTACCATCTTTTGTTTATCTGTGTGAATAGTCCCTGCAGCCCTGTGTCTCTGAAGTGCAGTGTTCCTCTACATACATTTAGAAATGCCCCAGATCATTGACCTTGTTTTGGTAGGTTTACCTGAGGCACTGTTGAAGGCTAATCCTTTTTTTTTTCTCCCTCTTTGAAGATTGACTGTTTATAATGACACCCTGGATATTAAATGAAAGGCACAAAACCTGGATCCTTTACTCCTGCCCTTCAAACATAAAAGTCTCACTGATACAAGTAAGCACAGAACAAAGCAAAGCTGTCAGTAGTTGAGGGACTATCATAAATTTCATTCATGTTGTTTCTTCATGGTTTGGGAGTTTGGACTTTTATTTAGTTAAAGCAAATGTTAGCATTCAATGCTTTCCTCAAGCAGTCCCTTCTTTCCTGGGAATTTTGGATCCAAAGGGTACCTTATACGGGACTCAGAGGTTAATTTGTTCCTGCTGGTCAAATCTGTGTAAAGTGACCACTTGTAAAGTTGATGGCACATCTTAATAAGTTTATTTCAAAGGTCTTAATGAGTACTTGGCTTCTCTTAAATTGTCCTAGAACTTTTCATTACATCCCCAGGATATGGTACTTTAAATTACTGTTCTTTGAAATTGAGGGCAGGTGTTCTGCTCACTGTACTAGCAAGCCCTTTATGCTTAAAGGGGAGACAGCAGGAACTACATACCAAAATAATGATGGAGTTATGCTTTCTTGGAGGGAGTACAGACTCTGAGGCAGGGATGTAAATAAGCATGCCTGATTGATGTCTAGATGTTTGCAGGTACAAAGAACCCCAAAGAGCAGGAATAAAGTAGAAAACAGGCTGTCTGTGAAACCTGCAATAAGCTCAGCTTTCTCCCTGGGCAAATGGCTGTTTTCTCACAAAGGTGTTGGACCAGGCAGTGCAGGAAGAGTGGTGGGCAACCTGTTTTCCTTGTTGAGAACCATTATCGATTTAGGCTGGCCGCTGCTTTTAAGATGAAGTCTGACTATGGCTAAACATTCATTTAAAGTACGTGTCCAGTTTGAGATTTAGCAGAATGGGGAATGTACACCTGCATGTACCCCAAATCTACTTTGGCCTGAAGGAGTTCATGAAGGTGCAGGCTCTTTAGCCTGGGTACAGACCTTCAGATATTCTGCTGACCACTGGCTGTGCCAGAGTTATGCACAACACCATTTCAGGCAGCAGCACTTGTAAACACTGTTATCACTTTGCTGGCAGATGAGAAAGGTTAAATTCACCAGGGGCTCAGGCTGATGGTGAGCACAATCCTCCACAACAAACTGTTCACATGAATGGTTTCATATATACTGTCTACTCCTTGCCAACTCCTCTGACAAGCAGAATAAGAAACTCCCCTGGCCACCACTGTTCAGCTTGCCTAAACAGGTTTCTGGCCTTATATTTTTAGCATTCCTGTTCACACTACCTGAAGTCTGTACCTCTCTGCATTTCAGTCTTGCTGTCGAGTGATTAAGGCACCGCACTCAGCACCAAGGTGGAAGCAACTTTCTGTCAAGGAGCTGTGGACTGCAGGGAGAAAGTCAAGACTTTAAAAGTTTAGGTTGTGCTTCTCTGTCTTAACTTGGGCAGTGCCTGAACAGTCAGTAGCTGGATGCTAAATGCTGCATTTCACTAGCAGGAGGCTTTATCTGGAGCACATTGTACCTATCCAATTAGGATCAGTCTCACTGGCTATGCCAGTGCTTCTCAACAAAGGCTGAAAAACCACTTTAGTAAAGATTAGCCACACTGCAATACTCCCACCTAAATATTGCAGCACAAGCTCTTTTGAAAGCCATAAGCCACCTCTTTATCTAGGAGATGGACACAGACAACCACATTTTGTCCTGATGCCTTCAGCACTGTGTAATAACCCTTTGATAGAGTTGCAACTGTGGGCTTTTTTCCATGGGGCTGTCTGTCACTGGGAGAATGTCACCACAAGAGAACCACTTTCAGAAAAGCCACAGGAAGGAACTGGCTGGAAGACTCACATATCTAATTGAAAAGAAGAGAGAGGAACATCTTTTTAAAAGGCAAGAAGGAGAAAACAAACTTAACCAGATATAATGAGGCTCTTTTTCAATACACCTGAGTTTGCTTCTGAGAAACAAGTGATTCAGTCAACTTTGTTACACAACAAAAAACGTATTTCTGAGGATATGTGGCTAAAGCCGCTTGCTTGCTTATATAACTGCTTTCTTCTTGTCAAAGAAGCAGCAAAATCTTTGGATCTGGCTATCACATACTGTGAGAGAGTATCTGTCCAGAAATGACAAAGAGGACTGCAGGAAGATAAACTGATCCCACCAGTTTTCACCTACCTAGATTGCCTCCTCCAAAGCAAATATGTGCCAGCACTGACTTCCAGCCTTTCTTCTGTGTTTTTAATTCCTTATCCCTCCTGTGTACACATCCGCATAATGAGACCAAGTACGCTTGAAACAGTCTTAGCCTGCCAAAGGGGTTAGTGCAAATGGGGAATGCAATTGCAGAGATCTCCCTGAGATAGCATTTTTCTAGCTTTTCTGGCTCAGATATGCAGGGCAGCTCAGAAACAGCAGAGCAAGGTATACCATTGGTTATTTGCCTACTACAGATTATAGCCCAGAAGAAATTTGCCCCAAGTATGGCATTGTTACAGCTGCCCCAGCTTCTACTTAGCAAACTGTATATGTGAGCAAACATATTCAGGCATTAGTATTCAGTATTTATATGCTCATACTTCTAATATCTTGAAACTGTGTTATACAGGACAGTGAAAATAAGCCATTACATGCTAAGCTAAAACTGTGTATATATATGAGCAATTGCAAATTAAATTCTTTGAGCTGTGCACAGTATTAAACACCTAAACTCCCTTACTTTTTTAGGGAAGAAATGATGGGGCGGCTTTACTCCACATGGGTATTTGTAAGTCAAAGATCACATAAAAAGTAAGTTGGGTGAGACCTCTGGAGGCCACCTTGTCCAACCCCAAATCGAAGCAGAGCCAGCTTAAATCAGATTGCTTAGGCTTTTGTCCAGTCAGGTTTAGAATATCTCCAAGGACTGAGATTTCACAGCTTCTCCAGGCCCACATCAGACTACCTTCATAATGAAAACATTTATTTTCCTAATATGTAATCAGAAGTTTCCTTGCTGCAACTTGTAACCATTAACCTCATCCTCCTACTCTGCACCTTCAAGACAAATCTCTGTTTCTACAAAGTCCAAATGTCCCAACTTGGAGCAAGTCTGACCTAGTAATAAGGCAGATCTGCAGAGGACAAATGAGCCTGCTACTGAATTTAAAGGAGCTATACTCCTTTATCAGCTTGGAGAATCTGGCCCTTCCAATGTCAACAGCAAGGCAATGTATAGGCAGCTGTATCTCTAAGCATCTGAAAATGCTGACATATTTAGCTGCCTGGTATTTTCAGGCTTGGTTTCAGCAGTCAGCTAACCTGCAAATGACTTTCACAGGGCATAAAAGCACACTTGAATATCCCCAGCTTTTACATAAAAAATAGCTCAGGAAACTCAGACAGAGTCTTATTTCCCCAGAGACTCTATAGCCACATTTGAAAAGCCAATGTTACACTTCTAACACTTTCTAGTCTTATATCTTCCACCCACATTCTTTATTAGACTGTAATTCTGAATGCTGTTGTTTGCTATGGGATCTCTAAGCTAAGGTCCCAAGGCAAAGGGAAGTATCACAGCTACAGTCAGAGAAAGTTTCATCTTGCAAGAGAAAATATTAACACAGAGTCCCAGATTTTTTTTTTATTTCTTAATAGTTAAAAAAAAAAATTTGAATGACTGATTACTTATAGAAAAAAATGCACTTTTCTAGATTTCCTACTGGCAAAAGCTTTGATTAATTCACAGGTTTCTATTTTGTTAGCAATTTAATTTCATTTCTAAGTTGAAATCAAAGCTTGTTCTTCAGTCTCTACTGGCCCATAACTGACCTCATGTTACTGTATTTTGTTTAATATGATGAACTTTGGCTTTGAAAAGCCTGGTTTCAGTAGGACTGACACTTCTGAGCACTGTGTAGAGACCCTTCCCTTATGTAAGACTGTAAAACAGTTCACCTTTCAAGAAGGAAAAATGTGAAGGATATCAGAGTGAATTGATAGCAAGTTTCCTTTGTCCATCACCAAGTAATCCAGGTTATTTTCATACCAAAGAAACTGATCTGAGACACCAGAAACTCATGAGCCAGTTCTCTCTCTTTAGCCATGCTCTCTAGTCCTGGAAGCTTCTTAGATGGTAGGGACACAGAGCATAGTAAGCCATTATCTGACAGATGCCTTGCCCATCCCATTTCCAGCAGCTTAAAATACTGTGTGGGTCAAGGCAGTGGATTTGTCTCTCAAGTACCATAAGCTGTCTGAGCTCAGCTAAAAGCTGCTTCCCAAATTTACACCAGCTGTGCACAACCTTTGTCTTCTCATTCTCATGTAGTCTTTGTAGCGTAGATTTTGCAGCTCCTTCTAAACTCGTGATCTTCACTGCTGACTTTATTCCACACCTGAGCCCTGCAGAGATGGTATTGCATTGTTTATGACAGCTGATTTCTTGAATCTGTCTAGGTCGCTTAATCCAATAAACTCTGTACCAAGTGTCCTGCCAGCACCCACAACTGCCTAAGCTGACAGCTAAGGAAAGATACCCACATTCTCATCTCTGTCTCTGATGTGCATGAACACACTCTGTAGGAAGAGGTCCTGCAGAGAGCATGGTCTGATAATGTAAACCACTGCATTCCATCTCAGGTAGTAGTCTCTGGACAGGGCACTAAAAAGTCTTGCCTTAGCTTTGATTCCCCATTATGAAGAGGAAGTGATAGCTGTCATCATATGTGCTTACAGAAAAGAACTAATGGTTGCTGTTTGCATGGTGCCTGTCATGATGAGGTTTGATCCAGCTAGTCTTTGGCATTTACTTCAATCCCATCATGGTTCAGTTCAGTCATCCCAAATCTTTTAATGAAGTCTGGTTAATGTATGAGACAGAAGGGTTTATACTGGACTAAATCATTATTTTTTGTATTCTGATAGGATACTAAAATACATCTTTTTATTATTCTTTGATGTGACATGTTTTAAAATGTGGACAGTTTCTTTCTTGCTTTGCACAGTCATGAAATTACAATCCAAATCATTAATCTAATATGGGGTGGGGGGTTATTTTTTTTCTAATTCAGAAATCTTCCAGGATGTAGCCAGGTTTGTTCTCTTTCCTCCAAAGGTTTTCTGACTGCTAGAAGGTACACAGGTTGCCTGGGCATACAAAACCTGGCAGGACAAGAACCCTGCCAGCATCTCTGATATTTTTGTATAGTCGGGACCACAGGGACAAGGAGTTTGGTCAGTTTGAGTTGGATTTCTTGCTTCATTCTGGAAATGCTGGAAATAGACTGCAGTTTCTCCTAGGTTTGTAGAGCCAGTCTGCTACCCTGGATAGAGGCAGAAACTCAGCTCAGTGTTCAGGGAGACATACAGGACATCTCAGGGAGGCATCAAATTTCTGAAACTGTGACAAGGTTAGGGCAAATTTCACTTGTGGGAATCTACTACATGAACTGCCCTGCAGTAGAGCTATGTAGATACCATAAATTGTATTGATAAAAATACGGCAGAGAGATTCACTACTGTATGACAGAACATAATATGCTTGACAAAATACTGTCTTGGTACACAGTCTTACCTCTCTGGAGTATCTCCCTGGAGAATATGGAGGCCAGTCCCCATAGATGTGTGAGGTGAAAATCTTTCAGACAAGAAACACCATTATGAACCGTGAACCCTATCATATCTACAGGGGATGTAGTGCTCTGAGATTCATATTGTCAGCACTGATATTTCCCTTTTATTGGATGTAGCAATAAATCCCCCTTAACAGACACCTTTTGGGAAGGTTGAAGTAGATGTGATCGGGGCTTCTTAGGAGACAGTCCCCATTGATACCTTCAGCATAAACACACAAAAATATTTCTCATTTCAAGTCTCTGCTCCAGTACTGCCAGCAAGATTCAATGTAAATAACATTTTTCTCTTGGGGCTGAAGCAAGTGCTGAAGTTTAATGAGTAGTACTTTGATAGTCTGGTGGAAAGTCTAATGATATGGATTTCACTGTATTGGACATCAGCTTTATTAGGCTGTTTCTGAGACAAGGTAGTATTGACAGCGTTTATGATAAATGACAGTCCTCAGTTATTCTTGCAGGACTGGTTTCCTTTCAGTGTACCCAAAAGGTTTAGAAAAGATGAAATATTTGTAGTGGTATCCTGTCCCATACTCTTTCCTACCAAGTCAGTGGACAGAATTTTTATTCCTTGTTTTCTGTGTCAACAGAGTCACAATGAGGTTTTGATTAGAGATGAAAAACGCTAGTTTCTGGTTGGCACAGGGCCCAATTTATATTGGCCAAGGCATTTAGTTACCTTTTCACAGTTTTAGCCCTCAAAAGGAAAAGCATGTGCTAATGGCTGAACAAAAAGGGAAGAAAAAAAAGCACAAAGTCTCTTTGACGGACTGCCATTTAACTGTTCCCATTAGGAAGGGTATGCATCTAGTTACATAGTATGAATTGCTGGGTGTCATCAGACCGTGGACAACCAAAAGCAGTTATTCAAACTAGTCATTTTTTTCGAGCAACATGGTTTAATTGACAATTACTTCAGGTCACTGAATAGCAAACTCATCATAGCCACTAATGATATCAGAATTTTTTATGCTTCTATCAGGCTGCAGTTTTCCAGGCTCAGTAGAAGAAACCCTGTGCCCTGTGACTCACTGCACTTGGGGTATGTTTTTTTGTGCTGGCCATTTAATGTCAGGTGGAAGATACTCCAGTTGTGCATCAGAGAGGATTCCAGCCTTGGCACAAGACTGAACTCCACATTCCTCAGATCAGCTGCCTTAGACCTTACTTCTGCTGCTCTTTTCTCCTCCTTCTTGAAAGACCTCAGCCCTTCAGCATCATTTCAGAGCAACCTAGACCTTCTTCTAACTTACACCAAGTGTCACACAGAGTCAGGATCTAAATAAAGGGCATTTTCCAAACGGTATAGGATTGCTGAGGGAAGTCTTTAGTGTGGCTGCACTACAGCAGGTGAGGGAGTGGAGCAGTCTATGAGTCCCCTTAGGAATTCACAGCACCCAAACTTCCCCATGGGTTTTAAGGCCTTGTTCTTAAGGTTGAGTTATTAAGGTTAAGCTTGTTTAGAAAGTCCACACACCACAATGGTACAGTCAAAAAAATACCTTTTCTTTATAACTGCAAAGTTAAACTTCTGGCTACCCCTACTGCTGAAGGAATGGTATGGGAAGAGAACAGTGGTCAGCCAGTTTGTAATGTTTGCCTTCCCTCCAAAGTATTCACACATTTTGGCAACTCCTTGATCTTGCTGGGAGGAGAAAATTCATCCAAATTGGTAGAGTGACAATGGAATAAAATAATATCTCAGAGCTGGAGGAAAGCTTGGTAAGATCAGTATGGCAAGAAAAGGATAGGTGGTTGAGCACTGGAACAGGTTGCCCAGAGAGGCTGGGGAGTCTCTCCCATTCAAGAACCATCAATGTAATCTTGTGCAATGTGCTCTTTGAATCTTCTTGTAGTCCTGTAGGCTGTTCCTGTAAAAAGCAATACACCTTTCCTTGTTTTCACAGTTGAGAGGAAAGGGAAACGGAGAATCCGGACAACGTTCACAGCTGAGCAGCTCCAGGAACTGGAGAGGATTTTCCAAGTGACTCACTACCCGGATGTCCATATTCGCAATCAACTGGCAGCAAAGATAAACCTCCCAGAAGCCAGAGTTCAGGTATATTGTGTCTCCAAAAGGCTGTGTTCACTGCAGCAATTCATTATTCAGAGTACATTCTTAATAGTTTATGCCTGGGTGACAGTGCTAATGAATTACGTGACCTCTCTCTTACCTTACAGACAAGGCCAGTATCACTGTTCTCCTTTTACAAACATGGAAGTATTTGTCACCCAGCTGTGACTAACCAAATGGGATTTATCAAAGGGTTAACAGGAGCTCTAAGCACACTAAATGCATAGCAAATAGGAGTTACAGATGGTTATGAGCAACCTGTTGGACTCTGTAGCGACAGAGGGGCCATTTATGAAAATATTTATTAATCATTTATCAACTGTTTATGGGCTAATATTCATCCAGTACAAACTGTCATCCACATCCATCTTCCACAGGGTCTCTAAAAATGTGAAAATAGCTGCCCAAATGAAAATGCTTTCTTAGTGTTCTGTATTTTGATATCACAGGCTATAAATGCCCTGGCTGTAATTTCAGTGCACAGAAAGTAATCCAGTTTCCCTCAGTTGTAATATAGTCTTGCTGACTGAGCTAAAAATTGACCGCAGATGTTTCCTGCATACAAGATCTGAGACATTAAAATAGACTAAATCTATGACATTAATATATACACACCCCTGTGTATTGGCATTTGGTGTTGTTGATCGGGCACTGTCGAGATGATTTTTGCACAAGGCAGTTTCTTGCTGTAATTGTAGAATCACTGGTGCACTTCTATGCACATATCCCACTCTAACAATCAAAGTTCAACATGAAGCAGTTTATTGACTATGACATGCCCGGGGCTGTTGACTAACCGTGGTGATATTGCTTCATAGTTAGGTGACAGAGAGAATTGGAACTGCATAGCCACAATATGCCTATTAGCGATATCAGTGCACCAACAATGCATTTCCAATGGCATAAAGCACAAGCTGGGCTACTAGGCAATGTTCCCAACAGAACAACGAATCACATGAAAGAACAGGGCACTTCTCTGTTTAAAAAAATTATTTATAGTCTGTATGGGTGTAGACAGAGAGGCCTGGGTACATCATGCACACAATCTATAAGATTAGCAAAATGTCCACTTTATTAAAAGAGTTGTGCTTCTTTATAGTGTCTTCACATAGTGTTTCGTGACCAGATGCACACAACTGGTTACAGGGTTCTGTCCAGATGTAAACATACATTACACATACAACTCTAATTGGCTTATAACAGGTATGTGACCAGAATGAGGTAATTATTTACCTTATCAAACCCTGCCTTCTTTTTGGTACAGAATTCTTGTCGTTCTAACTGTGAATCTTTCAGCCATCTTGGCACGTACACTTTACAATATCTATAAAGCTATATTAAAGCAGAGTTTCTAAAAACTACAGAATGTAATAGAAGTTGCTGATATATTCATCATGTCCTGCAACATATGGGGAAAAATAAAACCAAGTTGTTATGGGAAACATCAACCTGGGATGTAAATGAAGGAAGTAAAAAAACCCTGATGCATGAATTGCAGATGATAAATACCCAATTCAGATAGGGTTGCACATGACATGGGAAATTCTGTGTTTGACTTCATCTTAGCTGCTAAAGGGAAATCAGCCACAGAACTGAAAATTAGCAGTAACTTAGGTGCAAGTTACAAGTTGTTATAATTTTGATTGATTGTATTTGTCACACACAAACCAAATAGCATGCTGAGAATTCACATGTGCTCTTGGTAATTTGAAATAATAGTTTTGACAAAGCTAAAGCAATATAAGTCAAATCCCCTCAGAAAGATAATTTAATTGGGGAAAAAAATGTGAACAACAATCGGGTAACCAAATAAAACATTTTATAACTGTGGAAAAGCTTGTGTCCTCCAACCAATAAAAAAGATATGATTACTGTGACACAGCTTAAGTGAATAGATGAAATTACATCACTGCATGTATGCATGCCTACATGCGAGAGAAAATGAAGAATGCTGGATGAGTAAACATTAGAAACAAGAAATTAAAAAAAAAATTAATAAGCAAAGCAGGAGGATACAGGCCAAAGTTTTGGTCAGAAGAATTCTAGCTCAGAAACTCAATAAAAGTCAATTAAGAACAAAAAAAAACCACAAAAAGTAATCAATTATATTGATCTGTTACTTTATCGAAACACTAGGACTGTCAAGGATATGGTATAAATAGGAAAGATGTTCAGTCATAATTTCTGCTCTATCCTTGGAAATATGTCAGGTAAGGTGGTAACACTTTCTGTAAGGACAATGTTGAACAGCAGCTGCTACAGACAGATATTTTTAAATCTAGACATCTAAGTGACTTACCTCCAGTAGTTCTTAAGCTGCTTGAAAGGCACTTTGGATCATCAGTGTTGGTATTAAATCAGTCTTGGAGCACAAGGGACATTCCAAGGGCCTTGAAGAAATGTAATGTTGAGTCAGTACTTAAAGGGTAAACAGGACAACCCATCAGCCAAACACTGATTTCTGCAAAACTGTAAGAAGATGAGTCTTTGTTGATGAAGAGTTAAAGAAAGGGTAACATATTTAATGCTTATCAACACTGACTTATGGGAAAAAGATACTGCCAAACATCATTTTATGATGAGATTATTAGTGACAATTTTAAACTGAAAGAAGGTAGATTTAGTTTGTGTATAAGGAAGAAATTCTTTATGGTGAGATTGGCAAGACTCTGGAAGGGGTTGCCCTGAGAAGTTGTGGGTGTCCCATCATTGGAAGTGTTCAAAGTCAGATTGGATGGGGCTTTTAGCAACCTGGCCTAGTGCAAGATGTTCCTGCCCATAGCAGAGGGGTTGGAACTAAGGATCAACTTTAGAAGGTCCCTTCCAATTCAAACCAGTCTACAGTTCTATGATTCTGTGCATTTGGTTTATAAAGGTAGTTGATTCATTGATAACATGGCACTGTAAAGGCCTTGCCTTGCTCCTACAACCTACTTGGACTAAGAAAACAGAGAAGATCAAATGGCATGTGCTAGTAGACAAGAAACTAGTTCTGCAACAGGTGTCCCCTGGTGACATTTCAAAGGCGTTAAGTCACAGGAACCACTTACTGACACAACGGTGAATTTGAACTTTAGTCCTTGTTTCCTTGGACAACCTGCTGACCACTTAGAAGGTAAAAGAGTCTTTTGTGAAATCTCTGTCAGGATTAAGGAGGCACTTGCCCCTGATGTGACTTTAGTGAATACACATGGGAATAGCGTGCTCTATCTCGGTACCATAGCTCAGGGACACTGGAAAAGTGGACATTTAGAAACCATTTTAGAGGTAAATGTGTTGCAGAGCTGGTTGGGCAGAAAAGAGCAGTTTGGTCTGAGAACTACTGAAAGCTTTGCCTTTATTAAAAAAATGTGAGTCCATGAAGTGAGAACTTTATCCTGTGTTCAGGCTTTAGAAGGAGCACTTCAGAGGCTAAATGTTGTCTTCAGCCCCCCATTTCCCTCAATCACTTTATCAGCGTTAAATGGTGCTATTCCACCACATAACTGCTGCATGGTAGAAAGCGAACGGAGGAGTTCATACAGACTAAGCAGTTCTCAAGCACATGCAAACTCAAATAAGTAAAACTGTCATTTCAGTGACCCCAGGTATTGCTAACGATCAGCAATACAGCAGAGGGCTCCTGACATTCCTGTTACTTCCTGGGCAAGAGATGCTCATTATTTGGTTTAAAATACATACATATTTACATCTAGCTGCATCTGACTTTGATCACTAACACGTTGTGTTCATGTGAACCACTTGATTACATTCAAACAGCCAGTCCCTCAGCCAGACAGAAACTGCAGTGGAAGTGGGATTCAGCTTTTAAGAACAATGCAGAAAGGTGCATTACTGCCACTTCACAATAAATACATGTATGTCTCTGCCAGAAGTCAGACCGGTCAAATCAGCTAATAGATGAAAGAAACTCCCCTGAGAAAATTATTTCTCTATTTTTCAGGCAAAAGAGATGGCAGACAACATACTCAGATTGCTTAGTGATCCCCTTGGGTCTTTTGCTTAGTTCCCTTATGTGAATTTCAAAATGCTACCAGATAAATATAGAAAGAATCCTGTTACTACATCTCCACTGCTGCGACACTTTTATTTGCAGCCCAGCAAAGCACCTACGTAGATTTTTTTCTCAATCTATTCATGTGGAAACAGGGCAAAATAGCCCTGTCATGCAACATATCACACCTCCTAGGGAAAACAAGGAAAACAGAATGCCATGTGCCTTGACTGCTGTACAGCTTTGACCACAGAAGGATCTGCTTTCCCAGGAGAGCCCTGTAAGCGCTGCAACACTGTCTATCCTTGGTTAGGGTGATTACAGATCTCCTGTGAACTGTGGTAGAAAAGAGTCTGTCATGATAGCCCAGAGATCCCACCTACTATGCAGAGTGTGAAAGGTGCTGGGTCAAACCTACTGTATTCCTTTAGATTGAACCCCTGATTCTGCTGAGCTGGATGTCAATGTTTTCTGATGCTCAGAGAGTAGGGAAAGTAGTTGGCTGTGAGCAGTTTCTCCTTCATATTCTGTTAATTTCTGTGCCTTTTCTTTCTTACGTCTATCCAGATCTGGTTCCAGAATCAGCGAGCAAAGTGGAGGAAACATGAAAAATTTGGCAACTTTGGTGGCCTTCAGCATCTGACAGAAGTTGATTTCATTCCTGCTCCCAAGTCAGATTACACGGTAAGTATTGAACACTATGTATAAAGGCACTGAGGGAGAGACAGGTATCCTTTACCAGGTAATCACTTCACATGGGACTATCCCAGAGAAGGAGGACTGGAAAAGACAAAAATGACAATATGATGACAAGAAATCCCAGCAAATCTGGCCAAATAACATATTTTTTCATAATATTAAACCTGTTCTGTGAATATGATGTGAAGTGTCTTGCAGGGTGGTCCTTCCCCATTTTGCCTCTAAATCACTTCTCCATAAATCATACTTTAATTTAAAATGTCGTTACCATCAGAAATTTCCTGAACAGGAGAAAATAAGACATTGGCGGCGCCAAAGCCATGTTTCTTTACAGGCAATATCTCTTTACAACATCCAGCCTTGTTAGGCTGACTAGCCCTTTTTGCCCTTGACCCTTGCCAGATCCAGGACCATTAATAGTATCTGGCTGGCACACAGGCTCTTTTCCTGACAGGAGCTTTTTCATACCTAGAAAAAAGGGTATTTTGCCTTGCTCTCTGGGTGACAACACACCACCAGGTTTTAGGAAGACTATTCCTCTAAACTTTTCTTCTTAATTACTGAGCACCGGGGAAACAAATAAGGTTGATTGTAAATTGTATCTAAATAAAAGTCCATATTGATTCACCTGAAACTACATTTTTATTCTTGAAAGGCTCCTAGCTTGATGCCAAGAAAGCTCTCTGCTTCCTTTCCTGCTATGGGATACTACTCACCGCTGCAAGGACAGCTGACAACTGCCTGGCTGCCCAGCATGCTCTCCTTCTCTCCTCACCACACGGAGCTGCTGCCCTTCCCAAAACCGTACTTGGTCTTCAATGTCCTCCCCCCTTATGGCTCTCCACTACCCCACAAGTTGGAAAGGAGCAGGATCTGTGCCAGCTCCACATAGAGGAGGACATGGGGGAGTGGGGGACTTTGGGGACATGCCGTCCTCCCTCAAGTCCATTTTGGAGGTGTGGGATTCCTCTCCTAGAACAAGCCTGCTGGGATGATGGCTGGCTGTGGTGCAAGGCCAGCGTGCTGCAGGAGTGCTACCAAGACTTACTGCAACCTAGAGAATGTGGGCAAGAGCCACCAAAGACCAGGAAGGAGCTCCTCATCTGCCTGAGGAGCAGCATGCTCCATAGAAACCCAACCATTCAACTGAGCTCCTCTTCCTGGGAGTACAGTGCACCAAGCAGCCCAGCGACAGGACTGGGATTTTACTCAGCTGTGACACAGTGTTGGATGACCCTATTGCACTGATGACAGCTTGGGGAAGGAAAGATGCCTGTGATAAAGTGTGCACAGCCCCAAGGTCCAGCCAAAAGGGCTTTCCTCTGCTTGTTTGGGTCACTTTCCTCATACATTCTAGTCCTTGTGCACTGGAGGTTGCAAAGAACATGTTTAGGTCAAAAATCAAACTTTCAAGATACTTCTTTTTTTTTTTTTCCCAAGCAGTTAATGAGGGAGGGGAGTGGGTTTGATTTGCTGTCTGTGTTCTTGACTTGAATAAAAGGGCACAAACACAATTTGAGCTGAAATACAACAGTCTGAGCTTTGGATTTGGTACCGTGAGTCTCTGGGGGCAAGCGAATTCTTCAGTTGGTTAATTAAAATGCTTATGAGGAAGCCTCTCATTTTTTGACCTGAATTAAGCAAGCTCCAAAACCCCATCAGAAACAATAACAAAACGAGACAGCCTGAGTTTAATCTGCTAGCCTTAATAAGATGATATGACCCCACAGTTTAGTTTAATTGTAGATAAATAATAGGATCGGTCTGCCCACTTACAAAATGTCTCTATGCCTTATTATTTACATAATACTCATCTCCTTCCAGCATACGGTGCTTTTTTCTCCCCTGCTTATTCAGGGTCCAATCCTGTTCTGCTAATACCTCCACTGACTTTCACAGGAAGCACTCTTCATAAGTATTGGTTGCACCATCTTCAGTCTTGCAGCCACAGCACAAACTGCACACTGACAGGGGAAGCTACTGAACAAAGCCATTAAAATGTGGTCTTCTTCCCAGGAATATCATTTGTAAGGGTGGTCATTCATGACAGGTCCAAGAGAAAATCAAACTGTGACCCAGCAGTCTGCTGGACAGGCTGTCCTGTGCACATGGGGGTGCAGGTGGGTTAATAACTCTGAATAGGTTGTTTACTCTAGAAATCCCTCAGCCAGACTGCAGCTGTCAGGCCTAATGCCTTCCTATAGCCATTAACTGTTAGTTACATAGTGGATCACAGCTTTCTTCTTGTCTGGATGGTACCAGCCTTCCAAGTACTTCAGGTTTGGAAGACCTGTAAGCTAGGAAGTAGCTGAACATTGCAGGGGAAAAGTTAACTCCTACCCTGTATGAGTTTCATTTCTTCAGGCTACAACTTCTCAGCAGAACTCAGATATATTGTGTCCTTCTTTTTATGGGTCTTACACAAGACCTTTTTCCCATACCTGCTTAGATCTGGACTCCGTATCATCTTCATCCCTGTCATCTTATCTGTCATCTGAAGGACAGCCAAGTCAGACACACGACTGAACTTCAGCTCCAAAAAAGAGCTTAAGCATTGAACTGATTGAAATCAACACAAATCAGTTGCGGTGTTCACGTCCTGCAACTTTAGATGACTGCATTATAGCTACACACACCTGAATCAAGGACCTTGGGCTGGCTTTTGAAAAGAAAAAGTGATCACACTAAGGTTTCTAAGTTAGGTGCAGTTTCTGGGATGTGAATTGGCCCTATGCAGTGACTATGTGGAAACAGACAGGGGCATTGTAGTCATCTAAATCTAAGGGGGCATGGGTCTTTGCACAATAGACCGGGGATGCAAGCCAGCACTTGCACTGTGACAGCTTATCCTATGGGAATATTTGTGTAGCCTGGAGGAGGATTTTGAAATGATCACCTGAGCATTTTCCTGGGTCAGGATACAGAGTGGTTTAGTTTCACCAGACTTCTAATAGAAACCAAGCAGCTTTCCAGAGTTATTGCCTACCTTCTGTCCACTCCCATGTCTGTCTGACAATCCCACAGCCAGGGTTCCAACACATCATGACAGCTGCCCAGAGTATGAATGAATGCTGCGTGCCTCTGAAGTCCTCTAGAAGCCCTGTTTTGGATGAGAGAGATGAGAAGCAGAGCTTAAATAACTTCATATTGAAAAATCAAAGTCTTAAGATTCCTTTTATGCTAGCAGATTCAATATTTGGAGGGTATGTTTTGATGCAGAAGAATTTTGCTTGGGCTTTCTTGTTTGTTTATGAAATTTCAAAATTTCCCACTGGAAAGCAAATCTTTTCAGGATTTCAGGATATGTGTAGCACTTTCTTCCATACGCAGCTCATCAAATTCTAGGGAAACTTAATACTATTGCCCTGTTTTTCACCAATTTCATAATTTTATTCTGAAGTGAAGCCAGAACAAATTAACATGGACTGAGGCAGTTTCTGACATTGGCACTTTATTATACCACAACACCTCCTAGTCTTTAGGTTTTCCTCATATCTCATCTAATTGTGGCATCTTTCCCTTACTCTGCACCCCCTACCTACCTTCCAAGAAAGAAGTAATAAAGTCCACTTCTTTCATGGCTGTGTTGGTCCTTAAGATGTTACTTTCACATTGGTTTATCCTCTGATGTTTCCAGAAAGTGCCAGGTTGAGCACACCAGTCTTAGGGGAATCCTAAACTCCACAACCCTTCAGATATATAGGATTGCTTCGGAAAAATGTATCTTAAACCCAACAGATGTTTACTTGAGGGACAGGTCATCTAAGGAAGCTGGCCACACACTAGCAAGTCCTGAGTATAGAAATGTAGTCATAGTTTCATCCTAACTTCAGAGTAATAGTCTGTGTTTTTCCCTGAGCAAGAGGCTGGAAAAAAACAGGAATCAGATTTCTCACTGCTGGCATATGACTCCAGCTGCACTGCTTCAGAGTGAACTGGTCCATCAGAGCTCCCACCATGTGCTACACTTGTCCCAGCCAGAAACACCCTAATCACCTCTTAGCAGACTCATCCTACTTCTGAAACAAAAATGTGGGGTTATCATCTCTATTCAAAGGGCTTGGCAGAGAATTCAGTTCACGCTCAAATCCAGTCATGGTAACACTTTGGTACCTCCACGGATCTGAATCACTTCCCAAAAGAAGTGGCAGTGAGAGGTGACAGCATGGAGCTACGTGGTCTCCATCGATAGACATCCTGGAAGGCTGTTGCCACAGTCTGCTGGACCAGGTCATATTAGCTTAAGAGCTTCTTGGAAACGAGTGATGTGAGAGCCCCATCTTGTCCCAGCACCTGATAAAAATGAGAGGCCATTATTTGTGGCAGATGCTTAGAGGTTTTTCCTCACCTGATTTCAAATGACAGGGTTTACAGCCCCCTTGGGGGAGACCCCTCAGCAGTCTCACAGCTTCCCATGACATTCCACTTACATTTTCCATATGACAGTTTCAACCTTTAATCTTCCCTAAAACCCCTTGTGACCTGAACAATTTCTCCCCCTGGCTTACAGCCCTGATTTCCATTTTCACACTGACTTTTCAGTAAAAGACAGTAAGAGAGCCCAGGGGCATTTAGAAAGCATTTCTGTTATGGTTGCTGCTGTTGTTCTGTTGGGGATGGCTAGAAAAAAGAGTTGGAGTTTGGAGAGGGTTGTTTACTTTTAGAGGTTTTGTTTTTGTTGGTTTGTTTTTTTTCTTTTAACCCCCGTGATTGCCAGGTGTTCTGATCACAGTCAGAAAGAGAGCATGCAGAGAGGCTGCTGCCTGTTCTGCAATTCCAGACAGGTATACATTAGACCTTGGATCAAGAAAAGCTGTGATTTAAAGTAGCCAAACATCTGGTTCTTCATGCTGTTTGACCAAGCTCTCTGTGCTCTTCCCACTCTGTGCTCTGACCTGACTCTACTAAGCGACTGCAAAATGTCCTTCCTCTGTTACCTCACACCTCCCCTTAGCCCAGACTGTAGGTCTCACCTAAGGGCCTACTTCTATTTTCTGGCTCTGCTCCCTTTTTGACCCTGGATTGTTTGGTTTACTTTCATTACGAGAAAACACGATCAATTTAACTCAGGGACCAAATGAGCCCATGTCTGTACATCTCAGGGAGATCAAAGCAAAAGACCGGGTGCAAATAAGGGTTTAATTCAAAATATAATTGTCCGTGAATTAATTCAGGTGGGCTTTTATCCAACTGGGAGAGTCTGGCTCTGCCAAGAAGGACACCTGTGACACTTCCTCCCTTCTTGTGTCCTCATGGAAACTTGTTCTCTTCCTGGGACAGCTTTACACCTCTTTCAGGACATGTTCTTGCTTTTGCTGAAATCAGTCATTTACAGTGTCTATCCAAAGATACCTGCACATAATAATTTTGTTTTCAAGTGGCTAACAATAAAAACACACCCCCTGATCTCCTGAAGTTCAACAGAATGGAGAGGATGGGAAGAAAAAATGCCTTTAGTTTCAGCTCTTCCAAGCTGGAGATTCTGAAAGGACTCCAGAGTTTGATCAAAAATGAACTTGGTGTCAAAGATACAAGGTGGGTTTAGATTAAATGCTTCAAAAGGAAACTCGAACAGATTTTGTTTTTAATCAGGTCCAGAAGAAGAATAATCTGTGTCACAAAGCAGCAAAGCAGCAAATAATTCACTACTCCAACAGCCATTTTACATATATATATATATATATATATATATATTATAATGTCATGGGCATTTCAAGGAGAGAATGTCCCCTCATGGGGTAGCTTGCATTGGTGCTGCAATCCTTTCAGGAACCAGCATGTCAAGCAGTACATGTCAGCCACCTGAACAATCTGCAGCCTCTTTAAGAATTAAGAGTACCAGCCAGCAACCACGTGCCCGGAATTTGTAGTAGTTGCCCTTTTTTCTGCATTTTGAAACTCTCATAGTCACGTTCTTAGCCATTGCATTCTTCATCTTTGTCACACAGCTGATGCTGAGCTTACAGGACAGAAATTCACTGAAGCCTTCATCATCTTTGATTAAATATAGATGCTGCTATTTACAGCCTTACAGACCCCAGGCCTTGTCAGCTTTTAATGGTTTTGAATGCTTCCATAGCAGAAAAGAACCATTTTGTCTGTTCTCAACAAGAGGAAAAGTCAATTTAACACTTTTTTTTCTTCTCTGCAGGAAGCACATTCCTGTCTCTAGGATGGTAGCGTTTGCTTTGTTTGTGACTACTGAAGCTAGGAAAACATTTAGGACTCTCAGCAATATCAACCTTGTCTGTCACTAATTTTCCACTCTCTGAAGCCTTGCTGTTCCCTACCTCTTTTCTTTTGTCTCCCTCATGCATTAACAGGATTAATGCCACTGCTACTTTTGCTTTATTCCCTCACCTAATCTCTTTTTACTGCTCTGAACTTAGGGTTGTCCCATACATTGCTGTCAGGATTTCCCAAGCAGGAATAGGTGCACCCTCTTTCTAGGGGCACCTGGCAGGGCAAAACACCTGCTCACTGCCATGAAACACTTGCTGGTGTACAGACCTACCCAGCAGTCGCTTTCTCCTTCATTTGCCTGCAGTAGTAGCAGATAAGTGTCTGGTGTTCGGAGTCTATCATGTGAATCTCAAGATTATCCCTGTTCTAGTTAAGAAAAAGTAGGTCCCCAGCTAGGGGTCTTACATTTAAGCCTGCATTGCCAGTGTTCAAACAATCTTTTATTGATGGCATTTTACAGCACTCCTCAGTGCAATCCCCCTGCTCTCAGGCACTTTGTATTTTAACAAATTTTAACTTTCAAAATTTGACATTTCTCTGTGTTATCTGTCTGCCTTAGGCCAATGCCTGAAATCTACGCAATTCAGTCCCTGAGGCTGGGGAAATGGCACTTTTTATTCACAATAACAAAATTTAGGTACCCTTTTGAGCACAGCAACTGGAGCAGGAGCTTGAAATCTGGCATAGAGGTGGCCTTTTCTGTTAATGTTGCTCTTTGCCATAATTGTCACCAACTACTGTCATCTGGCCAAAGTATAAGTCTTTGAAAAATATTGGTTTGCACAGGTTTATTCTGTGTCCTTCAGATTATAGCAATTACATTCCTTGTGGAGTCGATGCTCCGTAGGGGTTCTTATTCTGATGGTTGAACACGAATTCCTGCCACAGGTTCAGTTTTTGGCTTGCTGTGAAGAACACGTGGCCCATACTCTCATGAAAGCCACAAAGGCCCTCTTTCCATGATTTCTGAATGCCCCACCACATCAATCAAAGGATCAGGTTGCTGGAGCAAGCCTAATAGAGGAGGAACATTCCCTGGAGAAAGTGGGATGGCAGGGAAGGGTTGTGGCTGGAGAGGGAAAATAGTACAAGGGCTAGCACAGGCCAAAGAGGCTGGCTGGGTGAGGAGACTCAGCTGGGGAGCCAGGGAGGTGTGATTGGAGTAGATGCCAATGGGTTCATGGAGCCGGGATGGGTGGATAGCAGTGAATTGCAGAGGAACAAAGAGCTGATTTGAGGCGAGGTGAGGGTCAGATTTGGCTCTACCTATTCCTATGGGATGCTCAGTTCGTGGCTTAAACTGCAGGTTTCACTTATGCAAGGTGCCTTTTCCACATGTCTGGCTTGGCTGGATCACATTACAGCACTGGTTGGCACTGTCTGCCTGTAAAAATAAGATCCCCAAAATCTGACAGTGATGTGCCAAGCTCAGGAGCACTCCCAGCTTTTGGCAGCCTGTGCCTCAGTTCTTGTCTGCAAACTAGGGAATGCTTACCTTCCAGGATGTGAGTTTATGGGACTCAGACATTCCCAAGGTGGAGCACTGCGGAGAGCATGGTAGGCTGGGAATAATTTTACCACCAGAACAGGCAGCAGCTAAGGGGGCCTGAAAGCTCACAACTAGTAAAAAAGAGAATAAATAAATTCTACAGAAGGCTGTTTTTCAGTGAGTCCTTCTATCTTGTGCATCCAATGAAATCTGATGCCACAGGTTAAAAAGCATGATGAAATCACTAAATTAAGAACACTGACTCAATGCAAACATGACAGGAGGCAGAGCTGAGAATTCACTCCACCCTTTTGAGGTTTCCTATCCTATTCAGTGCCAAATTTAGCTACCTTGATGGCTTTTTGTTTACTCAGCTTTTGCTTGTGGTGCTGTGGGGAGCATCACTGGAGAGGGGTGTATGGTGAGGAGGGCAAGAATCCTTTGTGCCATGCAGAACAGAAACCTATAAACTTAAATTAACTGATGGAAAAAAACCTGACCAGACTAGGAGACATTTTATTACCCAATCGTATGTTACTAAGAGGCAGCAATAGAATAATACATAGATAGCCATATCTGATGAGTGTATGTGTGTTTGTAAATGTGGGTGTATATGTGCATGTGCATTTCTTGAATTAAATTGACCAAAAGACAAATTCCACTGATAAAACTGCTTATTTCATAGAAAGCAGGAGCAAAAGAACACAAAACCAGCCACACTGGATCAAACTCCAAATGAATGCCCAGCCCAGTACCGGTGAGTACTCCGATGATCAGCACTGAATGTTCTGAGCATATGCTATTGCACGTTACTGTTGTGTCGTGTTTATCAGGTTATTCCTGTGCATTCATCCAGTTGAAAAAAATAACCCAACGTCTTGCCATTTCTCAATAGCAGTCTCTCTGTCCTTGGCATCATCTTGTGATGTGAAGTTGCGAGAGCTGTGTCAAATGAGTAAGCTGTAGTGTCTCTCCAGCCACCACAAACCCTTCAGGACCCAGACTTTCCTTTTCCTCCTCTGTGCAAAATATTTAATCCCAGTCTCCTTGCCATGTCTAGTTCAGAACAAAAAAAATCGTAAATTCACCTCATCCTGTACAAGCACCTGCCTTCCTGAGTACTCACAAGTCTACCCAATTTTACCCAGACTCTGTGAGAACTGACTGACTGAGGGGGACGCAAGGTTTCTTATGCAAAAAGCAGATCCACTTTCAAACCTCAAATATCCAAAATGGTCCCCAGGCATCATGAGTCTTTGCTGATTCTTGAAACCCACAAACTACACATGAAACAAGCAATTTCCTATGAACAGTCATTAAATATGTAGAATGCTATGTGGCAAACACTGCCTTCAGATCTATATCTTGTAAAAATCCACTTTTCAGCTCTCTGAAACTAGGGGCTAGGAAAGGCTCCGGGAAGAATGGTGAATCTGGCTGTGGGAGTCTGGTTCAGTCCCTGTTGTTATCAACAGGAAAATATCAATCATCTTTGGCAGAACCAGAGATCGGTGTGCGCTGGAAAAAAACACCTCTAATGCACCTACTCACTGAAGAAAACTGCAGCCAGAGGCCTGTTGATGTTGTACAGGGAGTTGCTCAAGTGCAGACCAGCATTAGCACAGCATTCCAGGACTTAATATCATTCCGGGCGATTTATTGCTTTCCAATATTGAAGCTGCTGTCCTCACAAAAACAACAGCATGTGGTAGAGTCTCATATTTTCTGTGTCTAGCTGAGCTACCTTAGAAAAGCTGCTTCAATAAAGTTAAATTTGTACTCATGTTACAATGAACAGTAGTGCTGAAGGAGCTATGAAAATTCATACCTTCTCTTCTGGGAAGTCAAATCTTCTCAACTCTTGTAGGACCTGTTGCAGCACACAGCACTAGCCCTGGAAATGTCTTATTGCACTGTCACACCATAACTGCTTCTCACTCAGAGAATAATAAGCATTTACTAGAACCAAAATTCATCTTTTGCCTTCATTTTCCATGGGGAGGATGTGATCAGGGAGAATAACCCCCATCCTGCTTCTCCCAGCAGACCACTAAATCCTGCTTGGGCTCTTTGATTTTTGCTCTCCATCTAGCTCCACAGCCTATGCATTCCTGCCTGCACCATGACACTACCTGAATAGGGATTACCCTCTTCCCTCATACCAGAGCTGTGCATTCCACCTTCCTCAAGGCAGAGGAAACTTAGGGTGCACATCCTGGCTAATAGAAGCTGTGATCAACAGAAGTCAGGTCCAACTGTGTCTTTTCACCTGGGAATTGCAGCAGTGGCAAAGATCAAACCCTCAGAGCTGGTGGTGGCAAATACTCTCATCACTGCTGACTGCTCCCACCTCTGAGAAGGATTAAGTGGCAGGGCTTTTGGACTTCAAATATACCTCAGCACTGTACCCTGGCAGCCAGAAGGGCCAATCGTGTCCTGGGATGCATCAAGCACAGCATCGCCAGCCAGTTGAGGGAGAAGATTGTCCCGCTCTGTTCTGCTCTGGGGAAACCTCACCTGGAATATTGTGTGCAGTTTTGGGCATGCAATATAAGAAAGATATGAAGCAGTTAGAAAGTGTCCAAAGGAGGGGAACAAAGATGGTGAAGGGCCTTGAGGGGGAAGCCATATGAGGAGCAGCTGAGATCAGTTGGTCTGTTCATCCTGGAGAAGAGGAGACTGAGGGGAGAGCTCATTGCAGTTACAACTTTCTCATGAGGGCAGAGGAGGGGCAGGCACTGATCTCTTCTCTGTGGTGACCAGTGACAGAACCCGAGGGAATAGTCTGAAGTTGTGTCAGGGGAGGTTTAGGTTGGATATTAGAAAAGGGTTCTTCACCCAGAGGATGCTTGGGCACTGGAACAGGCTCCCCAGGGAAGTGGTCACAGCACCGAGCCTGACAGAGTTCTAGAAGCATTTGGACAGTGCTCTCAGGCATATGCTGTGATTCTTGGGGATAGCCCTGTGCAGGACTATGGGTTGGACACGATGATCATTGTGGGTCCCTTCCAACTCAGCATGTTCTGTGATTCTATAAATCTCTCCAGAGAGTCTATAGGGAGATTGACTAATTCAGGCAACCAAGATGTGGTCACAAAACTATGGCTTCACAATGCCTACCTATATTGGGTATGGTCTGGATACTGTCCTCAATATACATCTTACCAATATTTGTCTTCTTTAGAAGGCTGTCTTCACCATCCAGCATGATAAATAAGGGATACTGCACTACGTATTTTTATTCAGAGTCACAGAACGCCTGGTCCTGAATCACATGTAAAAAAAAAAGAGGGGGAAAAAATATTTTTAAAAAGATTAAAAATCAGGTGAGGATAGCTTAATTAAAAGATAAACATAAATGAAATCACAACAATCAATGTTAGTTCAACTCTAATTGAATTTTATTGTCAGCAAAGCTGCTGTTGTTTTTTCCTTCCTCCCAGAATGAGAAGCCCTGGAAAGGAAATTTCCCTCATCAAATTTCACATTCAGTTGAATTAGACTGGGAATCTTTTTAATAAAATAAAATAAGAATAAAAGAAAAGCAACCTTGACAGAAAATTTTAATTCCAGCCAAGACCCTTAAACCAACCATTCTGTGCCAGACAGTTTAGTGACAGAATTGGAGGGTGTCAGCACTAATCATCTGCCCCCGTTTTCTGAGGGTAAATTTGGCATCTGTCTCCAAGCTGGAGAGAAGAGGCCCCGGAGTCCTCCAAGGAATTGGATTGTAATTCTGATGTGATGGCATCAGCTAATTAGCAGCTCTAACAAACCTCACCTCCAGCCCCTCTCTGGATTTTTCTCCAATTATGGCTAAGAGTGAAGCCTGCAAGAAGGGGAGGTGAGGTGGGGGGAGTTGTCCATAGTTATTGAAGGTTACACAGCTGCAAAGAATAAAAATGACTGCAGTATTTAATGACATTCCTGTTTAATTCTGACAAACAGGAGCATTAACATCCTGCAAATAGGGACAAATTAACATGGAGGGTACTGAGCAGAGACAAGCCCCAAAGCCCCTTCTCTGGCCCTTTGCACAGAACTAAATTTTACCATTATCACCATGAGGGACTTGGCAGCCTTTGACCATGATTACTCCTTTACATATGGGTGTGACTATAAATATGTAATTTCCTTGAGGTTCTCCTTTATTAAAATTCTCAACTACAGAGGTTTTCTTGCTGCACTTTTTTCTCGTACATATCATACAAAGTAGCAAACACTATTTACCACAGACATGCTAAAGGTAGAAAACACTTTAATTGCTGCTGTCCTCAAAAGAGTTCTCTGTTATGTCCTGAAAGCTTGGGTGTTTTTTTTAATCCTTCAGTGGCACTGGAAAATTCTCCCACTGAAACCAGTGTAGTCCATTTTTCATTGAAATCACAGCACTTCCGAACTGCCATAAAATGACATTATTTTAGAAACACCATAAAATCACACAGAATTTTACAAACACCATAAATGTGGCCATGCAAAGAGTAAAAAATGTTCAAAGTGTGGTTCCATCTCTCCCAGATAACTGCGGCACCCCTGTCACAGTACAAAGCTTTGGAACAGTTATATTGCCACACATAGCAATGTGAAGCACAGATGATGACACAAAAAAATGCTCAGTGCTGACACTTAAAAGAGCAGCTGTAAAAAATAGCAATCCATGATAAAAAGCACAGCATCAGCCACTGACTTTATGCAAAATATTATTTACTGTACAAACATACTGGGCTGCAAATATAGCTAATAAAATAAGTGATTTCCCTGCCTGCTGCTTCCAAAATCACTCACAGTCTCCAGTAGGCACAGTTCCCTAGGGGTGATGGAAAGTATTTTCTAGCAGGTGACAAGAAACTCTTGATTAATTTTTTTTTCTGTTTTCCTGGCAGTGAAGAGCCACCCTTGATAATCTGATTTTAACTCACTAAGCTCATTACAAGGTCCCAGTGTAAAAAAAAAATAAAAAATAATTAAAAGCAGGCGTTCAGTCGCTAAATAAATCAAACAGATTACATCTCCCTGGGACAGAAACTGTTCTTCCAGCTCCAAAATAGCCAAATGGCATGCCAACATTTTTATGCAGCACGAAGCACTGGCACTAGTCATGCCAAATGTCTCCTCGCAGTAAGCTGGCGTGACAGTCAAGGTATGCTTAGTTTTGGCCAATGTAGAGCAATAACCTGGTGAGAAACCATCAGGTTCAGCCTGCAAGCTACTTGGGCACACTATCCCAGGAACTGCACTTCACCAAAGGCACCCTACCCTTGGTGGGGGGAAGTGGGGGAAGAATTCCCAGGCAGCTCACAGAGGGCTGCCTGGACACTGTCTGTGCATGCCTGTGTCACACACACATCCTTTCTTACTCCCCTCCCACCTGTTCTTGGACTGAATAAAATCCATCCCTGCATGGGCCATCAATTTTGAGACATATGTGACAATAAAGTTCGATTTGAAAAGGTTAGGCAGGCCTCAGAGTTTCTCTATTGACAACGATGAGTTTTTCTACCTAAATAGAAGATGAGAAGAAAACCTTCTACTGGTGTCCAGATCACGCTAACTTCTGAGCAGAAATCAAGTCATTTTCCTTGGCTGATCCCCAAGGGATCTTGCTGCTTCTTAACAGGTTTGTATTCACTTTAAAGGGACATCATCATCCTTTTCAAGGAAGCCTTTCACCAGAGAGTCAAGCTCCAGACTGCGAGAGGGAATGGTGGGCATGTTAGAAAGAGTTTCTCCTCACCAGAAAGTACAGAAAGGCAGTGTGCGTTCATCAAGAGAGGCAACCAGCTACGCAAACTTGGAAGCATGTTACACAATTTGGATTCTGAGTTCCATGCACAGTGATCTCTCTCTGATACCACTATATGGGCTAGAATCCCTGAAAATGAGGGACAGCGTTTGTCGAATGCCTGGGCTCCCCAGAGAAGCACAGGAGATCTGGATGGGGACCACGTCCCATTGCTGTGTGCTTTCTTACACAGCTCTGCTTCAGCTCAGCTTTTCTCCACAGAGAGCTGCCACACCTGAGAAAATAATCAAAGAATCATAAAATGGCTTGGGTTGGAAGAGACCTCAAAGATCATCTAGTCTCAGCCTCTCTGCCATGGGCAGGGACACCTTCCACTAGACCAGGTTGCTCAGAGCCCCATCCAGCTTAGTCTTGAACACTTTCAGGGATGGGGCATCCACTGTTTCTATAGTATCTGAAACAGGTTGAGGTGCTTTCAGGGTCTCCTACAAAGGTCACAGAATTTCCCTGCTGCAAATTAGCATCTCAGGCAGAGTCTCCTGTGAACACTGAGAAATTAGCATAGAACAAGGGGACATTAAAGCAAGTTTATGGCTTGAGAAATACAAGCAGAAGCAAAGCAATGTCCTGTCTGGATAGCCTTTCTTAAACAAACTCCATTTTGCCCACTTTGGGGTTTCTTTGTTGGCTGTTTTTTTTATTTTTCCCTCTCCTCATTTTAAAACACTGACACATTGACAGATGTTTCCCATATATTTCCACCCTATGGTATATTAAATCTTACCACTGAAACAGCTACAAGTCCTTTCAAGGGATTATTTTTTTCACTGTTACACCTGGGTCATCTAGAAATCTAAGGGGAAAAAGAAACATTCTCCACTGGCTCTGTGATTAAAATGATTTATCTTGCCACATCTCACAGCATCACAATGAGCAGAATGCCACCACCCTGTGTGCATGCAAACTCCCACAAAAATCTCTGCTATTGGCTTCTTTATCGCAAGGAGCAATGGCTTCAAAGTCCCAGAGTTTTCTTCTGAGGCTGGAAAAATACCTGATACTCAAAGCCAAACTCAGATGGAAGCAACAGATCAGGTGGAGACTATATTAAAAACTCAAAGCAACACTGTTCTCTCTTATTAGTTGGGCAGTGGAAAGGCAGTTCCTGGGCTGATGACAGCAGGAATGTGTTCATTAACAAAAGGAATCACTGCTGCCTTCCTATTGCTGAGCTCTGCAACTTCCATCCGGAATCAATGCTGCTTTAGTAACAGAGTTTAATCTAAGGATTGTCCCATTTATCCTAATATAGACTACAGATTTATCTTGCTTTTTTTTTTCCTTTGTGGCAAAATTGAACTAAAAATCCTAATAACATTAACACTTGCTCTAAGGAATGGTTGCATTGCCCACTGTAATGGCAATGCTCACATGCCAATCAAAAATGGCATGGAGAAATAAGACAAAACCACAGCCTTACAATTTTCCTTTGCAAAAAAAATATTTTACCATGTATTGTCCCACATCTTGAGTTTTCTGCCATGTGAAGGACTGTTCAGTTTGGTACTTGCCCTCAGTGTAAGCAGAAATTTTATGCGATACATCTGTGTCTCCTCACACACCAGGAAACGCATGCCAAACACAGAGTCATCCTAGCTCTTGACATATGTTGTTCCTAAATATCTCATATGGTGAAGCAAAACGCTTAGAGGGGACTGACAGTCACCAGGGAAGTTTGGTGCAGGGTCGCGCACCCTGAGCACTGCCAGGAACAGCATTATGTGTGACACACACCCCACCAGTCCCTGTTTTACGTTCCCTGAGCAGCACCACTTACAAGATGTGACCCTTCCTTAGAGCTTTGCTTTGCAACTGCCACTTCTTGCCATTTCCCTGTAGTGAAAGAGGTCAGACACAGGTCAGTGCATGGAACTGGACAGCTAGTTGCCTCTCTACTTTCTCAGGAGATGTCTGCTCATGTAGCTGACAGCACTACCCTGCTCTGCTCATTAGTTGAGAAAATGGGGAACAGGAAGCTCATTTCATCAAATTTCTCATGGCACAGGCTTTACTATCTGGGACCAGCTCAGGCGAATCCCAGCTCCCCCATCAGCCCAGCTGGAAGAGCAGGTGCTAAGCAGAAAGTGCAATTTAACAGTGACCTGCACATACCACACAATCTATACTGCACTTAAAGCTCCTCAGCAGTGCCAGCGTATGGGGAAATAAAGGTTCAAAATATAAACAATGTAGATTTCCACAGAGGCTGGGGTCCATGGCCAAGCTGCAGGAAGTGCCTGGTGTCCATGTCCTGCTCCTGAAGGAAAACGCCTCCCAAATCCCCTGAGAAGCACCAGCCTATTTAAAAGCTGAAGAAGGGCAGTTAGCCACATATACTGGAAACAGGTATCTGAGTGTCTAGGCAGGCCAGCAGCCCTTGCATTTGCTTTTTTTTAATCAGCCACCTCTACATGACCCCAGTTCCGCACTGTACACGTGGGATGGGAGCAGAGAGACCTTCCTGCTGTCTGTATGAGACAATCAAGTCATTTAGCAGCAATTAGCCTCCCAACCAGCTTATCTCATTTACAATTACAAACTACAGTTCCTAACGGCTCCGGAGTTCCAAGACATTATTTGAGGGAGGTCATAACCTGGTCTGGGTGTTGGTGGTTCTGAAATGGAGCTTAGAGCTAAATAAGAGAACATAAGGTGGTCCGTAAAAAAGGTTTAACCCTCAAGTGCCACAGTGGAATCTACTTCTAAGCCATTTCAGGAACAAGTGTGAATCACCACTCTTTTTAGACCAAGCAATGACTTGGTTAGTTCAACTTAGCGTGAACAACTAACCAACTTTTCCAACTTCTGCTTCTGTGTCTACACAATAAGAAAAGTTTTGTTGTTTTCCTTGATAAAAAAAAGGGGTAATTTTTTCTATTACCTTAGAAACAGCACTATATTCTTAGCATTTGCTATAAATGTGATGTTATTTGCATTCATCTACCTGGTATTTTTAACTTACCAGTATACCAGGACCCCCGAAGGTACTGTGGCTGGCACTTAATTTCACATATTAGATACAACTTCAGGCTCTTTCAGCAGGTCAGGCAAAGACATGGGCTCCATTTTAGTTGTCCTAAACCACCCCATGCAGAGTCTTTCCTGATTACTAATTTTTGTAGGTTAAACTGACCCATTGCAAATTGCTTCCTTGGGAATCCACCACAAAGAGCCCGGGAGATGAGGGGATTAGGTATCTGCTCTCCCACCCATAATGCTTTCTTGTTTTCTCTTTGCCAGTTTGTTGTCCCCCTCTTTAACATCTGTCAGGGTAGGAATTAAAGCCTGACCAAGTCCTAACACCAATGTCAGTAGCCCCCGTGTGCAGCATCGATCTCCACCTGCAGGTTCTGACGCCCACAGCGATAAGAGTTACTGCTGGGCTGGTAAGGTCTGATCTCTTGTGCTGTCAAGAGCTTGCTCACTGACTCATGATGTCCTAGGGAACAATGAGGATGTGGAATGAAATTCTGCAAGTAATTGTTAATCTGCTTCAGTCGATGCTAAATTTGTTCTATAAACATGTGCCCTGACTGCATGAGCCACTGTGCGTGCGGTGCTTATTCTTGGCTATCTGTGAAGCTGGACAAACTGTTTTGTCCCATTTGCCTTATGCAGTGGTGTCAGAAAGTGGAGCTCTTCACCTTGGGAAATAAGGCTACCTGGAGATCCCAGGGGGATGAAAATTTTGGATGGATGGTTTTGTTTGTCTTCCTCTCCCAGGATCCGGTCTCAGGGCATCTGACTGCGCTGAAAAACCTTGTAGTCAGCTGCAAGACTTTACTGAAGGAGGGTAAAGGCATGTATGACAAGAAGAGGGCAAAACCACAGGTGGATAATTAATGTCAGGAAGCAAGTAATTATGGGGTTAACTAGATCCGTGACAAATGCAGGGTACTCTGCTGCTTTGCAAGGACACAGTTCTGTTAGTACCAGCGTGGTCCAGTCCACTTGAACCCTGAAAAATGGGCTTGGGAACTTTTCCCAGTAAACTGTCCTCTCTAGATTTACCCTGCTGCACCAGAAGCCCAAACAATCAATCTCACATTGCATTCAGGCAGTGATTCTTGATCTACGAGTCTCTCAGCTGGTGATCCTCTTCAAACAAGGTTCAAAGGTGTTGCAGCCAGGAGCACTGGCATGTAATGGAGAACAGCAGATGGAGGGAGGGATCAAGGCCTTCCAGGCAGCCAAAATGCTGACTTTCCCTGCCTTCCAAAGAACTGGCCTTTCAAGCTTGCTCTGTGTCTAGCACCATTTCTTTGCAGACAAGACTGCATAAACTCTCAGAAGAGGTCTCTGTTGGGTGCAGCACAGAGGCAATCCACAGACATGCCCTTTTTTTTCCAGCCAGTGACCCTGTGCTTACTTTCTGTGACCTGTCCTTGAGGAAATAGCTGGGCAGAGAAAAAGCAAATCACACCAGGAGTTAGCACTAAAGGAAGAAAGAAACACAGAGCATAAGAAAGAAAGATAAAAGACAGAGGGAGTGAAGCAGGCAAAAGAAAGTAAAACTGCTAATGTGTTTATTGACACCAGAAGTAAAGCTTTCTCTGATGTTTTTTCAAACAAAACTCTGAAAGAACAGCCTGGCCACACGAGAAAGCAAGCAAAACGGGGATACCATTCTCATTCTGGCCAGTGAAAAGTTTCAGCGCTTTTCTAAGCCTCTGTCTGGCCATGCTGCTCCCTAAACTCCCTCGGCAACCCATCAGAAAGCTTCTCTGAGCAGCTCATTCCCTGCTGCCATGTAAGTGCAGAGGACAACATGGGAAACGATGATGCATTTGTATGCTCTGAAGGACTAACTGGCTGTTTGCTGGGGGATTAGCTGTTTGGCTGCCTGCTTCAGCAGGCCAGGGATCCCAGGGTGTGGAAATATCACAACAACAAAATAGCAGCCTGTTTCAATAAGAGCACGGGACTAGTGTTTTATGCACACTATTATGACAAGGAACCTTTTATATTCTCAGGAAAAACAAGAGTGTTTGATTGGTCTGAATGAAGTGACAATATTTCTTCAGATATGCCAGTAACAGGGGCTTGTTTGGGAGCACGGTCTTGATTCTCTGGAAGTAGTTTAGATTGCCGAAGTTAATGAAGTTAAAAAGTGCCAAAGACCATGAAATGCTAAAGTTCTAGTGTTGCATGTGTCATAACTGTCTCCTTTCTGCTAGCTTGCTGAAGAAATTGAGTCCTTTTTTACTGAGAGAAGGTACAATCTGTTTAGTACATCTCACACCTTCCAATAATTTGTTTTAGAAAAAATAATTACGAAATGAAGCAGAGGGCAAAGTTATCTTCTTATCCAGTGAGCAACCTTATAGCATATTATCTGCCTCCATCATTAGGGCAAAGTTCAGGTGGGATGTTAAGTATTGCAGCAGCAGAAGCAGAGCTAACAACAGCTATGGGGTTCCTACTTCATTCCTGTCTCAGTGCTTTTGGGCTGGCATGACACGGCAAGAGGAACCTGAAGTTTAGAGTCAGCCACCTGACATGCTTCATGTGATTCCTAGTGTGTACATTTTAGGTGCTTTCAATCTTACACCAATAAACAATAGACTTGATCTCTTAAGGACAGAGCACATGTTCTATGCTTTGGCATGGTGAAGACATTTAGCAAAGTTGTTGCCCAACCTAGAATAGCTACATGTAGTAGGCAGTAGACACTAGAAAGTACTGCTTGCTAGAAATGGCAGAAACTGCAATATAAGCAATACACGTGTAAGCATTTTAATGACAATAGCATCTAAGTCTTCTTGGAGGGGACAATAAAAATAGTGCCCAGGCCTGCTTGTACCAGGAATTTTTCTCCAGGCAGTGCCAGTGGTTTCCACATGTGATTTATCATGTGTATTATGTTTCAAGTACAAAGTTTATTCCCTCTTCATGGGGCTGGAGTGGCACTGTACAGAAATTGGATTCTTGTTGACTATGCAGTGACCTTTTCAGCCTGTCCTCACTTCCACCCACTGAATAACTTGACCTGTAGAAAGTATGCTCAGAAGTAATAAAGCTGAACAAGCCAACTACTCAAAAATACAAGTGGAGGACTGAGAGTAGTTCTGGGCTTTTGTTACTGGTACCATGTCAATTGGGAATTTGGTGTTTGTCACAGGAAACTGCCAGGATACATATTTAGACGCTGAACTTCTGAACTTCTCCTTTCACCTGTATTTGAACCCTGCTAAATGATTTTACAACTATTATTGCTTTATAACCCATGACTGTAAATTCTTCCATTAGGTTTTATTACTTAAGGATAAAAATGTGTGCCTGGGGTTTGTATTTATATTTAATAATATGTGTATGAGCTCACACACGAAGTGACTGATAGATAAGATAGAAGGGAGAAAACGGCGGTTTGCATCTGAGAACTGCAGCATTCCTCACTGGGAGCCTGTGCAAGGGCTGCAGCGGGGAGATGTGAGACACTCATCCCCTAGTCACCTCCTCAAAAGGACCGCAGAGACCTGGAATCCTTAATCCTGGTAAAGGAAGGATATACCAGCTTTTCCAACCTCAAGCAGTAAGAAAATTATTATTATGGCCCTATAAAATCTCTGGAATGTTTAAAAGTATCATTTATAACATGAGTCTCTTGGGTTTTATCCCTTTTCTGAGGCTGTAGGGCTAACAGTTTTTAGCTTTTCTCCGTCATCTGAAGGGCTAGGCTCTCTCTTCATTTTTAACAAACCTTAAGATGCTACAATAGCAGGACTCAAAGAGTTTTATGAGGGAAAAGAAAGAAATGACAACTGTAAACAACTGTGATAAAAATTATGGGAACTGATATCAAGTCCTCAATGCCTATATCTTCTACATGCACTCACTGTCTCTCATATGATGAACACTGTTCTGTTTCAAGTCTGTTTCCTTTCTCTGCTTTCTTTATTCCAGCTAACGTTTTGTGGGTTGTTTCCAATTAGAAACATCAAGAAAAGGTGGAGTTTTTTACCAGGCCCTGGCTAGGGAGTCCTCAGAGTGCTGAAGTCCAAGCAGGAATTCTCTTTCTCCTGCTCCGTCACTCGGCAGGGAGTCAAAACCTTGCAGGGTACAGATGGGAGTCCCAGACAGGAGAAGCAAAGGTGGCTGCCTGGAGCACACGGCATGCTGGAGCCACAGACAAACAAGCAAGGTTTGCAGGGAGACCACAAGTGACAGGCAGTCTAAGAGCAAGACAGCCAGACACACAACAGGCTGAGCCTTCGCTCATCTGACAGTGATTTTGCTGCTGCTGGGACAGGGCTAGTTTTTTATCAGAACAGCTTGACACCTTTCAAAGACCTCCACTTTACCTCCTTAAAAAGATGTCTGCAGGGGCTCCAGCCAAAAATACCCACTTCCACTGACTGAAGACCAACTGTCCTCCAAAGGTCTCAAAGGGCTCACCTGGGAGGGAGGTCTAAAGCACAGAGAAGCGCAGCTTCAGCCTGAGAAATAGGTAGCTGTGAAAGGGGAGGGAGGAGGGTTTCTGCTCTTCCCAGAATAGTTCTCTTATTTCTGCCAACACTTCTTTAAGATAAAATCAGGTTGAACAAAAGAAAAGGGTTTTCATACAAGGCTTAAAAGAGAAGCTTGACTCAAAGAGAGTAGGGAAGCTCCACTCTCTGCTGGACAAAACACTTAAGAAAGGACAGGAGTCTGGATGGACACTGAAAGTTTGGAGAGTGATTCAGAGTATTTCAAATTCGTCAGCATGGCTCCTATTTCAGATGATACAGAACTTGTATTTCACAGTTGTGCTCTCTGTTTCTCCACCTCATCTGTCTCCATTACTCAGTTGTTCCAAGTAAAACTCTAAAGGTTTGGCTCTGCAAAATGAAGAATTGGTTTGCAAGGTCCCAAAAGACAAGAAATGTGCATTGATAGCATTTTTTAAATGGTATTATCACTCTGCTTTAACAAAGTTTAAGGCAATTAACTCCCTAAGAGCCTCAGGTGGCTGATTTCCCCGATTACTCAGCCAGAGGGAATGTCATTGCAACTGCAGCAATTAATTAATTAACTCACACCAATTGATTGGAAGAGTCACTCCATTATTAAGCCCTTGCTTCAATCTCTTGTCACTTTTCTGACACTGCTGGGAGTTTTTCTAAGGATTTCTTAGGGGGTTGCTTCAGTCTAAAGACTCCTTTTAACAGTTAGAGTCAAAGCAGTATGTCAAATATTTCCTTTTACAAGCATGAAAAAGCCTGGGCACACGTATTAGGTGACCACTAGGTATGCTCAGATAATGTGACTAAGTACTTAGAAATTGGGAAAAGGTGACTGTTGGGCTGCTTGTCCAGTTGGGATTGGTGGAACTCACCTGTGATTTCTCATCATCACATAACAGCACAGGGAACAAAGCAGTGGCATTGTGGTCAGGTTCAGCCCTGCTACTGGAGGTATTGCCTGCTGCAGACAGGGATTTTGTCTGAGATAGCAGGGTGGAGCTCTCCCTCCACTGCCAAGGATGTTTGGAAAGCATGGAGACAAGCTGGTCAGATGTGCCAGTTTGGGTGACAAGGACATCAGTTTTCCCTCAGGGGTCAGCAAACGGAAGGGCCCTTTGCCTCCAAGTTCCTCACTGCTCTCCCCTGAGCTCTGGTTGCACTTTCTTTCCCTGGGAAGTTATCCGAGATGCACAGGCACTCATCTGCCACCAAGAAATAGTGGAATCAGGACTCAGTGCCATAATATCTCTCTTTCATCCGTTCCTACAGTGATGGCAGGTTTCAACTTTTTGGGCTCTTTTCCAGTTGCTGTCAGATTTCTTTGGTGTATAAACAGATTTCTTTGGTTTTTCCCCCACGGAAAAGGACAGCACAGGGAGCACATGCAGGAAGGCTCTTCAATACTGATTCAAGCACTGTAGCAGGGGCATCTTTACAATGACAAGCAGGCATGTACCCAGGCTGGACAAGGACTACTGGGGACAAAAATATGGTGCACTTTCACTGGCTTTGGGTTTGGGGGTTTTTTTGCAAGCATGCAAACAAAACTATTTCCCTCCAGATTTTCTGCAGACAGGCATAATTTATATGTGGATGGCATGACTGGAGAACCCATGCAGTCTTGTAGCACCTGCTCCTCCTCATCTGGCAGCTGGAGCCTGCCTCAGGATCAGGCAGGAAGCCTGAGCAATCACTGCTCGCCACACACCCTCCTGCTGACAGTGAAAGACATGGACAGGGTTCACCATGGTCTCATGGAGGCCATGTCCTTCTGCAGTCACCAGGCTGTCCACAGTGACCCTGGCAACAAGAAGGTCTTGTGGGCAGACCCAGCATTGTGCCTTGAGATGCAGCGGTGATGCTGAAAGTGGTTTGGTGTTGAGGACTTCCCACACCCCATCACAATCTGTGCACCCCACAACAGTCTGCCCTAATGGTACTGTTTACCTCCATCTGAGCCTGCCCTCTGTTTTCATTTCTCTAGCCAAGAAGTGCTGATAGTACACAGCCTATTATCACAAGGCTGGCCAATGGAGCTTTGTCTGTCTCTCAGAAAAACACCAAGAATTGTCCTACAAGTCTAGCAACAGCTCACAATCCAGGGGTGATAGCTTTCAGACTGCATAAGGCTTAACCAGTACTCCATGAGGTCCTGTCTGGTTAGTGTTTCTCTCACAGATCCAGCTGTTCAATTCCCCTATTACCATCCCTGATGACTGTGGCAGGGAAGGAAGAGGGCCCATCCTTCAGTGTGTGAACCTTCCTTAAACCCTCTGGAAAGCCAAAATGAGAAGGGTCCCTACAGCTCATGGAAATTATGGCCCTGCTCAATCAGGAAAATGACAAAAACTATCCTCCCCAAAGGCAAAGGAGAGTGACAAAGTGGCCTAGGCATGAGAGCAGCAATTCTCTGTGAATTCTGCTCTTGGCACAGCCAGGAGCTAGGAATCACTTCTGTGTCCCAAAGCACAGACATAGCCTCAAATCTACCTCTGCTGGAGTTCTCTGTCCACAAACTAGGAACCTTGCTTACTCCCTCTGTGCCGGTCCAAGACGTCATGTGTGAGTAGGAAGGACTGTGCCAATCATACAGGGGATGTCTCAGGAAGGTGCCTAATGATGTCAGCCCCAGACTTCACACAGAGTATTTGTGATCAGTCTGATGCTAAAGCTGTGGCAGTAATGATTCACAGCAGGGTTTAATCCGGGCTGCTTCATTGCCATTCCTTGAAACTGTGTTAAGTTACTTGCAGCTTAAGTCTTTCCTTGTAGACAGCACCAGGGACTAATTAGTCCTTCTCAATGTAATATGTCAGTAAGTGCTGAGCTCCTTACTTAACCAGGACTTGGTCCTGATTGATGCATGAAAGACTCTTCCACAGCAACAGCATCAGGCACTAGCTAAGGTTGCACTGACTATTGCTGGTGATGGTCCCCATTCCAAAATGCAGTTCAAACTTCCTTGATTCCCTCCTTCCTCAGTTGTCTGCATGATCACTAAGTCTCCAGATTGGCCAGTCTGCATTTTTCCGTCAGTTCCTAGTAAGAATACCAAGCCTGCGTGAATAAAAGCTGACCTGCAGCACAGGAACAGCACATGAGCCATAGTCACGTGGATGCAGTGACATAAATGACTTAAAATAACGTCAGCCTGGGAATCCCCATCTCTGGCAGTTGTTATGTGTCCTTGAACATACATATCTCTCCTTCTCTTGACATGGTTTGTCTCAGGTTTATGCTATGTCTCTTTTATCCTCAAGCTCTTTAGGGTGATGACTGTTTCCAGCTTTGGACTGTAAAGCTCCTAATTCAACTCTGATCTTGTCCAAATCCTTGAAGCACTCTAAGTAATAATAATCTATTCGTGGATCTGTATAAACATTAACCATTTTTCTCTGTCCTTTACAGAAGAGTGGCTGCCAGAGGAGGGCTACACTGCCCACTTTGAGGTAGGGTTATATTTCAGGATACTATCATTATACTTAATTGATCATTCCTTCAGCACCAAAAAAAAGGAGCCCCTGCTCTTTTAATATAAATCGTTGTATTTGCCATACTTGCAAACCCTGTTTGCTGCATTGTCAAAAGCTATATTTAATTTTTATCTTTCTGTATCATAATAGAACTTATGAAGATCCATTACAGAGCACAACTCCTGTGCTGCTGCATGAGCACAGGGAAAAAAAAAAAAAAAAAAGCAGTCTTTGCCCCAGAGCGAGATATAAATGGTTATAAAAACAGTGATAATTCATTCTTCTAACACTTTTGTGAAGTAAGCAAATATGATTATCAACCTCATTTTACAGATGGGGAAGTATGTCACAGAAAGGTTAAGTGATTTATCTAATACCATGAAGCATGCCAGTGACAAGAAAAGACTAGAACTCTTGATCCCAGACCCAGACACAGTTTTCTAGTCTATAAAGCTGGTCTTTAGCAGCAAAACCAGAAATGGGCACCAGAGATACTGAAACAACTTTTTTTTAAATGCCCATCTCTTTTTGAGAGAGAAAACTATGGAAGAAGAATTTCCCAACATTATTTTAATCTTTTGTCAATAATTTCAGTACCTGAGCTGAGAAATCTTGCTTTTCCAAAAGCTGTTCTCAAACAAACCCGGATTGCCCCAACGCGCTGCTTCTCTTTCAGTACTCTGTTTTCCTCATTTCAAAACACCACTTCTAGAAGTATTTACCTGAAGTAGCTAGCATTAAACCAGATCTGTGTCTCTCTTTTTTTCCTGGACAGACCCAAGCAGCCACATGTGCTCTGAGAAGAGTTTCTGAGATTTGTCCCCAGATGGGGCCAGCCAGACTCAGTACCCAGGCCAAGCCTGGTCCCTTCCTTGTGTCCAATGTGATGTCCTGCATGGAGGAGGGAGACCCTTTCCCACTGCTGCCACAGGTAGCCTGGGAAAGGGACAAGCTGGTGCTGAGCTCTGCAGTACCATTCCTTTGGTGGGACAGCTTGAGGATCCTGTTTGAGGTTTAGGGCCCGTGAGCGGTGGGCTCCAGAGCAGCATGCCCACACCTGTTCAGGCAGCCATGTCCTTTCCAGCTTGGTGCTGAGCTGTGCAGTAGCTCCTGTCCCTGCATACAGGTTGTGCATCCTCAGCCTTAGGTGTACCACCACCCCCTAGGACGCTTATTTGTGCCTCCTTTTTCTTTGAAGCTGACTGTCATCCTACATTCATCTGGCAACAAAGCTGCAGATGCTCTCCTCCAGCTTCAGGCCACAAAGAAATGTTTGTCTGTTTTCTGAAACATTATTAATATTTAACTTGCCCAAAGTAAGATTCCACTCCAGCTGGCAGATGTAAAACCTCAGGTGTGGCCATGGCAAGGCACTCCATCCAGCTGCCCAGCAGAATGAAGGCAGGCACTAGCCTTGAGGTGCCAGCATGCCCTTCCTGCAAGCTCACAGCTCCCAGTCCAGCTGGAGAAATTTCTCTGGGAAATGGAGTCCAGAGAAGTCTCCTCTGCCACGTCCCCCAAAGGGCATCATAGCTTATTCCCTCTTTACCTTTTCACCTCTGCTTGCCCTGTTTGTAATGTGGAGTTTATGATGTAATTATATCTCACACAGCTGAAATTGTCCCCTTATCACCAGACTGATTACACTTAACAAGGCATAAACTCCCTCTCTCCTTCTCTGCCAGGAGTCCAATTTTAAGCTCTAATTGTTTTATAGGCCTTTTGCACTCAGGAGAAAGAGGAAAAAAAAAAGAGTAAAAAAAAGAAAAATTGGTTGCCATTTACACATGTTGTGTAAGGCACATTTCTCACACTCCCATCCACACAAAAGCCTCTTGGGGACTGCCCAAATGACCAACAACCCAACAGCTTATATGCCTCAGTGCTTTCCTAATGATTGCTAGAAGCCTCAGCTTCTCTCCATCTCAAGGGCAAACTATTTCTTCGAGGTGAGCAGCAAAGGCCCCTTTCCAGGGCAAGAGTTTGTACTCAGAGTCACCAGCAGCTGCCTGATGGCACACAGGGCTGGTGGCAAGCTGGAGGGCACTGAGATCTGCTCAGACCTCTGCCTGCAAGGGCTCAGCAAGGGCACTTTGTCTTGAGCTAAGGGAGGGTATGCAGCAGCTGGGACAACCTGAGCGATTTATGGATCAGTAGGAGAGTTGCCATGGGATTTCACAAATAGCAGGTAGTTTATGCACCGGATGGCCCTGATATCTTCTGAGAGCGTTCTCCCTTTGGTGTCTTTTCCTGCTTCCCATTTTCCTCTGTGGAAAGGAGAGGCTCACAGAGGCAACTTTCCCAGGATTTAAGGACCAGGATCACAGCCTATCAAGCTGCCCGTGCTCTTTTTTGATAGTAGTATTCTGCTCCCAGACTGCATCCACTGGTGGCTGGCAAGTGGTGTGCAGATTTCTAAGATAGGTTTTTGGTCTTTTTGTGCATGTACAGCACCTTGTACAGTAAGAGTCTTGCTACATGAAGAAAGGTACTGCTGAAATACAAGAGAATAGGAGGTGACCTAATACTAAGAAAAAGAACTTGTGTAAGAATTAGGTGGACCATCAAAATAAGGAGCTGAGAGATATTTGCGGAGAGTACATTAATGGCATTTTCAGAGTACGGAAGTCCACGCTGATGGCTTTCTGTGTCTCATCTGGCTCTCCTCCAGGTCTTTTGGCTGCTAGAGCTGACTTATTCCACAATATCTCTTTTTTTTTTTTACCCTCCCACTTTCCCCAAGCTCACTTGGCCCTAGGGATCTTTAGTGCCCTATTTGCAGTCCAGGCAAATGCTCTTCCATAAAATCCCAGCCAGATGTCCAGCTGATGAACAAATCACACAGCTCAATTGATTTCTGTGGAGCTATAACAATTTATAGCAGCTGAGGCTCTGGTCCTATAAACTGCAATGAGCTTGGAAGGGAACTGCAAAGGCTTGCATACACCACAGGTTAAGGATGTATATTGGTCTGTGGGGAACTGGGAAAGGCTTTGGAGATAAATGCTCTGAAGCAAAGTTAAGGAGCACAAGCAAAGCAAGTGGACTGCCAAGCAAGGAATACAGGAGCACTGTGGTCTAGCAGTGATGGGAAATGATTGAGCACATCATGCTGGCTTCCTTTCCTGACTCACTTGCTAAAATTATTATGATGGAGAAAGCAAATGCACCAGATGCAGTTCTTCCCACCTTGGTAAGGTGGGAATTTTGTAGAGCAACTTGTGAGTTCTTACAGTGGCAAAACAAATTCACAAGGGCACAGACGTGGACATGACAAAGCATGAATGCTGGCTGCACACCATGCCTGGTGGTGTGTTCCCAGTAAGGGGAGCATCAGGAGGGGTGTTGCAGCAAGACTGTTATTGTTCCATTGTTTATTCTGGTTTTATTAATATCTTCATTAAGGATCTGGAATAGTTTGGAGGAAAGAGCAGAGGGGATGTGAGAGTTTGCTTTCAAAGGCTGCCAAGGAGGAGAAATAGCAAACTGGGAACTGGAGAAATTGAAACAACAGGAAGAAATTACCCAAATGAAACATTAAGCTCGGCAAAAAAAAAATAAATCTGAGGAGATCAGGGAGAGAGGAGGAAAATAACCCAAACCACAGGTGCTTAATGGGAACAAGAGAGCTGCAACACTGGAACACTAAGGGCTGTAATAGAGGGCAAACTGCGTATGAGTTTGGCAAGACAGTGCAACCCTCGTTTGTGCACAGAAGCACTGTATACATTATAGAGCAGCAAGCCATGTTCTTCTTTCTTTATGGACATCACACCTAAACTATTTTCTGTTCAGGACACTTCAATATTCTAAAGCTATTGACACAGTAATATATAATTGATTACCAGAATAAAGACATCTAATTACAACAAAAGGTGAAAAGAGCAAAGTTTGTATCAGTTCACCCAGCAATGAATTAAAAAAAAAGTAGGATAATTGTTGACAAGTAGACAGAAAGAGGGACAGCAAAATTATTGAAAGGAAGAGAAATATAAGAAAGGATAAAGAAAAAAATTAATTTTTAAAGTCTTAGAAAACTTTACCAGGCAATGACAGTGTGCTGCTTGGCATAACAGGTTTCCCCAAGGGAAGGCAGGGCATCTTTATGACCTGGGATATTGTAAGGTGCCATAAATCACTAAGAGGGTTTTGTAGGCAGCAGAGCACAGGGAAATTGACAGTTCCTTTTCCTCAGTTTTCCTGATGTTTTGCAGACATTTATCTAGTCTTGGGGGGTTTTTTTGCTCAATGCAGACCATCCACACCGTCTTCAAATGCTTCTCAGGAAGTGGCATGAGCTTATTCTTGTTAGACATTCTGCAAGTGGCATCTGCCAAACCCAGACTCACCAGGCCTGCCTTTTCCCCATCAGCCTTGAACCTGCTGAACTGCTATCTTCTGCAAGACCATTACAGTTTCCTAACCCATCAATTAGAAGAAAAGGGGCAGGACATCCCACTTTTATTTCGATTGCACAAGACAGCAGAGGGTTAAAGTGAAAGTGGAATGATTGAGAGAAGAAGCTGGCTTTATTCTTCCTTTCCTAATCCCTGCTCTCCTCTTCATTTTGCTATTACAAGAGGCCAGAAGGACAGAAAAGCCTATATATTTCTTTCACTTCAGTTGATATGATCTGTCCCCAAGGGATTCCTCCCCTTTGTATTACCACAATTCCCAGGCCCTTCTTCCTCTGAGCTTTCCTTTTCCATTATTCCTCAATTATTGTGTCTGATAAAAAAATCAATTATTTCATTCAGTCTTCCCCAGACAGCTCCAATTCTGAAGGGAAAGGACATGCTTAACCTGGTACCAGTGTGTGCTAGGCACTGATGCTAAAGAGAAATCTCTTAAACCAGCCCAGGAATCTGGAGCCACACACATACATATCCCATTTCACAGGGGATTGCACGCTTTTGTAGCAGGTAGATTTATTTTTTCAAATGCAGTGACCTGAACTTTGTGCAGGAAATATGAGCTACATTTCCTTTTCTCTTCATTTTTTCTCCTCCCACCCACCACTTTTTTTCCGTCCTTGTCTGGAAATTCAGTAGCAACTGGCTGCTTTGTCACAGGCAGAGTGGAGAATTCGGCATTAACTTAGCATTAACTCTGGCACTCTGGTAGCTCTGACTTGCTGCCAAGAGAAACAAATTAAACCCCATCGTGCTAATAGGACTGTGGGTACAGCACGCAATCTAATATGCAATAGCACCGTCATCAGAGAAATGGGAGAATCCTCAGGGCCATTTTATGGATATGCTGGTGCCTCAATTGTCAGGTCCCATCTTTGATATTGTCTTTGAAGAATACTTAGGATAACAGCAAATATATCCACAGACAGCATTGCAAATAAGTAGAAAATAATTAGTATATAGCCACGAAACACAAAATGTAGCTCTATCTTGACTCTTTATAAAGCATAAATAAGTGCTTTGATTAAATCTCAGAGTTTCATTTTGTATTTCTAAAAATGTATAGAATGCTTAGAGCACCAGAAGCTGTAACGTGTTGTCCTGCACAGGCTCTGTGACCCAAAACTATCTTGCCACAAAGCCTGCCCTGCACTCAGTCACTCACTGTGGCAAGTGGCTTAATGTGATCCAAATCCTTGAGGTCACAGAAGAGTATCAAGTCACTTGAGTATTGCAGACACCTCTTTGCTCTATCATGGAAACAGTAGAGCAAAGACCTCTACTTTCCATCAACAATCTGATCAGTCATGCAACGCCTCATATATGAGCATACGTGGCTCATAGGTTTGCAGTTGTGCAATGTTGCGTGTGTGCATTGCCTGCTGCACACATGTTCATTTACATTGACAGTGAGGGCCCATCAAGGTACTGAGAGTCCTGCAGGAGGCCACCAGTTAGAAGATAAACTACCTTGCCTTACTTCAACACTAGTCTGGTCTGTGGAGCTCAGTCCTGTGTGCGACACCTGACAGCTGCTGTGACTGCCAATAAGCAATTTCTCCTGCTTTTCCCACTATACCACTTTTTTAGGCACTGCTCATCTGTTATTTCATCAGCCTGTTGACCGTAACACTGACTTGGAGACATCCTGGTCACAGAGGCGGCTGTACTGTTCCCTTTCCAAAGGACAGTGTCCTGGTTTCAACAGGGATGGAGTTTATTTTCTTCCTAGTAAGTGGTATAGTGCTGTATTTTGGATTTAGTATGAGAGTAATGTTGATAACACACTGATGTTCTAGTTCTTGCTAAGCAGTGCTTACTGTAAGTCAAAGATTTTTCAGTTTCCCAAGATCTGACAGTGAGGAGCTGCACAAGCAGCTCGGGGGAGGATAGCTGATCTGAACTGGCCAAAGAAGTATTCCATACCACAGAACATCATGCTCAGTATATAAACTGGGGTGAGTTGGCAAAGAAGGGCTGATTGCTGCTCAGGGAAGGTCTACACTTCGATCAGCAGGTGGTGAGCAATTGGGTTGTGCATCACTAGTTTCTCTTGGGGTTTATTTCTTTCTGCTTTTCATTACAGTTATTACTGGTATCATTAGTATTTATTATTAGTATTACTATTTTTCCCCCCAATGAAATTGTTCTTATCTCAACCCACTAGGTTCATCTTTTCTTTCTGATTCTCCACCCCACCTGGGGAGGAGTAAGCAAGGGGTTGCACGGTGCCTTCTTGCCAGCTGGGGTTAAATCACTACACCAACTGCGTCTCAGGTGTGGTGTCACCTGCCAGGCAGCACAACCAAAACCCTCTGAAGGCAGCAGACATGATATTTTTTAAGTTGTCTGGGAGACCCTGGGCCCAGGAGGCACTAGTGGGGGTTTGCTGGTGTTAGCTGGAATGCAGCTGTAATGTGAGGCTGGAAACTTAGCAGAAGGCTCAGGAACATTTGGACTACAAAATTAATCACTTCAAATTTCCAGGGAGAAAGACCTAAAAGAGCCCCACCTACCCACCACTTTTTATCAGGAGCGTGAGTTTCACAAATCAGCAATCATTTGAACCATAACCTGCAGGGAATATTTCCTTCAGATACAGCCATCCATAAAGATTTCGCATTAGGAGACAAGGATATTTGCAAACACTATCTTATTTTGAAAGCTGTCAAAACATTAACAGCAGATGCATTTAGTCAGAAAATGAAGCTTTCAAACAGCTGCCCAGCACCTCCAGCCCCTTGCACTGGATTTCTCTAAAGATATGGTTCAAACTGTGCGGCTGTAGGCATGACTTTGTAGACTTTCTATGTCCTCTCACAGTGGCCTTTAACTAGAAACATTTGTTTTTATGAAGAAAAGCATTTCACACAGCTTAAGCAGACGAGCTACAGTTGAGCAGCCCCACAGAAAGAGACATCATTACAATCACATCATCAGCAGACCGTGATGGTACCTCAGGAGCCAAGGCTGCGTCCTGTGCTGATGCTGCCTGGTGTACAAAGCCAGCCTTTTAGCTTCATTACTTTGGCCATGTTACTGCTCTCCTGGGGATTTTCCCTTACTTGTGTTTCTGCCCTTTAGGTCCTGAAGTGACAGCTGCTGCAAGTAGCAGAAAAGCAGGAGAGGGAAGGAAGACCAACAGACCCAGAGAGACTGTGTTCTGAAACGAAAAAGAAATCAGTTCCCCCCTTGGATGAAAAATGCAAGGGAATGTGGAATGGGGAAAAAATAAGTGATTTGCAACAGATATGTAAAGGAAGGGAGGAAAATTCAGAAAATAGTGAAACCAAAGGAGGCTTGGCAGTGACACATAATACATCCATATGCAAGCAGGCCATGAATTAGGACAATAACAAAAAGCTGGAGGAGCCTTGCCTCCACAGCCAGGACGTGGCTGTTGCAAAGGCAAGGAGTCACTGCTATCAAATGCAGGCTTGTTGTCTCCTCCTGCAGCCTCCCTTGCCAGTGCTGGCAGTGGGACAGGGCTGAGCACCAGTGCTGGAACAGGCTCTGGTGAAAACCTCATGCAGCAGAAGCCGGCAAAGCAGTTTTGCGCTGTCTGTAGTGATCTGCCTCAGCTGGAACAAGGAGACCTCTTTGCCTGAGATCACTGGCTAGCCCAGGAGGACGAAGGTAGCTGCCTGGCTTGCAAAAGCCAGAGCTGACAACCAGCAGTTTACAGCTCCTGCATCAGCAGGTCACCTTCTTCATGCCCCTGAGGTGTTGCAGGAGGTAATAGCCCTTTCCAGCTAGGCAACACCCAAAGCTGAGGGGTTATATTCTGCTTTTAGCATCTTACATACAGAAATATGTGCCCAAAGTGAACAGAGTTCAGATCAGAGCAGTAAAACATGATGAAAGGGGCAGAAGAGTTGATTTACAAGGGAAAAATCAAAGAATATATGTTTATCTTGGCTCAACAGTGACTGTAAGGAGATTAGAAGATAACTGAAAAAGGTTGAAAGGATGCAGTCAACAAAGAGGGATATGAGGGGTGGAGAGGGAGGGGAAGGGGCACCACTGCATGACCAAAAGGCTTTCACTGGTAGTAGCAGACAGAGAATAATCCAGACTGCGAATCTCCACTAGAGACAGCTACAAACACAGAGAAGGCAACTACTGGCCCTGCCTGACACAGATGAGCTGCTGTCATCCCCATCTGGTGTGGGAGGTTGCCATGCCCCTACCACCTCTAAACAAGGGTGTCCCCTCCCAGTAAAGGAGGAGGGTCATTTTTCTTCTGAACTGACACTGTGGGCAATTCCTGTAAAGCCACTGACTTCACCAGAACTTCATCAGGGATTCATCCTGTGAGTTGAAGGTAGTAACATAATGTTGCAGCAGTAAAATGCATCCCTCTTCTGACTGTGCCAATACTAGCAACGTTACAGTTGTCATCCCACTGCAGAAATGGCTTGCTGAGACTTCTGGACTCCAGGGAAAGTTGCCCAGAACATGTTGCTGGAGGAGCATCATGTGGCATTCTGGGTTAGCTGGCCCTAGTGCAAGGTGCTACAGCTGATGCCATGTGTCTACAAGCCTGCTCTTAGCATATGATAAAGCAGTTTGCCCAGATGTAAGAATAACAATACAAAAGCTGTTCCACAGATTTGCTTACCCTGTTGTATATTCAGCTGCTGTATACGCCAGAGGACATGGAGATATATTCCACTGTTTCCTAGTCCCCTCTATTGCTGGACCTGCTAACTGGCAACGAGAAGCAATTCCGAATACAGATACTGCTTATTTCAACTTGCTGCTTGTTGCCAAGAACAAGCAAGCAGCAAGCAGGCAAAAGCATGCTAGATACCACTTTGCACAGGTGCTCCTCTGCAAGCTGATGCCCAATGAAGCATGGAAGTAACTTCCATGACACTTCCACCCTCCTCTGCTCGATGATGCTCCCAGATTTCCGTCCAGCTGAACAGCAAACAAAAATATAACTGCAGGAGAGGACTGCTATACTCGCTTTGTACACACTTTCCAGTCACATCACAGCTCTCACAGTACAGCAGAGGTATTTGTGGTTCTGCCCATTGTGTTATATATCCTCTCTCCTTTTGAAAAAGCATGTGGTTGTTTGAGAACACTGAGCTGGAAACAGTTTATGGATAGTGGGGCCAATATATAATAGGTATAGCCCAGGTTATCCCTCACCCATAGCTGGCACCCAGCACCCTACTCTGGTCTCTGCCACTGCAGACATCCAGTTCTGGATGAGGGAGGACTTTTTGGCAGATCCCTTCTCTTGTACACAAAGATATCTCCAGGCAGCTATAGCTGATAATGTCCTTTCCCAGCCCAAGTGCTGTGGCATCGTTCAGCATTGAGGGAAGAGGAGAAGTTAACCAGAGCAATGACTCTTGAAGCCATCCAGAAGGCCATAAGAGACAAGAGCTCATGTTTCACTGAAATTGTAGTATCTATCTGCCCATCCAAAGGGCTTTAAGAAGCAAGAACACCTCCACAGGAAATGCAACATATGTGCAAAGCACATAACATGTGAGAAACTATGAGGAATACTGGCAGCTAGTCCTACACTCAAGAAAAGTATAAGTACCTATTCACTGAACAGGAGACACAGAGAGAGAGACAAAGAATGAGCATCAGAAGATCAGATAAGGTTTTCTTTCCACGTAATATATCCCCAAAACACTGTGCATCAAAGCACTAGGCAAAGTGTCTCTTCTCTGGATATATGACTGATTCGTTCCTCCAGAGCAGAGCACAAAATCCAGAGAACATACACTTCCATAAAAGACAAGAGCATCACTTTACAAAACCTTTAGTATCCATCCAGCTCAAGCACAGTCCAAGCATGCCCCTTCATATCCCCTATATGACTGGCCTTGGCATAGAAGATATGTGGGACTGGTCAGAAGTCCTTCTAACACCCTGAGTCCAAGTGCTCCTCAGTCTCAGGGGAATACCTCATTCTGTATGTAATGGCATTCCTTGAGCAAACCTGATGCTCAATCCATCTCTGGACCTGTTCCCTCTCTCAGTGTTGATAACAGCAAGCAAAGTTACAAATTTTGCTGAACTTCCTACTCTTTCTCCACCTGTGGAAGCCTGGCATGAAAACTCGTTTCTGCACCTCTGTTTGGAGGGGTGGATGAGACAGGCAAAGGCACCTCGTCCTCCCAGTCTGAGCTCCAGCCAGAGCCCTCGGTGGCAGTGGTGAGCATCACTGGTTGCCTGGCCCTGCAGAGCTCAGCACAAGTAAATCCCTGCACCAGGAAGGAGTAAGGCAGCTGCTCAGAAAAGCCGGCAGACAGCAAAGCTTTGCCTAATGTCCAAAGGGCAAACAGAGCACAGCATGAGAGGACAAGATTTTAAAATAAAATGGCCATTGCCTGCCTGTCCAGTCGGTAAGCCTGAGCAGGTCTCGCTTACCCATCATCTGTTGCTTAATCCTAAGCAAAGATGTGCTATGGAAACCAAGGTCCCTTAGCCCCTGTACTTTGACTTGCTGCCTAAAATCCCTGAGTGTGCTCTGTGGGGGGTTGGAGCCAGATGCTGAAATACTGCCATGCCATGAGTGTGCCTGCCTCTGTTTCAACTCGTCTCTCCAGGCAGTGCTGGTCCAAATGGGCTTGGTGTGATCACACTGTGAAACAGCCCCCATAATCAGGTCAACTCACAGCAGCCGCCAAAGCCCACTTACAGCTCCAAACCCAGCCCACGCAGCTCCCAATCCCCCGGCAGCCCTGAGCAAACAGCCTTGTGTTTTAATCTGATCTGGGGCTTAGAAAGAGCTCTGCAGGGAGAGGGAGCCCTCAGCCAGTGTCTGCCCGGGGCAGGTGATTAGAGCAGTATGGGTTGCACTGCTGGGAGCGGTTCTGTCCAGAGCAGTGAGCAGAGAGAGGGGTGGGCCACAGAACACTGTGGGCAGCAGCGCCTTGCTTGTTTCTTGATAGGGGTTTCACAGTGTCCGAAGCAAAGCCAGTGGGGGGACCCACAGCATTCACCCTTTAGTGCCTGCACGGAATTACTGATCCCCAGGTAAGAGAAATTTCAGCAGCTTCAGGGTCCCAGAGGAACCAAGAGGTGAACAAGCCTTCGGTGATTTCCCCTCCTCCACCAGCTTGGCAGCCCCCCAAGGAAGAGCCGAGGCACATTGCCAGAGAGCTCGTATTTCCCTTCCTGTATTGCACCTACACACTTGAAACAAAAAAAGGTCAAAACAGGGAAAAGAGGGATCCCACAGCACCAGACAGACAGAGGGGGAGAGATGCTCCCTAAAGCCAGGCAGAAGCTCAGGAATTGGCTCTTTCATTTCTAGCAGAAGATGAACAGCTGTCTTCCCACCTGTTCCTCTTAAGCATAACTCCTGGATTTCAGTTTCTGAAGCTGTCAGCCTGCTATTAGTTAAAATGCATTCCCGTTGCAGCTGCACAAATACCAGCATTTTAAGTCAGCACTGGTTTAAGACAGTCATTTTAACCACATTAATTTATACCTGGAAGGAAAGCAGTCAGCTTCTAAAGCATAAATTTCTCTGGAAGTAAGGCTTTGATAATAAGGGAAACAAAACTGATGCAAACTCTCAGAGACTGCTGCACTAAGAGGGGTCAGATCAGTTCTCACCACCTGTGAATCCAGCACATCAGATTCTTTTTTCATAATTTGTATTTGTCAATTACTGGTAAAACAGCATCATGTGTTCAAACAAACTCACATTTTCCCAGCCTGTCTTTGCATCTTATTAGATCCAGCAGTGAAGTCATCATGCTAAATTTGTGCCTTCCTGTTTATTTCCACCGCACCAGATTGCAAGGAGCTGTAGACTGTGTGTTCCTTATAAATAATGATAGCACTTTGCATTTATATAACCTTCCATCTGTGGATCAAAGAACTCCACAAAGCAAGGTTTGATGTTCACATTTTATTATCATCTTCACTTCTCGCACAGGGAGACAGGAAGCACAGAGTGAAAGGCTCCCATTCACAAGCCAGCTTCATTGACTAGGGAACAGCTCCCTTTGAGTCCCTGATTTTACAAACCCAGGATGATTTTAAAGCCTCTAAGGCCACACCTGAAATGAAGGTGTAGCTGCAGGTACCAAGGACTCTTTTGACTCCAGGCTTACCGAAAGCCCAACATGTTGCTGCCTATACGGTTTATCCTACCTGGAGAAGACAAGGGAGTGTCTATATTGCTTCTGTGGGCTGACACCAGGAAAGCAGGAGCAAGAGAACTGTGCTAGTCAGGATGCTGGCTGCAGTGTGTGGGTAGGGCTGTGTCTCAAAGGGGCTTGGTGAGATGGATAATTGCTTAGTTTTAGTCCACTCAGGGAATGAACCCTGAGAGAAAGGAGGAAAGAAGACAGGACAGAGGCTCATTAAACGGCTTTTCTCCAGGAAAGCTTTCAGTAGAATAAGCAGTGAAGGAGTCTCTACAGAATTAGGTGTTAGAAGTCAAATACCAAGAACAAGAACAGACAGACACAGCAAAAACACTCTCCTCAAGAGCAGGCCTGGTGTGACCACTCAGTCAAGTTCATGTAGCATTTCTGGCTGTCACCTCTGTCCCTGCATGCACAAAATCATTTCTGAGTCAGCAATCACCCTCTATTCCAATGGCTTTTCATCACTGCTGAGTTGTTTCCTCTCTCCACTACACACAGCTTAAAGTCACTATGTCAGGATATAGCCCCTGAAACTGCTTAAGGTGCTATTTTTTTTTTTTTTTTTTGTGTCAGTTTAATTCTTACATGTCCTAATGCATGAGGGAGGGGCACAGTGGGCAAGAAGGGGAGTGGAGATGGCCTGTAAAATACGAGTGGTGATTTTTAAGTCTCTGAATGGAATTTCAAGGAGAAAAGAGCAAACCAGTTGGCAGAGGAAACTGCTTTTAGTTTAAGTACTTGCTTTCATGCTGGTTGCTTTAAGTTCCCTTTAAAGAAATCTTGTGTTGCTCTCTTTCCCTGCACTTTTAGACATTGCTTTTCACTTTGAAAATCTACAATACAGTGATTCTGAGCAGCTCTTCCTTTATCTACCGGTTGGAGACACATGCCAAACAAATACTCTGTATCCCCTGATGTGTTCTTATCCATCAGAGAACAAGCTTGGCTTTAAGCAGCATGAAATTGATTCTGAATTTAGTATTGTTTCTACCTTCTCGCCTTCTTACCACCTGGCCCTGTGCAGCCCCACTCTCATACACATGCACACTGAGGGACATACCTTCTCTTCATGGCGTGGAGTTACCTCATAAGAGTCAGAGTTTAAATACGGCTCAGGGAAATGCAGAGATGAAAAGCTTTTAGGCAGCTAATCTGTGCATGGGACCTCCATGCAATAGCCTTAAATAAGAAAAATGGCACTTCTGGGCAAGGCTGTATTAAGTCAAGAATATACTTTAAACTAACTTCCTCAGAATGTGTAAAACCACCAGATGTGTCACATATGTGTCAGCACACTGATCCACATTTTCTTCATATGACCCAGTATCCTACTCTGCATAGATGGGATGACAAATCCCATATGCTCCTAAACCAGCCATACATGGTCAGGAGTTTTAAGGGACATGCACAACTATTAATTTTTCAGAAATTTCTGCTTCAGAATTTTGAATGTTCTATGCATTTTTTTAAATCATTTATTCTTGCTGTTCAGTCAAAACCAGTCATTAGCCATCTTTTACCCAATTAAGCCAAAATGCGTTTGTGACTGTGTTCTTGTATTCTCCACTTGATAAGCAGTCATCTTTTTGTGATCTTTTATGAAGGCATTGAATCATTATTCTTTTAAAACAGAGGAAATTTTACTTTCTGTGTCTTATCTGGGCATTGCCAAGGTCCAGCATTAGACACACGTGCTGGGGCCTTCGTGTCTCTCTGCAAGTGCTGCATTGCTTTCACCTTTCTGACACCCCTCCCACCAGACCTCTCTAAAAGTACCCTGCTGCTGAGCACATTGGCCTCAGCAGTCCAGGAATGGGGTGGGAAACACCATGTCAGCACAGAGCAAGCTTATTCTCTCTCCTCCCCTCCAAGTATTTTCCCAAATTGCTTCAGTTCCACCTGGGAGAGACACAAAAGAAACAGTGAGAAGAGCACACACTGCTAGCCCACATGACGGACCTCATCATTCTTTGGTATCATTAATGGGTTTTATTAACTATTTGTAATTGATTTTGTTCTTATGAATGGAAACCTTGGCTGTGGAAATGCAGGTGTTAGGTACCATAATAAATAAAAAAGACAAGAAATACCCTAAAGGCTGTAGCTAGACCACTCTTCCAGAGCAATTCTGGAACTGGTCAGAAGCCACCTACTCAAGCGTGGCTCATAAGCAACACTCGTGCCTGTGGAGGCTCTTCCTTCCCCTTCCATGCACCACCATCAGTCCCAGGACATACTCTCCCTCTGCTTGTAAAATCCCCCTGCCCTAACTCAAGGCAGCAACTGAGACCAGAAGCCATGCCAGTGCTGGTGAAGCTCTTCCACACTGCTCTCAGTCAGCAGAGCAAGGCAGCAGCACATCACACCCCCCGCTGCAGCTCCGCCCCGATCAGATACACCTCAACAAAGGCAACAGAACAATTACAGAGAACAACAAAGAAAGGAAGAGGGAGGGAGGAAGGAGAGCTGGCAGCAGCTCCCCAAGGACAATGTGATTCTGTAAGTCTCAACAACACCAATCAAGAACCGCAGATTTTAATTTTCACTGTAATTAACTTTATCCAAACGAGCAGTGAGCTGACTGGCTTTCTTTGGGAGTCTTCTGGCAATTTAATGTGTCTTTAAAATGACTTGGCACTCCTAGAGGAAGAGGAGAGGGAGCAGAAGATTGATGCAGTGTCAAGCATTTACTCCCACTAATGAAAAGGGATTGCCAAGGCTGTTTGATCATATATTGTACCCTATTCACTAGGTGCTACTCAAATGCGAGCACTGCTGTAACCACAGCCTTCTCAAAGCTGTCAGCAAAATAACCTACTTTCCAACACATGTGTAGCGTGTAGTGCAAAGCAAATGGCACAGGTATTTAAAATTACATCTGCAGCATGTAGAAAGGTAATGCAGCATGAAATCAGTCTCGCTCAGACTGAAGTAGTGAAATGACAGTCGCTGCATTTCTGGGCAGACTTTGGCTCTGAGATTTGCATGATGCCCTCACAAACAGTTCATGCTGGAACATAGGAGCCTCTCTGTTCATTCATTTTTCTTGAGAAGGGGCTGTGTTGCACCCCTTGCTAAATAACTTGCTCTGACTGCCTTGGTCATCTCAGAGGTCCTCCCAGAGCCTGGAGCAGAGCTGAGAGCTCAGGACGGAGTGTGATTTGGTGCCTGATATAACTTTATGGCAACAATTGTCCGTAGGCATATTAGTTAAAAGGCATGTATTTCTTGGCAGTTCTAAATTTCTTCGAGGTTTTCAGATATACTTAAACCTTTCTTGTGAGTAGCATGGGAACTTTGACCATCTAAATGTGATAAATTTTCTGAAGTTAATTTTTAAAACTGCCTTTTTTTCTGCACATTTTTTTACTGCTCTAGCAGACTTCATGGAAAAAAAGACATGATGAATACCTGTGGACAAGCATGTTTATTTATGCTGGGAGCTTTATTTATGCATGAAACCAGCAGGCCAGGGTTAGGTTTCTACTTCTATCAGCTTTGTAGGTGCTATTAGCAAGGTGTCATGAGATTGCACATCTCAACAGTGGCATAGGTGGAGCAGGACTGGCAGTTTGGGAGGAACAGGCATGGGGTGTTCAAGAAAGACCAGTGCCTTGGTGTGCAATAACACCCTTTCAACATAGTTAAGATTTGTTACTCAACACTCCTGTAACAGCCTTAGAGCTGCTGGATCACGCAGTCCATTACTGTCTGATGCATTTCTCCCCTGGAGATACCCCACTGTTGTCTGCTCTTAAAAGGGAATTACATCATGGAAGATGCTGCCTTTTGAATGAGATTTAGTGTACGTGAGATCGAGATTGTAAAGAAGATCCTGCAGTACCTCCTTCTGGTACCAAAACATCATCCCCAGAATAATGACCATGCACCAGCTGCCTGGGCTCTTGATGTTTCTGTTGAACCCAGTATTAATTCTTCTCTGATGATGGTGTTCATCGTGTTTCAGTTCAGACAAGCCCAGTGTCATTTCATGACCTGACTACAGCAAGCCATGTCCTCAGGGGCAAGATTTATGTTGGAAACATAAACTGCTCTTTTTTCCAGGGCTAGAATGAGACTCTCCACGAACGTGGTGCTTTCCTACAACAGTCCTGACAGAAGGGAGATGTAGTGACCAGGAGAGTGAAAGGGTCACTGGATACAGCTATACTGGCAAATCAGGGTTTGGGAATATCATATAATCATTGAACCATTAGGGTTGGAAAAAACCTCTAAGATTATCAAGTTCAATTTTCAACCTGGCATCACCACCACATTCACCCCTACATCATGTCTTCCAGTGACATATCCACAAGTTTTTTGAACACTCATAGGGATGATGACTTCATCACTTCCCTGGAGAGTCTGTTCCAGTGCTTAACAACCCCTTCTGTGAAGAAATTTTGTCTAATGTCTAATCCAAACCTTCTCTGGAGCAACTTGGGGACATTTCCTCTTGGCCTGTCACTTGTTAACTGGGAGAAAAGACTGATCGCCCCCTCAGTATAACTTCTCTCATGTAATTGTAGAGAGTGATAATGTTCCCCTGAGCCCCCTTATCCTCAGGCTAAACAACCTCAGCTCCCTCAGCTGCTCCTCATAAGGCTTGTTCTCCAGACCTTTCATCAGTTTCATTGCCCTTGTTTGGACAGTCCCTATGCCAAGTGCCATGGAGCAGCCTGCAGCTGCCGGATGCTCTGCCCACATTCAGAGAAGGAGATCTGTATGCAAACTGCCTCTGGGAAATGGTCTGTGAAGCAATCCAAATTTACCAAACCATGCCCAGTAATCCCATAGGCAAACATGGAGCTGGTATAGGCCAGCAGTGTGCCTGAGAAGTCTCCAACAGGATAGCAAATAATAGCCAATATCCAAGAGTGTTTCTGTGCACTGTTTGGTTTATTGCTCTAAATGTAGGCACCATGTCCCACCCTGCTGAAAACTTATTTCATCATAAATAACTTCACTGGTTATTCCACCTTCTCCCAAATCTTTAGGAATAAACAGGCCAATTCACCACCTGTTATGAGGACTGCTAGACTTGCAATGATTAACATTTAAAAAATGTAATGGAGTGTGGCTAAGACAAGGTAATGCACGATCAAATACACCAGAAAAGCAGGAGTTGAGGAGGAGAGAGAAGCTACCAGGACATTAAACCCGCCGTGTACTAGGCTGCATCAATCATGATACAGTCGGGTGGGCGGTGCTGTATTCCCATGTTTCAATGTAACTTCCTCAAGAGTACAACTGATGTTGAGCACAGAGGGGAGGAGAAATTCTCAATCCCACTGAAATCAGTGGCAAGCCTCTAGGTGCATTGTGTCTGGTGTCTCTGCATGCCCTCTTTGGCTCCTTCCTTCCAGCCAGCTGCCCATATCATGGCTCTCAGCACTGCACTGGGCTGCTTCAGCTACTTGGAGAGAGTTTCTAGGATGCTCAAATTGCTTAAACCTGGAAAAATTATCTTTGAAGCTGGTGGGATCCTCAGGGCTTCAGGTTTAAAAAGGGAATATTCCTTTGGATGGACCCACATACCACTCACTCTCCCTAAATCCACATTCCTCATTCCCTAATACGAGCGGCCAAGGGACACATATGCTCATCTGTACTGAGAGCTTCACGGTGGGAAGTCAGGCCTCTTTATTCCTCAATAACATCTTATTTAGCAGCAAGCTCTGCTGAGTTCAGGGGCTTTATCCCAGGGTAAATCACTAATTAAAAACAACATGAATATAGGGAAATCTAGCCCCATTGCTCCACTCTATTTTACAGTTTATTAACTTAGCTTTGTTTTGTAGTCAAATCTAAGGATTAACTCTTTTTGTTTTTCTTCTTTTTGGTGGGTTTTTTGCTTAAAAATAGAGCATTTATTGAGAAATCATTGACTGAACATAGCCTTGTGCTCCTGCGAGAATCTGATAACAAGATGAATGCCTCAGCTGCTTTGAAATGGACAGATCAATATTACAATATGAAAGTGAGAAAATGATTTAGGATTAGAGGTGGCATGCTTGGTTTTGTTCTCACACAAGACGTAAATCAGGCATTACACCACCAGAGTCAATGCCAGTCCCCTGGGGTAAATCTATTAACACAATCCTGAATCAAACCAAATAATTTTCCGGGTTGTGGAAAGTGAGGAATGATGGTTAAGTGGGACAAAATAGCAAATAAAATAATGTATGGGTCTATTACAGACTGTTGAAAGAAAAAGTCCAACTTCCACTTGCTTGAAATAGAGATGCTCTGGATTTCTTCTGCGAGAAGGAGAGAGGGTGATGGAATGAATTTGTGCATTTATTTCTCAAATGAGCTGAAGTGCAGCACCACCGTAAGTGCATGTAAAACAACCAAAGTTCCACGGGGAAAAAAAAAGTAATTTCTGTTTCATTAGAAATTCTCCAATTCACCCCAGTGGTAGAAAGAGCAGGTATCAAAGTCTAGATACCCTAAAGGAGTAATTTGGATGAATCCTGTCTTTGCCCTGAGGAGCTGGCAGATTGTCTTGGACAGTAGCTTTTGTTGTTTCTAAATAACTCTCTCCACAACAGCCTTAATTGTTACTTCCAGGAGGAAAAGGTTGGTGACCCCTCAACATTACCCAAGCCTGCAACTGTGCCATCTGCTGTGACACCAGTAACACACTCCCTGATTTCCAAAGCACTTGTTCAGTCCATCCTACTTACAGTACAACCTTTTTTTAAGCTTCCTGGCACCAGATTTTTACCTAGCATCATTGCCTTCCTTTGGTTATTATGTTTTTACCCTCCAGCATGCAACATGGGCTCTAGTGCCGCAGCATCTGGAAGCCTGTCTGTAAAGACAATACCCTTTCCTTCTGCAGACAAGCAAGAGCCGTGCCAGGATTAAACTGTTCATTTAAGAGCGATCAAGTTTACACGTGTTGTGCTTTCTTTTATTTTACTAAAGGAAACACATGAGTGAGTGATTAAAGCAGACACTTGGGTTGCTGCAATTCATTGAGATTGCTGTTGTTTGCTTTGATGAGATTCCAGTCTGCAGCAAATTTCCTCCCCATGATTAGCCTGGTGTGGAATACACAATGCTTGCTCCACCGGAATAGGACCTGGGGAGAGTGAAGGCAGCATGTTTATGCACTGATGTGCTTGATTATTTATTGCAGTATCATCTCTGTGGGATAGCACAGGTTAACAGAGGGGTTGCAGCCAATCCATGCCAGAGCTACTCCCATGTCCTTCATCAGGCATTACAGAATGATCCCTAGTGGGGAGACAATGTTGGTCTTAACCAAATTGATCCCCCCTCTGCACCCCACACACAGCCTGTGGCAATTTTTAACACTATTTGATAGCCACATATTCTCACTGGGCAAAAACTACAAGGGATTAACTGTGATAATGTGTGGCTGCCCACTATGCTTCTTTCCCTCAGTCGACATTTTTTTGTCTGCTGCCACAGTTTCGGAATCATGCAGAGCTTTTGCTGAGGAGAGAAGGGAGACCCAGGGAGGAGACTCACACCCCAGGTGAGAGAGAGGATATAGCCTTCCTTCTTGTGTCTCTGCAGCTGCAGGCTTGGGTGGCAACCTGAGTTCAGACACCTTCCCTGCCATGCAAGAGTGTTGATAGGAAGCCACACAAAGATGCTAGCAGAGTTACTGGAGGCACATGTGAGGGGGCTTACACTGCAAGCACCTTCACCCCTTTCTACATCTCCCTGGAACATCGTCACTGTGTCTTCAGCAGCACAGCAGGAAACCTAACCAAACCTAAGGCACATAGGGATATTCAAGCCCTGAATGGGGTTTGGTTTGCTCCTAGCACCAGGGCAGCCCCCTAACATAGGCTCCTTTTCAAGTTACTCCCAGTCTTTTATTCTGAAGGTGACTTTGGGATGCATCTGTACCTCTTCTGCTCTTGGAATAGATCCATTGGGCACTGTCTTCCACTGCCTGCACCAGCCATGCCTGTAGTGCCCCAGGGATGAAGGCTCACCACTCACCACAGCTGTCAGCACACCCTGCAGAGGAGGAAGCCATCCAGCGCTTGTCTGCCTGCTTCCCCTGCTTGCTACTTGTCACCTGTTTCTCAGCAAGATCTTAGACTGGGTTTTGCAAGAGAAAATGTTTGGGTCACTTCCTCAGCACTAGCTGCTTCTACTCCCACTTGATCACACTCAGCATCCTCTTTATCTTCCATCCTGGAGTTTTAACTCTTAACATGATTTCTGTCATAGACTGAATTAGTATTGTTGCCCTCCTACAAGCACCTGTGTCCTTCTTTCATCTTTGTGGCTAACATTGCCTACCACATGCCCAGTCTGCTGATGTACCCTTCTGCCCACCATAAAACAGCTGCTAGCACAGAGTCACGGGTTTCTAGAAGCTCTGGCAAGTGGAAGTCACGCCAACCCTCAGCATCCCAGAAACCCCTGGCTCTCCTGGGAGCACTGGATACTTGGAACATATCAGAGCAGTTTTCTGGCTATCCAGATGGCTGGCTGGAGACACGTACTCTCTTTCTCGTGTCCTGTGCTAAGCAGAGCCTGGTCCAACTGGCCTTTTGGGGGTGCTTTATTTTCAAGGGACTCCCAGTTTTGCTGCCCTGGTGAAATGAGTTTGCAGCCTATCCCCATATCTCACATTTAGGGCACCTCAGAGCAAATACTCTGTTCTGGCAACATAAATTTGGCCTCTCCTGCTCTGTGCTAACAGAGCAATCCTTGTGTTGAGAGGAGAGCTTCAGAAGAGCTTTATTCCTGGCAAACAACATAGGAGAGATAAGGAAGAAATTCCCTTTGGAAAGCAGTTTCATAACCCCTCAGAGTCAGATGTCATCTTTATGACAGGACATAACATGGAGCAGGCTGTAAGAGGGAGATCCCATGTTACAGTCTGTCCTTTCCTCTCATGCAGCATCTTCACGCCCCCTCTCACACCTTGCTCCCTTGCCCCAGCCTGGGGAGCAGCAGGCAGGGGAGTCTCTGCAAACACGAAGTGCTTTAGTCACCCCTCATGGGTGGGCGCTGCAGGGGGCTGCCACCAGGCCACCCCACACAGCAGCAACTCAGGTGTGTCAGCTCCCTGATCCATACTTCCCTGCATTAAAACCTTTCCAGGGCTGCTATGAAGCCAAGGAGCATGGGAGCTGCAGGGCCAGGTACTGCAGAGGTGCATACCCCACCGTGGGTCCTGAAGAGAGGGCAGTGGGCTGTCCAGTGCTTAGAATCTGAATAGGGAGCCAAGGAGGCTGCATGCTGGGATGGATCTGTGCTCTCCTTAGTCAGCAAACCCTCCTTGGGGATCAGGGTCAGGGGAAGGAGTACTCTTTGCTGCTTGCATTTAATTTTGGTTTCTTCAGAGAGAAAAGGGAGAGTCAGGCTGGACTAAGCTCAGGCTGCTGTTGATGTCTCAGGAACTTGGAAAAACAACAGCATTGAAAAGACCCTCTCAGAAATAAAAAATCAATCATCACAGGATTTGGGATCTGCTCATCTTCTGAACTAATATTGTCTCAAGTCCTGGCCTTCAGAAGACTGCTGGATTCTCCAGTCATCTTGGATACAAGGAAGGGAAAATAAAGGAACCATAAAAACTGTCAATTGTTCTCACTCTTAGATCTATTAGGCTTTTTTCCCCTATCTTTGTAATTACAGTATTGTATAAAGTGTAAGATAACATTCAATCACTGTAAAATAAGATTTAATTATGTCATGATGAGATTCATTAGTTAATATTTGTATAGCACACTGAACATGTAAAGTGGCTAGCAAGCACAAAGTATTAATCTTGCTGTTTCAGAAAACAAGGGAATTTGCTTTTGGGATCAGAAAAAGCACACTAAACATTTGGGGCGGATCTTCAGCTGGAAAAAAAATCAGTGGCTAAGCCACAAGTGCACCTTTAGCAGAAGTCTTTCCCACCTTTTGGGCCAAAGTCATACTCATAAGGCCCTCAGTGGTGAGGCTCTGACGAAGCCACTACAGGAGCAGGACCTTTTTTCCTGGATCGTTACACAGTGGTTTGTCATATTATTTAGTGTGCCCAGTGTTGGGATGCTTTAGCCTTTGTTTCAGCTCCCAGAACTTTCACAGTTCCAAAGGTATCATGTGAATATATGCTCTCAGCCAATAATCTGATGTTTGCAGTAGCTGGGATTTACTTTTTTCTATGGAGGTCCAGGGTGTCACAAACCTCATTTGGGTGGACAAATTCAGGGATACAGGCTCTCAGCTTTGTAAATCTTTCACTAGCTCTGCTCGCACTGTGGCATATTTGTCAAGACAGGGCACTTCTCAACGGAGCAAAGGAAGGACATGGGGTCTGAGGGTTGATGTCTTTCATTGTGCTCTGAAGCTGTTCCCTGCTTACAGCAGTTGCTGCTCTGCTGGCAGCAGCTATCACTTTCTCAGTGACTACAGCACCACATAAAATAAAACCAACACCAGGGAGGTATTGCAGGCTGCCAATTCTGGTGCACCAGCAACTTTCTTTCTTGGGGACTCTGAGGCATACAGAGTGGGAAAAACAAGAGGTACTTTGGTCTTCTATCAGGAACCAGACCATGATGGTCCCAGGAGCAACATCTTACAACGTGCAAGGAAAGCAGTGAGTCTGGTACCTGACACTTCTGTGCGTCAACAGATGGTCTACAGAGAAGCACAGAAGATGGTGTGGAGAGATAGGCATTTCTTTTGTGCTTCCTCCAGCCATTGGCTGCTATGTATGGGCCCTAAGAAGTAATGAATGTGTTTTAAGATCCACTGAGGATCAGGCTACAAAAATACAAAGAGTATCAGGAAAATAATTTTTTGGGAAGGGGTATATTAATATGTTCTAAGGAGTGTATCCTAAGATTAAGGGAGCTGAAGAACTGAAGGGGCTAATCTAAGGTTTGTTTTGACTTACAGAAGCATATAGGGGGAAAAGAAAAACGCACTAATCCAAAATACTACTTGGCTGTGTCACTATTAGCTGGCTAGCTGCATCCCAACCCATCACCTCTCTGTTGTATGAAATAGCACAGTTCATCTGCCCTAAGAAGCAGCCTGGAGGCTCCAATCCCAAAAACCGGATGCCCTGACCTCCTGGCTTAGCTTCAGTGCCAGGAAGGCTGGGACATTGCAGTGGCAAGACCAGCTCAGTTTCCTGAAAGACTTTCTTTTAAAGAGCTACCCAAAAGACAACAACCCTTAAGGCAATAAAAGTAGTGAAGTTGTCCCTGTCTGTCACAGAGGAACCTGATAATTCCTACTTGAATGAGTCCTCCTAAGGTTCATATGATTAAGACTGCATCGTTTGTCTTCTTAGCTCACAATTCTTCCTTAGAGCTCCAAGAAGAGTGCTATTAAGGGCATTCATTTATTTTCATCATCCCCATCTTCTCTCAAGCGTGCAATGATGCCCTCTTGCCAGAAAGCCAGTGTTTAACTCTCAGCATCCTGTCCTCCACTGTAGTGGGTTGCACGGGAGGATTTACCGAGCTGTCACACTGCAGTATCCATACCCATGTACACCAAGATGTACTACATTCTCCAAATTAATCCCTCATCCTTTGGAGGTTCACTTATGCCCCCTTTAGGCACAAGCTCATCATGCTCAGGCACACTAAAAGGGCAGTGAAGGGAAGCCGTGGGTATGGCGAGTGCCAGGCAGCCACCGCAGAGCACGGAAATGCAGCAGCCCCGCGAACCCCGCTGTGTAAGGCAGCTCATGAGCGAGACCGCACACCGAAAGTATTTATTGTTGCTGGAGCGCTTTAATTAAGTGGGAACTGCTGGGAGAGTAAACACAGAGGTAAAGCAGCAGCTTCCCACGCAAGAACACCTCCCTCCACCGGTAAATCTGCCCTCTCTGCTAAGAAACTCCCGCTGCCCCGCTCCTTCGCGCTTTAAGAGATGTAAAAAGACTCAGTCGTCCTCAGAGACATCCCGGAGGAAGAAGTCATCATGGCACACAGGTTTAGCAGCACTTTTTGGCGTCTGAGGGGGGAGCAGTCAAGCTGCCACATTGCCGACGAGTCCCCGTCTGTGCCTGGACAAGCCCCCATCACTCACACGGGACGGGCCCCTCCCTGTTGTGCCCAGTCCTCCTTGCACCGCCAAAGGCAGAGTTCACCCCCAGGTCACCCTCTTTATCTCAAGAAGGCTGGGGGATCAGGGAAGCATCACACCTCTGCAGCTCTCCCGATCCATCGATGTGCCAGCTCTTCTCCGGCCAAAACTGTCTGATCCTTGGAGAAAAGATCATTTTCCCCAGAATTTTGAACTTGTGCAAATAGGGCATAAGGAGGTACCAGGAGAACATGGCAGGCCAGGATTGCCACAGGCTGGTTCTTAAAACTGAGGGTTTGGGTTGGTTGCTTGCTTTTATATTTTTAAGGCACTCAAAGGAACAGCTGTATTTTTTCACAACTGCTGAACTCAGCAGGAACTCTGTGAAATTGTCTTCCCTATTGTGGGTTGCCTCAGTCAGGTGTTTAGCCACCTCAATTTAAGTTGTAACTTCTGTATTTTATTTTTTTTTTATTCAACAGCAAGTCATAAAGCAATGCACCATCAAAATGACAGAGTGCCTTCATCAGCAGTGCCTTTCACCAAGTGTGAGGCTGGGCTGCTAGTACAGATGTTCCTAAACGGAAAGCAAGCCAGGAACCCAGGACTTTCTTCTGACTTACTTAGCTTGTCATCTCCTTAGCTTGCTCAGCCAACACTTCCACCTAGTGGCCTGCTCCACGCATGCGGGGATGATGGATGTCCTTGGATGTAACAGAAGGATCAGAACTTTCCGAAGAGGAAAACCAATAATCTTATGGAATAATCAGATTATTTCTCACTGGCAAGATTGTGTCAGGCTAGTTAGCTTTCCCCTCTGAAGGGTAGGGCTGATTATCATGTAATGCTGTGCAGCTGCATACGACTGGCATGCACAATAGAGAAGTAATCAGTAGTAAATTACTTCTGAGACAATACTCGGTTGCATGTAAATGATTACTTTGGGTAGTCATTTGGAATAGATGAGTTTTGCAAAGTTTAAACAATCCTAGCAGGGGATTCTGCTCCCCTTAAAGGGACAAACTGCATTGCTAAACAGCCAGCACAGAGGAGTGCACACACAGGATCATCCAAGTGCTGCTCCCTCTCTGCTCCTGGCCCATGTGCTTTCTGGGATAAATTGCTTAAGCTATTTGCCTTGCTTTCCCTACCTGAACCATGCAGATGGTATTCTGTGGGGAATCTGAGAGCTATCTACCATGTTACTGGCTGGTATAAATAAAAATACCAGCACAGAATTCCCTTAAGAATAATCTTTGTGCTGGCTCTTTGATGGTTCACATGGATCTTGGCATTACAGGACTTGTAGAGGATAATAAAGGAGAGGGCTGCCATCAGGTATCCTTTTCTCAGAGCATACTTAAACTGGTCTGAGACCACAGCTGAGAGATATTGTTGGTTTAGGGTTTTTTACCTTTAGAGTTTAGTTTTATTTTTATGACAGCATTGGAACATTGTCTTAGAGACTACTAACAGCCATCATCACCTGAGAAATGTCTAAAAACAACCCACCTCCCCCCAAAATGCAGTTACATCTGTTTTCCAGACTCTGTCTATCATCATCAATGTTCCTTTACATTACTATATGAATTTTAACAGAAGTTAAATTCCCCATATGACACCAATCCCCTAGACCACTGTCTCCTCTGCAGTCAGAAGCAAGGAAATTAAAGCCTCTAAAGAAAGCACACACAAGGGAAATACATCTTGTTCTGCACCACAGTTAGGCAGCAAGGCAGTAGAGATGATAATGGACACCTGTGCACAGTCAAGAAGAGCAGTGAGGCTCTTGAAGTCTCTATCCAATGCCTTATTTGTTAGTCTTTTTCCTTCAAACGTCTTTCTGTGGGATAAAGCCTTCAGGCAACTACAAGACAAAATTTTATATTTTTCTTGCTTTTGTGGTCAAACATCTCTGCTTAATACATTTTTAAAGACTTTTTTCATCTAGGAAGACTATTAATAATTAAGAAGAAAACAATATTATTACAAAAATTAAGGCACCTCTGGGTCTGTGAGAACATGGTATTTCCCGATGACTTACTGACATCCCTTCCAGCTCCCAGACGAATAGCGTGGAGAGCAAGAGACATTTGTACCTCAGAGGGACCACCCTCTTTATCCAGGTCAACGCACAGGGCTGATGCTCTGTAATTAAAGACAAGCTGACAAATTATTTTTCACAGTTTTTCGGTCTTCCTTTGCTGTTTGCTTTAGAGCAGTGAGAAATCTTTCCTACCTCCTTGCCCTGTCATTACCAGGTCACTGTGATGGACCAGCAGGAATCACTCCTGCACTTCCACATTGGGGCAGCAAGAACTTCCAGGGCTCTGCAAACCTTAACATGCAGAACTACACTGTCAGCTTCACAGTTGTAGAAGTGAATATCCTGCAGGACTTCATGTTTTGAACACACTCTGCAAGTGTTAAATGGCATGCACTGGACCTGAGAAATTAAGGACTGGCCCTTGCCTGTGCATTTTACAAGAACCACTCCCTCAATTAAGGTTATACACAGTCATGCATGCAGATACTGCAGCATATGTGAATATTACTCCAACAGGAGTTAATACTGACCTAAAGGAGTCCCTGACATAAAATTGCCATGAGCAAGATGGGCCTTATCCTTCCAGAGATGCCTGTGCTGCAGAGACCACTGGCTAGCAGGCAGACTTTGGCTGTTTTGGACACCAGTAGCTGTGTAGCCTTGGCAACATGCAAGTTTCCCGGGGCTGCCTAGAGAGTGCTTGTTGCTGATTTCCCTTTCATTGAGGGCCAAAGTAGTCCCTGGACACGCTGGGATGTGCTAGCGACAGAAAAAGGCCATTGCTGCTTTGATGCCCCTAAGTGGAGGTTAAATACAGGGAATGGAGCAATGCCATAGAAGAAAGTGGCTTACTTCTCTGAAATTCTGAAAATCAGATAATTTTCTTTGGACTGAGCAGTACTCATCTCATCTGAAAAGGCAAAAGCCTGCTCCTTCTCCAGTGAAGAACCACTGATGAGTACCCTACCACCTGCAGGAAGTACAGGTGCCAACAAAATCTCCTTCTTTCCTTCTTTCTTTCACGTGCCCTGGTTCCCACTCCTTTAAAGCAGTGCTGGGATGAGCAATATATCTGCACTATATCTGTGGCAGAGCAGCCACCAGAAATGAAATTGTTACTCATATGCTGAGCTGCCATAACAGACTGGACTCAGGTGTTCCTTGCTCAGTCCAGAAAGGAAATAAAATTTCTTGTCCCAGTCGACCTCCACAAAGTCACTGAGCTCCACGAACTTGCTTGCCTGTGCTCCTGGATTTTGCACAGATAAAGCATTTCGGCCTTGTCATCTATCTCTGCACCTACAGAAATTTTCCTGGAGTCTGCTCAACATGGGGAGCTACAAATAAGTTCAACAAGCTTTAGGTTAAGCTTTAAGTGTGGTTACTTCCTCTCTGAGCAATGCTCATAAGGACAGGAGTGTCAGGTGTATCAGGTGTGACAAGTCTTAAGACTTTGCTACCTTCCGATGTCTTCAATAAATACCAATGCCCTCAGTTCAGACTGGGAGTGTAAGTTACTAGGTGACTCCAGTTTTAGCTCAGGCTTATTTTCCTGCAAGCAAGTAAGAGTTAATCCTACAATACCACCTTCTCTGGGGTGTACTGTGTCATTATCCCAGTGCTCTGCACTGTGTGCCAGGGTGGGTGCTTCACGGTCAATGAGTGGCTTCAGCACTACTCTCCGTGCTGCTTCATTTATTTGCTATCAGAAAGACGGAGAAACAAATTGTGTGTCAGTGCCTACCTATTCTTTAGGATTCATCCTGGAGAGGGAAATCAATGACTCAGTCTCTTCTTGAAGCATCTACAATAAAACATGGGGAGTGAAGTCTGACATTTTGTGTGTGCATGTGTGTGAGTGGTTCAGCATTGCCATTCATCTTCACCCTCCAAATCAACAATTATCTGGAGTCCCCCAGGAGGGAAATGTGCTCCTCTCATAAGGTTGGAGTAATGACTGGGGAGCAGTGGTGTGTAACAGGATCCCCAGTGCTAGGCTTTGCCTGATAACCACATACATTAATAAAATAACCCTGAGCTGGTTCCAGTCCTTAATGTTTCCTTATTACTATTCTATGGGGCCTATGTTGGGAAGAGAAACATCGCTTCCCTGCAAACCAATATCCAAATGCAAGTCGTGCTTAGCATCTTACACAGGTCCTCATAAATTTGACTGAGTTCTCTGTGTCTCTTCCATCTCATTGGCCTGACAGGATGATCACTCCCTGCTACTGTACTGGCCATGTCCCTTGTCAGTAGCCCATGAGGAAAAATTCTATGTTGACATATTTCCTTCCTAATTTCTTGGTCTATAACTTTTTTTTACCCTTTCTCCCTGCCTAGCTCAAATCACTTTTGGAAGCAAAAATCAGTAATGCTGGAGATTTTTTCTATGAATTCGAGATCCATTTTTTTCTCAGAAGGTCAGAGAAAAAGTTAAAGGATGTTAGCATAAGGAATCTGCTAGAACCTTGCAATGAAAATGTCCTGGCTTTGAGATGAGACACTACACTGCTGAAACATATACCTAAAAAAAGAATCAGCTATTAAACTCTGCATTACATCTAGCCTAGCTTGACATGGATGGTCCTTTTCAGTACCTTCTTGCTCTGTGTGTATATGCTGGCTGAACTATATGCTCACATAAATGGAGAGAGCAGGAGCTTGTGTACTTGCTCCATGATGTTATTGATATTATTGATTATGAACTCTTCTCTGTACATGTCTGATTACCTCCTTACAGAAGTTACAGCTCTTCATGCCAATTTTTAATTATATATTAAAAGACGTCTGTCTCTCACCCAGGGGACCTTGACATCGGTTAAAATTGCAGCCTACACACACAAGAACAGCTCCAGAGCATGAAAGACACAGCACTCGTCATGTGGTCCAATAGGCTGTGGATTCTTGTGCTTACGTGCATATGCATTTGTTTTATACAGACCCTGCCTGGGTATGATAACAGCAGCAGAAACCTAGACAAAGACGAGGGTTAAGAAGCAGGCAGAAGCAGAGAAGAGATTGTGGAGAAGGTCGGGGAAAAGAAGGGAAAACAAAAAGAAGAAAGAAGACAAAGAATGTATTCATGTTTACCTCCTCTCATGTACAGACCACAAAGCTCCCTGCCAAGAAACGGCCACCCCCATTTTGCCTGCCAGGAGATTCAGCATCAAAAGAGGAACCATTTGTTCAGGGTTGCTCCCCAGGCAGGAGGCAAAGCTGGCAGACCCACCGTCACCTCCTGTGTCCCAGCAGCCCAGCCACCACAGTGGGAATGTCCTTAGTTTTTGCCACCCACAGCTGGGATGTGCTCACCAGGGGCATGGCTCTGGCAGAGGCCCCAGCTCTGGTCCCGAAAGTCCACGCTTTAAGAACCAGGACCATGGTATGGAGCAGAAGAAAGGCATCATGCAGCGGTGCTGGGAGGAAAGTGGGTCCTGTGCTCATCAAAACAGGGCAAGTGGTCAAAGTCCAACTTTCCTGACTGTCTGTAATGATAGCAGGGAGGCTGGGGGACACCTTCTAAGTATGGCAGGTGATGGGGAGTAAGAGAAGACAGCCTTGTCCTGTGCTGCTTTGTCTACAGCTCTCTACTACAAAGGTTAATTTTCCATAACTCATGGAGCAGTAGGGAATGTCCACCAGACTGACAGAAATCTTATGTTGAGCTAATATTTTAAAAGGGTAAAGGAGACGACCCAGGTAATTATAGGCCTGTCAAGCTGACATCGATCCCAGGTAAAATAATGGAGCAGCTAATAGGGGGAATATAATTCATGCCCATCAGCAGGGGTTTATGGAAAACAGACTCTGTCAAATGAACTTAATATCTTTCTTTGCCTTGATTGCAAGTTTACTTGATGAAGTCAATGGTGTTGATGAAAAAAAAATTAAGATTTTCTAAACCATTCAACTTGGTACCACACACTACCTGGATTTAAATCCTAGAACAATGCAAAGCCAGCAGAATATGTAGTAAATGCATTAAAGTGACTGATGACTTTGAAACCAGAAAGCTGTCATCATGCAATTGTCTTATGGGTTGGGTCCCACAGCGTGAAGTGGCTGGCATGATGGTATTTTACATTCATACCTGTGATGTACTCAAATCTGTAACTAAAATCTATCATACCAAGATTGGTAGGGTACAAAATTGTGAGGAGATGTCATTGATACAAAAAATTTTGTAATTTCTTGGTGATTTTGGAGCAACAAATATGCTAGAACTATATTTGTTTCAGTTAGGTCATATGTGAGGTAAACATAGCTAAGAACAGAAAATGTAGATAGCACCTACAGGATGGAGAACAGACAGGAATGTCTTCAAAAATGAGTTATGAACCCCAAGTAGTCAAGCACAAATATCCAGTGTGATACTATCACCAAAAGGTCTGATAAAATACCTGATCAGTGCCACCTCTGAGAGCAATAAGAAGATAATGTCATCTTCTTTTTGAAGCTGGTGCAACCACAACAGAAACCCAAACTGCTCAGCTCAAGAAACAGTTTGATGGAATGGAAATGCTCCAGAGAAGATCCAGGACAACGGTCCTTGGATGTTCAAACCTGCCTTTCAAGGCATGAGTGCAAGAGCCAAACTGCTTGGTTTGGCTCTTTTGGCATCTTTTGGCATCCAACAGAGAGGAAGGCATCAATAGCAAAAGTACCACTGATTTCACTGGACTAGCTGCTCGCTGAGTGATACCTGCTCTGAAGCTGGTCCTTGATGCATAACTCTACTCCCAGTATTTATCTCCTGTACCTGTAAGTAAGGAACATTACTTGTCTGCTTGCCAGGACATTGCAGCAACAACTAAGATAACAGCTGAAATGCGCTGCCTCAGTGCCAGCTCAGTGTACAGCTGTACATTCTATTACTGTGTCTGCTCAGCACTGAGCAGACTGCAAAGCTTCTCTTTTGCCCCAAATGGCTTCTTTTGTTTCAGAGGCACCAGGAAAGGCTCAAAATTGCTGGAGATACTCTCATGAAATCTTCCTGCTGGGAATACTAATGCGCACCATGCACTGCCCACGTGCACACCCTTTACTGTGGTCTAAGCCATGATACCAAATTGAGCTAGTACAGATGGCTGTGTATTATTAATTGATTACTAACAGTAATAAATGGCTCCATACAAGTGGACTTGTAATCTTATAACTAAACTCCCTGGCATTTGTACTGATGGTAGGCAGCATGTGGAAATGTTCCGGAGAGAGATGAACTTCCAGCCCCTGTGGAATGCAAGCTGCCACCCTGCATCTTGGCCAAGCAACTATTTACTTTGTATTTCAGTTAGAAAAAAGTTCATCAGAAACTTTGGGCAAAAAAATATTAAAAATAAGACAGAATTCTAAGCCCACTCTGGGGGCTGAATTTTCTTATTTGCTTAACATTTCTCAGGTCCAGAAATAGAAAAGGTGGCTGACTAATAGACTTAAGATCTCTGAGGTGAAATGATGCTACTGAAAGAAGAATATGCATTAGCTGGCATCAGCACAGCCAGAAGAAAAAAAAAAAAAAAAAAAAAAGGGAGAAATCCACTTAGAGCTGCTTCTCCTGTAAGATAAGCCCCAGGTTCACAGAGTGAGATGCCTCCTCCCTGCTGCAGCAGTGAATTAAGTTTGTCATTTGTTATTGTGTCTTGCCAGCGTGCAAAATAGCAGCCCTGGGCTGTAATCTCCACTCATCTGAGCCTGCACAGTAATTGCTGGCAGCCATGGAAACCAAACTTCCCACAGTCATTTATAAACTTGACCCTCCTTGCTTCCTTATTGCTGTATTCAGCCAAGCCCTTGATGGGGGTAAGTGAAGAGAGAGGAAATCATAAACTGAAAAAAAACCCTAACGTTTGGTAGAGGAGCACAGAGAACTGGCCAAGAGCCCATCGTGCAAGTAGGAGCCTTTCCAATGTCACTGCTGGCTTTGCAGCAGGCTCCTGGTGAAGAAGATGGAGCAGTGCCATCTGCTTCGATAAGCTCCAGTTAAAGACTAACAAGCCTTTATCCGCATCATGTGAGATGTGAGGATGGCATCCTTGCCTCCAAATCCCACCACCAGCTTCCCAGGGACCCTTGGCAATGCCACCTGACTTGCCTTCTGCCTGAGATGTCCTAGTTATAAACTGGGGACAGCCTATTTCAGAGCATCATGATGAAGGGGAAATGATGAAGGCCTTCAAGTAGCCTTAAGATTTGTACCATAGAAGGCCAAAGAACTCATGCTGTTATTTTCCTCAAGGGTACAACAAAAATTGTGAAAGTGTTTCCAGCCCAGCTGTGGCTGGAGGACCTCGCCTAGGTGGCATCCCCTGGAAAATTCAATCCTTCTGCTGAGTCCTAAAAAGAGACCCAAGGAAAGCACTCTCTGAGGGAACCCCCCCCCACCATGCCTGACTCCAGGCATCTCCTGGAACTGTTTCTAATAGTGAGACTGGATCTTTTTGCCCCCATCTGGTCACAATCCACTTTAAGAAGTGCAGGAGCAATGCAGTGCTTTGGAGGTAGTGAAAGCAGCACAGGTAACTACCAAGCTCTCTCACTGCCATCTTAAGAAGATCTGCAGCCAAAACCTTGACACTCCAAATTCAGGGCTCCTCCAAGGCTTCATTGCTCTTCTGTGGACACTTGGCCACCACTGTGCCTTGGACTGAGACTACCAACCTCATGTATATCAACTACCAAACACTCACCACATCTTCGTGGTGTGTGCTCATGCACAGTCTTTGGATGGCTGAAGCCAAATGAGACCTCTGGTGTGACTGTTAATTCCACAACTTTGTGGCCATCCAAATACCTGATCATTTTATGATTGCTATGAAATACCTATTACAGCAACACAAAGCAAAGAAATAGTTGTGTGGAGTTTTGAAAGTGGCTAAATTTTATCTAGTTTAATTGTTTAAGCATTCTCACCTCTCACACTTCAGGAACACTAATGACTGAATACTGACAGGAGTTACACCACTACCAAAAAACACATCATTGATCATTGGGAGCATCAGATTACACCATCTGACAAATAGCTGATCTAACACATCTCATTCCTACAATCCACTTGTGAGGGTTGTGGGTTTTTTCCCCAGTTTTTTTCTATATCAATATTATTTGATCTAAAGCCCTGTCCAAAAGGATGACTATTTCTTCTTAACATGCCACAGCAGGTTATGATAGCCTGTCAAAACGTGTTAAGCCAGGCTGAGTTATGTTAAAAAGTGACGCATCTATAACAGATCAAGCGTTCAAAGATGGTCTTTTCTGGCACAGTGAATTAAGAAGTATACCATCTCATTTAATTTTTTTTTCCTTTGGGAAGATGGAAGCTAATTAAGATATGCTAAGCTTGGTCAATTTTTCCTCAAAAACAGACCTCCATAATTATTTGGACCTTGTTTAAAACAAAAAAGAATATGCTTTGGTATCATTATTTGCCCAAGAGCTGTGTGCTAGCCATAAAGTTTGGCTGTAGTGGTTAACTTCACTTATGTTCAGATTTGTTTTGAGTCAAGGTTTTCATTTTGAGCCTAATGCGAAGTGTTATACCTCTGAGAAGGATTTAGTCTCTTTCTTCCTTGTTAAGTGCTGCCTGATGCAACATGCTACTCCTGGTCACAGGAAAGAACAGCAGCTGCATGACACTCCTTTTTACATTTCCCCAAATCCTTGTAGCCATTTCATCTACCTCTCCCCACAACCTCCTTAGTTAAATTTCCTATCCCTCTCTATCATTAAAAGCCTCCATGGGGCTTGTAGGGGCTTTATTAGCTCTGTTCTGTACGTCACAGACTGGAAATATTGCAGGAGCAGAGTTCCAGCAGCAGAATTTGCTGTGCCCAGTTGCACCTGCTCAGATTTGGCCTATTAAAATGACTTGAATATCAACTTTTCCCATCTGTGTTTTCCTCTGCAGCTTGCTAGCAGCTGGTTACTAAACTTAGTCATGAGAAATGATGCACGAGGGCATCTGGGAAAAAATAGCATGTGATCACATAATCAATGAGTGCACCATCATGGACTGGCGTGAAGGGTTGTGATTAAGCTCGGAGAGAAATCTTAAATTCTTGTATTTTAAACATTCAGGGTGTTTGGCTTAACATGTTGAATGGGTCTTTGGCAGGATTTGTTTCAAAGAGTGACAAAGATCTAATTAGGCAAGTCTACTATCCCTAAAGCTCTTGGTAGTTTAGAGTCCATCCATGAGTTAACCTGCTTAAAAGCTGCACACATGCAAGTGAAGCACATGCACCAAAAGCACTTTCATAGTTACTTGTCTTCGAGGAGGGTAAAGGGGCAGCATATGAGCAAGAGCATCAGGTAAAGAAACATACAAATAACACCCTTCTCACAGGTTCCAGACCCATCCAAACACTCTCTGCTCAGCAGCGAGGTCCTGTCCGTTCCTGGAATCAGCTCCACTCCAGATCACCAACTCCTTATCTGCAGCACTGGCCACAGCTTGAGTTGGGATGACCACCTGTGATTTGCCCTAACAAATTTTCCTGGGCTTCAGGAGCAACACTGAATGAAAGAGAATAAACCTACAGCTTCCTCAGCACCCACTTAATTCAGCTGCTGTGATTTCTGTGTATTGACTTGATCTAAATTATTCAACAAGTGATGTTTATTAGAAGGAGCAGCCCATACATTTGCCCTGTACTTATTCTTCTCCAGGCATCTGTTTATGGATGCGGTTTGGGAGGGAAGAAAACTGCTGGGTTTTGTCAGTTTCTTTGTTTTTCCAGGCTGACTACAAAAGATATTTTAGGTGTGAGGTGATAAAGACCCACCAAAATGTCCCATTTCCTGCAGGGTGTGGGACCTAGGCAAAGAGGATTGACCCCACTCTTCTCCCCTTCCCAGCAAGGCCCACGAAGGTTCTGCCCTGGCTAAACCAGCCCACAGGACAGTAGCATCACGTTGTGGGAGCTATGGCTGCACTGGTGGTCTGTGGCACAGAGGGTGGATGCAGTGGGAGTGGTCTGCTGGGACAGAAAGGCAGCAATATCCCCTCCAGACAAGAGGAGGGGACCTGGGGGTCAGCAGCAGTGTCATAGGGTCTCGGATCTGATGATCTGGAAGAACACTATCAGCCTCACACCATCAGGCACAGACCCTCACAACCACAGACAGCAAGTAAGAGATATGAAGTCTTGACATTTTCTCTCAAAACTCTCCTAGTGACACTTCCATGCATCCCAAGCCACCAATCCCTTCCTCCAGAATCTAGCTGTGGCAGGATCCTTGTACACTGCACTTAGCATAGAGTTTATTAGTTTTACTCTCTTTGGAGGATTAGATACTTTACAGCCAGTCTTTATGCTGTCAGCTGCTCTATTCAAAAGCAGTGCCTGAGATTTGACGAAAACCTGTTTCTGGGGGTGCTCAGAGCTCTGGTAGCAATGCTTCCATGAGATTTTTCACTTATGCTGCTTCTGAAATCCATCTGTTCCCCTCAGAGTAGCAAGGTCGGGCTGGGCTCCACTTTTTTTTACCCCAAAGGATCAAGAGAAGTGAAAGAAGATGTGATGGCTCATCTGGACCTATTCTTCAGCAGGAGGTAGAAAAGATGCAAGTGGGAAACTGCTAGGTCTGCTTTCTCCAAAATCTGACTGCACAGGGCAAAATGGGCAGGCACAGCATTGATTGTTACATTCTGTAGAGCAAACAGGATTAACAGCTTTAGTGCTAGTCAAACACAGGATTTGAAAACAGGGATGGAATGGCTCAAGCAACATTTTGTTCACCTCCTTCCCACAAGGCACCGTCTGCTGTGCCTAGTATGCTCTTAAAAGCCTCCCACGATGGAGATGTCACTGCCTTTCCAGGCAACCTACTCCACTACTTTTTCTGCCATTGCTGTCAGGATGTTTTGTCTTCATGCCAAACCTAAATCTCTCTTCCTACAATGTAAAGTCATTATTTCTTTCCCTCACCAAAGCAGGCAAGAAAAAAAAAACAAACGTATTCCTGTTCTCTGTACTGTGGGTTTTTGTGCATTTAGAAACCACTGTCACCTCTGCCTTCAATCATCTCTTCTCTCATTTAAGCCTGGTTCTTTCACTATTTCCTTCCTCAATATGTTTTCCACCATCTATACTCTCTGTCTGTATGTCACCAGTTGGCCCAGAACTCTCTTCAAGTGTGGTGATAGCGTGTCCAGAAGAAGATCCAGCGGTCTTCCGACTGGTGGTTTTCCTCCTTGAACCAGATACTATTTTTCAGGGTCCCATTAGCCATTTCAAATCCTGCCTTCCAGACATGTCTAGAGCCCTTTCCAGCTCACCCTCATCTGATAGATTTAATAATTCCCTAGGTCATCCACCCAGCTGTTTTAATGAAAACATGGTATTATAGGAGTATCCACTCAATAAGTCTTTACAGGCTGACAGCAAATCATTGAAAACTTATCTCTAGATCTGTTATCCCTTTTCCATTCGACTATTCTCTAGTTTGCATAGCTCAATGGTTACAGTAGAGTGACATCCTCCAGTTGCCACAGTTTGTACAGGCAAAGCAGTAGCAGTGTAGTAGCATGAGTATTTCTTTCCAAGAGGGTTACTCTAGGCGCACCCTCCAAAAAGGGGGATTTTTCCCTTGCAGGAGCTCCCAGCGCAGCAATATGGTTATAGACAGTTGAGCTCCATGTCTAGTAACTGCAGTAAATGAAAGACCAGACTCCACGGTGTATTTAGGAAGGGAGAGCTTTCTGGAGCCATTAAGTTACTAATGTCCATGTACGCAAACCTGAAAGAAAGGTGCTGAATTGATGGATGTACTTGTCATATTTATGGTTTGTAGCACAGTGATGAATGTGCTTTGTGGTTTATAATGCAATGCTCATTTAACTCTCCTTTTTAAGATCAGGCTGATTTATAGAAGCCAGTATTACTATTGTGTTTCAGTGGGGTGACAGGGATAATATTATAGTGCAGAGGTTTGTCAATTAGTCTTGTATGACAAAGCCAGGCTCCAAATGGCTGCCTCTGACTGAGAAGATTTAACCCTAGCAAAAATGAATTCCTTTTAAAGACATCTCTAGTGCTGGACTGACCCACTGATTCATGTCCTTGCCCAGCATTTTGTGGAACTCCTAATTTATGGGGCTGAAGCTCCAGCTGTCTCAGTGAGTCAATTCACAGAGGTGTGTTCCAGCACACAGCTCATCTCTGGCTGCAGCTGACCAGCGCAACAGATGTCAGGAACCGCAGTCCAGCTATAACAGCACACCCGAGCACAGTCCCTGCACTACTTTTCCAATGAAGGCTAACAGTTCGGAGTACATCTATTTTTATTACCCATGATGAAGCACTTGATTTTCTGAAGTCAGGGGTTCAGCTTGCACCAGAAAGAGTGGATGAAAAATCTCTAATCATGTGAGTCAGTGCAGGCATATAGTACTAAAGAGAGCTTTGATTTACCAGACTTAACACACACCAGCATTCATGTTTTCAACCTCTGCTTTGCCATGGACCCTCTGCTCACTCTTTCAGCAAGTCTCTTCCTCCTTCAGCCTCATGTTTTTCCCATTTTTAAAGCTAATGGAAATACTTAGCTCACACACGTAATTAGCACTGGGGCTGCACTCTAAAACCACCGGGCACGCATGTGTTTTAAGCTTTTTCACTTCAGGAAGGAAAATGGCAGAAAAATAAGGCTGTGTGTAACACAACATTACATCATACTATTTCTGGTAGAATCTTCCATATTCATTTAGCTCAAAATGCTTTGCAAGGTTACTGGAAATGCAGCTAGTTATCAAGCTAAATATAGCAAAACATCTGAGGTGAAGGCAAGAAATTTAGAAAAGTGAAAATGTGTGCAGATAGGGATGCCAAGATGGCCCATTTAAATCTGCCAGCATACCTAGTTATTCTTCATTTGCTTTCTCAGACCCTCTGGACTAAGTTTACTGCTGCAGATTTTTATGACAGCTGTCCCTTGGGAGTCCATTACACACTCGATTTAGTCACTGGGACAGAGACATTTTAAGCAGCTGGATGATGTGAGAAACAAAAAGCTGGGTGCACAGTTGCCTGGTGCTGGACAGGCACCCGGAGGTCAGCATAAGAAGTGGGGACAGACTCTTTTCAGGAGCGGAGGAGCAGACCTGGCCAGAGGTGCTGTTGGGGATGGGGGTGGAGAGGTGCCTGCTGACAGAGGGGTCCCAGGGGAAGAGCTGGTACAGGGCTGGTGGCATAAAGACATGGTTGGGTTTGGGGAGGAACCTCAGCAGGCTGTTTGAGGAGGCTCAAACAAAACCAAGCCCTCATGATGTAGGATGTTTTGGAAGGCTGCTGAGAGCACCTTAGCTCCAGCACCTCCTGAGACAGCCCCAGGAAAATGCCTCCTTATCAGTGGAAAATGCTCACAATAAACTATCTGTTAGCAGTGATGTGGCAGTCAGGCTATGTCACCAGAAAAGCCCCAGACAGCCTATATATTGCTCTGATGTGGGTCTCCTGCTGCTTAGTTCTCACTGCTATTTTTAGGCTGAGGCACTTTATGCCTTCAACTTTTTCTTTTTTTTTTTTCACCATCAAATGTCCACGAACTCTCTCGCAGTTGACAGAAATTTGTATCCTTCAGCAGTAACAGATCCATCAAGACTAGGCTAAGGTAACTGAATGCAGAAATGCATATTTGAGATGCTGTTCATTTTAATAAACTACACTGCATGAATGGAATAGATATTGAATTTAAAACATACTGGCAAGAAATAATTCTTACTAAGTGGTGTCTGGAGTCAGTTTTCAATCTAATTTTCCCTTAGTAGATTTTTTTCAGAAATACATTTTATAAAGATGAGCAAATTAATTTTTTTGGCACATAGCAGATTTTCCCTATGATGAAGAGGACAAGTACAGTTAAGCATCCACCTGTACACTTAAGGGACTGAGATTGTTTGTTGGCCCTGATAAGCTGAAACTCATCTGAATACATCTCATCAGAACAAAAATTGAATTTTTCAGAGGTCCAGCAGACTTTTGGAAAGCTAAGGCTTGTGTCAAGGTTAATTAGGAGATAACTTTGGAATGGCACCAAGGTAGCTGGCCCAACAAGGAAGACAGAGCCATCAGGCTGGCCCTCACCCAGCCCTGTGAGGCTCTGTGAGACTGGATGCAGCCGTGCAGCTGCAGAGCTCCTTCCCATGCCCTGGGGTGAGCTGGTGGGAGGGACCGCTTTGCTAAGGCAAAAGGCAGCTCTCCACAGCAACTCCTCTCAAAGCTTCTGCCCTTTCTCCCTGCTGTATCCTTTAAAATGGGGGTCCAGCTGGAGAGTACGAGTTCCATAAGACATGGTTTCTTTCTCCAGACCATATTATTATTACTCAAGCCAGGAATTGTACAGGTACAAAGCCAAGAGGAACATCATGATTATCCAGCCTGCCTGCAATGGGCAGTGGCAAGAGAGGTGGTGTTCATCCTCATCACCAGTCTTCAGAGAGGACAGCCTGTGCGCAGATGGACAGGTTTGGTGGATGTTTCCTATTAAAACAAATAGGGGGAGGACAATATAATATATCGCAGTCATTAAAAAGAGAAAGATGTTGATTTCCCCAAAGGCTTTACTACAGGACTTCAGCTCAAAGTAGCTTGCTCCTTGTGCCACATGGCCATCATCTGTCATCTGTCGTTTCACCCCCTCGGTGGACCTAACCTGTTTGAACAAACCCCTCTTTCTGGCTGCTGTTTTCTCAGTGAAATCTGAGCCAGCCTCTTCCTCCATGACAGCACTGAATCCAGCCCAGCCTCTTAGCAGATAGAGCTCTTGCCGTCTGACATGTGGTTGGTTTCAGATCAGTTCCTTGCTGGGGGAAAAACAAACCTCACCAGAGGGCTCCCCTGCTTTTGGCAGAGCACCCAAGATGGCACAGCATGTGGAGCACCCCACCATTCCCTAAAGGTGTACCTCTAGGTCCAGGCCACTGCAGGGATGCATTGCCCCACTCACCTGCCTGGAGAGGGCCAAGCACACTCCAACTCTGCCCACCAGCAGATACCTCCAGCTGACTCTTCCTATGAAGAATATGAACACACTAGGCTTAATCCGCAGGTCGTGGGACTTGGACCACACCGAACCTTTCAGTCAAGGCATAGCCTCAACAGGTCTGGGAAGACTCCGGTGGAAAAAGGACTCTCCACTGCCCCACTGCAGCTCCAAAACAATCACATAGCTGTGGTGAGTAGCAGAAACCAAGCTGCAAGCATGTCAGCAAATGACTGCTGTACAGACTGTTTATTGTCCACTTGATGCCAGTCCTTGTCAGCATCAATATCCCGATTTCTCTTGCTACAAACAAAGGTTAAGTGAGTCCAATTACTCTAGTAAGGTAATATCAATAATGCTACTAATTACAGCAATTGCATTATGGATCATTAGTTAGTGATTATGACTTTGTCAAGTGCTTGGCAATTTTATGCAAGAATCACTCACAGTGTGTCATGGAAAAGAAATATCTTCTTGGCATTGCTGGTTTCGAGTCTGTATAAATGATCTTAAAAGTTTGTGTAAAGTCTGCCAAAAGCTTCTCAGGAAAAGAGATGTCTGCTTAGTGTTTCCAGTTCCACAGCACAAAATAGGAAGAGGGTGATGGTAAGAGAAGGGTGGACGAGTCCTACCACACACAAATGAAAATTCATTATTTTGAATCTTGAAGAGTTTAAGAAAACAGGATCCTATACAAATAAAATGGACTGAGTTTGTGTAAGGTTTTCACATGTTTTTCTAATAAGAGACATTATTATTCTTATAGCCTCCCTGGAGAGCCTTGGCATGTCTTATTTTATTTGAATAAATAATTAATTTAGTTTAATTAAGATCATCCAACAGCCTCGAGACAGGTTTTACTAATTCAAGATTCATGGGGGGGGCTAAGTATGTAGATGATATCTACAGAGACTGATCTTTTTCTTTAAATTGAATTGGAGGTGGTTAAAAGCTGTCTCTGTCCTGTAAATTTTCCTCTGTAAATTTTCTGTAGCTCTGCTGTCAGAGCAGTGATCAGAGATGGTATGTTCCACAAGACAACTGGTGGGAACCCTCTCTTTGACCTCTTCTTTGGTCAAAAACAAGTGAGCTCCAAGTGCCTGGATCACACTGAGAAACTTTTTGCTGATTTAACAGCTTTTCCGGGGCTTTTAGCAAGACCCTCTCCACCAGATCATATCCCACATTTTCAACCCCTTCCTTAAGTGAGTACTAAAACCAACCCAACCTGAGTTTAATGAAAAGTAAATGAGAAATTGAATTTAAAGTCAGAGGAGAGACCATTAAAATCCACTAATCTCACTCATGCACGTGACAGACCATAAATTTCACCCTCCACTTCTTGCACCACTATGCAGTAGAATTAAAATGCCTCTTCTAGAAAAGGTCCTTGTCGGGAAGATGATGAGCTTCCTCGCCTCATCATCCCACTAACAACTTCAAGGACTCTTTTGCATTTTGAAGGATCTTATGAAGGTCTGGAAACCTTGTGAAGCTAAAGCAAACAGCTGGAAGCAAAATTTATTCACAGACAACACAGGGTGTTGGAATATCCCTAGAACATGTAGGCATCTTGCCTACACAAGGCTTGACCTCTACATTGTGCTCTTCACTGTCCTTCTGGACATATTGTAGGACTCAAACTGTCAGAACAACAAAGGTGAAAGTCCAACACAGAAGAATGCTATAATCTACCATTACTCATAATATTTTCAGAAATAGAGAAAAATATTTCTTGATACTTCGAGCCTTAAGATTGAAATTCATGGCTATTTAGCTATGTTGAGTTACATGGCTGGACAAGTGGTTCAAAAATCCAAGGACCTCAAAGAACATAGGACATGAACATGATTGCAGAAAAGTGGCACCCAGAAAATGCATCATCCCAGACCAATTTCTGCCCCGTTCTGTCAAAACTAATCTGAATAGGCACCGGCACTCTTTTGGCCATAAAGATGCAACACAAGCAATCATGTATTTACAGTGCTTCTGTCAGGGTTAGAGCAAACCAATGCAGTAGGACTGTGACATATTCAACTCACACATGTTGAATATACCACAATGAAAACTGAGAAGACAAGGACTTGACCTAATTTGCCCCGGTATAACTCCTCAGACTTAGGAATACGGCTTAGGCAAGGCTAAAAGCAATATCCAGTCCATAATCACGTGAAATATTTAACAGGGAAAGCAGATGCTTAATAAGATTTTAAATGACTCATTGGAGGAAAACTTAAGCAAGAGACAATATACACAAACACATTAAACAGGACAGCAGCATGGTTTTTCCTTATCCCTTTTTAATGTACAAGCAAGCAACCGAAGAGAAAAAAATTCTTAAACTATTGTAATAATGCAGCTCCTGTCCACATCATAGGGATACCAGCTGGAAAAAGACAGATAATTCACCTCCATTTTCATTTGGCAAGATCAGAAGATCAGATGAATTGTGATGGTGTGCAGCTTTGGGTCGTAAGAGTAAAATCTGCACTGTTTGTTCTCCACGGTCGGCATTGATTTACCCTCACTTGAACTGAGAGGTTATTTAAGCAGTAATTTCAGCTTCCTGCAACACAGAAGCAATAAATGGATTCTCTCATGCATTTGAGACATTTTTACTAAGCACATTCATGGGGAGACAACTGTTGATTGTACTCCAAAGGCATCTGAAATAATAATTATGATAACAAAATGTCACAGGAAAAGCATGGCTTCAAGCACACCTGCTACTTGTTTCTCCCTGATGTGCTCATAAATATCCACCTTTCTCCTCTTCTTTCTTGGGGCTTCAGGGAGAGAGGTGGCAGAGTGGGGATAAGAGAATGAAATGCAATCAGCAAGGCTGTTTATGGCATTTCTGGTGACTGAGGTAACTGGACCTTGTAATTCATTAGTATGTGTTGAGCAACTTTACGGGGATGGAAAGTGCTGCTGTACAAAAGTGTTGGGATTTCATTTCCTTTTTGCCATGGGACCATTTGGCCTGTCCTGAAGACCCTGCATCCAGTACATTGCTTGGTTGTGTTTTAAGTGATCCAGGAAACACAGTCCAGACTTCTTGTCTGTTTTCCCCTGCCTACAAGGGCACAGAAGGGACCATAGCCTAGTTCTGTGTGTCAATGTGCCCATGTCCATGACAGGTGGCTGGAACCACTGTTATCCTACCTGCTGCTTTGTGGTTTGTGCAACCTGATTTTTGCCACTCCCAATAGCAAGGGTATGGGAAGGCTTATCTGCCCAGTCCATCGGAGTACACCAAAGAGACATCAGCACCAACAATTCCCATCCAAACATTAAGGACATGGTTTAGTAGTGGACTTGGTAGTGGTAGGTTAACAGCTGGACTCAATGATCCTAAGGGTCTTTTCCAATCTCAGTGATTCTGTGATTCTGTAACACAGCCTGAGGCACAAGAAGCAGCCCTTATGCAGGCAGGTACAGACCCTTGCTAGCTGTGCAACATTTCCATGACCTAACTCCCTGGAGATGTGCTATATAGGATAGCCAGGAGAATATAAGAAACTCAATTAAATCCTGCCTCTGAGAGAAGAAAAGAGACTCTCTTCACTACACAGCACACTGTAGGCATACCCCATTACTGCAGTTAGGCACAAGACAACAGTGCCTGAGCACCGCACAAGTGTAGAATCCCCTTCCACCTACTCTCTCTAGTCCAAAATTATGCCTTTCACTAGGAAAATCAAAATGTGCCTCATGTAGTTGAAAGAGGGCTGTGAAAATTCACAGAGCTGCCACTCCATCCCCAACATGGGAGCATGCACCACACCGCTAAAAGAGGAAGTACAGCTGACTGATTCCTGCTTCCTCAGTGCATCTGTTCCTAAGCAAAGCATCCTTTGCTCTTACTATGCTAGGACTAGTCCCCTGGCTGAATAAAACTGCAGAGCTGTCATTTTGCCACTGCTCATCAGCACTAAATTCAGTTTTGAAAAGGAGAAAACAAAAACGAAAAACATATCTGTTGGTTCTTGGCACTAATCAATGAAAATTACTTCACTTCAGTGGCACCGACTGAACGTAAAGGTAATTGAAATGCAATGGCCAGCAGGCTGACCACCTCTAACAGTACAGTCTGTGTGCCAATTTAAGAATTATTTGGATTTTTCTCAGGGGATTTTCATATGTATAATTACATTTGCATATAGGACCCCTGTAATATGCCAAGTCAACAGCCCTAAAGATTGCCGTCCTCTCTTTTTAAATAAAACAGATTAAATCCAGGGAACAGATGCTGCCCTCTCAGGGAGTCTCATCCTGTCCGTCAGAGATGCAGCTACTCTAGATTGTTGTGTAGTTGCTGACCATCACTGGTACAGGTGCTAAAGTAATCATTTAACAAAGACATTTAACCCCCAGGTCTCTGTCTCTGACCTTTAACTGGGAGCAGCAACCCTATGGTTCTTGAGCCAAGACTCGTGAACATTTCCAGTGCAGCTCAGTTGTAGGATATGTCCCACAAAAGAGGCATAGCAGTGCAGAAGCTGAAGGTAATCCAAATCCCCAGATGTGATGGGAAAGGGATTAAAGCACTGTAGCCCCATCCTCATGTCTGAGTCAGACACTGTGGAGTGTAGTGCATAGTGGAGGAGAGAGGGCTCTCAGCCAGGCACAAGAAGTAGGACACAGCGATGATGTGGATGATGATTATTAGATTTATTGCTAATACAGTATCTAAATATTGCCCATGCAGTATTTAAATAACAGCTTTATCATCTGTTACAATGGATCATAGTATAAGCAGGTCATGGTCCATCCTGTTGAGTCACGGGCTTCAGTGAGCCCCCCGTGCTGTCTAAACTTCTCAGAGAAGTCTAGCTGCAGATAGGTCCACTTAGGGTCAGATTTGGTCAACCGTTTAAAGAGTTACACCATAGGCAGGTTTGGCTAGAAACATAGAGGTTTTGTAGTCCTTGGCCCTGCAGAATTCACAATTACAAAAGAATAAAGTACCTATCTAGTGACTTTGGGATTTTATCTCTGTATTTGAATGAATCTTAGTGCTTTTTACTCATCTGTCCAAAAGCAAATTTTTGCTATGTTTGGACTGAGTGTACTTTACAGGCTGCAACTTCGGGAGACCAGTTTACCCACTTTTCCCAGTCTCCAGCAGCGTTTTATGCTCAGTCTGGCCGTAGCTCTTGGCCAGAGTGTCCAATCTGCTCATACATGAGATGCTAGTGTTTCATTTTGTGACTAAAGAGTCAACAAAGCACAGATCCCAAAAACAGAGGCTTATGGATTGCAGAGGATTTGATATGGCTGTCTCCATGTAGCTCAGCCTGTGACGAGCAGCAGTACCAGCCTCACCCAGGTCACCGGTTCCTCTCTTTGCACACATCTGAATGAGGCCTTTGGAGATATGAACCAGCACAGCTCACTGGTTCACACAAAACCAGCCTGGGCCAAGTCACCTTTTCTCAGAACAGAGCTGGGTGTAGTATGAATGTTGTGTGTAAAATTAGGTAACAGAGACACAACCTGACCCCTAGCGCAATGGCCTCCTAAAAACTTGGTCACCCCCAGTCTCCTCTGTACCTGAGCCAGTTTCATTCTTAATTTCCCAGACCCAAACTATCTTTCAGTGAGTCAGCTTTTGAGATTTCTTGCTTTGCAGAGTGAGAAAACTGGCTTGTTAAAACATCCAGGTGGGGAGGGTAAACTGCATTGAGCATCTCCTCTATCTATAATTCAGGCACCAAACAGAGGGTGCAACCACAGGCCACGGCAGATCATGCTGATTATTCTGTTAGGAACAACTTAGGATAGCAAATTTTAAGCTCTTACTTCTGATCATGAAATGCCTGCAAACACATCAAGACTTTTGTACCTGCACTCATTATTCAGAATTATTTCATAAGTGCTATGTGCAAACATGTTTAACTGCACGCAGATCATCCACAAATCCTTCGGTGTGACCTTCATTGAAGAGTTCAGTATTCACAGACTGCCAAGGGACCTGTCAACCACACCATTCTTTTCAGTCCTGGTTTCTTCAGGCTGAAAAAAAGGCAGCCATTCCCAAACAGAAGTCAAGCAGGACATTATGCTTTTCTGTGAGATAAAATATGCCTTTGGATGGTGAAGGCAGGGTTCAAATTTAGAAATATTTTCATCCTTTCCTGTCTAAAAGATCAAGAAAGGCATAAGCCTGATCAATAGACTGTTTGAAAAACTTCACCTCACACTTTCTCTTCATGGTCTCAAAAAGCTATCGCATTTGCATACATGAGGGTGATCCTCTTTGCAGTGGCATCTCTCTTGCTCCCAGCCTTTCACATCTGTTAATTGCTTTAGCACCGTGGGTCTGACTAGAGCTATTAAGTGGCCTGTAGTGTCATGCACTCCACTTTGTAATGCAGATTCCACAGATGCACCCACTCTCCTCCTTCTCTATTTGCCTGTTTTAATTTTGTTCTTTTTCTCCTGGAACTAGAAAAGTAGCAAAGAGGAAAGAACCACCTGTGACAGACACCAGTGATATTGCTTGATAAAAGGAGCTCCTACACCACAGTGATGGGTGAGAGGAACCTAGGGAAAATCAAATTTGACTGACAGCATCAGTGCTGAATCTCTCGCCTGAGGTATTGGCATTATAGAGCTAAAGGTCCCCTCTCTAACACAATAATATTTCATATACCTGCCAAGCACGCTGATTTGAATGTATTCATCTCGCACTTTCTGTCACCACCTATCATGGTTCATCACAGTCACTGTTGCATTATTAATAATCCTTCCTCTGTGTATACGTGTATGTTTGTAGCCCAGATGGAAAAGAGCTCCACCTGATCAACAGCAATCTCAGTGGAGGGCACCCGTCTGGGGATTTGGAAAAAATTTACAAGTCTGCTCTTCTATGTCAGTTTGAGAAACAGTCCACCACTAGTTGAAGCATCCTCTCCAGCTGGCCATGCACAATACACATGAAGGATGAAGTGACAGAGGAGAGAACAAGGGATTACTTATTTTAATGGAACTAATCAGGAAGCTACCCTGATAAGATCAGAATGTAAAGAATGGGCAGTTGAAGAGGGATTTTACCCCATGCTCTACAGGAAACCACACAGATAACAGCTTTGCCCTCCCAAAGCGGTCACTGGGAGGACATCATGCAACATTTTAGTGAGCTGACAGCATTGTCAATAGGATATTATCCCATTCTGACTGTTGAGGTGGGAAAACTTTGGTGGCACAGCAGAGCAATAAAGAACCTCATCTGTTAGTCATGGCTGCTGTTGAGGGGGGAAAAAAAAAAAAAAAAAAGGAAGAGTAGCCAGAAGATCATTGGCATGAAAAGAAATGTTAGGGGCACTGACAGGAAATTCCTACTTCAGAAAATACTGGGAAAGGGCATTAAGAACCCTGTGTTTCCCTTAAGACTGGAAATGTCTAATGGCTCTCCAGGACACAGGAATGTGACCACTGATGTTTCCAGTGAAGAATCCAGTGCTAATAAGCTTCTCTAATCTGTGTTTTGCCAGAGGGCAAGCTCTCTTTCAAACAACTGTATATGTTCCATCACCATCTTCCTTTGAAAACAGAATGGCAAACAAAACCATATTCCAGTCCCCAGAAGTTAAACCCTAGCCCATGATTTCCTCTGAGTGCACCATCTATAGCACATTAGAAGGCTTTAATTTTATCTTTAGGGCCTAACTTTAGAAATGGCAAATCCTTCATATTGGCAGAATCACCCTGGAACTCATGTCACAACAGATTTGCAACTATTCCTGTTCTTTGTTCACTGTTTTCCCAAGCAGGTGATGTTTCATGGCCAAGGAATAATGAAACCATCTCTTTCCAATGTACAAAATGTGATGGTTGCTGCCTTCCTTAAGAAAAGACAAGGCCGAATGAATGTGAGAGCTGAATCCATGCTTCAGCTCTGAACACAGACCCCAGTTACTCTGGAGAGTGCTCAATAGCCAAGCACTTCCTTTGACAGGAGGCTCATCTTGTTGGTCTAACAATAATGTTTGATTCTCACAAGTGCTTTGCAAAGCACCATGTACATCACTAACATCTCTTTCATCCGTCCCTTGTGCTATTTCAGACCTTGTGGTGACTTTTCCACCCTGGCTGAGTCCTTGGCTGCAGAAGTGCTGTTTCACTGCCTCTGCAGCCATGTTCTGCTCTGGCAGCCTGCTGCAGCACAGGATTGGCAGTGGTGCAACTGAGGCACAGGTGCACTAATTCATGGCTTTGGGAAACTGTGAAGGTGAGTTTTTGTTAAGATCCCACCCTGGAAATGAGAAAAGCCAAGTTGAGGCTCATGTTCCCCTCGGGTGAGTCTAGAGGCAGAGACCCCTCACAAAAGAGTGGTGCACAAGGGTGGGCATGTTTAAACTCACTCCAGCTGCCTGCCATGCTCTGACAGGAGCTGTCCGGGATATCCATCTAGCCTCAGGTTTTGATCCAAAGCATGTGATTCAATACCTGCCCTTTTTGCTTTGCCTCAGGTAGTCACAGACATTGTAAAAGGTTATGAAATTAGTCCAGTCTCTTTAAAATCCAGCCACAGCCTTTGCATCCATGACCTCAAGGAGAGGGACAATACATTCCATGGATAAATTACATGCAGCATTTAAAAAAAAAAAAAAAAAGAAAGAAAAAAAATTTCTTTTTATCAGCTCTAAAGCTCCTGCCCTTTAATTTCAGTGAATGACCCCTTGTTCCCATGTTGCAGGACAGAGTTTAAAGAAAAAAAAGAAAGGAAAGAAAGGAAGGAGCAATCAATTTCACTTTCCATCTTTAATCATTGTGAATGTCTCAGACAAGTCTCCCTCCAACTAGTCATCATTTCTGGCTAAAGAGTCCCTGCAATCTCTCATCATCTGTAAATTCAATGACACTTCTATCTTCACTGACCTTCTCTGGACCTTTCAATATCTCCTACATTTTTCTTCACCTGACAAACAATGATTTCTGACCCACCATCACCTCGATCCTTCCTATTCTCCTCTACAAGGGAGCCTGTTGCATTATTCAGGCAGTCCCTGACTATTGCTTCCTTTCTGCTTATTTAAAAGTAGATATTGAGTCCCTGTTTTCAAAGCAAAGTCCTTTATTTTAGGCAGATTGTCAGTGCAAGAACAACTTGATTAAAACTTTTCATAAACTCCAGAAGAAAGCTTCTGAGGTGAGTTATCCCCTCATTCCTACTACTAACATACACTAGCAGAGCTGGATATTGCTATTGGTAAGCCTGTAGAGGACAACAGGAGCAGTTTTCATTGCTATGACATCAACCTGCTTTGGAAACTGCTCAAAGTTTAGCTCCTTTGGGCTTTTTTGCCCTTAAAAGAAGCTGTGGTTTTGGATTGGGGTTCAATATGGGTCATCTGTTGCTAGCAGAAACTGTGAGTGCATTGGTCTGTGTATTCTCTTGCTTCATTATCCTTCTCTATAAAGTAGTCAATGGTGCTGTTGACCTGCTTTGAAAGAACACTGATGGCTGCTAAGAGCTCTAGGAAAGAGCTGGCTGTTATCTCACTGACTTTCACTTAGTTTCAGACCGAGGGGCATAGAGAAGAGCCACACCTCCAGAACATTACATCTCTCCATCCTGATGGGACTTGAAAGCAAGGACATGTTCTCCCACAGCCCTACCCCCTTGTGTCTTACAGCATGTAGCCCAAAGCATTGCCCAGGCCACTGGTCTGCCTGAGAAGAACGCATGAACTCTTCAGAGCCGAGCTTTCTCCTTCCTCTCCCCAGGCTTCTTTGGTCAGCAATAAAACATTTCATGTTGAAGACACAGAAAGTGTCAGTGCTGGCTGTGAAGATGGCACCTCCTGCAACAAACCAATGTCATTCGTACGCCACATCTGCTTCTGCAGGCTGTCAGCAAACTTCTTCAGTGCGGCAACACTACACTACTTCTTTCTTTCGAAATTTGCTGCAGACCCCTGGCAGCAAGGCACTGCTGGGTTTTTTCCATGAAACCCGAGATACTGAAAAGTAGCTAGAGGCTCCTGAGGATCCTTCCCTTTCGTCTTCTTGCTAAGACTTCCTGCTTCACACAATACTGTTGCACTCATGCTCAAACGACCCCAGTTCAACCAGCTTCTGCTGCCAGCTCTCCAAAGGACAGATCTCTGATAGTGCAGGGATAGGATGAGAAGAGAAAGTTTCTTTTTTATGCCTGACACTTGGAAAAGCGGCTGAAAGTGATGATTACCAGGTGTTGTACTAGCAAAGGCCAGGACGAGTGACCTCCTAGAAATCCTTTGCCCTATCCTTTTCATGCTGTGAACCACTAACCTTGAGTAGAAAATAATCTGCTATTGAGCAACATTATGGTGGAGTACATGCAACGTGGCACCTCTGCTGATATTTGTCTGTCTTTGTTTTACTATTTATATCTGTAATCGTCCTGGAGAGAGAAATTAATTACAGCCTGTCTCGCTATCCAGAGATTTTGCTCATATTACAAACCCCTGAAAGCACAACTCAAGCAGTTTCTGATTATCAGTGAAAGCCTCAAACTGGAATACAAGCTTCTTAATTAATCTCTCCCTCTCTACTCTTTTCAAGTGATGATTTCATGATGTTTATGGAAAAAAAAGGAGGAGGAGGAGAAGAAGAAAGAAGCAGTGAGAGGCTGAGAGCAGAAAACAATTTTCTTCCATTTAGAAGATAACTCCAGGGGAGAAGCTGGAGGTAGATGCTGGCCGAAAATTTCAGGCATCATGTGTGGCATTTCTCCTCTAGAACAGTTATGGAAGTTGGAAAATAAAAACTGAGCATCCCATTTTCATGGTCCTTCACTTCTCCAAGGCACTCAGGGTGTTTTAGTACATCTTCTACTTGCTGAAAAATCAGGTATTTTCTAAGAAAATGGGATTCAAAAAACTATGCTTTGTGCAGACGATTTAATGCACATGTGTCTGTCTGTTCGGTTGTCTGCCTTTCCTTACCTCAGTCCCTGGAGCTCACTGGACAATTTTAGCTGATTTTAACTGACATGATAGGCATAAATGAAAGGTTTTCATTAAAAAAACAGAGGATGTCTGGGTAGAGGACAGAGTCCCGGTGTCCCAAATTATGGAAAGTCTGCAGGCTGAACTCACAGCTTATTAGGCTCAAGGCAGCCCACATGGACAAGAAACCTTATAAATGCCCCATCCACAGGAAAAGTTTCAACTGGAATGATTCAATCCAGGTCTCCTTATTCCAGTTGTCATCAACTATTCACTTTTTTCCTTTCTTCCTGTGCCTCTTACAGACTCCCAGCAGGTTTTCAGTACCTTTTCAGCTTTCAGTGTCCTTTCCAGGCACTGACTACACTCCCTCTTTTTGGTCCATAACAGTGAATAGGGATGGGGAAGACAGAATTGCCACCTCTGGCCCCACTGCACCTACTTGTCCCTCTAGATGCTTAGGCAGAACAGAGGCTCTGTTTTCCCTGTTTCTCTTGTAATGATATAAAAGGAGGAAACTATCCTTTGCTCCCACCCTTCTCTAAACTGCCCTTGAGTGAGAGGATAATTGTTCTTCATGACCATTTCTTCCCAGGTGAGTTCCCCTTACTAGGTTACTACTAACCTATCTGCTAACCTGCCGCCACTCAAAAGGATGAGACCTTGTCAAGGTCCAAGGACAGTGATGGAGACCATCAAGGGCCATTTACACATTGCACAGCCAGCATGGGGGCAGGGAAACATCACTAACAAAACTCAAGCACATGCAGCTGGGGATGCTGGCAAAGGCAGCAGTCCTTGGACCCCACCTGAACATTAAATCTGTAGATGCAAGGCAGCACAGCAAGGGCAGGGACTCCCTGTGTCAGAGCAGTGCCAACAGCCAGGACAACCTGCTTAAGGCTGCTGAGGTGGTTAAGTAGGTTAGTTTAAGCTGTATCACTGTCTCTTGCTGGAGGGTGCAACACTTTGCTTGCTTTGGAAGGGAAGCATGTGATGGAGTGCCTCCTAAGGGGTTCCCATACAAAGCCTCTGCTCAGCTCTCAGATAAGCAGCTTGTGTCTGAAGGCACTGTTTATGTCTGAGTTAATTCCTCTCTTAGATCTTATGGAGGGATTTAAGCAGTTCATTCTCAGAAAAAGCAAGGAAGATTCTCTCCCCATGGTGTTACCTGTGGGAATCCTGAAAGAGGCTGGGTGCTTCCTATCATGTAGGAAGCACCTATTCCTGTCTGATCTCTAAGTCAGCAAAAGCTGTGCAGCTACAGCTAAGGAAAATTCATCCTTGTGTTTTGGAAAGGAAAGTCAAGCTTACTGTTAATTAAAGCAGGAAGTGTAGTATTTTCTGTTAAGACAGCATAGATAGGACCCCACATGAGATCATGTCCTTGCTGTACAGTGGATTAGGAAGAAAACAAACAAGCATATTGGGAAAAGCACAGATTGCTCATTATCAGCATTTCCTAGAAGACTGTCTACAGAGCAGACCATGAGACCCACAGGCATGTCAGAAGAAACTAGATGCATAAGTATTATAAGTCATGTCTTCAGGTGGATAATTCACTGGATCTGCACTTGTTACCTTGCTTTCCCATGGAAACAAATCCAATAAAAAAGGCTAATAAACCAATCAGATTCCAGCCTCCCTGCCTTTACAAGAGTGAATTCTGAAGGGGCTCATTGTGGGACCAGCCAGGTTGGACAAAGAGTGTCAGAGACTTATGTCCCAATAAGCCAGTGAACAAAATCTTTCTGAGTGCTGGAGAGAGACTCTTGAATAGCACAGCTGAAAAAAAGCCTTCGAGAGTGAGCTCAGTGCTCACAGAGATTAGAGGAAGAGACTCCTGAGGATATCCCCAACCATAAGATCATGAGGTAGAACATATCGCCCCAAAAAGCACAAACCCTAAGGACACTCTGTTGGGAGGCTAATACCTCCCAGTGCCTTTCCTCCTGCCAGGTCTTTTCTGTCCCCTGCTTCCTGGAGATCCCTCTTTTGAGCACAAGGGTCTAAGTCTCAGCACGTGTCCATCTGTGCCTGCCTCCTGAAACAAGAGGAAAAACTGCATAAAAGGAGAAGAGGAACGGTAGGAGTCAGCTATTTAGGAAAGCTAGATAAGACCCAGAAGACCCAGTTGGCAACTACTGAAAAGGAATGAGCATCACACCACAGTGAAACTGTGCTCAGCTTTTCTCACAGATGTTTCTGACAGATGTGTTCAATACCCCATGTCTCACTTCATTTGGCTCCTCTCTCATCTGTAAGCCAGGGATTTTGATTCAGACCTTTTCATCAGACCCTTTGCTGTCTGATGGCATTTTTCATCCATCCCCAGGAGCCTGAAGCTGGACAGACGCTTGAGAAGAGACACCAAAAGAAGGAGGCCATACCACAGCTGACCAACGGATCTATGAGCTTCCTTACCTTGAAATGCAACTTAACCTAAATGACATCAGGCAGGGAAGGTAGAGTTGGCTTCAGTACAAAGCAAATTCTGTGGTGAATGCTCCAGCAGCAGTGTTACTTGGTTAGAAAACCAAGTATAGTGGAAAACATAATGAAATTAAATCATTCATGTATCACTTACCCTCTTTGAGTTGACATGGAAGAACAATCTTTCTTCTCTGATCCCATCTTGAGCTTAGAAATAGAACAAAAAAAGCGTCTTCCTTGACTACAAGGAAGCATCCTTCCATGGCAGTGTGCACTTGCAACCCAGGAAGCAAACCATATCCTGGGCTGCATCAAAAGCATCGTGGCCAGCAGGTTGTCAGAGAGGATTCTACTCCACTTTCGTGAGACCCTATCTGGAGTGCTGCATCCAGCTCTGAAACCCCCAATAATAAGGACATGGACCTGTTGGAGCAAGTCTGGAGGAGGCCACGTAGAGCACCTCTCCTATGAAGACAGGCTGACAGAGTAGGGATCGTTCCGTTTGGAGAAGAGAGGGCTGTGGGGAGACCTTATTGCAGCCTTTAAGTACTTATAGAAGGCTACAAGAGAGATGGAGAGGGACTTTTTACAAGGGTATGTAATGATACAACAGGGGGTAATGGCTTTAAACTGAAAGAGAGTACAAATGTATTAGATATTAGGACCGAATTACTGTGAGGCACAGGAACAGGTTGCCCAGAGAAGCTGTGGATGCCCCATCTCTGGAAGTGTTCAAGGCCAGGCTGGCTGGGGCTTTGAGCAACCTGTTCTAGTGGAAGGTAAGTCCATGGCAGGGGAGTTGGAACAAGATGAGCTTTAGGGCCCCTTCTAACACAAACCACTCTGATTCTAAGATCTCTTTTAAGCACTGTGATCTGACAAGGACTAGAACAATGGAATAAAGATGGAGCCACAGAGTGATCTTTTTAGACTCTGCTTTTCAGAGCAGGATGGCACTTGAAGGCAAACCTGCTGCAATTCTGCAGACCTGACAATGCAGCTATTCAAATGCAACGTGTGATGTTCTTTATAACTTGTAGCTTGGCTGACTCCTGTGATATGTGTTGCATTTGAATGCATTTCATTGCACTGCTGACTAACTCTTAACTTCTCCCTCATGAGCGGTCAAATAAAATAAAGTACAGCTTTGTAAATTATTACTATTGAAGATGCTGCCATGAGCTATTCAATACATTATGTAAGTTGGGTTGAAGTAGACACAAATCATCCCTATGATCAAAGCTTTTCAAGTTCAAAATTGTGTTCAACCATGTTTTCTAGGAAGCTCTTGCTTTCAAATCAATAATAAACCATTATACTGAGGCCCTCAAGGAGCAGCAATTAGGCTTGAAATCATAGACAATGACTTTTTTTGTGTTGGTACCAATTGTACAATGACAAGATTCCAACTTGACAGTCATGTTCCTCCTTCGCACTTCAACACTCACTACTTCAGTGTCACTCCTCACCCTCTGTGTAGTTCCCTGTTCAGATAACCAACCTGGCATCCTGTATCACAAGGCACTGTGTCTTAGTCCTGTCACCTTTTACCACGCACCACGACATTTCCCTTCCTTCTCACAACACTATTGCACATGCCGGTGTTTTCTGCTTGACTGTATGAATTTGGAAAGACTGTAACAGGTGCTGAGGTATGCAGAACCTCAGAAAAATTATTTTTCTGAGCTCTGTTAACCCCATTAGGAGGCTTTAAATGATGTGCAAGATGGCAGGTTCTCAAAGTTATTAATCCTCTGACACTCACTGAAATAGGTGGTATTTAAGCAGCTAAAAACCAATAAGGACCAGAAACATTATCCTTTTGCATTTTTATAAATCTTTTTGTATGCTTACTCATGATGTGGGCTTCCAGACTGTCCTGGATTCTCACCTTTTACAAATCAATGCCCTGCTGGTTTGCACAACCAAAGACCTGAGCCAATGAATCAACAGCTTGTTTTTCTTAATCTAAACTCTCAGTTAGAGTGAGGAGTCTACACAGACCCCTGCCTGAGTATTGTGTAAGCTTTGAAATATTAAATCAACAGTCCTTCTAAATTCAACACTTCCCTTGTTTCCTCTTTTCCCTTTTAGTGACATAATACAGCATACTACCACAGCAGGAAGAGTTTGTGACTAGCATCTGGACAAGCCTCCATAGCCACAAATTTAAGGGCCCAGGGCCTGAAGCAGAGAGAACTAGTCTGGCTTTGGATCATGATCCAGCTTTGTTTTAACAACAACGATTTGTACTAAGCTCACAACTGAAGTAGCGCACGCATCAATGAAGTAGTTCAGTTACTAGTTTGATCCCAGGGCACTGACACGAGCAAAGCAGGAGACACCAGCCTGCAAGCTCCCCCTCAGGACTGGCCTTTCCCACCATCCACACTGTGAGTCTTCAGATGGGACTCACGTGGATGCTCCATGTATGCTCTGTGAGTTGGCATGATGTAGGGAGTTCATACAACGGCTGTTTGGGAGTCCGAGGGATTCTGCCAGTCCTTCCTCAAGCTGCTCCTGCACAGCAGCATAGACCCCAGAAATTTCCACAGCTGTGGGAGATGAGGATGTGGTGGTAACCTGCAGCTGCTCAGGGGAAAGCATATTAGAGGCCCCCAAGTTGTGCGAGGCATGAGCAAAGCTGGGCTGAGAAACATAGGCTATCATGGGAGTCCTCACAGTTCTAAAGCAAGGTCCCCATGAGGACAACCACACCTGTTAACCCTGGAAATACCAGGAATGCCACTGGGAATGCCACTGAACCAGCAGGATCACAGTGGTGCAAAATGTGATAGGGGGTTCCTTTGTGCTCATGGCAACGTCATGAGATGTGAGATGTTTTTGGACCAGCACTCTATGGAGACAGAAAGCTGGCAGACAAGCATCCTGCAAACTTCTCGTGACTCTTTCCACCTAGACACATCACCAGATGTGTCAGACCTGGCCGTTTCTCCTTTTGTGGCCTGGTCCACGCAGCTCACCTGTTTTATTCAAACGTGGTTGTATCTGCACAGCAATGACAGTACTCCTAATTTTGCTCTGCCCTCATATATTTTAGTCCTGAGTACAGATTGGCACAAACTATTGCCAGTCCTAGCCTCCCTTTCCTTTCCCCTACAAAAACAGGATATGGTGCAATAGGAAAAAGTTCTATCTCAATTTGAAGATCAAATTCTTGTCACAAAGTTAACAACTACGGTCACAAGGCAGCTCCCAAGGCCCTGGTTTAGCAGTTTTTCTCTGATCAGCAAAGCATTTAAGCACATGTTTACCTGGATGCTGATGGTTATACCCCTTAGACTTTCCAGAGCCGTGCTTTTCTGCTTCTGGTTTACAGAGCACTAGAGACTCATTAACTATTTCTAAGGGGATCTGAAAGGTACTTAAGAAGACCAAGCTTCTCACCAAGAGGCTTGTTTGCTACAGAGAAGGTCCAGACTCCTGTTCAGGGAATGAACAGATGGAGGACCACCACCTGAGAGCAGGACAGGTCTGACTGAGCCAGGCCTTGGGCTTTAAGACGCTGTGGTGCAATCTCACCCAAAGGGCTGAGATTCCCCCACCACTAGGTATGTCTTCATGTTATCTTGCAAACCAACCTGCTCTGTAGCCAATCTGACAGGATGCAGCCAGCTCCAGACAGAGCAGCAGTGGTGAGCACAGAGCTGAGTCCAAGCTAAGACACTATGTTCTGGGATGGGGATTAGCATGAGCCTCCAGTTTAGGGTTCATGTCCACTGGTTTGGAGCAAAATCAGGACTTACATGTCTGCCTGCAAAGTGTCTAATGGATACTTTCTTAAACTGAAAGCTGTGAAAACCTTGGTGTTTCTTTCCTCCACCATCTGGACAGAAATTACACGGGCTGCCCATTTTTACTGGGACAAAACTTTTCTCACAATGCTGATCATGACTAGGCACCTGCTTTCAGCCCTGAGGGCATTCTGCCCATTTCTGCTCTTGCTTCATCCCCCCCTGCAGCAAAGTAAAGAAGCCTGCAAGTGGTGAATTAACCTGGGCCCATCCAATCTTACTAAGCAAATGTCCCATGTCTGCCCTTTATCGATCCATCTGCAAATGTGCATATGAAAGCAGGTAATTCACGCTGAGATTTGCTAAAAATATGTCTAACTCACCTTGTGTTTCAACTGGCCATTCAAATTACTTTCAGAAATCTATTATGTGCATTACCATTTTTATTTTCAGCACAAAGGGGATTTTTTTTTCCCAGCCAGTCAAGTTACTGTCTACTTTTATAGAATAAATTGCTATAAATTAAGTTAGCAGCAGTATAAACAGAGGTAATAGATCCCTGTCTCTGTAGTGGCAGCTGACAGCATTATGGAAATGAAGAATGTCTATTTCTGAGTTTATTCTAATGCTGATGAGTTTGCACTGATGTTCGTCTCTCTCATTTCTCATTTTATCACCTCTAATGCAATGATTTCCCCCCTGCAAGCTTCTTCTTCCTGAGGTTTGATTTAGTAAAGTAAATCCTAAAGGCTATTTTAAAAATGAGCTATAGGAAAAAGCTTAGAGATGGCATAATGGGTACCACTTAGGCTTTTGTTTGAATAACAAAACTTTGTTTCAAAATAATAAAAGATGCTACAATTGAATGCATTCAGTCCAATAAAAGTATAATCCATTTTCCTCTTGAAATATGCTCATAATAAAAGAGAGCATGTATTTTTGCTTTAAATCCATTTCAAATTTCCAACCCCTGCTGAAGAACAACATGGAGAAAGTGAAGTAGGAGGGAGAATGAGAAAGGGAAAATTTGCAGCCTGAAATATGTGAGTGTTTGGGTGTGCAAACACATAAAATGGTCTCCTTTTCTACTAATTACTTTTCCACAACTCTGACCATGTAAAAAAAGGCTTTTAAAATGTGTGGAATAGAACCAATTTGAGGAATTCTTTCCACCACCGAATTGTAACAGGAACACTTGTGGGAATAAGAATTAAGCCCTTAACCTTGTGAGAGTTTCCAGATGCAACAGCCCCCAATACCAATTAAAAAAAAAAAAAATAGCAATTTCATACATTACAGAGATGAACTTGGAAGAGTCTCTGTCCAGGAACATGTTTGACAGCCCTTAGCTTAGAATCCTTCATCTGCCTTTTGCAGAGCACAGCAGCACTTTTGATTTTATGAGAGTTTGGTAAAAGGGGTCTTGAAATCTGTGACAGGAGCCATATCTTTCCCGGTAGGTTTGAACACAGTTGCCTTGGTCCATTTCCAGACCCAAAACTCCATTGAAAAGAGCTCTTCTAGGAGGAATAAAAGCGTGGGCTGCATTTTTTTTGGTTGGCAGGGTAGGGGGGAGAGGAATTTTCTGTTAAAAAAACAAGCCAGAGGAATCACAATAACCTTTTCTTCTTTCCCCTGCCCTAGAGCTTAACTTGTCGTTGAAGCAGGCAGGGAGGGAGCTATTGAACCCACAAAGACCAGACCCTGAACACCAGAGGAAACTCTCCTGGTTTTGACACCGACATCTAAAGCGTTCCTGAAGACTGCTCAAGTTTGGTGAGGTTTCTTGGGAAAGCAGGCAAAACAACACTTGACACAGCCAGCCGGGCTGCTTTCCTGCCTGTGTCCAAATCCATCACACTGCTATGGAGCCTCAGAGTCTAAGGGTTGTAGCTGGGAAATTGCCTGGAAATTATGCCTTTGCATGGGAAATTCCAGAACTGGGAAACTTAAGGATTGTTCCACACCAAAATTATTCTGAATTTTTAATTCTCCAGTGTATTCCTTTCCTCTCAGCATTTTGCTTTTAGCATTTTATTGAGCAAAGCCAACTGCAACAGTGGAACAACAGCAAATAGTGCCATTAACAAATTCCTATTAGCCAGTTTCATACCTGAGCCACGGACTCAACCTCTACTGTCCAGAGCCAAAGCTAAATTAGTTACCTTGCATTACCTTGGAGGATGTAACTACCATAAGGACACAGCTGTTAGTGTGTGTATATACCAGTGTCTGCAAGCTACAAATTAGGACAATTCTGAAGAAAAACAAGGAATCTGGAGAAAAAATAAGGAATCATCCATTAAAACCCAGCCTTTGCAGAGGCACAAAATGGAGAACATAAATCTCTTGCTCAGGAAGAGGCAAGTACTTTCTCAGTAGGTATACTTGCCTTTGAGCACCCTGCAAAGCTGGGAACTCTGGCTACAAGGAGCACCCCAGAGTATGCAGCTGTGACCAGGAGTTCAGGGCAAGAGGAGACCAGAAATGACTCTGCTGCCATCTGGTGATTTTTGTAACCATTTGATCTTAAGGAAAGATGCTGTGAAACTTGGCAGGCAGCACTAGCTTAGCAGTGCAGGAAAATACATACATAACTGTGAACTTATCTGTGGTAAAGAGAGGAATACGGTGAAAAATTCAGTGCTGGATGTCTTCAGCACATAATGAACATAATGTTGTGTAGATCCATGTTCAGCCCAAAAGATATTGCTGAGACATTATTGCTAGCAATGACCAGAGCAGGCACATTTAAGGAGTGCTGCATTTGACATTTATGTGATCATTTGTCTCCCAGGAGCATTTCTTCACCACTTCTCAGAATCCAAATATGACTTCTGTTCCGGAATACGGCAGGGCTCTGCTTTCCAGAATGGAAGAGTTTAAATAAAAATGCATTTGAAACTACAGAATTAACACTAGAATTAACACAAAAATTTATGTCCTTGTTTAAAACCTGTCCTGTACCCCAAGAAAGGTGAAAGCAGGGATTTCTACTGCCTCCTTTTGTCATGGAAGGCAGTCCTTTTACTGGTCTTTTTCCTCTCCACTAAGCTCTCCTTTCTTGTTGTTTCACAAAAAAAACCCAGTGATTAGTGGTCATGTCTTCTCCTGCGTTCTACCTTACATGGTGTACTTTTCCCATCTCTTCTCCATCTTTTCATAAATGTTTCAATCTTTCTTTATAGAGGAGTTTTCCCATGAACAGTCTCATCCCAGTGGTCTGACTCAAACGCCTTCTTCTCCTCCTTTGGAGTAGTTCTAAATTGAACTGAAAACTCCTGCTGAAGGCATAGCATCGATTTGCATAATAGCACTGCAATATTCCACATCCCATACATTTTGCTTCTCTTTAACCACTAATTTTGTCCATCCGCAGAAACTATCCATTTGCTGAATGTGCTGGAAATATGCAAACACACTTAATAGAAATGGAAGAATGTCTGTTGCTTTTCTCCTTGTTAGATCTTAGGCACTGTTCTCATCCTCCCACCTATCAGAGCTTGTAATTTACCAGTGCTGTTTCCAGGACAAATGTGTCTAAAGAGTCCTGAATTTCAGCTCAGTAATAGGATTGCTAAATCCAAATATAGAATGATCCAAATAAATATATAGAGGTTTTAGCCCAGCCTCACTCATTTTACTAGAACACTGCTGTGGGGGTGTTTTGAGCTGTGCTAATTTGCAGATTTCTTGGTAATAATCATCTTTTCTTCAGGTTCCTTCAACTGGAAACTAATGCATTTCAGGAAGGAAAATGTGAAGAAAACAGCAACAACTGAAATAGACTCAGTGGGGGAGGTTTTCAGATTTGTTTTTTATTTGGCCATTTATTTCTTCAGAAAAAGCAAGCAGCTCAACTAAATAAAAAAGAAAACTCCTTGCTTATAAAATCTAGCAGACAATACAATGCTCTCAAGTGATGTGGTAAAAGCTTCCATTACCTGAGACATTTAACCGTGAATTGAATTTTGGACCGTAAAACCTCCCATTCTTTCTGTGCTCCAAGTGCAGCACAGGTACTCAATAGCCTCACCAGGCTGGTAGTGTTAAAAAGAGAAATGAGTTATGACTGGGATATACACTGATACAATCTCTCTACTTCTCTCTACTTAAGTACACTAAGTGTTGCATGCTGCATAGAAATAAACCACAGCTTTCTTCTTTTCCTTTTTTTTTTTTTTTTTGGCACCCCCCCTAGTCTGAAATCATAACTAACACCCACCAAAGTCTTCCCCAGGTTTCTCATCAAAATAAATGTGGGGCACACAGACCTGCATGCCTCATCTGGAACCAGCCCTTCGTGGGAGAACGATTTATCCTTCTTGTATAGTGTACAAGTGATCAGAGCACAGCCCAGGCACAGAGGAAGGATTTGAGAATCACTGGGAGGTTGGTCGAAACTGTTTCTCAGACTGTCACAGCTTCAGTATCCCCAGACAATGCTGAAAACCCTCAACTTCCATCTGGACAGCAACTAATGAAAGAAAAGGAGAAAATTCAAAATACTCTTGCACAGTGCAGTGAGAAAAGAGAAAGAGCTTCCACTCCGGTTCATCTTGAAGCACCTCAGCTTCTTCTGAAGGTTTCTGATGTAAATTGCAATGAAAATGTTCTCATTGCAAGTTTATCCCATGTTTTTACTTACACTTTAGAACAATACTGTCTTCACACAAAAAAATTAAGCTCAGCTTTATGACTCCTCAGTCTGCTTGGTGCAAATTCATTTTATAGAGGCCTTCCTTTCCTGTTATCTTTCCCAGGATTAACTCAGTCATAGCCTAGAGTGCAGAATTCCCAACTAGATAGTTCTCTTGTACCGTGTTGCAATGCCACAGGTCCTTATTTTCAGGTTCTCCTGTAACCCAGAAAAGTGAACTTGAGTTAATATTTATTTCAAATTGTGGCGCAGTGAGAGGTGAGGTTTCTTCAAGTAACTTTGCTAACAGACACTGGTGCAACCACAAAAAGCGGTCCAGGACCAGCTAGCTATACTTTACCCAATACCAAGGACTAGTTGCTTTTATGTGGCTGGAGAAAGGCAAGTTGATGTCTCCATGCAGGACAATTTCTCTTTCCCTTGAATTACGATTCCCAGAAAGTCTCAGCTCTCCAAGATCTTTCCATCATGATGTGTGCCCTTGAACACATAAGCCAAATGATCAGGATAAATATCTTCTCTTTAATAAATGTTATAAAAATCTCCCATTACAGAGTTTTTACCTATGTAATTTCTTTCCATATTCTACTTGCAAATAATATAAGTCCTATGATCTGAGTGGCATAATACAGCAAACAGTTAATTTTTCAGACAGTCAGAACTGGTACCAACCTAAATATAAATGCCTGCAGCATAATAGTTGTTGCCCAACCTGCAAGGTGCTATCACAGAGTGCTTACCTAGAGGCAACAACAGTCCGTCCTCCATACGACATGTGCTGCAGACATAGAGTAAACCTAGAGCTGAGCAGGCCTTGTTCTGGTCCCCAAAAGGCCAAGAATAAGCTGTATGTGTTCTTTGTTTGCCACATCCTTCTGTGACTACAGAGAAAATTATAATGCAGGTAGACTTTCGCTGTTTTTTTAACATCTTATCAGAAAGTTGTATCTAAAGCTGTATCTAAAGAAAGTACTCAACTCTTCTGTCTCACCAAAAAACCCAAAAAAACAACAACAAAAAAAAAACCAACCAAACAAACACAAACCAAAAAGAAACAACCCCCCACAAAAAACAAACAAACATTCCTTTGGACAGAGGGAAGTATCAGAGTTGCTGTATAATACCCTAATGAGACCTCTGCTCAAGCTGTGTCCATTACCACTCATCCAGCTTCAGGGAAGAATTCAACATAAGCAGGCACAGAGCAAGGCTGCCAGCACAAGGAGAGGAAGGAGGAGGCCACCAGTTAGGAGGGAGCTAGGAAAGCATGCCTTGTTTAGCCTAGCAAAATGAGGAGTGGAGGTATTACAGCCCTCTATAAATACTTCTGAGCAAAAACAGCAACAAGAGACAATAATTATATTAGCTAAAATAAGATGCTGGCACAAGAACAACTGAATGCAAGTTAACTATGAATACATTTAGACTGGTAATCAGGAGATGGTTCCTAACCATCAGACAAAAGAGATTCTGGAAGAGTCTCCCAGTGAGCATTGTGGGGGAATGAGACTCGATTACTTTTGAGATAAAGATCGATCAGTTTACAATAGAGATTGAATGACAGTGGGCCTGCAATAACAGGGAACAAGACTTGATGACCCAGATCATCTTGTCCTGTCCAGTGATCCTGAAAGCATTGGAAAGTACCTGCCATATAAAACATATAAAATGTCCTGCAACACTACCAGTTTCTCCCAACACGCACCACTCTGCAATGCAGGTGGATGTACACATCACTTTTTGTTATTCCTCACCCAGACTTCACACCAGTACATCTTTTTATTGCCTTTGCTCTGCCTCCAAACTTTGTGAGTATGGAGTCCTTTCCACGTGTCACCTCTTGCCCATATTTTTGCAGCAGCCCCATAGACCATGGCACACCATGATGACAAGGTTGGAATTACGCCAGCTGGCATCTCAAGAATTTTGCAGGCAGCACTGTCCCGTTGCCAGCCTCGGCAAACTCCACCGCCACTTTCCAGCTGTTCAGGAAACAGTGAAATCTTCTCTTCTGTTCGGATCTCCATCTATGGCATCTGTAGCCAGAAGCAGAAGCAATATGCAGGCTTGGTCCACAGAAATAGCCATAACCCATCCACATTATTTGAAGAGAAATTTTGTAAAGCAGTAATTTTCTGCTACACAGTACAGGACAGATGTCAATGCTGTAGGTCTGTCATAAACAGAAAACTGCAGAAATGAAGCACCCCAGAGTAACAGGCTTTTTTCCTACAGTGAAGGATCGTGCCGCACTGTAGAGCAGTGTCAGTGTGGCCTGTACAGAAGACGGCTACCATGGAATAAGGTATGAGAGGAGGATATTAAATAAATCAACAGATTCAAGGAAAAAAGACAAAATGCAAATCAAGGATAAAGCTGTGATGTTTTATGAGACCAAGGTTGTGAGGAATTACAGTCAGTAGAGACCAGCAAGGTCTCCAGGGACCAGGCATGAGGGAGAGCTCAGTACTGAAAGCAGTGCAATAGGCCTTGCATGTCTCTGTGAAACTCAGATTAAACCATTCTACCTCCTTGGCAGGTGGCAAGAAGGGAGAGATCAAAATCGGTGAAAAGAGGCAAATTCACTGCTGACTGATTGCCTGCATTTAGTCTTTCCTCTACGCATATCCGCATATCGCCCTGGTATGGTCCTTTTCCCTTGGCCTAATCATATCCTCTCTGGACGCCACTAATCCTACTGTAACTCACCATGCTTTTTCCCTACCAGGTGGACATTAACTTCCCATCTCACCTTAACTCTCTCTGCATATGAATACAGAGGGTGCAGCACTAGGAGCAGGGGGAGAAGGTGTGTCCCCACTGTGACAGATGCTGTGGCTCTGGGGAACATTCAGGCTGCTGTATTCACATTACAAATGAATGCACACACCCTTGTGGTTTCATTAATGACTATACTGAAAGATGAAGAGGCATGAAAATGAATGCATCCTGCAAGAAAACAAAGACAAATGGGAAGTAATTTAAGTAAAGCCCCAACACTGTAACAATGCACACAACAAATCTTTTGAAGTTTTGCTTTTCTAAGGAAGCAAGTCCTTCTATTCAAACAGGAGTCATCAATCTTGTCTATAAAATAAATAGGAATAAGGAAAACTACATGGCTGAGACAACTGGCAAGCAAGCAAGCAAGGGCCATTACACCTAAAGTCCACTGCAACATCATGGTCACTTCCTCCATATTCATAGCCATAAGCCTTTTAAAATACATCTAGTTTTCATAGAACCTATTAATTTGTAACAGGCTGTGTTCCCTTTTTAAGAGCAGTTTGGTAGCTGGTGACATACAAGTTTTGTAATGTGCACAGAGAAGAGTAACACTCTTGTCTTCTTATGTCTGTGTAAAACAAAGCAGGCTTTTCATGGATAGGTGGGGATCAGAGGTTTTAATCCAAGCCCCGTTTCAATTAATGCCAAATCATCTTGGAATCTAGGAAAAAAATATGGGAAAATGGGACAAGAGTGGAAAGAGATTTATAAGTTGCAAACTATGACAGGGAAAACTGATACATCTGAATTAAACACACCTCTGAGTGCTATATTTAATTCAGTACATAACTTGGTTATAAGCTTGTGGTCCTCTTATACTCATTGTACTTGAGACACCACAGAACTAAGTCCTAAAAAGCAATGGAACAAAAAAGAGTTACTAAATGTAGGAGCTTGGACTGTTGTTCAGTCAGGAGAAAATAAGCAGAGAAGGATACGTGGTGATATAATTGTGGGGAAAGCAAGACCATATTGGGAGGCTTCATGGGCAGTAAGCCCTTAGCACACAACTAATCTTGCATTAGCACAGGAAACTATACACACACCCTAAAATATTCGGCACTGGCAAGAGCATTTTATACAGCATGTATCTCACAGACAAGAAGAGACTTGAGGGAACATACCATGTGCCATTTTGCAATTTCTCTCCCTGGGATATAGGCAAAAGAACGCAAGATATTCTGAGCAAAAGGAATAAGCAATATTCACACAACGGTCTGAGACTGACTGAAGCTGTACTTCAGGTCTTAAAAACTATGGGGATTGTTTGATTTTCTGATTCACTTGCTATGACCTCTTATATTCCATACTACAAAGATAAAATTATGTCAAGTGTTAAGGCTTTGAAGGGGTTGTGACTCTCATAAGTTTGCTATCAGCATTCTGACATTTTCCCCACCTGACCCGTTTAATCTAGGTGTATACTCTAAAGGGATTCCTGGATTTTCTAGAAAAGGGAAAGGCTAAGCTGTCTGATAGCAACCAATAAATGCCAGTGGTTTGTGCTGCTCGGTTCCCTTTATTAGCTCTGAAGAATGGATACGACTGAAATGAATTTTTCTGAGCATTTCTTCACTCATGAAAAGTGCAGTAGGAGGGACTACATGTTATTGTTGTCACTGTTACAATTATTATTACTATTATGTTTGTTCTGTGGGAGGAAAGGAGTATGGAAAGATCTCACCAGGGGAAATCTGAACGATTGGTGCTTCAGTGGCTTTATGTGCAAGTATCCTGCTATATGCTCATTTTTGCAAATTCACGTGCAAATTCATTCTCTCTTCTCCACATACAGTTGCTGACACAATCTAATACCTGTGAACCATCAAGCACTAAAAACATTAAACAGCAGGGAAGCTCAAATGCTTTCTCATTCTAGGGTGCAGAATATTAAACATAACATCCCTTCATTTTACTAGCTATCATTACCAAATGCTTGCTATCATCAAATACCAAGCTAATTTAAGCTTTCAATTTTCAAAGCAATCTGAATCCCTATTCCTTTGGGCTGCACCTGGCCTCGCCCAACCACACTACCAGCTTCTTCTTACTTGCTCCCATTCTGCCTCCACCTCACCCATAGGCCAAGTGCTCCCAGGAGTTAACTGATGATTCTGTTACATCCACTGATGTTTTTGTACAGTGCGTAATACAAGTGAGAAAGCTGAAGACAATAGAACTACAGGAACTGTCTTTTTGTTGTGTTGTGCATTGTCAAACGGAGTATGAATACATCACTGGGATCCCTAGAAACAATTATCATCAATAATCAGAGATAAGGAACAGGTCATGTCAGGTCTGGCAAGATCTTGGTCATAAATTTGCAGAGGGACTTATCCACCTGGGTGATTCATCCCTGGGTTATGGGTTGGAGGGCAAGGAGTGATTTTAGTGAGCTTTACCAGCAGCAGGCACACGTGTGTACATGTGTGAGAACATCTGCACAGGCTTTGTGCTCAGCCTAAGGGCTGGTGGGTTTTTACTCTGATGCGCTACAGCTGCTGCACTTGCAGACGTTGATCTGTGTATACAGCCTGTACCTCCCACTTTGGATCAAACTACACTTTTACACTGCCTAACAGGCACTGACCTCTGTTCTCTTCAAATTCCTCTAGGCCCTACTGGACTGCAAATAATTACTGTCATCGTTATGTACTTGTCAGGACACACAAGCATCAGCAGGACCAGAAGGCAGATTTGTAAGGGCTGGGGAACAGCATGTCTGTAATGGGTCAGGTTTAACCTCAGGCATGGCTGGGAATTGTAGTCTGCAGACAGCATGTGACTGTGAGCAGCCTCTGACAAAGAATCATGCAAGTATCTGCCAGCATCTAAATAAAAAAACCCTCCTGCATCAGCAGAGATGATGAGGTAAGAGTGAAATGAGGTTTGTTGAACCTCCTGAGAGGTCACAGTGGACAAAGGCTAATCTAGTGGGAAAAAGGCTTGTCTATTCTGACATGGCTGTTTCTCGAGGTTTTTTACTTCTGTCTTGAATCCTTTGCAGTAATTAGCGAGCTCTTTAGAAGATGCAGAGGGTAATTTGCCTTTCTCTTGCCTGCTACCTTTGTACAGTTGATCAGAATGGACGTGTGGGTTGCGTGATGCCTTCACGGCAGCAGCCCCGACTATGCTGTTCAGACGTGCTTCCCTCTGCCCCAGCCGGTCCTGACTCTCCACCTGTGCCGTGCATCCACTCCAGCTCCCGGGGCAACCAGATGGCCTTGCGGGAGATGCGCCCGTTCGTGTGAGTGCGTGCGTGACTAATCTCATGGAAGCGCTGGCTCAGTAAGCGTTTAATAACAGGATTCCACCCTTTCCCATTGACCCACCGCTGCAGGCACGAGCAGCCAACAGTTAAGCCAGGCTGCAAGCCCGGCCAGGTCAGTCTCCTACAGACAGGGACGGCGACAGCGGGGAAGCTGGGCCGGGACACGCACACGCGAGGAGGAGGTTGCGCCAAAGCCAGGGGGAAGGTGGGGGTGAGCTCCACAGGTGCTGGTCGGGGCAAGAGCCGGGACCGGGCTGAGGTGTCCCGCGTGTCCCCCACCCGCGTCTCTCCCACCCGCGTCTCTCCCACCCGCGTGTCCCAGGTTCCCACGGGACACGCGACACCCGCCCGACCATCGATGCGTTCGGCAAGCCCACGCCCCGCCCTCTCCCCCGCCCCGCGGGCGCCGCGTTGGAGGCGCTCGGCGCTCGGCCGGCCGGCTCTGGCGGCGAGCTCTTGTCCCCCAGTGCAAGATGGCGGCGGCGGACGGCGGCGCGGCGGGAAGCGGCGGGGCCGAGTGAGGTGGTCGCGGACCGTGCCCACCCTGCTCCCGCGGCTCGGCGCCGCCGGGCCGTGTCGCCGCCGGTGAGGCCGCCCCGCGGCCAGGGCACACCCGGGCCTGCCGCAGGAGCGGAGCCGCGGGCTGGCGTGAGGCTGGAGCGCGCTCGGGTGAGGGGGCGCGGGGCGGCCGAGCCCGCTTTGAACGGCGGCGGCGGCGGCGGGGACCGTCCCGCGGGGTGCTGGGGCGCATGCGCGTCCGGCCGGTGCCCGCGGAGGGGCTGGTGGCGGCTGTCCCTCGGCCCCGGCTGGGAGCTGGGAGCCCCGGCGGGAAATGAGGCGAGGCAGCCGCTTACCGCGGGCTGGCGGCGGCGGGAGCGAAGTGCGGGGCCCCGGGGCTGCGGGAGAGCAGGGTTGGGTCTCGATCCCCCGGGCGCGTGCGTTGCGGAACGTGGAGGGAGAGCTTCCCCACCGAGCCTGTGCGGTCACTGCTGACACCGAGGAGTTCGAAGCCGGGGAACCTAATTAGGAGTTACAGGATGAGACTAGTTAGGGGTACGTTCGTGTTTGCTGGGTGGGAGGTCTGCGTTGTGAGCCCCTCTGAGCCCTATCTGCCAACCTTTGTACCTGCCAAGCAGTTAAGATTGAAAATAGAGTAAGAGGTATGCAAAGAAATCCCAGTTTCTCCAAGTCATCCATTCATGAATGACTGTCTCCAGCTTTGTTTGCTGAGCAGTACCTGTATTAGGCCCTTTCCCTCTTGAGCACAATGCTTTAATATCGTGTGTCTTCCCACAGAAGTCTGTTTGACAGATGAACATCACGAGATGTTGACAACATCTGGTTCAAGATCGTGAGCCCACAAGTGGCAAGATGCCTTTTTTTATTGCAAAGTGCAGTGCTCTAGTGCACATACATGTGCAGTGCTCTTGTGTGTTGGCAGAATTGCTGTGCTTGCTTACTAGCAACGTTACAGGGGTTGGAATACTGACTTGACATTCTGTGATGGATAGTTTCCCAGAACCTGAAAAAATAACGTATATGCCTACGAACTGAAGCAGAAACACCTCCTGTGTACCCTCATGCTTGATTCAGTTGTGACTTTGTTATATCACTTAAGTAACCACTATAGGAATGGATATGTTGTACAATGTACATCAGCCAGTTGTCTATAAAACTGAGGTGTGTGCAGGGATGTACAAGCACAAGTTCTCTGCTCCCCAAGCATTCCAATGTAACTTCAGCATGGCAAGGTTACCTTGACAGCTGGAATGAACAAGCTGTATGGTCTTTGTGGTTGAGTGTTTACACGTGTGCACATACACACAAACATACAGACATATCAGCTGGGTGTGATTGGTTTGCATCACCTATGAGCAGAAGGTTGGTCTTTTCTTGCTAATCTGGTCACTGACTGAAAAACAAAAGCTGTTTGCTCTGAGAAATCCAGTGTGGCTATTCCATAATGGTAGTGTCATTTTATATGCCAGTACCTGTGGAACAGGGTGACTCCATGAGAGAAGGCCTGAAACCTGTGGGCTGGCAGAGGTCAGGGTGCTGGAGAAGGCCTAGTGAAAAGGAGTGCTCTCTTCCATCCCCTCTCCCAAGCTGGCATTGAGAATGGCTGCAGTGGTAGCATTGGGAAACACATCAGAAGGGTGCACACATTCACTACAAAATGTGTGATCCTTTAGTTAAAACAATTTGAAATCATTGTTTTGTAATATAATGATTTATACTTGATCCCTTCTTTTGTTCCCTTCATCTGAGATTCAAGGGTTTGAAATCCCTCTTTAAACATCCCAATCTTTGCTACAGTGGCTTCTGACAAAAAATGGCTTTGACACAGTTTGGGTACAGTTTTTGTGTGTCATGAAAATCAAACTCAATTGCCTTCTCATTCTCTTCTACTTTTGTAAAGAAATTACTTCAGTGATTTAGATATTTTATAAGGAAGAGGTGGTCTTTTTCTATGTTGAAAACAATGCAACATCCATTTTACTTAAAAAAAAAATCTGTCAAGCCTGGATAATAAGCAAAAACGTATCAAAAGGTAGACTCCTTTCACACTGTCTTCCGGAGAATCTTCACTTTGTTCAGAGAAAGTTTCCCAATTTACATACTGATTCTTCTTTATGGGAGGGTTATTTTCATTCTCTGTTTCTCAGACCTTTTCTTATAGATGGGAACGAGGGAAGGAGCCCAGACGTGGCAACTCATTCACAGGCTCCTGCAGGACCACCATGGCTTATGATGGCACCAAGAAGAAAGAAGGTATGACTGCTTCATAATCTCAGAGGGATTTGCCAAAAAAAAAAAAAAAGGGTGCCCTACCTCTGCAGCTTTGCCAGGCTATGCAGTCAGAGTGGGAAAGGAAGCAAGTGTGCTGTGGAGCCCTTAAATTTAGCCTGTCCAAGTTACTGGAGGATCCCAAGCCCTTGACTTTCAGGTGTAAAGTACTGGGATTAGAACTTGAGAGAAATGGGTGGTATTTTCTTGTGCAGACACCCTGATTGGAAACTGCCACTGCAGCCTTACTTCTCCCCTGCCAGGTCAATGGAACTAGGGACCAGCAATAATGATAAGTTATGGTAACATTTCTAGGACCACTTGTCTTTAGGAAAGAATATACAAGGGTTAGAAATTAAATCTGGAGTGATTGTGTTAGAGTGTTAGAGCACCGAGCCCCATCCCTGTGGTCAGACAGTACAGGCTGTTACCTTTTAGGCCCCTGTGCTTGTTGGGTTTTGTGCATTATTGTGTGCCAATGTCCGCTGTTTGCTTATTTTGTGCATGGTCCACACGTCTGTCATTCCTTAATGGAGTATTTCATTTCTTCCTTTTTTCCCATTTCACCTAAACCATAGAGTTCCTAGAGAGTCACCGAGGTGTTGATGACGGACTGGCAACCAGCAGGATACAGCGAGAGAAGAAGCGCTCTTACAAGGATCTGCTGCAAGAGGAAGACGAGGGTGCAACTCAGGTAGGAAGCCCTCAGAGAAAAAGTTGAAGGTGTAAGGATGTGTGTAAAGCTAGTGATGGAGTGGGTTTCTCATTCTCTTTTTTTAAATTTAGAAATGCATGTAGAAGGCAGAAAGAACAGCTAATCATTTGGCTGTATGCATGGGTAGTTATTTCTTAGCTTTATTAAGAGGTAGATGTCTGTCTTTTATCATCTCATCAGCTGATCTTCAAGAGCTAGCTTTCACTGCCCATTTCTTAACACTTTCAAATGTGCTTTTTCAAGTTTTCTTGTGTATTGCTTCTCTCACTTGGGGAGACCTCCCTCTAGAGATCTGTCTTTCAATTTGCTTGTAGCCCTGTTATGCTGCAGTGCTTACAGAAAGCTCGATGCTGATCTGGTGGCTGATGTGCTGAAACCAATCCTGACTAATGCCATTTTTTGTATTCTCTCACCTTTCTATAACTTGCGTTTTGTCTTACTTTAAACTGTGTGCTCTTGAGGACAGAGCATGTTTCCTTTCAGCACCCAGAATGACGATCCTGGCTCATACCTAGGGTTCCTTGATGTTACAGTAGTACAAATAACTCTTGATATCTCCTACAAATTGTTATTTATGTTAATAGTCGATGTGAATCTCGTATTATTTCCCTCTGTTTTGTCAGCAACTTTTTTATTCTTATTCCAGGACAGTGAGTTTTTTCCAGGGACAGAATCTCACAGAAAGAAGAAAAAGCACTCCTCCGATGAGTTCTGCTACAGAGGTAAGATAGTAATCAAGCAGGGGAAGGGGCTAACAGGTCATGACTTTGAGGAAAGAATGCTCTCAAACCAGTGTCACGAAGCTTTGTGGTTGGCATTTTATGGGGAGTCAGCCTGCCTAGAACAACTGATCAGAAACCTGACTCTGATCAGCACCAGACAGCAGAAGATTAGGGAATTATATTTTCAGAGTCTAACTTAACAAGTTGCCATTGTTGGGGTTAGAGATCTTCCGCCCCCTTCTCATTGACAAGCTGTAGTTTTCTAACATATGCCTTCCCATTTGGCATTTGCATTTCTTTTTATCCTACTGCATTACAAACTATAATTATACTTGCAGGTAGTATTACTTTCTCTCTATTTATAAAAATAAAATGTATGAGGTTGAAAAATAAATGCTTTTCTGCTCATGTATTCTCACAGTAAGCTGGCCAGAAAATGATAATTCAACTCACAAAAGCTTAACATGTTTAGAATTTTATTTTTGGCACAATGGAAGGAGAAAGCCGAGCTGAAATTTCATCAAAATCTGTCTAGAGAATGAAAAAGCTCATCTTTTCAATTCAGTAGTCTCACATTAGCTAAAAGTGGCACGAAAACCTTGCACTCAAGGTGTAATTTCAAACTCAGTAAGGTATCTTTCTATCAAAATATGTTACTTTACAATAGAATAGTTTGACTATTCTTCAGGAACTGTCCACTGAAATCCCTCTCTGCAGATATCATATTTTGGGATCCAACACTTTCCTACTGTCTTCCTGCCTTAAATTGTTTTACCAGCTCAGGTGTTACAGCCTCTGAATTGTATCAGTAAGACCATGCTGAGCTGACTGCAATCTTGAGAGATGTTCTGTTTAAGCCAGGCTGTAAATCTGTTAGTTGTAAATTGTAAGTCTTGCAGGATCCCCCCTTCCCTTCTTTGCTGTCTTTAAGGGAGTTATCTTAATGTACATTTCATCTTTTTCAGGTGTGTCGCCTCTGGATCTACCATCAAAGAAAAAGAAGAAAGCAGCTTCTAGCCCATCCTCAGCTGATCCAACCATGGATTTACTCAAGGCTATCACCTCACCTTTGGCCACAAGCTCAAAGTCTTCAAAGAGGACCTCTGAAAAATCATCTCATTCTTCCTCTGGCCATTCTGAAAGCAGAAAGGAGCACACTAAAAAAAAGCTGAGTGGGAGCAGTGGGGAGCACTCAGTGGACGATGGCAGCTCCCACAAATCTAAAAAAATGAAACCTCTCTATGTGAACACGGAGACACTTACTCTTCGTGAACCTGATGGCTTGAAGATGAAGCTCATCCTTTCACCAAAAGAGAAAAGCAGTGCAGCAGATGATGATGCTTTATCCTATTCTTCAACACCAGCAGCTGCAAAGAAATCTTCAAAGAAATCAGCTCGAGATGAGCAAGGCTCATTTCTGCTGGGTCATGAACTGCAGGGCTTCCTGAAGTCATCCCGAAAGAAGCACAAACCACCTTCTGACTCACATCCGCCTTCTGAGAGTTTTGGTGCTGACACCTCCCTTCATTCAGAGGGCCATGGAAGTGAGTATGAGATTCCAGGTACGGAAGCGCCGCCAGAATCTGGTTCTTCTTCTGGTGGCGAGTTGGAGGCTGGAGAGCTAGTGATAGATGACTCCTACCGGGAAATCAAGAAGAAGAAGAAGTCCAAAAAAAGTAAGAAAAAAAAGGACAAGGAGAAACACAGAGAGAAGAAGCACTCTAAGTCTAAAAAGAGTTCTGGGCATTCTCCTGTGGCAGTGGCAGAAGTAAGGGTGTCACCACCACCTCCCAGTACCCCCTATGTTGTTCCTCCACCTCCTCCTGCTGTGTTTCACTCAGATGGTCAAGGTGAGAAAAGGAGGAAAAAGGAAGACAAGGAGAAAGACAAAGCTGAAAAATGGGAAAAGGAGAAGGAAAGAGACAAAGAAAAGGAAAGAGACAAAGAAAAGGAAAGAGACAAAGAAAAGGAAAGAGACAAGGAAAAGGAAAGAGACAAGGAAAAGGAAAAAGAAAAGGAAAGAGAAAGAGAAAAAGAAAAGGAAAGAGAGAAGGAAAAGGAAAGAGAAAGAGAAAAGGAAAGAGAGAAGGAAAAGGAAAGAGAAAAGGAAAAAGAAAGAGAAAAAGACAAGGAAAGAGAAAAGGAAAGAGAAAGAGAAAAAGTAAGGAAAAACTGGAGGGAAAATAGAAATTGGGTTGGTGGGTAATGGTGGATTAGGCATTCTATTACAAAGACATATTAAAGTGAAACAGGAGAATAACCGATACCACTATCAGTGGTTTCACTGAAGCATGTTTGGAAAACTGTCAGCCACTGTGATTTGTGTTTGTAGCAAAAGGAACATATGTTGGTTTGTGTTTGTGGCACAGGTAGTCTTTAGCCGATAGAGGTTCTCTGGAAAGGTTTTACTTCATTTTGCTTTGTACAGGTCAGGTATCAAGGACAGCTGCAGCATTTTCTAATGTAACTGGTTCAAGCTATTGCCAGGCAGACTTTGTACTAGTGATCTAGTCCATCATCATAGTTCCTGTAAAAAGGAATCAAGCTCTTACCTGAAAAGTGAAGATATTTACCCATTTACTCCTATATTCAAGTGAAATTGTAATTCTTATAGACTACCATGTTCCCAGTTTTGTCCTATACTTATTAATTCAGTTTTCCATGGTTACTGTATAAAGAAATGAGTAGCGGAAATGGTAACTAGCATATGAACAAGTTTGCAAATTATGTAACTGTAGCTGTGTAAGTTTATAAATGGGGAAAAGCAGTTTCCACATGCTCAAACAGAGAAATGTTGCTTTGTGTGAGGAAATGGGCAGACAGAGCCCAGATCTATTCGGCCATTATCCTATTCTATTTGGGAAGTTTTCCCTGATCATAGCTTGGCAACTGCAATATCTCTGCTGTCCGTGTACTTACACAGTCTGTTTTCCTGCCAATTTGAAATACTTTGTAAGGATACAAGGGATGGAACAAAATATCATCATGAGGACTGAATTGTTTTGACAGATCTATAATAGGTACTGTGGATAGTATAACAGATACTGGGTTTTATTTCAAGTTTTAAAACTGAGATACATTAACAGAGTGGTATGTTGATCCTGACATTAGAATAGCAGGTTGCTGTTGAGCTTTGTAAGAAAAGCCACGTACTAACACTGGTTCTGGCTGATTCCTGTGCTTTCATAAACACTAAATTCAGCCAGAACATGTAAAACACGCTTTTTCAGGTTCCTGATTTAAGTGCCATACTTTTCTCTCAGTCTTCAGTAAATGCCAAATTCTTACTAAATTGGAGAAGGTCTCATCAGGATTAAAAATCTTTGTTTCCTTTCTTCTGACTAGCCAAAGAAGAAAAATATGTCTGCCTATCAAGTGTTCTGTAAAGAATATCGTACAACTATTGTGTCTGAGCACCCTGGAATAGGTAAGAGAATAATTGAGCCCTCTCTTCTCTTGCTTATATACCAGTCAGATTAATTAGGAGAACGTATCATCTCTGTTTCAGACCAACCCCTTACTTTTGACAGAATGCAAAGAATCTGCCAGCTTAGAGTAAGAGGTGGCAAAGGGGACAGGAGTGGATTTTCACAGAATCATAGAATCAGCCAGGTTGGAAAAGACCTCCAAGATAGTCAAGTCCAACCCTTGATCGAACACTGCTGTGGTTACTAGACCATGGCACTCAGTGCCACATCCAGTCTTATCTTAAAAACCTCCAGGGACAGTGAATCCACCACTTCCCTGGGCAGCTCATTCCATATGTCTGATTACTCCCTCTGTAAAAAATTTCTTCCTAAAAGATTTTGTGATTGTATTATAATTACATTTTAACCAAGATCTGAGTCTGGATAAAGAAATTGCTAGCTCTTTCTTTCTTTACTTAGAGAATTACCTTCATTGTGTCACTTTCCTGCAAATACACTGTCACTTCATATTCCTGGTATCAGCTTTTTTTTTGTCATTTTAAACAGTAGCAGGAATGCACACTGGCACTCATTTTCAGGACAGTGTGGAGAGTTCCAGTTGTGCAGTGGCTTGCTTCCTAAATGTGTATGGATGGGCCTGTAAGTTCCCGCTGTTCTTTCCTTGATTTTACGATCTAATTTGTTTTAACCATTTTTCTTCTTTCTTTCTGCCAGATTTTGGAGAGTTAAGTAAAAAACTGGCAGAAGTGTGGAAGCAGCTACCTGAGAAGGATAAACTGGTGAGTGTGTGTGTGTGAGATGTTTTTGTAAAATGATTTCTGTAAATTAGGTGCTTAGATCAGAATGTGCTGGCAGCGTTGCCACCATACCTTGAAATATGCTACTTATGTCCCCAAAGTATGTGAAGATGGAAAGTATGGAAACCTTGCCCTTGCAAACATAAAAGCCTTCTTTTCCTTCTCATGGTATTGCTTCACTCATTAGCTACATAACGTCATTCTGCCTCCAGGTCCTGGCATCAGGTAGCAGAATTACCTAATGTTATGAATCTCTTTTTTCTTACCATGGTAACTACAGATCTGGAAACAGAAAGCTCAATATCTCCAACACAAGCAGAATAAAGCAGAGGCCACCACTGTGAAGAGAAAGGCATCATCTTCAGAGGGTGCACCAAAAATGAAAGGTAATTGTTGCACTTTATTTGCCCTCATCGTTTTTCTTGGGCAGGGAAGATAGTGTTGCCAGAGGAATAAGAAGCAAACGTCCTTACCTGCTTCACATCCCTACCAACTTTCCCACAGGATTTGACATTTAAATCACCATACTAGTCAAATCAATTTTTCTGTGAGAACGAGAATGATGTCAACATTTTTCATACAGATTTCCTTGTCTAATTCGTAGAATGGTATTGTTTTTAGCACTTCAGGGATTGAAATGTAAAATAAGAAGAGGCAGAAAGGAAGTTATAGTGGGATTAATTTTGCTGCTAGAGGAAAATTGGTTGTTCTTGGTTTGGCATCCCTGATACCAAATCTCCCCAGTTGCATTCAGCTGAGGTAGATGCTTTGTACATGTAAAAAAATAAGCTTTGACTGCAAAGACCATAGGATTGGGTCCACTGAATTCTTTAAGCATCTCATGCCTTTGAGATTTGAACTTTTCTCAGTAAGTAGGCTTGTAAGTAAAAGAGTGAAAGGAATGAATATGGAATTTTCATTTTCATGTTTCCAGCTTCTCCAACAGGAGTGATTTCCCCTCATAAGAAGTCCCCCACAAGCACTGTGGTGGTGCCTTCCTCACCAGCCAAAGCCCCTGAGACAGATCCTATTGATGTAGCTGCACACTTACAGCTGCTGGGTGAATCCCTGAGCCTCATTGGACACAGACTGCAGGAAACAGAGGTGAGTCTATACCCAGCAGTGTCACCGTGATGTCCTGTGATCTTCATATTGGGTTGTGGGGGATGATTATTTTATTTAACTTAAAAGTTTTAACCAATGGTTTTCATTTAGGAAGAGAAACTAGAGGTGATGTGCCATGTTTTTTTATGCATTGCTCTTTATGGTAGTTTTCTGACAGTATCATATTGCCAGTGCGTTGGATAGGGGCTACTGTTATTTCAACTTACCTAGTAACGTAGAAGATGTCATATTTCAATGGTTTACCACTGTTAAATGATAATGATTCTATGAATGCACACAAGTACATGCACTTTCAGAACTCAGTCCAGACTCTAAGCAGAACGTATATTTGTCTCTGATAATACCACTGAATTTTATGGGTAGCATGACCATCTCATCACACTGTGCTTGCAAGAACATGTATTTCACTGCTGATAAAACAAGCATTTTGTTTTTGGGAGGACTGAGGTAATTTTCAGAGGAACAACCAGAGTACAGAAAGGCACAAAATTCCCTTTCCTGAATGTATATCAATGACTAAAGCATTTGTTACAGACATAGCATTTCTTTAAACTTCATAAATCAAAAATTACTGTCATTAGGACTCATGTAGTTAACAAAGTAGATGGTATGAAATGGCAAAGAAAGTTCATTACAAAAATTTGGGGAATTCAGTGTTTTATGCAACTCACAACCTTCTGACCTGTTCTGTTGTTCCCTACCTTTTTCTTGCACCCGTATGTTGCCTACTGAATTCTTAAATTTTTTGACCCAGCAGTCTCTCTGGGAAACATTCTAGGCACAGTTCTGTTACTGTGTAAACAATGAAAGTGGACTAGAGGAGCTGAAGATACTGTATCTGCATTAGGATTGATACAGCTGAGAAAGAACCATCAGTTCCACTACTCATCCCCATCCAATTTTTTTTCTTTACTGCCAGGGAATGGTGGCTGTTTCAGGAAGTTTGTCAGTACTTCTAGATTCAATCATCTGTGCTTTGGGCCCGTTGGCATGTCTGACCACACAACTGCCTGAGCTGAATGGCTGCCCGAAGCACGTTTTGGTGAGTTCCCTGTGGTTATATGTTACCATTGTATGATACTGTGTAACTTTCTATCTGCCATTGGCAACCGACCTAATATTTGTAGCATTAATTGCAATGTGGGTAGGTCCTGTTTTAGTGATGAGTTAATCCATCTGTATCAAAGTGCCAGTACCAGTATTTTTGAAAGTTCCGATTTTCTGTAAAGATACTCCCCCCCTTTCTAGCTACTCTTTATCACACAAGCTATTTTTCCTTTAGAAGCATAAAAAATAGTTTGTGATCTCAGGATTCTTCATATGACAGTGTAGGGCCTTTTACATGTGGCTGAAACCTTCTCTGAGGAAAGAAAAATAGTCTCTGTTTTAAGGAACCACAAATTCTTTTCCACTTTAAATGACACCTAATATTGAGCCCTGGTTTAGCAACAGCTTTGGCATCTATGTAGCCTGATGTGACAGATTAAGAAGGCAGCAGCATAAAAGGTATTGGGAGTCATATCCCCACCAGGGGACATGAATAAAGCCACGAAGGATAAAAGCAAAGATCAAAAATACACAGTCTGCAAAAGTTGAGAGACTGAAAACAAATCTGGTAGAGAGAACAACAAAAATGGGATATGAATTGACATGTCATAATAGGGCAGCCCAAACATTGATTCATTCTGAGAACAGACTCTTAACAACAGGAACAAAGTTGACAGCTTAGGCTGTGAGCTCCCACAAACTGGCGCTCTGCACAAAATCTGAGTCAGTGGGGTGTTCCCATCCTAAGCCATGGAAAAATCATATGCTTTTTTCCTTCTTGCTTGCCAAGTGCAAAGACACCGCATGACTAATGGTGGGTCTATTGGAAATTTGATCAACTTACTGTTATATGGAGCAATGGAGCTTTAGGTAAATTAAAGCACCTACCCTTCAATTCTGAAAACTGGTGTTCAGCAGTTGATAATAAATAATTCTGATTTTTACTGTCAGATACATAATGAAAATGGATGAAATTCAGCAGTTGTGTTGCATGTAGAATGCAGTTTATCTTTCAGGCAGTAGGTGGCATTGTTAACTTCTAGAATCACAACTGGTACAGCTCTACCGCCTCCAATTAAAAGGTGGTGTTCTAAGGCTTTCAGCTGTCCAGCCACAAGCTTGAGCTACTGAATTACTGCACTTGAAGAAACATACAGCTAGGGACTTTTTTTTCTGGGGTGCATGGAAGGATTCTTACTCTGAGAATTGTGTTATGTTTTGCAAGAAAAACTGAAGAGCACTTCTTTTTCCCATCTGACACCCTTTTTTGGGTGTGTTTAAGGCTTTTTCTCTTCACTTTTACACTACAGAATTTCATCGAGAACTTGTGAGAGTAAAGCCAAGTAATTTTTTTCTATATGCTACAACTTTGATCACTTTGCTCATCACTGTTTTTTCTGTGATTGATATGATATGGTCACTGGCTTGCAGATATAAAGAGTGTGGAGTTCATAAGGAGGAGGTCACCTGGGGAAAGCCTCAAACATTTTCAGTGTTTCCAGGTGCTTACAAATACCAAGGCTACCTTTATGTTTAGTTAACCTACCTTTCCAAAATTGCAAAAATAAGCCTAGTGATCCATAGGCAGATTTGGTTCTCTCATCATATGATAACTTGTAAGACAAGTGAGTATGGCTAGTATCCTCATCTGTGTAATTTTTAAAGATTTTGAGTTATTGCCTGACACTAAAAAATACTGAATTTCTTTTCCCAGTCAAACACACTAGACAACATTGCCTACATCATGCCTGGACTTTGATGGGAAAGGATCCTGGGATGTACTCAACCTTTGTGCAACTGACTTGTGTACATATGCACTACGCCGGCGCTCCTGAAGGGCTCCATGTGGAGGCTTTTAAAGTTTTATATGTGTATAGTATATACATAGGATTGTAACTATTTGACTTCTATTTTATAAAAAGTTGTGAAGTTAAGCTGAGAAAACCCTTTTGTGTCAGTGGGTGAAATGCCCTCCAATCTGAAAGTATTTTGTATGAAGAATTCAGAATACTTTTGAGATACTTGCCTTAAATTCAGATCATTTAGTGGGGGAAGCAGGCAGAGAATGACTTCTTGATGTAAAGAAGAAAACTGCCACCATGAGAAAGGTCATTGAAACAGGTGGCCCAGAGGGATTCTTGACTCTCCATTCTTGATGGTTTTAAAAATTGAATGAGCAGCCTGCTCTAGCTGGACTTTCTTTAAGCAGGGAGATAGACCAGATGACCTCCTGATACCCCTGCCATCTTAAAGTATTCTGATATTCTATGGGCAGATAGAGATGATAATATATTTTGGACCAAGGAATAGAACTGAATTCTTCACCAGCCCTATTTGTAACTCTTTTTCAGTTTAAAATCCACTGCTTGAGGGGAAAGCTGGATAGCTGATTAAAAATACAGAGGTCTTTGCCTCTTGGTCACTTCCTCCAACCCCCGCTCCTCAGTCAATAGTAACTGAAAGTTGTCAGTGTCAGCTGGCTGGTCTGGTAGCTGGCATTTGAAGTGAAGTAGAAGATGTCAACAAGTTTAATTTTTTCTTGTGGACTCATACCCAAATCATCATTAGCACAATGTATCAACCAACTGATTGGCTTGAGAGAATGAACCTCCTGATGACTTTTTCCAGGGCATGGTCAGCCTGCTTTGATGGAGAGGAGTGCAGAAGCAGGTGGCAGAAACTTGGATTGTTTCTGCCCATCTTGCCTCTGTTTTGTGAGATTGCTCGCTCCCCCATCCCTTTCACCAGCACTATTGAAAGAGCTGTGGTGCTGCTGTGGGCAGTGACTGCTGACCAGTTTGAAGCAGCTACGGCTGAGTAAGGCACATGTGGGTTGATTGAACCGGTTCCTCTTCCTTCCAGCCACATACTTGGGAGTTTGGTTTTCTGCTCCTCTGGAAAAGGAGTTGCAGGAGAAGACTTGATTCCTGTTTAGACTTACGTCTGTCTTGTATGTGTATGTGGTGTTCATATCACATGTATTTAACTCTTTCCGATATCTGTAACAGGTTTTAATTTATCCTGTATATTTCTCTGTGTGTGTGTGTGTGTGTGTATATATATATATATACATAATTTAAAAGCAAAAATCCCTCCCTCAGCCAAGTGTGTGGAAAATAGGAATCAACTTTCCCTCACCTCAGTTCCTGCAGGAATCAGCTATATGTGAGAAAACACCAGGAAAGATTCTAAGTGTTTGTAAAAACAGGCTATCTTGTGAAAGTAGGTAGAACAACTGAAATACAGTCTGACTCGAACCTTTCCAGCTCTGTAACAGGAAAGTTTTAAGATTACAGAAGAGTCTTTTCTTACATCCAAGTAAGACTAGCTTCTGTTTTTCAGGATAGTTTGAAAGTGAACTATCCCTCATTCTGGCTAAGCCCCAAATGAGAAGTAAATTAAATCCTTGGGCGTGCAGGAGGGTTTTTCTCCACATGCCTCTTCACCATGTATTCCCCAGATGTGCCTGTGTACAAGGTAGTCTGTCTCTTACAGAGTTTTTCTCAGTGCAGTGAGAGGTTTTCTCAGTGGAAGAGGCAAAAGGTTCTCAGACCACTGGACCAGAACACACTTTTTAACAACATATGACAAATCCCAGTGAGCCCAGAATTAGAAAGGTCCCAGGAGGAATCCTAGCCCATAGTGAACCATTTGCTGCTGGGAGCGGCACAAAATAACTGGGTTTTTTTCTAGCCCTTTACAGTTGAGAGCACTGTGGTGAAGGGACAGATCTGCTCTCGAAGAAACAGAAGGGGATCAGCTTTAGCTTTGCTGTCTGTACAATGAAAAACTCTTGAAGAGTGAAAAACACACACAACCCTGGTGTATTTTATTTTTATTAAAATTTGTACACTTTGTATAATCTGTATCTTGTGGTATTTGGTACTATAGGGAAAACTTTGGCAAGACTTAGCCATTTTTATATTTTGTTATTTCTTTGCTGTTTGGTCCAGATTACATTACAGTTATACACGGACACTTTTTTGTACTGTACTTACAATATAATTTTTTTTTAACATTTGGAGTATTGTCGTTCATTTCTGGCATGCGCTGTTTTCTGCAGCTGTTGTTACTACTCATATCTAGTGTTTCCCAGCAAAGCACGTCCAACCCTATCCCCGCTAAGCTCATTCAGTTTGCAGGCAAGCTGTACTGTTTGCAGCAGGACAGGTCACCCTAATCATTGCTGAAAGACCCCTGGCCATTTGGTCCTTCTTTCTGAAGGGAGACAAACCATCGAGTACCACGGATAGCATTGGGCATTCCTCTTCCTTGCTGCCTCACCTCAGTTCAGGTTCATAGTGTCAGGTGAGACCAATACCTGGGACTTGAGTGCGTTCCATGGGATGTCAGGCGTGGCAGCGTTAGAGCAGGATTTGTGGTGGTTGTTAACATGTCCCCATTTTCCGGGTATGGGTGTTGGTTGATTGCAGCCGCAGCTTGGGCAGGGCGGAGGATTAGGCCGGGAGCAGGTCACAGAACACTGTGCCTTACCAACCAACCTGCATGCGGTCAGGGGATGGTTTGAGTTGGAAGGAACCTTAAAGCTCATCATGCCAGCACCCTGCCATAGGCAGGGACACCTTCCACTAGACCACACTGCTCAGAGCCCCATCCAACCTGGCCTTGAACAGTTCCAGGGATGGGATATCCACCACTTTTCTGGGCAATCTGTTCCAGTGCCTCACCACCCTCACAATAAAAAGTTTCTTCCAATTTTTACGAGTGTGCTCCCACACCAGGCCGTGGAAAACTAAAACCCCATCGCTAGAGGCTTTCCATGACTCGGGCACCGCTCTGGGTGTTCTGCACGAGCTCGGCGTGGCTGCAGAAAGCGGCGGAGGCTACGGGCCGGCAGGACCCTGTCCCGGCAGTCGCCGCCCCTCCGCACGGTGGCTCCGTGCCTCGCTCAGGCCGTGGCTCGGCGGGGCCGGTCCGGGCCCCTCCCGGGCGGCGGCGATGGCGTCACAGCGGGGCCCGGCGGGCCCGCCCCGGCCGGCGCGCGGGTCACGTGAGCGGCGGCGGCGGCGGCGTCAGCTGATCGCGGCGCGGCGGCGGCGGCGGCGATGGACTTTCTGCTGGGGAACCCCTTCAGCTCCCCCGTGGGGCAGCGCATCGGTGAGACCCGTGCCCGCGCCCCCCGGGCCCCCGCCCGGCCCCGAGCCCCTGCTCGACCCCGCCGCCCCCGGGGCGACCGACCGACCCTTCCTCGGGGAAGCGCCGGGCCCCGCCCCCGCGGCGGGACCGAGCCGGCGTTGACCAATCAGAGCAGAGGTTCTCTCTGACTGACGGGCGCTGCCGACCAATAGCGGGCGCACAACCCGAGGCGGCTCCGCTGGGGGCCCCGCCAGCCAATCCGGGCGCGAGGGGGTCTTGGGGTGAAGTTTGCTCGCTTAAAGGGGCCGCGGGCCGGGGGTCCGGGCCACGCCCCCCGAGGCTGCCAAGGCCCGTGATTGGCTCGGGGTCATTCCGTCCCGCGCCTCTTCGGGGGCTTCGCGGCAGGGGCGGGGCCGCGCCGGGGGCACGGTGGGAGCCGCTGATTGGCTGGGCACGGGTGGGAAGGGGCGCGTGAGCAGCGGTGGCACGAGGGGAGCCCTCGGGGGCTGAGGGAGGCGAGGGGACAGTGGGGACAGGAGGGACGGGGGAGACAGGAGGGACAGGGGGCAGCAGGGACAGCAGCTCCGCGCTGGCCTGTCCCTATGGCATGCGGCTCACCCAGTTGGACCAGCGTCCCGCACCTGAAAGTCGTGCGCGCTGGGCACCCAGGGCGGCTGCCCCGACCCTCCCCTCACTGAGTTACGGGACAAGCGTCAGGGCTGTGGAGAGCAGCCCCTTGCGGCACGGGCCGGCTCAGGGCACTGGGCACCACCTCTGGCAATTAACACGGCGCCCACGCTGTGACCCGGCTGGTCTCCCGCAGTCCCTGCGCTCAGGGCAGCTTGGAGAACGTGGGAGAAGGATGTGGTCTGAGAAAGAGGAGCAGCGAGGCCACAGTTAGAACAAGGCCATCAGCAGCTGCACTGGTGTCGGAACAGAGATTCTTAAAATCAGTTCTTTGAGCAGTTCTTAAAATAATTAGAATGAAGATCTGTTCTGCCCATGCTGAATTGCCTAACGGCCTTCAAGTTGCACTTGAAGGTTGATGCCCATTTAAACTCTCCATTTGTGAGTTTATGCACTTCCATTCTTCCTGTTTGTCGCTTGTCCGACTTTTGCTCTTTGTGTGAACATCTGGTCCTGGACACAGTCATTTTTGGTGCGTTCGCATGGGTGAATGGGCTGCTGTGGCTGGGGCAGGAAGGGAGCAAGCAGCTGCTCTAAGTAATGCTTTTGTAGGCACTGCTTGTTTTACAGGCTGCCCTAAGTACTGTCCAAAAGTGGGTCAGTGGCACTGTGATGTGCCATTCTGGTGTTGGGCCACATAGGTGAGATGTGCTACAGCAAGGTGGGGGGTGGATCGTCAGAGATCATTCTCTTATCAAAAACCTCCAGATGATCTTTAGCATTCCCCCAGAAGAACGTCACATGTTTCATCACACGTTCCAGGAAAAGCTGTCTCCTGCCCTTTCCCAAATGAATGCTCTTTGTTCTCTCGGTGACTGTATCAAATGCATCCTTGTGCTTGGGTAGAGGCAATCTGAAGATGTCATAGATCCCTTCTTGCCCTGCAGGTCTTCTGGTCAGTATAGTAACCAGATTGTAAGTGGGGTCCCTCTGGGCTTTGCTTCAATTAAAGAAGGGATTCCCAAGCAACAAACCAACAGCAAAGAAGAGGGGAAAAAGGTATTTCAAGAGTGTTGTTAAAGAAGAGTTGAGAATCCTTAGTAACAGAGGTATGATAGTAGGGAGATCTTAGTGACTGGGGTTGTTTGGGGTTATCTGAGTCCAAAGAGGTGGAGGAATTACAGCATATGAGAAAAGAATTCAGTGTGGAGGACTTAAAAGGGCTGGTGGCTGAAAATACGAATATTTTCTCCTTTTGAACATTGCCTATCAACATCCTGGGGACATGGATAAATGCTATCTTCCCTGTTTAATTTGAGACGCGAACATGACTCACCCAAACTTGTTTGGTGGGTCAGTGGCAGCTTCGTATCCAACCCATGAGCCCGATCACCAATCCTGCATAGTGCTGCTGCTTTGAGCTGTCTGCAAAAAGCTAATGCTGCGTCCTTGTAAATTACTTAGGCAAAGTCGTGTGTGCTTGATATAGTTTATGAGGTCTAAAATAGCTTTAGATGAAGGCTAAGGAATATTTAAAAAATCCTCTGTGGCACACTGCAGCGACATTCTCAATTTCCTTCAATAATGTTAATCTAGTAAGACCCATTTATTTTGCTGACTAGGAATCCAGTGCTGAGATAATCTCAGTGATCTGTCACAGAATGAGTCAGTTGCAGAGGAGTAGGTTTTCTAGTTTCTTACAGTTCTAAGATGTAGTCACAAAAGTTGCCTCTGTCCTGTTTTTGTTTGTGATGTCTCTTCCCAAGTAAGAGGAATACAGACTTGCTTGTTTTTTCAGTATTTGTTTTTGTTGTGTGAGGGTTTTTTTAAACACAGTACTTCTGACCAGTGGGAAATTTTCCAGAGTGATGAAGCACTGTAGTTTGGATTCCCCCCTCAAAAGGGAAATCCACTGAACCTCCAGCTAAGAGCTAAGAGGACCTTTTTTCCACTTTCAAAATGGAAAATCTGATTTCAAGGAGGTGAATTCCCTCTGAGTGTGAGAACAGAGAGGAAACCACCAATGCTCTCTCCTCACCCTGGAAGTCTGAAATAGCTAGTAATTATAGCAATACTGAAAGGGACAGAGACAGGTTATTTCAATGTGTGAGGGCGAGCAAGGGAGAGGAGTAACGGTGTAGCACAGAGATGAAAAGGATTTTTTTATGGATAGAAGTTGTTTTAAGGATAAGAACCAGTACAAGTTGAGAGTGTAAAGAGGGAGCAAGTAAGAGAGGCTCATGGGTGAGGAAGAGGAGCAGATACAACACAATATGCTAGAAAAATCTCTACAGCCATTTGGTTCCCACCTTGCAGGTGTCAGTGCACCCCTCTGTGAGTTGGGGCCTTGGGAGCAGTTGTCAGTAACACTCTCCTGTTGGAGCCAGGTGGGTCCCTGCAAGGCTGTGATTCTCCAAAAAGCGTTGTCTTGTCTTCTGTGCCCCCTCTGTGTAGAGGAGAAGGGGTAAAGGGAGAATTTGAAGAGTCACTTGATCCCTGAGAGTTTGAGCTGATTCACAGGAAAGGAGCAGGAGTTTAGAGACCCAAAAATCAACAGGACTATGTCAGCATAGTCTGTGTCTGTCCTTGAGTTAGGTTTGGAGCTGTATCTCTGTTCTCTCTAGAAAGCATTTTGTCCCCTCAGTCTTTGGAGGAGTGATACAGCTAAATGATGGAGTCCTGACAGAGATGAAGTTCCTTCAAAGGAAGCGAAAGCATGAAGCTTAGCAAGGATAGTTTGTACAGGGTGCTGATTTGGGCCAGGAGCTTTATGAACTGAAGGGAGGTTAGGAGAAAAGACTGTTGTGTTGCTTTATGTTGAACCTTTGCTGTCTTGTGCAATGGAATGTTGGTGCCCTCAAATGCCTGTTGAAATGGGTGAGAATGTGCTTGATGCTTTGCTGAGGAACTTAAAGCCAGCAAGACTGATCACTGTAGGGAGCACTATGTAATGGCTTGGTTTGGAGGAAGGGCACACAGTTTCTGTCCTGCAGTGGCAAAGCATATCACAGGGAAAGGGTCTCTGAACGGCACCTGTCTGGGTTATGGGTGCTTCAGATCCAGGATGGGGAGCAAAGGGGACAGGAGCCCACGCAGAATCTTCTGTCCCTGGCGCCTTACTTGCCCACAATATGGACTGCAGTGATAGTGTGCTGTTGCGGGGACCATTGGGTGGGATTGCCAGACTTCACAGTGCCATGCATGAGGGTAGAGACAATAAACTTGAAGCACAAAGCAAGGTACAGCTCCGTTGTGTCAGTTATACAAGCTCAGAGTTCTTTGTTATCTGATGACTCCAAATAACTTTTATAACCTAGTTGCAATCAGCAGGAACACATCAAATGCCAGGCAGGAAGAGAGTCGATGCTCTGGTTCAACCCGTACCACAGTCCTCAGTGATGCTGGGTCAATCTGAGCAATTTGTGAGGCAGCAGACTGGAATCAGACAAACCCCAATGCTGTCACACCCGGGGAACTGGACAGGCTGCCAAAATAATGTGGCTTTGAAGCAACGCCGTGAAGGGGCCTCCTGTACATCCAACAGCCAGTAGGTCTGAGGCTTGGAGAGAGATGGCATTTGTAGATAGTCTCTGCCAGGGGGAATTCTCCACTGCAGGTCAGGCTCAGCTGTGAGCAGCAGAAAGAGATGCTGCCTGATGAGTCCCACCAGGCAGAGTGCTAGGCATGCAGTTGTGCCCTGCCTCCTGTGCTTGCCGTTTTTAGGGACTTGTTGCTGCCCTCAGCCATCCAGGGCTCAGATTTCATGAGGGGCAGACAGCTCATGTGCTAATTACGGCTCATGAAATGGGGCCAGCCACTCTGATCCTTCATGTGACTAATGAATTAGACTTTGTTTCCTTCCCTTCTGCAGGCTTTAGAAAAAGGGTAAAGTTCAGGATTTCAGTGAAAACTCCAACACATCTTATTAGGCTCGGACAGTCCCTTAGAGCTTGGAAAAGAACAAGGAGGATTAAAAGGGCATTAGCTCCAGCTCTCCCAAGGTCAGATAGGCCAGGCCTTAATCTGCACTGGGTGAATTCAAGTACTTTGTGCTTGGAGTTGCCTCAGGGTCACATTCCTCTTTTCCATATACTCTAATACTGCTCTTCCAGCTTTTTGTTTTAAAAGTCTACATTGCATTTATGACAAGTTTACTGCTTTCCTGCAGCTCTTCCTTGATGACTGTATGAACAGGGGTGATGGTAGCAGGATGACCACAGCATTGTGAACCAACAGCAAGGCAGTGTGTGTCACTTCTGAGGAAGCCAAGTTTTATCATAAGTGGCCAGAGCATGTATGGTTTATTTGCATTCCTGTCCGAAAAGCAAACCTACTGCTCGACCTTGGCAGGATTGGTGTGTTTGGAGGAAAAGGAGTGGTGGGGATCAGGTTACAGAATGCCACTAAACATTGGGAAGCAAGGGAAGGGTGTTTGCAGATTCAGTTCATACCAATGAGAATGAGGAGGGCTGGGGAGATTTGAACAGCAAGGACTTGATGGTTAAAGGCAGTTTTTATTTTGTCCTTGGTTTCTTCTGTAGCTCAGAGGTTCCAAGCAGGCTCAGCCCTATTCCCGAGTTGTGGGTTTTTCCTTCCATGTGCAGTGAGAAGACTGTGAGAAGAGAGGATGTAGACTTCCTTTCAGCAGAGCAATGTGATGGATTTGTGTGATTCATTTCCAGCAACAGCAAACAGTACAGAGAAAATTCTGGCTTGTTCAAACCACGGTGTGTCATGACCAGGGAATCCCAGAGGAGAATACAAATGAAGGGTGGCTTTGTGACCATGTGTGCCAAATCCATCAGACTGAGCTGAGCCTGCCGGCAAGGCTGACTATGTGATGTCTCAGGGCAGGGGGAAACCTGGAGCTCTGATATTATTGAGTCCCTGTCCCAAAGATGCCCCAATGGAAAACATTTCCCCCCATGTGTTACCATAGCTTCACCTATTGATTGGGATATGCCCTGGTGCACCAGACATGCCCATTGCCCTGGATATATTCTCTACCACATCACCCAGTGTGATGCTGCCTCCTGTGCCTCACTGAGGAAGCTTGGATCTGCCAGAGATCAGGATTCCTATGTAAAATTAGTACTCAAAGTGACAAAAGTTTACCTGAATGAAGGAGCCTTGTGGATATTACAGTAGTAGCCAGACCTTCAGAAAGGTGGAAGAACATCAGGAACATTCTGCCACTCTCCTTCCCTTGTCTGCCCTCTTCCATCTGGCTGTGGCCACAATGTAATCAGCATAATCACAGTGTAATCAATACATTCTGCAGCCAACAGAAAAGGTGGTGGGTGGATTGCGATAATGTGCAGATAACTTCACACTGTGGTGTGCGATCTGTGGGAGGGACACGTGTATAAGAGGCTGCCTTGCACAGTTCTGTGAATAGCTCTGTGCCTGACCCTTAAGTAACAGGACATCGCAAAACATGATGGATGTGGTTACCCAGGCAGGAGTTAAAAAATCATCTTCTTCCTGTGTGAGGGCATTATCCCATCACTGCATGAATGGGCATTTAATTTCATTCCTACACAGGGATCATTAGCTGCTGGGTCAAAAGGAGGAAAAGGCAGCTCTGCAGAGAAAAGGGCTCTCCAAAGGGGTAGAGGACCCACAGCAGCAAGGGACAGCCCCAGATTTTGCAGGGACAAGAGTTTTGAAAATGCAGGCACTTCTGTTGGGTCTGAGCTCTCCTGAAGAGCACTTGGTGAGTGCTAAACCAGTCTGGCCAGTTTTAGTTCTCTCAGGTAAGTGTTTTGTAGGATGGGAGAGCTGGGAAGGATGGTTCTTGCCCTCTGCTTGCCATTTGTTGTGTCTCCGTGTTTCCCCGTGGTGTCGAGAGTGCCTGGGTCCTGCCAGCCCTGCTGGCAGTTCTCTTTCCCCCAGCTGCTGGTGGTGTTCCTGAAGGCACCAGTCAGTGGCATGGCCAGGACGGAGACATGGCTGATTACAGGGTGGAGGCATTGGTGCTCTCAGTAATAGCTGCTCATTTCCCAAATCTCTGCCTTGAATAAATAACATCAAGGCTGACTAAGGAATTCCTAATTAAAGGGAAGACAATCAAAGCTGAAACAATATTGCTTCGACTTCAGCCTGCAGTTTGCTTCTGCCCACACTCCCCCGAGGCCAGAAGTTCAGGGGAGAGGTGTAAATGTTAAACAAGAGAGAGCCTGCTTTGGTTGTTTATGTTTGCTTGTTTATTTTTATAGGGCTGATGTACCAAAAACCAGGGGGGTTGATTCTTTTGTCTCCAGAAGTGGTACTAACCAAGAGTGACTTTAGAGCCGTGACAGTGCGAACGGACCAAACTCACAGTTCCTGGCCTTGCAGTAACAAAGCAAATAAACCCCCCTTTCCCCAGCTGTGGAGCTGAAGTCACGCTGAGCCCCTTCCCTTCCCACCAGCGATCACACAGTGTGTGTGTGTGTGCGTGTGTGTGTGGCTAGCATGGGTGGCACGGGTAAAGTGGAGCACCCACCCATCCCACCGCCAGCCGTCCATGTGCTCTGCGGTGCTGACACCTAGTGGGGAGCACTTGGTGACCCGGGATTTGCAGCTGGATTTGCCTTCTTGCATATTGTAGTGGAAGCCAGGGAGAAAGAGGTTGGAATCTGGGGTATTGTGAGAGCTTAACAGCAGCCCGTGAGAGTGCCAGGGCTGCTCTTAGCCCTACTCTGTTTTGGTTTCTGTTTTCCAGAGAGAGCTACTGATGGGTCCCTACGGAGCGAGGACTGGGCTCTCAACATGGAGATCTGTGACATCATTAACGAGACTGAAGAAGGGTAAGGAGAACTGGCAAGGGTCCGTATCCAGCAGAGGGTCCCAGCACACCCTGTAACACTACATCCCCAGGCTGCAGTGGTGGCATACACTGGTGGAGGTAATAAGCTAAGCTTCCCAACAGCCCCTTAGACAAGACTCTGCTAGGAGACCTAGAGACACAGCCAATCTGCCACAACATTTGTTAGATGCGTCTGTATAATCTCTGTGACTGCTGGGAGCCATTCAGGGTCCCCAGAGAACCCTTGATTCAATCCAGGCTGCCTCCCATGTCCCAAAGGCATATCTGCAATTCTTCCACTTTGGTTTATTCCTTCTTTGTACCCCTCTCTTTCTTTCCCCTGGAAACGTAAAAATCTGCAGGCTGGTGAGTGAGGAGAGAGATGCTGTTCAGTCCTCTCACTGTGCAAGTCCTACTGGGGTTTGCTGCTCAGGTATTTTCATGTACAGTCACTCAGACTCACACAAAGTGGGTGGGTGAGCCCTTGTCTCACTCTCCCTGCAGGGAGATGTTCATAAATCTGCCAGACTTGTTAACTCTGGACCTGGGGATTTGCCAATGAATTCAAGGGAGACTGCTCCATCTCACAGTGGAGATGTCAAGAGCAGCATGTAAAAAAGAAGGTGCTACATGGAATAAAACATGTAGGTTTCGCTCCTGCTGTCCTACCCCACAGTGATGTTGACAGAGGATTAGCAAGCCCAGTTTTCAGCTTCACAATTGTATGAAAACAAAGTCTCTACTCACAGATCTGTCACCACTTCTTTTTCATGATATTCCCATGGTGCAAATACACCTGTCTCTGTCCACAGTTCTCAGTCCTGATCTGTGGCCACTTTTTTCAGGTCTGGGCACCTGATAACACAGCTGCACCCTTCTGGGATGCCAGGCTCTCCCATTGCCCTGCTAATGCCCATCCATTGACACCATACTGCCACATGGGCCAATACACTCCTTCCCTCCTCAGTGCCTCAGTGTCTCCCTCCCAGTCTTTTCCCCTAGCAGTGCTGCTTTTCCAGTTCAGCCTCAATTCCTGTACTCTACTAGAGCATGTTGATCCATTTGTGCCCTCTCAAGACCACAGTGGTCTGAGACCATGGTGTTTCTCCCCTCTGAGAATGGTTAAGGAGACCCTACTATGCTGCTGCTCTCTTGCCCACCTGCAATATAGGCAAGATTTTGCCACTGAATCTCCCCTGCAGCCTTTTAGTCTCCTTTTCTCCAGGGAAATGTTGTTAAACAGCTTCTCTCTGAGCAACAGAGGAATGGTTGTAGCTTGCTTGCTCCTTCCTGTTTCTAATCCATGCCAAGCTTTTCTGTGATGTCCTCCTTTTCAGTCTCTCTCTGCCATGGAATTTTGCTCTCTCCCCAAGCTGTGTTTTTCTAGCATTGCTTTTACTGTCCTCTGTTGTGTCCTGAGCACCTTGAGTTGTTGCAGACATCAGCACAGAGGCCTCCAATTTCAAGAACAGCACTCAGGGATGTGGTTTAGTGGTGGACTTGGCAGTGTTAGGTTTGCTGTTAGACTTGATGATCTTAAAAGGTCTTTTCCAACCTAAATTATTCTACAATTAGCAGGGCCCCACTCCTCTTGCAGAACCACAGGCAGAAGCTGCTTTACCAGTCATTGCTTCAAGCCACCCTGAAAACATGGTGGGGAAGGACACCTGCAGAGTATGAGGCATCCAGAGCCAGTGACTGTTTTGCTTTGCCTCGTTGTAGGTGGGGCTCAACCTTCAGATGATCTTTCTTCATCGCATTTCTCCCTCAGGCCCAAAGATGCTTTCCGAGCCATTAAGAAGAGAATTGTAGGGAACAAGAACTTCCATGAAGTTATGCTGGCTTTGACGGTGAGTGGTCAGGGCTCTTTCTCAGCTCTGCTCTAAAGCTGAGCGCTGAACACGAGCTTTAGCACATGTGCTGAAAAGACACGTGTACCTTGCCAACAAGGCAAATAAACACATGTAGGCAGAGAAGTCTATAGCAAATGCTTCATTGCCTTTGAAGGTCCTGGAGACATGTGTCAAAAACTGTGGCCACCGCTTCCATGTCCTCGTGTCCAGCCAGGACTTTGTAGAAGGTGTCCTGGTGAGAACAATCCTGCCGAAGAACAACCCACCTGCCATAGTGCACGACAAGGTGCTGACCCTCATACAGGTGAGCCAAGAACTCTGAGCATCTGCACCAGTTCTAAGGGTGTTTGTCTTTAGGTTTTGTACAGTACAGTATTGTAAATGATGATGGGCTGTGCTGTCTCCTTCTCCCCAGTCCTGGGCAGATGCCTTCCGTAGCTCGCCGGATTTGACTGGCGTCGTTGCTGTCTATGAAGACCTGAGACGGAAGGGCCTAGAGTTCCCCATGACTGATCTGGACATGCTGTCACCCATCCACACACCACAGAGGGTATGGGAGCATTGCTGAAGAGAAGAATGTTGGGCAGCTGCGATTCTGTAGCTATGAGGGGATTTTAGGGACTCTGTCTTGCACTTAGAGGGTTTTTGGGGAGTGAGAATCTCCAGGACAGGCAAGAACTGTTGAAAGCAGATGCCATCAACATTTCTTCTCTAATGTCAGGTGTGAGTGTCTAACATCTCCTTCTCTGTCACTTTTCTCACCTCTGTCTATAGACTGTGTATAGCTCTGACTCCCAGTCCGGACAGAACTCACCTGCAGTCAACTCCCCTCAGCAGATAGAGTCCATCCTCCACCCTGTCACCTTGCCCACTGGGAGAGGCTCATCCAGCGATGCACCCATCACACCCACACCAGAGCAGGTGAGTTGGACACAAGCCCTATGATATTCCTGACTCTCCCTGTGTTTGGGGGCTGTTTCACAAACACTGCTCTGGGATTGCTGTCCTGGCCGTGGTCCTTCCCCAGCCTCTGTTTTCAAGAGCTGTTCTTCTAAAGCACAGTCCCTCGAGAGTTCCCCAGAGCTCCACTGTGGTCACATTGATGAGCTGGGATACCACAATCATGGAGTGATTATGTTTTCCAAAGACAGGGCTGCTTGCAGGTAGAGGGGAGTTCTGGCTATAGGGAAATGGGGACCAGAGACATCAAGGTTTAGAGTGAGGCCTCTGTAATGCAGTTCAGCAAAAGCTTGCTCAGTAAATGCCTCCTTATCATCTTTGTTTATCTTGCCTCACTGCTTACTTTATCCAAATCAACCGTCTGGCTCGTGGTTTCTCAAGGCTAGGGCTTCCTCACTTGTTTCCCCATCCTCTTTTCTCCTTCCTCACCCTGACTTCCTATGACACCATGTTCAGCACCAAACCTCTAGCTGCCAGTATGTTGCATTATTCCCTTGCAGAACAGAGGGTAGAAACTGTTCTAAAGAGGCTCATTCGCAGCTTGTGAAACCAGAGGGATAAAGTTTCAACTGCACACTTAGCTGAGGCTCTCCTGTTGAATGGGAATTAATTTTTTTCCGTCTACTTTGGAAATTAAATCATTTAAGTGGCTGCCACACAGGAGCTGCTAGCTGGGGAGAGATTTGAATCATAACAGCAGCCTGTGCTGGCTGTTAAAAATCAAGGATAGGCTAGTAGCCAAAGGCCCCAGGTGAGGGCCTGGCATCTGTTACCAGCAAATTAACTCAGTGGTGAGTAATGGAGATTCTTTCTGCTGGGGGCTCCTGAGAGCTTAACTGAGTGGCGACAGTGGTGACAAATTAATTCCCCAGTGGCTGTTCCCTTTGGCTCTGTGAACACACATACAAACGTGGTGCTATTTACTGCTGTACAGAGCTACCTCAGCTACCTCCCCAGTCTTCCCAGGTGGAGCTGTCACTTCACTTCCCTTTTGCAGATCGGGAAGCTGCGCAGTGAACTGGAAGTGGTGAATGGGAACACAAAGGTCATGTCAGAGATGCTGACGGAGCTGGTGCCGTCCCAGGCTGAGCCTTCTGACCTGGAGCTGCTGCAAGTAAGGAACACTGGCAGGGTGGCTGGCACATACAGCAAAATTTAGCAATGACTTGGTGGACTGAGGCATGATGCATGCATGCCAGGCATGGGGAGCAACTGGACAATTTAGTGTGGGGCTTATTAGGGAGTAATGGGATAAGGGAGACACAGGGTAGGTGGAGGGAAATTGCACCACTGAGGCTGGAATCATCTCACATGGGCACATGTCCCTGAGGGCCTTTCTTTCTGGGCAATGTGTTACACAAAAAGCATACAATTATTCCAGGGAAAGGCTAGACTCAATTTAACTCTCACACCAATATTTGTTGCCCATCAACAAATTCCTGATAGATCCCAGTAGTCTCTGGAGTCTGTCTATTCCAATCAGACTCTCAAATCCATGAGTGCTCAGCTTTAGCGTGAGCTATGTGGTAACTTCGCCTTGCTTGGAACAGGAGCTGAATCGGACATGCAGAGCCATGCAGCAGCGTGTACTGGAGCTGATTCCCCGTATCCTCCATGAGCAACTCACTGAGGAGCTGCTTCTCATCAATGACAACCTCAATAACGTGTTTCTGCGCCATGAAAGGTACCTCTCTCCTCCTTTCTCTGCCCTTCTCTCCCACAGGAGTTTACTGCCCCTTGAAGCCCACCTATACCACCCTTTTGTCGGTCCATAAGTATAATACTCAAGATGTGTCAGTCTGTATCATCCCTCTTTGAGAACAAAGACAGTTCTCAGTTTTTGCTGACTAATTCCTGTCCCTTCAAGACTGTATGGAGAGCTATGTTTAAACCATTTTGGTTGGGAGTAGCTCTGGAGGATCACAGGAGCTTTCTCTCAGGTGACATCAACTCTGTGGGTCTTGTTGTGGTGTCTTCAGTCTTGAGAGGAAATTAGGCCCCGAGCCATGTTCCCCCCTTTCCTATTACGTAGGAAGGGACAGGCTGTGCCAAGCCTTATAAGAAATCTGTGGGTGAATAAGCACATGCTGTTGAAATGCATCCTGCCATTTTTCTTGCAGGTTTGAGCGCCTCCGGACAGGACAGCCTGTCAAGGTAACTCAGAGCAACTTCCCCTCTGTGCAGCTTGGACTGCATCCAACAGGTCCAGCGGGGCCCTGCTGAATTGGAGAGAGGTTCAGTCTGCCCACTTAGAAGTGGTAGGCTTTGCTCTCCCAGCCAAGGTGCACCAGATCACCTGGTGTGCAGGACACTCCGGTTCCCACTGCCAGCCCTGTCCTCCCTGCCCATGGGAGCCTTCCCCTCACCCAAAGAGCAAGAGCAGAGCAGCAGCAGTTATGGTTTTCCAGTACTGAATATTGGGAGGACCAATTCCCGTATGAGCCTTCTCTGAGCACTGCCCTGTCCTCTGAACCAGCATCTACCCTACTTACTGACATCCAGCAGAGCTGGGAGGCTGGCTACTGAGGCCAGCCCTGGGACATTGTTCCCAGCCAGTTCTCTGATCACTGTCCCCCTTCTCACAAGGAAAGGCTTCACAACTGGCACCTTTTGATGGGTATAGAAGGGCTTTCCTCTCCAGTATTAATGAGCTAGAATTGTAGGGCCAGGGTGTCCAAGCTTCAGAAACTCTCCACCATCTTCTTTTCTCTTCCTTCAAAGGCACCAAATGAGGCAGAGAACAGCTTGATTGATCTGGGACCGAGTGCTCCTTCTGCGTTAAAACAGCCTGAAGTCACCAACAACCTTTCCTCTCAGCTGGCTGGAATGAGTATGTTTCCATGCACTTTTCCCCTCAGTCTTTCTCCTGTGCTGCACTGGGAATCCCTTCGTGCCCTTGAATCATCTCCCAGCGTTATACAGTCATGTTCACAGAGTAACCTAGAGAAATGGTGTGTGTTTTCAACTAATAAACTCATTAAGAAACTTGTATATGCCCCAAGGCACTCAAGCCTAGTCTTGGCATCCACACCTCACGTTGTGCAGGAGGTGGACGTGACTTAAGAAGGACCTCAGCATTAGTCTGTGGCTAAGGATTAGGCCTTCCAGCAGGGTAGGGGATGAAATTGCCCCTTCTGCATGCCTGACAGCATTGCCTAGTTGCCTCTCTTGCTGTGTGGTGTCAGGCTGACCTCTAAGGTCTGGAAGAAGAAAATCAGCTGAAACTATGCTGCGAAGGCTGCCATGAGCATCTTGGGCTCAGTGTCTGATAGGTTGTTTACTCAAAAAGCCTGAGAGGTCCTGAGGGTTCTTCAAGATATACCAACAGCCTACATAACACTGCCTGGGAGCACATTCAGTACAGCTTGGATGCAGCTACTGAAAATTGGCAAGATTGTTTTTACAGACAAGCCAGTCGAGATATTTTTCAAGTCAGGTTTTTTTCAGATGATGTCTGAGTCATGAAAATCCACTCATCTGTCTCAGAGGTGCTTGCCCAGAAGCACAGGTCTTCCACAGGTTATGGAGCAATTCCCTCCCGAGCTGTCTAAAATGGTCAGGAACATCTAGCCTTCAGCACCAGTTCAGTAAATTGATGATGATGCTTCTGCCTAAGACTGAGCCAAAAAAGTCTACTGAGCAGGCAAAGAAACTGCTTCTGTTACTTTACTCACGACACAGCACACACACGTAGCTTGTGCTGCAGCTGAGGGGCAGGATAGAGGAGTGGGCCTAGAACAGTTTAGCCTGTTCTGATGATAGCTTTCCATCTAGCACTCTCCTAGCCCACAGCCCTTCATTTACTGCTCTGAGCTGCCTGTTCACCCCTCTTTCTCCCACAGACCTGGGCTCGAGCAGCGTAAGCGCGGGGCTGCACTCCCTCGACACCTCTGGCAAGCTGGAAGAAGACTTTGACATGTTTGCCCTGACCCGTGGCAGCTCGCTGGCTGAGCAGCGCAGAGGGTGAGTGCAGCAGCCCACTCTGTCCTGTCCTGCCTTCTTGTAAAGGAAGGAGTGCTCAGGGCAACTGGGGCCATGATCCTAACCAACAGCAGTTCCTGGGAGACAGTAGGATGCAACAGAAATGCACTCTTTGGATGCACAGTGTTCGTAGGACGAGCTCTGTGCTCCCAGTCCTTTTTTTCTGCTACTGTCATCTCCTCCTGGATATGGAAAGAAGGAAGCAGTTCCTGTATATGAGCACTGTGGTGCCACATGTTCTCTGGAGATTCAGTGTCTGGAGATGAAGGTGTGGAGTGGGACTGGCTGAGTTTTCTTGTCTGTCTCTGAACTCATGTGCCCTGACTGGGGTGATGTTGAGTTTGGGAACTGTTGAATACTGATGCAGCCTAACAAACAGAGTACTGAACTGGAGTGCAGAAAGAATGCAGTCAGTTGTGGCAGGGCAGGGCACTGCTCTGTGCCTCAGCTTCCCTGTTGGCAAGTGGGACTGATGTTTCTTCCCCTACACTATGTTTGAGACCTTCTGGTGTAAAGTACTAAGAGCCGGGTCTCCATAGTACTAGCTGAAGTGAAGAGGTCTTCTCCACTGCAGAATGGATTCCTGAATCCTTGTTCTGGAAGAGCTGACAATGGCTGTGCTGACCAGATCCCTTAGGTTTGAGAGACTGTGGCTGATCTCACACTGCTTTTCTGTCAGAGTCATTCCCTGCTCTCCATCAGCTACCCAGCAGTAGAGCCCACAGGCACATGGCTGTCTCCAGCCCTCCAAAACCTGTGCTCCTGTGCTCCTGCATCCATGGGGGTGCCTTGTTCTGCAGCTGTGCAGTAGCAAGTTTAGGTCTCTTATACGTGTTAAGTTAAGGTCTCTTAAGGACATCTCCATCCATTCCTCTGCCTCAGACTACTTTTGATAAACTTGGTGGGGAAATCTGTGGCCTACATATGACTTCATGTGTTTTGTCCATGGGTTTCCCCACCGCTTCTATGGTGGGGTGTGCTGCCTGAGGGCAGAGGCAGTGCAGCACGAAAACAGTCATGCCAACAGCACCCGATCTGGGGCTGAAATCTGAGCCACTGGTATGTGCTCAGTGCTGGAGGCTGGGGGAGATCTGGAAAGGGGTGGAATTGTATCCTTTTTGCTGTGGCGCAATCCTTAACAGGCTGAGGCACAAGTAACAAGACATCTTCTATTTATTCCTCACTGCCCTTCATCTGCCTGCACTTGCACTCCTGCCAGGTAATCTCTACAGGCTCGGGCTTCACATTTCACTCATCAGCATCTGCTCTCAGTATCTCCCTCCACCTGAACAGACCCATTACCCTACAGCTCCCAAACAGGACGTGCTGGCAGAAGACACAATCAGGGCTGCCGGGGTTTGTTCCTGACCCTGCATGTCTCATGTGTGCCTCAGTGAAGCAGTGCTTGAAACACTTCAAGCCTTTCCTGCCGTTCTTCCTCATCAGCGGCATGATAGCAGCGCTGTACTTCATCCTGGATGCCATTGTCCACAGCGGCCCCTTCACAGATGAGCACTTCTTTGAGAAATTTGAGCAGCGGTGGCCCAAGCCCCTGGCCCCCAACAGAAACAGCTCCACTTGATGGTCTGCTGGATCTGCAGAAAGGGGCCCAGGAGCAGCTGGAGAGGAGACTTGCGGAGAGTTTCTGTGAAAGGCTTCGTTCTCCTAGCATGGATGGTTTTCCCCACTCTACATGGATCAAATGGTGATGTGTGGCATTATCATGTGGGATAGCAGCCTAGAGAAATGGGATAAGGGAGATTGTGGGTGACATGTATCTGTGTGTGGAAAGAGGTTGCTGTAATGGTGTATTAGGAACCATGAAACAACACTAGGCTCTTCTGATCATCCAGTCTCACATACGTAGCATGGGCCAGTGAGCCTCTGCCACCATCAGTTCTTGAGTTGTGTCAGTTAAAGAGATGTTTTTGAGCTGTGTTTGTGTCTATGAAGGTAGGTGAGTATGCAGGGGCTTGTTGCTCAAATCCTTTCTAAAGTAGCTGTAATATTCTGGTCAGTCTGTGTTAGTTTCTCTCTTTATAGTCCACCCCAAAGAAGGTAAGTGTTGTGGTTGATTCACCTAGCTCTCTTAGTCTGTGTCTTAGTTTGATACCTTGTCATCCTCCTGTCATGTGCCACAGCTGTCCTGTGGTATCCCATAATAATGTTGCAGTGAATAGATTAGTCTGTTTTGTGGTGAGCTATACCTTTAATAGGGGTTTTGCTCACCTTTCTAGAAGCTCTTGGGAGCAGAATGGCAAGAGATGAAAAGTTGTGCAAGTCAGGAGAACTGAATATATCTTTAGGAGTTTCTGCTCTTCACTCTCAGGCATCTCATCAGCCTGTGTGTTATCTAATTTCATGCTTTCAGGGTAAAGTACGAAGATCCCCAAGCTACCAAAGGACTCGCTGGTGCCCTGGATGCTCGACAGCAGAACACAGGAACAGTAAGTGGCCACAGAGCTTTTAGTGTATTACCAGGAATAAGAGTATCCTCCTCGCTCACCAATGCAATAAATGTGCTGTCTGTTTGGAAAAAATCAAGTGTTTTACATTACCAGTGATAACTCCCAGTCTCCACCAACTGCATGTCTTACCTGGGCTACATACCTCATTCTTTAAACCCCTGAAGTGCGGAATCTATGGAAAGTCTGGGGTTGACTCAATCAGTCACAGGATGTCCTCCCTACATTTGCAGGGAAATTTCCACCTGGAAATGTATGTTTTATTCATCTTAAGCAGGTTTCCCAGTCCAGTTGCTCTCTCTCTGCCATCAGAGAAGTAGGCCACGGGTACAATGTGTTCTTTCCCCCACCCTAAACCCACTGCCTCCCCTCTCCCTCACACTCTGCAATGCAGGCTCTCTCTCATCCAGGGGGAGTCTGGTGCCTCTAATGATGGAGCCCAGCTGACTAAATGGATGATGCGGCAAGGAATGGTGAGATCTGAGATCACGGAGGGCCAGCAGGGATGAAGGAGGCTGGGGCTGCTGAAGTAGAAGTGGTGCTGGCACAGCACATGAGGATGCACAGCAGACATCAGCAGAGATTTCTGAAATGGAGCAACCCTGGTCTTGGCCAGTGGTGGAGACCAGGGTTGGGAAGGAAGCAGGCAGAGTGTCAACCTTAAGTAAATATGTCTATAAGGAGAAAATCCTAGTAGCTCTGAGGCCAAGAGACCACATGCCACTCTGAGCTAGAGGCTGGCCCATTTTGGGGTGGGTAGCTGGGGCAGAGGCACTAGCTGATGGCATCATTAGGGAGGCTGCTTCCATTCATTCCCCTTGCAGCCTCTCCTGCTTAGCACAAGCTGCCCCATTTGGAGGAAAACACATTGTGACTTTTAGTGTTCAAGGCCTCCTCCTGTACCTTGAGTGTTTGAGCTTTCAGGCTGTTGAATTTGGTCTTTTAGCAGCAGGAATTCCTAGAATTACATTCCCTCAGGCACATGGAGGCTTTGACAGCTCCCACGTCTGAAGCTTGTTAGCCTGTCTTCCTGTAATGGGCACTGCCCGGACTGATGTCTGCTTTAGGAAGTTTCCCCACATGCTGTGCTTGGCTTGAACGCACTTCTACCCCAAAGAGTTTCTCTCTGGGTGGCAAAGCCAGTTCGCTTTGAAACTTCCCTAATCTCACACATCCTCTTCCATCCCCATTTATCCATCTGCCAGCTGTGGTAACTATCTGCACTTGCTCCCTGGTTTGGGGAAATCTTCTTGTCCTTGGTAAGACGGTGTTGCTCTTTTTCTTGGTCTTGGTGTTTTCCAGAGGGCAAGGGAGCTAAACATATTAGAAGACTAATAAATAAATTACCACAAATACTCTCATGCTTCTGCTTATGGAGTCTTTAGCAAGGGCTGCTTCTTTCTCAGCTTTGTTCAGGAGCTCCTGCATAGAGAAAAGGGTCAGACTTGGTCTCCTTCAAGGTTATCTCTGTCCACTAGTAATATGTCTCTTTGCTGCTTAAATTGACCAGGGACATGAATTATTCTGAGATAACCTCATCTCTAATGAAAGTAAAATTTACTTTAATTGTAGATGACATTCTCTTCGATTAATCTGTTTCAGTAGTTTGGTGTGATGTCAAATCCTGCTGTGCTTATCCTACCAGAGCATCAGTTCTTGGTGGGCATCTTTCCCCCTTATTGTGGTGCCAAACCTGGCACGTCCGGTATCTTCAGCATTGCAGACTTTGACATCAGACTGTCACTAGTTTTTAGAAGGGAAGAGGTGTGGAGAAATGCATACCTCTTGTCCTCTGGCTGCATAACACAAGCAGCCAACTCCCACCTAGTGAGACCTCACCAAAATGGAAAGTCTGGTCTAGTCTTAATACCCCAACGCCAAATGCCAAACCACAGAGGCTCTTAATGACATGCACCCTAGAAACTGTGCATGCCTGGACATGGATGGTGGAGAGGAAGCAGGTGAGCGGTGGCACTGGTAGCTGGGGAGAGCTTTGCAGTGGCACTGGCTGGATTTGGAAGGGCCTGAACAGTGGAGCAAGAGGGTGAGCTTCTGAATTGGGCTTTCTTTTTGCATAGTGGATTTCCTAGAGCATCCTCTCTTTTCTTGGTCTCATCACCCTTTTTTCTTTCTGTCCTAGGTGCCAGTTCCTCAAGCCAATTTCATGGAAGACATAGAAAAGTGGCTTTCCACTGATGTGGTAAGTGAGGGGCTGCTTTCCTGGAGCCAGCTGTCCTACCAGAGTTCTCTGCAGGGCTGGACTTTGGGTGGTGGACAACATTGCTGAATGTATGGCACAGGCTGCTCAGAGGGAGCAGGGAAGGAAAAGCTAAGGACACAGGGCAACAGTATAATTAGCCTTCTGGGAAGCATGGCAAATGAACTGAGGATCAGAGCCACATGTCCGTACTGCAGCAATGGGGGGAGAACTATCTTGTCTCTCTGTGCAAAGAATCACATCTGTGAGATGCTTTTATCTATCTTCCTTCTAACCACGCCCTTCTTCTTCTCTAGGGAGAATCAGAGGATGCAAAAGGTGTCACCAGTGAAGGTAAGACGTGCCAGCTATCCACTTTTCTCTAACTGTTCCTAGCAGCATGTTGGCCCTTCCATTCTTTGCTAATGCTCTGCTCTTCTCTTTCCCTAGAGTTTGACAAATTTCTGGAAGAGCGAGCGAAAGTTGCAGACCGCCTACCCACTTTGTCCAGCTCCTCGGCAGGGAGGTCTGTCTCCCCTCCAACTGCCAGCCATCATCGGAAGCAAGCAAAGGAAGATGATGCTATGTTTGCTTTGTGAATGCTATGGACCGGTGTGCTGTGGAGCAAGAGGCTGTGTGTGCTGTTTTGCTTGCCTCCAGCCAGGGGCCAGCAGAGGAAGGACTCTGTCCCCTTCCTCCATTCTCTTCCTCTTTTACCTTTGAGTTGTTTTTATTATTAAGCTGCTTTCAGACTTCAGATAATCTTTGTTGTGTTTAGGGATATCACACGATAGACTTGTGAAGGGGAGTTTCAAAGCTGCTAGAGAATGTGGGAGTTCAGTGGGCTTTTCTCTTTTTGGTACAATGTGGGCAAAGCAGAAGAAGCTCTGGAAGCTCCACATCCTACTCTCCGTTGACGTAGTTAGAGATCTTGCCCAAGAAACAGGAGAGGCTGCAGTCTGCTGCTGAAATCATTCCTGCCTGCCTCTTCCCTCACCCCTTCCCTAGAATGGATCTCCAGCCCTCTGCCTGCCAGTATTAGACTGGAAAGCACAGGGATGTGAAGCACTGCTGGTGGCCAAGGAGGAACACTAATGGTAGAGGGACCCTGTTGTTCTAATCTCTCTTGCACAAGTGCTTGTGGTATGTAACACCTTCCCACTCACAACCCCTTCTCTTCCTCTTCCTTTCCTCCCCTTCCCCATCAGTTTATCCAGAATCCTACCCACAGCCCAGCTGTTTCCATTTCAAGACAGCCTGTTACCCAGGCCCTGGGCAGCACACAGGGCTTGAGCTGCAAGCGGTACCCCAGGCCGAAGGGGCTGTCTCCTATGGGGTAGGATGTGCCTTCAGCAAACTATTTGCAGTTAATTTAATTCTCCCATCATTATACTTTTATCCCGATGTGATCCTATCCCCCTCTCTCAGCTCCACTGATGCCTTCCATCACATCGTGCCGTGGTGTGGGGAGTCTCTCCATACAGACTCCCTCAGGGTAGCTGTGTGTTCTGGGGTTGCAGAGCTGTGTTCCCTAAAGCAGGAGACCCTTACATTGGCACTGTTACACCACTGGGGGGAACATGCTGTTGCTGCAGGTCCGCTGGTAAGCACAGGGATGCAGCGAGATATCCATCATCTCATGTCAGCCAAGCAGCCCTGCAGCAGCCAGGAGCTCCCTTGCACATGAGGAGCAAAACCCTTTGGAGCAAACGTCACATGCTGCCTGATTGTAAATGAAAACCAGGGAGGAGGGTGCCAAGCCCAGGGCTCCTGCTTGTGGGATTTCTTGTTGAGTGTGGGAGAGTTGCCTTTTTTTACTGCACATTAAAGGAGCAAAGACTTGAGCCTCCCTTGAAGATATGGTGTGTGCTGTCAGTGCTGATGTGGGGAGGGGAGGATCCTGTGGGGAGGAGTGAAACCAGGCAGCCACATTTTCTTTCCATGAAAAGGCAAGGACACTGTCATGCTGCGAGGAGACATGACGTGGGGGCAAGGGTGCTGGGAGCCAAGGCAGGTGCTTACTGCTTTTTACCGGAGTCTCCTGGGTCCATGACTACAGCCCATCTCAAAATAGCCAGAGGGTGAGCTACCTCCTCTCCTTTCCCCCTCTGCCTTGTGACCAGATCTGAATACCCATCTTGCAACCCATAAGTCTCTTATAAAGACATGCAAGAAATACAGTTGCTATGAAATGGTCTTCTGTATCCACAGGGCATTCTCAGTTGTCCCCATGCCATCCCCCAGCATGCAGCTGAGTGGGAGCTGAGGGAAGGATTCTTAAAAGGAGGTTGAGTGGGTTGAAAGTGTCATTTGAGCCCTAGACTTGTGGGAAGGAGTTAAATTAGCTGAAGTTCTCCAAACCTCAGCACCTCCCTCTCCCCATGCCTGCTCTGCAGTCTCAGCTGTACCAATCTCAGGCAGAGCCTTGAGGATAAGAGCTGCAAAGAAGCTGGGCTGCAGCTGGTGGCAGCAGAGCTGGAATAATCAGGGTGCTGGTTTTCCTCCTCTGTAAGCAGTTGTGGGTTTGTGTCTTCTTTCAGCTTTCTAAGACAGGCAGCACATACTATCTTTGGATAGTTTGTCCCTTGGAAAAATGAATCACCATTTTCAATTCCATTGCATTCCCAATGCCTCTGGCAGGACCCAGGAGAGCTCTTCCTCCTTTTTGAACCAGCTGTTATTATGTATTTAATATAACTCTCTTTGAGCAGCAGTCCTCAAACCAGGGTGTGCATGCTATCTTCTGAGTAGAGGGGAGGGGAAAGCCCAACCTACTGAGCCTGAAAGCTGCTTGTTCTGCCCCGTCTTGCTGCTGAGTCCATGAGTGGCTCTATTGGGGGCTGCCTGAAGCTGAATGGTTGTGGCTTCACCTCTGAGCTACTCCCCTCCCACAGCCACTTCTGTAGCAGGACTTCGCTGTGCCCAGGACCCCACACTCCACACCTAAGAAGGGCTTGGGTAGAACAAAGTGTACAAAGCGCTTTCTCTTTGAAGAGCACAGCTGAAGGGCCACAGGCTTCTGCCTTACCAACTACATGAGGGTTTCACGTGTCAGACAAGGGTAAACACTAGGGATTGGCACAGCTGCAGTCCTCTAGCATTTTTAGTCCACCTTTACCACACTCACGGCTTCCTGAAGTATCTTTTTTTTTGTAATCTCCAAATCATCCTTGTCACAGCAGATGTTAGTAGTGAAACATGTGTGCAGAGACTGGATTTACCCATGCAGCACTGGCTCTGGCCTCTGCTGTCACCCCTGCCGAATCCAGATCCTTGGAAAGCACCTCCCTCCCCACCCCACTCAGTACACACAGAGCTTGTACTGAAGGCTTTGTGCTGCAAGGGTGGCCCTCTGGAGGACACTCGAAGTCAGGGGACTATGAGTGTACCATGAGGGGACATAGGGGGATGGCTTTAAATTGAAACGGAGTAGGTTACAATTGGATATTAGGAAGAACTTCTTTACTCTGAGGGTGGTGAGGCACTAGAACAGGATGCACAGAGAAGTTGTGGATGCCCCATCCCTGTAAAGTGTTTAAGGCCATGTTGGATGGAGCTTTGAGCAAACTTGTTTTGCGGAAGATGTCCCTGTCCATGGCAGGGGGGTTGGAATGAGATGATCTTTAAAGTCTCTTCTAACACAAACCATTCTATGATTCTGTGAGAGCCCATGAGCTACAGGCCAGTGCAGCATTCTCCCAGTGCTGGAGAGTTGTGAGGGCAGGTCCCTCCCGCAAGACAGGGCTGAGCTGAGACACGAGGGTCTGAGACCCCCTGCAGCTTCCCTCCCGTGTCAGTGGAAACCCAAACTATGAAGAAAGGCAAAAGAGCAAAATACTGAGCTTCTTCTGCTGGAGCACCTGCAGGAGAGGAAGCAAGAACAGGGACACGATGGAGCCCAGGCTGGTGAGTTTTGTAACTGGGGGGCCAGAAAGGCCTCCAGAGGAAGCAAATGGCCTGATGTCCAAACCCTCTTGCCAGTGCCCGGGCTCAAACTGCCTGGCTGTCCTGTGAAGAAAGGGCTTCTGGTGGCCAGTCAGCATTTGTGCGGGATAGCAGCCTGTTCACACCAGTGTTGTTTTGAACACTGGTTCATGCCTCAGCTAGAGCTTAAAGCCCTCAGTGCCTCCAGCTCCCTCTGTGTAGGGGGCATTGCCTTCATTTTCATTCCCTGAAAAGAGAAATTAAGACATCCCTAAATGTACCCCCCGAGTATGGGGAGTTCAAGCTCCTCCAAACTGCCTCTGGGATATCCTGAGCGTACCTCAGGATAAACACTCTTTCTTCCACCATGACCTTGTTTTTAGTGGACACGGGACCTGGCAAAGTCAAGAGGGAATCATCCCTGAGGAAGACTTGAATGCAGGAAAATTGGCTCACTGCTATTTACATCACAGGGCAAACAGGTGGGAAGGGTTTTTGGTGGCTGTCAAGTGGGGTCAGTTTGAATCGATGACTAACAGGTGAAAATTTAGATGGCTGCTTGTGGCCCTCTGGGCGAGCCTGTCCTCTCCCCACCATGCAGCCAGACACAGTGACGGTGCTTACCACTGCAGTGCTTCTCAACCAGCACAGAGATTTATCTGACAGGGATGATGTATCTCTTTTTTAAGTAACTGAAAATATAAAGAATGGGGATGAGGGCATGGAAAGATTCCAAACTAGTACTGTCGCACTTCTTGTAGATTATACCAGTAATAGCTTGAATTATTTCGCAAGGTTTCTTTTGAGCAGGAATTTGGAGAAAAAAAAACCTGCTAGTTCTGCAAGGGATCATTTTAAGCAGTGGCTGGGCATTTTGCATTGTCCAAAAACTGGTTTATGATTGAAAAAAATAAAATGACAGCACTACAAATAATTCCTTTTAATGACTTTCCCTTTTGAAAGGTGTTTTCTGATGTTGCTATTTTGAAAAGAACAGTGCTGCCTGCTCACTCTGACCACCAGATGGCTGTGGTCCCTCGCACACCCTCGCACAACGCAAATGCAGAGGACAACCTCTCCCTTCTCAGTGACCTGCTTAGCAGGCTCTACCACCCCTGGGAACAAAAACAAAACTAAGTTTTTCCTTACTGTAAGTGTTGTGCTGCAACTGTCAGCCCAGTGAGGACTCGCAAAGTGACTGCTCCAGAACAGACATTCACGTGCTGCAACTGCACGGGGGACAGGAAGAAGTGCTTGTGTTCTGTCTAAACATCCATTAGTAACCACACTGGGAACAGGATCTTGACCTGGACAGATATTTTGCATGACCCAGAAGAGTTGTTGCTATGCAAGATTAAGAAAGCCATAACTTCCTTGTACTGGGCTAAAGTTGCTCCACATCTCTGAAGATTAAATACATGCTCAATGTCCATGAGAATTTCCAGTGATGTTTGGGTACTGTGATACCTGCCATACCATCACTGCATTCATAGAGACCAAAATTTTCATGCTTCTCTTTCAGCAACCACTAACCTCCAAATACTATATGACTCTTTTTAAATGGCAGTTAACAAAAACATATCCTGTTTTCCCACAGAATTGTCTCACAATTCACCACGGAAGTGTCCCGAGCTAGTACACTGGGAAAGCTGTTCTCCATTCCACTGACTTTCATGTTGCTCTGCCATGTCAAAACTTCCTCAAAGTTTATTTTGGATAACAAAATTCCCCCTTCCTTCACAAAACGAGAATAAAGCCACTTCCCCTTCCCTTCAGATTACTGTGGTGTTAGTGGTGCTGCTTAGGGCAGATGAATTTGTTGGGAAGGGACTTATGGTGGGAGCCCAGTGGGCATTAGAGAGGTGGGTTGTGAGGAAGGAAAACATTTCTGTAGGTAACTCATTTTTACCTGCGTAGGGGGCATAAGCAAACAAAAGCACAAGAAGAGACATAAGAAATGAAGAAAAAAAAAGGGGTGGGGGAGGGGGAGAAGGGTAGGAAAACCTGTAAATATATAGGGAGAAAATAGGTGCTCCGGTGCTCTGGAGCAAGGGAATGGAGGTGGTCATTGACCAGTGGTCACCAGTGCAACACAAGGAGTTGTACTGCAGCCAGTCTAGGGGTTTTTTCTGTTTCTCCTGAAGATACTTCAAAAACCACACAGACAGAGGTGACCTCTTGAACCAAGGTGATACCAGGGTGTTTGGTAGCCCTGAGGAGGTTTCTCATTGACTCGCCTGCTCTACCCTGGATTTTAGGGTACCCAGAGCATCTTGTCTGGAGCCCAGAGCTCTGACACGTGTTGGGTGAACAAGTGTCCTGGTTGCTTTGTGTCATTGACCAGCAAAACCTGAGCAAGGGAACAGGGACTGTGCGGCACAGGCTCCCAAGCAACAGCTTCCTCTTCTTTATCCACCACCATCATTGCAAAATCTTGTGGGCTTGGGACTTCTTAAGGGGGCAGATTTTCTTACCCTTCCAGCCAGGTTGCCAGGAATCAGAGGGTTGGAGGCAGGTGAGGGTGGACAAGATCACTCCTGTGAGTACAGTTTTGCTGCAGTGCTGTCTCCAGCAGCCTTTCTGTGGGGCTGGACCTTGGTCCGTCCCAGGAGCCCCTGGTCAGGGTGTGCAGGAGTGTTTCACTCTGCAACAATGAGGCTGGGAGCTCAGCTCTGGCAAGGAAACCCCCAGAGAGCAGGGACTTTCTCAGGGGGATCAGTAAGTCCCTCCCAGCACAGAAAAGCTGCATGTGCCGATACCCAGGCACTGTGTTTTCCTGGCCAACCTCGGCAGAAAGTTGTGGATCAGGCACAAAGCAAATTTGACGGTGGGGTGAGGCAAGGACACGGCTTTTCTGCGGCTTTAGGGGAGTCTCCTTCACCAGCACAGAGTGGTAGGAAAATCTGTGTTTAGAAAATTGCTGTGAGGTACTTCAGTGGTATTTTTAGCTCCTTGACCAAAAAAAAAAAAAACCAAAAAACTTAAATACCAGATCAGTCTGGTGGGAGATAGGTGCCAATTTCTCTGAGCTCTTTTGCAGAGCTTTAATCCAAAGGGGGGAGGGGGGGGGGAAGAAAAAAAAAAAGAGAAAAGAAAAATAGCCAGAGTGTGGGTGACCTTCTGCCAGTAGTGCCCCTCTGCCCACCTCTGCCACCTCCAGGCAGGGACGTGTTTCGTGCAGCGATGCACACCATCAACCACCAGCTCCAGCAAAGTGATAAGGGGGTGGCTCACCCCACCACAGGCACCTTCAATCTCACCACTTGTGAAGCACCTTTGGCCTCACTCAGTGCCAAGCACCTTTGGTCCCTCCCAGCCTATGCCAGACCTCACTTGGCAGCTGAACATTTAAATTCAAACCCTACGTTTCCTCGGTGCTCTTGTTAATGTTTATTTAGCTAAAGAGCTGCACCCACGGCCCTGAGGTCCTGCTGTGCCAAACACCGCTCAGGAGAAGGGGATCTCTGCCAAACAGAGCCAACAGCCCTGACTCCTTGGTGCCTGGGATGCTAGGGATGGCTTCCCTAAAAAAGGGGGATGGTCTTGCTCTTTTGCAGTAGCAGCTGCAGTCCGTGGTGCACAGCACTCTACAATGCTGAGCCCACTCTTCTCCTAAACCAAGAGCTCTGAAGAAACATCTCCCCTTTCTAACCCTTCTTTTGTTTATTTCTCCTTGTCAGCATGTAGCTGTAACCCTCCCAAAACAGACAGCAGCTCAGTGGGGTAAGTACAGTCTTGCCTTCCTGCCCTGGAGCTATCTTTGTTAATGACTGAAGGAAAAGATAGGGGGAAGGAGGGGACACGGGCTATGCCACAGACACCCTATGTGGCCTTGAATATGTCGCTTAAATTTGGCACATCCTACATGCCAGCCTCTAAAATAAACTCATCCCCACACATTGTTCCTGGGTTTGCTGTTTTCCACCAGCAAAGGTGAAAGCTGGGTGCCTATCCAGCACCCCAGAGAACAGTGTTCCCATGCCTTGATTCCCCCCTGTATGCAGCAGGAACTGTCCTGGTCCCAGAGCAGATGGCCACAACATCTTCCATGTCCCCAGGTCAGAGAGGTGTGCAGCTTTCCCAGCCTGGGACACCTGCTTTTCCAACCTTTCCCAGCCCACCTGGAGCAGCTCTGGGAAGCACAGCTGAAGGGGAAACATTTTGCGGCTGCCAGTGACACCCCACAGTCCGTCAGGACTCCTCACTCTTGCATGAGCCCCAAAACCCACAGCCTTCCTCCCGCTAATGCTGATTTGCCCTTTCCCCAGCGTGGGCATCTTGCTGAGTCAGGGTCAGACCAGGACACCACGTACTGCTGAGTAAAGGTTTTGGGCTGTGGTGGAGGGGCTCTTTTGCTGAGTCACAGTGGAACAAGGTCCACGTGAGGCTGTTTATTACAGGCGGTTCCTGTGAGCCGCCCTGAGATTGCAGCTGCTGCTTTTGGCTCTGATCCTGCTTCTCGGGACAGTTGGAGAAATCTCCAGAAACAGCCTCAGCTTTCTGTGGCTCAACATGTCTCCTTTATTCAGGGGCAGGAAACCACATACGAGTGGTTTGGAAACCTTGAAGGGGGGGGTATTTGGGTCTCACTTTCTGTGCAAAACTTGGCTCCCAGCTCTAGTTCCTCCCTCTCCTGAAAAAGGGGTGTGAGCAGTATGGTACAAGGTCCTCCTTGATGCCTACGTGTGATTTTTCAAATCCAATGTTTCACAGTTCGTTCTATCTTGCAGTCAGTGTACACTTTGTTTTACATGGTTGTAGTGCTGAAACAAAGGAGGCAGCAGTGACTGAAACATTTGCACAAATGGGATTTTTATTTGCTAACTCTGCCCCGCTCCCTTCAACACCTCTTTTTGGCTCCAAAGCACACACCCAGCAGGGCACAGGGTCAGTGAAGCAGGGCACAAGACTTTAAGAAGCATGGTGGGCTCAATGCATCGTCCCCCAGAGTTTCAGCCCAGTGTACCCATAACCTGGAGACCTGCTGCATGCTTTAAGTCCTGCCTGATTCTGGTCCGGCTCATGCCTTGCAGGGGACTTGCTCTTTTCTCCCTCCTCCTCCCCACTGTTTCCTGACAGCCTAGAGCTCTCTCCTTGTTCAAAGCCATGTGCTGGAGACACCCATGTGATGCAGCACACATATATCCATATGTCTATAAAAATATGTGCTGTAATCTGCATTTCCTATTTTTATCATGCTGGTTCATTTATCCTGAAAAATACATCTGTACCTCCATCTTCCACCGTGTTGGTCTCTGGGGTTCCCGTGTGTGGGTTTTGCCCAGCACAGACATGCCTGTCTATAGGACCCTCCAAAGGTGCTAGTAGTGCCAGCCCCATGGACAGATGCAGTGCCTGAGCTCTCCATGGACACTTCCAGTGCACTGGGCTCCTGAACTCCTTTTTTTCACCTGTATCTTTGACCTAGGTGGGAATTTTGGATGCCAACAGCAGTGAGCACAGTCAGTTCTGCCGGGGCAGGGTTGGGAAAGGCAATCTCCCTTTGGTAAACACAAACTAACCCACAGAATATGCCTGAACACTGCAGCACTGACTCCCTTCTCCAGCAAGTCCTTTTCAGCAGTCATTGCAACCTTTTTTTCCCTGCCGTGACACAGCAAATCCTGGAGACTGAGTCAGCTTTCCAAGAGCAAGCCAGGCAGCTGCATTTTGCTGTGTCACGGTTTGGAAAAGCCCATTAACCCTTCCGAGTTGGCAAAGGCTGGTTTTCCCCACAGAAGCCAAGCTGAGCTGAGCTGCTGGGAGCTGCCTGCCAGCACTACCCACAAGGGACTGAGGAGGGATGGCTTTGTACCTCGTGACTGCCTGTGTAACTAGGCATTTCTGACCATAAATCTACTGGCAGAACAGGCTGTTAATATACAAAGAGGAGAAAATTCCCCAATTCCCTATCCCGGATGGAAACATTGATCCCTCAACAACTTTCTGTTGCTGTTAACCATTCACCTGCCATCTCCTGATTAAGCACTTCCTCAGGGCCTGGGATGTGAAGACAGAGGCTTTTTAGCCCAGTAGGAACTATTACAAATATTTTGCCTGAGGCTACTTTATTCATCTTTGTTAGAAATCTCCTGAGCAGTTTCAATAGTGCCCTCACAAGGAGTAGCCCTGGCACCACTGGAAGAATAGGAGTTGATGGGACTAATGCCAGGCATGATGAAGACCACAGCCCTGACACTTCAGTGATATTCAAGCAAAATCTCCTACTGATCTGGACGTGGGCTGGCCTCTGCTTTTCCAGTGCCCACTGTGATCTGGGAGCCAGTCTGTTCCTTCCACTAAAAGCACGCACCTCCTTCCCCGTTCATCACTTCCGTGTTGACTTCCAAAGTTCTCTTTGAGGAAGAGACAGTCCCTCGCAAATCCCTGCCAGTGCACTGGCCCACTCTATGTCACTGACCTTTCACCCACCACAAAACAACAACAGAGCAGAAGCAATACAAGTCCTCACCACAGAGCACTGGATGGGGCCAGAAATGCCTCAGGGCAGCAACTCGCAAAGATGATGACATCCCACTTTCAGTTCTCCTTCCATCTTACTGCAGGATATTTGGGCCTTTCCGAAGAGCCAGGCCCAGTCTCACAACTGCTCCATCCCAAGAAACCCAGGTCAGTGAGAGATCAGACACCACAAATCAGCTATGTAACATGGCTTTCTTGCCTGCACCTTTGCAAAAGCTTATGGCAGAGGTGAGCTGCATCTCTTGTAACCAGCCCAGGGAAAGGTAAAGTCCCAAGATCCAGAGGAGGTATGCTGGCTCCACGTCCTGGGGCAGTATGGTTACAGGGAACCTACCTGGAATGGTAACATCATGATTCGACACTCTCTCTGTCTTCCCCTCACTCTCATTCACATCTACCCCAATCCTGGATGAAAGGGAGAAGGTTCAATTTGTGCTCCTGCTTCCTATGTCAGAATAGGACTCACTGAAAAGGACAGAAAATGTGGCTTTAAGAAGTTATGCCAGAGGGAAACATTCTTTTTGGGGCTGTCCCTGCGGCAAAATGGCATCAACATTTTCAGGAGGGACTGGCCATGCCACTCTGCGCTCTGCATGTGGACTCCACAAAAGAGCCATCTCTCTGGAGCTTTGTCACTATTGCTTCAAAGATTTAGACATCCTGATAGATTTATTTTAATTTAGAGAAAAGAAGCCAGCCAGCAGCAAGTTGCCTGCAACGGCATGGGGGTAAGAGTGGAACGTGACAGGACAGCATTTAGCTAGTATGCACTGTTCCTTTAAAAGACGAAAGCAAGACAGGAAAAGTCTGGCTGAGTCAGGATGGAAACGCTGAGTAATCCTTCCTGAACACTGCATGCCAGATGTCCACCAGAGTCAAAAAAAAAAAGCATGGAAGCATATGTTCTCCAGGACAGCTTTCTAACCTGCAGCACCCAATCCTGCTGTGACCTGGTGTAGGTGCAGTGACAGGGAGTCAGGTGAGGTACATGGCTTGAACAGCAGCATCCACCAGCAAAACCACAGAGAGAACTGGCTGGGGAGGGCAGATGGACAGCAGATGCCACAGTCCTTCTCCCTCCAATCCAGGCTCTGCCTCCTCACCACCCCCTGCACAACTGTAGCAAGGACTTTCTCACACACACAGCTGCAGGGGAATGGTGGCTCTAAGTGCCTCGCTCTTTGGGTTGAGCACAAAATGTGTCCTTTTCCAAAGTATAGCTAGCCCTGTCCCAGCTAGCCCTGCTTCCAGCATAGCTACAGGTGGAAAAGAAGAGCCCAGCTTTACCTGTTCACTGCTTTATTGACCATCAGTAAAAAAACAGTAGAGCAGACAGCTAGTGGCAGAAACACCTTGTCCAACTCCGTTTTTTCAGATTAGGGAAAATTATTTGCCTTTCAAATTCTCCACAGACCAGACTTTCTCAGTTTCCCCAAGCCTTGTATGATATCTTTTCAGCCCACCAGCTACCTCAGCCTTCTGAGTATCTAGGAGATGGAGTGCTATTCCCCTAAATTACCCTGCACACTGCTGTGGTGAGAACAGGACCCAGGTGTCAAACAAAACAGATGGTACCGTTTCCATGAGCAAGAGAGCATGGAACCAATTTCGCTGTGCATCAGTGCTGGCACACCTGTGCTGGCCCCGTGAAAAGTGACAGGGTTTATTCCCTAGTGCCCAGCACGCACAAGGGCAGTTCTGGCACCTGCAGACCAGAGTTGGTGCCACGGCACCCAGACTATCCCAGGTGTCCATGACTAGTACATCCCCCCGGGGTCCCTGCTGTGCTCCCCCACCTGTAGTGCTGGGCTCCCCATCCCATGGCCCACAATTACTGTGTTACCTGAAAGACTCTCTGAAGATGTGCCCAGCCACAGGAAATAAGATGCTTATACCTGAGTTGTGCTACAGCAGGTGAGACTGAGTGCTGGATTAGCTCTCCAGGCAGGGTGCAGCAAGCACATAGACTGGGGTGTAGGGTGAGGAGGCTGCCGTCCCTGCCCCAGCCTTGTAAATCCACCCTCCTTGTCCAACCCCACTGCCCCCAGGACAACGAGCACCTCTTGCTGCACCTGGGCTCTGCCTGCCATGGGCAGTGCACTGAAAGGGTTACAGAGCCAGGCACCCTCGAAGGAGAAGTTGCTGGACATCCTCTTGTTTTGTGCTTAGTTATCAAGATGCATCAGGTGACTTCCTTCTGGTCCCTGGGGGCTGCAGGCCAGGAGGGGGTGACAGCCCGGCTGGGAAGGGAAGTGCTGCTGTGTTGCAAGAAGTTTGTGCTCACACTGAGGTCAGCGTTCAGCTGCTCACGTGGCCAGGCGGTATAAAGCTGGATGCGGGAGCCGGGCTACCCAGCTCAGACCTTCAGTGTCCTGGGAGCAGAAGGGAAGGAGGGAAGCACGAGCAACAACAGGGAAGGGGAGGAGTGAAACGACGTGGAGAAACATGGAAACTTCCCAGACACACAGCTCCGAAAGGTGAGAGCGGGACGGGAACGAGAGGGAAATGTTTTGCCAGAGGAGCATTGTGTTTCTCCCGTTGCTTTTAGGCAGGCTGTTCCTGTTCCTGCTCTGCAGGGAACGGCTTGCTGCTGCTTTCAGCTCTGGATGGAGTTTGTCAGTCTTCCTCGACCGGGACAGCGTTTGGAAAGCTGGTGCTCCCTGGTTCCCATACACAGCTCTCAGGAATGCTCTGCTCCGTTTTCTGTCATCCCAGGCTCCCCCTTTTTTCCTAGCGAGCTGAGATCCATTTTGCCAGAGGAGAGAGACAGCATTAATATCTGTTTTGGTGTTCGTTTCCAGCATGTCCAAGGACCTGTCAGAACTGTTGAAGGAAGCTACCAAGGAGGTGCATGAGCAAGCTGAGAACACACCATTCATGAAGAATTTCCAGAAGGGGCAGGTGTCACTCCATGAGTTTAAGGTACTTCATAGCATCATTTGCTTGGGGTTGGGATTTCCTCACCAGTTAGATCAGACAGACTGAATGGGGACTAAAGGGGGGAGGATGGAAACAGTACAGGTGAGGAGAATGGAGACAGAACAGCTGTTTGATATCAGCATCTCCTGTGCAAAACATGCTTTTCACCAAACTCCAGCACCCTAAGATCTTACTGGCTCCTCTTACAGAAGGCAGGGCAGGACTGTGCATATCAGGATGGGCAGCCAAACTGAAGCAGGAGAAAAAAGACAAAGAGGTTGATGGGATTAGTGCAATTGCTTTTCTCTTTCTTCATAAATGCCTGCATGTTAATTACTGGCAATGATGTTTAAAAGAGATATAACTGTGCGGATACTTGAGCGGCCAAAATGCCAAAAGAGAGAGAGTATTACATTGGCGACACTGTTGGCAGAGCTAGAAATAATGAGGGAATGGTGAGAAAGTGAAGATGTGGGATCATCTCTGGCACTGAACTTTGCATTGTCACTTGAGTTATACCAGCGCTGAAATCATGAACAATAACTCAAAAGCAGACTGAGTTTGAGCAATCCAAGTCTGCTAACAGGCAGGGGCCTGTTGCTTCTTTCAAGATAAAAGAGAAACATTACCACATATTAGCCTAACTTGGCTAGATACAATTCCTGGGATCTGAGCCACGTGACAAAGCCGTGAGCAAAACCAAAGCAAACACCTGGGCAAGAAATTCCTGAGAGGCTATAGGATGTGACACATGGGCTTGCAAATAACAGCTAGCGATCCAACCTGTGGCTTAATTACTTTGTTGTTGAATTGTTTCTTGGCAAATAAATCCACAAGAGTAGGAAAAGGACTACTTATTTCTGACAGCTGGCATTCAGAATACTTAGCCAAGCATAAATTTAATCTCAGGTGCTGACTCCCTGCTGCTAGAAATATGGCATTGGTTAGGCAGTGAACTTTGAGACAGGCTGGCGAGAGTGTAAAAAGTCAGGCCTTCAGGAATACAGCTTAGTTCCTCAGAAGAGTTTTATATGTCGTTGGGGAAGTGAGATAGGACATGGGTTTTAAAAATTAACAACAGCTTTCAAAAGCCATGTTTCTCATTAAACCACTACCTGCCTTTGAAAACAACCAGTTGACCTATATTCTTGCCTACTTGGTTAGGCAACGTTCCCGTATTTTGTTTCTTTTCCAGTAAGCTGGGCAGCAGGTTGTTGTTTAAAAACCTCTATTTTTGTTTACTCTCTTGGCAAACCTATATATCTGCCCTGCTACCTGACTCTCCAGATGGTGAATATTTGTTTCCACAACTAAGTCACTGCCCATGTGCTTATCAAAGTCCTATTTGCTGGCACAGAGGGGAAAAGTTGAAATGGCAACTCTTTCCCTGCAGAGCTGACTGCTTTCTGAGAGAGTAAACTGGTGTCCCTCCTGTGAGCAGCGTAATCTCCCCTACCCAAACCTGACTCACCTGTACTGCAATACCTTCATCTTTTACCCTTTGCTGCTGGCAAGGCATCCCAGCGTAAGGAAGGGGTGGTGTAGATATAACAGCCTCTGAAAACAGAATGCCTGGTGAAGGAAAGAACACAGCTAGATTTGTCTTAGACCACGTGGAAAAGCTGGCAGATAGAAGAAAGTATCACGTAAGCTGGGAAAAACAACAATAACAATGGTTTCAAAATAAAGGAGAACACAGGCTCACAGCGCTCCTTCACAAAGGCATCTTTCAGAGGCAGGCTGTGTTTCCAGCTCCCTTTTATCTTGTCTCCCTGGGACAACCCAGGAGGCAACCCCACTTGCATGCCTGAATGAGCAGAGTGGTGGTGCCTCAGTTCTTCCCAGGATGGTGGGATGCCAACAGGATGAATATGGTGAAAAATAAACAGCGTGTGTCATCATCTCACAAGGCCCCACAAAGGGAAGCCACATTTTGAAGCATTCAAATTTGAACAATGCACCAGAAAATGTACCTTTGGGAATACTCTCTCTATTGACTAAGAGAATGAGACTGGACCAGGAATGATTAAACAGGGCTCAGTTTACATTAAATCAAGCTGCAAGGTCTTTAACATGAAGGCAAAGGCAGTGACTTTGAAAACAAGTAAGACCAATATCTGCCAGAAAGGGCGTACCTGATTGCTGCCTCAAGCAGAAGGCAAAGAGCTAAACAGTGGCTGCCTGCACCTTGCAACTCTGTTTTCCAAGTGGGAAATTTGCAACACCACATATGTGCATGACTCACATTGGGTGTGCCCATGAGTACCTTTTTTGTTAGTAGGATTTGTCCCACGAACTTGAAGGAGACAGACAGATGCACCTGGAGTTAATCCTCTTTCTTCTCTTTCAGCTGGTTACAGCATCCTTGTACTTCATCTACTCTGCTCTGGAGGAAGAGATTGAACGTAACAAGAACAATCCAGTTTATGCCCCTGTCTATTTTCCGGCGGAGCTGCACCGGAAAGCTGCCCTGGAGGAAGACTTGGAGTACTTCTATGGCAGCAACTGGAGGGAAGAGATCCCATGTCCCGAGGCTACTCGGAAATACGCTGAGAGGCTCCACTACATAGGCAAGAACCACCCAGAGCTCCTGGTGGCCCATGCCTACACCCGGTATTTGGGAGACCTGTCTGGGGGGCAGGTGCTGAAAAAAATTGCCCAAAAGGCCCTCCAGCTGCCCAGCACTGGAGAAGGGCTGGCTTTTTTCACCTTTGATGGAGTCTCCAATGCCACCAAGTTCAAGCAGCTCTATCGCTCCCGCATGAATGCTCTCGAGATGGACCTTGCCACTAAGAAAAGAGTCGTGGAGGAGGCCAAGAAAGCATTCCTGCTAAATATACAGGTGAGTACACAACCATCCAGCCCTGCCAGCCCACACCCTCTCTCAAACAAAATAGCTAGAGGGGAAATGCAAAGCCAGTATTTCTTCTGGGGAGCTTATGAGAAGTTGTAACTAGCAAGCTAGTCAGAGCTGGATGGCCATGCTTTACTGGGAGCCGAGTGAAGTATGACCTCTGAAAAGCTCTTCTCCCTCCCTTAGTGTTTGAATCCAGCCTCTTCCATGTGCCAGTATCCAGATATGAATGAGGGCTGATACTGGGAGTAGGGATCACCACCTACCTGTCCTACCAATGTAGTAAAGTTCCACAGGTCCCCTGTGGACACTGACCAGGCGCACAGGTACCTTGCTTTCCTTTCCATCAGAAGATGGGCAATCACCTTATCCTTAGCTAAAAGCTTCAGGCAGAACCTGTAAAGCAAACAAGGAGCTTGAAAGACATGATTTAACCCCACAAGCAGCTTATTTTCTATGCAAAATGTGTCAGGACACTGGGACCGAAGGCTTATGTCTTCTTCTAGTTCATAAAATGCCTGGGAAAGGGGCAAGGGGTCCAATGAAAGAAGAAGAGGAGGCCACATAATGAGACAGTGTTTCTTCTTCTCAGGTGTTTGAGGCACTGCAGGAGCTGGTGTCTAAGGGCCAGAAGAATGGTCATCCTGTGCAGCCAAAGGCAGAACTGCTTCGCACAAGGAATGTCAACAAATCACATGAGCACGGTAAGACACTTCTAAGGGCAGGTGCTTAACATTGCCCCTTCATTTCCTTCAGCTCCCTTCCTCTGTTCTTGTTTTTAAAAGCCACCGAGAAATGAGCATGAGGTGCTTGCCCCATGTCTTCTCCATCCATCAGCAGGTAGTGGAAGGAGAGGCACTGGTGTGTGCAAAGCTTCTTCTAGGCATAACAGAGGGTGACACATATGGGCTCTCCAGAAAAAGACTCCCCTCTCCACCTCTTAGACTTCAACAAATGTAAGGTTCATTCACCACAGGGAAAGCTGTCCTTGAGTTCACAGAAGCAAAGGCATCAACTTTGGGCTCAGCAGATCAGCTGTGGTTCTGTGATGCTCACAGAAGGCTCTTCCAGACACACAATCCTATCCAGTGGCCTGTCCCTTTGGACTACATTTTCCTGCCTTCCAGAAGTATTTGCTGAAAACACTCCAGAGAGCGTGCCGGGTTTCTAGTGAGCGTTATTCTGGATGGTGAAATGTAAACAGCTTGTGAGGGTTGTAACTGAGTGAGGAGCAAGCTCAGGTGTTTACAGAGGAGAGTGGCTTCCCTGATGACATACAAGTCAAATAAAAAACCCTTTTTTATCTAACCATTCTGAAATTAAGAGGGAGATTTTTTTCAGTGCACGCTGGTTTGAACCACAGTTTTCCTATGACAAAGAATGAGAAGCAAACCTCACCTTGTGCATCTCCCAATAATGCAGCTTAAAGCAACTTTTTTGAGAAAGGCACTAGAAATTCTCTGTTCTTGTCCCAGCACAGTCATAAAAGTAGAATTTTCAGAAAAGTTTGGTATTGAATGATGAACCTCATCCTGAAATTGTATTGGGAAAACTGTCTGGAGTGCTGAGGACTCTTTAAGGTTATTAGACACCTAATTAATTAATGAGAAGTAGGAGACAAAATGCCTTTTAAATTTCTGGCTTAAGTATTTGGCTGTTTTCTGCACAAATCAGGAGTTTGATGGATCTGGGCGGTGCATTTATAAAACTGTAAGGAGTCAGAGGAAGAGGCTGGTACTCACATTCAGGCAGAGGGGTTGTGACTTGACAACCCCAGCAAGGTCTGCTCTGGCACTGTGGAGAGCAAGTGTGCCATGCCAGCAACTTCTTGTCTCAACCTCTTCTCACTTACCTTTATTTTCTTTTTCTCTCTATTTGATCTAGGTCCAGCACACGGGAAAGAAAGTGAGAGGACAAACAGGAAAAACACAAACGTGACACCCACCACTTCCCTGGTGCGCTGGATCCTGGCACTCAGCTTCCTAGCCATGACAGTGGCCGTGGGCTTATTTGCCATGTGAAAGAGCAGGATCTTCACCTTCTCTCTGTGCCTTCCCTCGCCCTGAACTAATCCACCTTCCCCAGTTCTTTTGAGAGAAATTCCCCCTGACTGGGTACTGTGATCTTGGCTCTGCCACTAATATCAGGAGACTTTTCTCCCCAGAAATCAAAGACAGTGCTGTAAGGGGGTTCAGGCAAAGTCTCTCCCGTGCTTGGTGTGAGCTCTTCTCAGAGACTAACTTTATCACCAAAAACTAGGGTAGAAAAGGCTAAAAATGACAGCCAAGCGTTGTTATTGCTTTATAGAGTGCCTACAAAAATCCTACAGGATCAGAAACACAGCTTCGACATCTGTCTTTCCTCAGAAATATGAAGGTCCTTGGAGCTCTGTTTGCTCAGTTTTTTTATACTTGTAGACAATACTGTGATCACTTTCTGTGGAGCCACATGGCTCCTGTGGGTTACAGACTGGTTTATATGACACTAGTGGGTATTTGTTAATTCTTTTTCCAATCATTTTTTGTTTTTGAAAAGCAGAAGATGGTTGTTGAAGATCCAGTGTCATTCTTGTCTGGTTATATAATTTATACACATAATAAACTTCAAAGTAAAGTCTTCAGGCCTGGCGTTTCCTATTATTAAAGCCTTACCCAGGGAGAAAGGAGGTGTCGTTCTTCCACCCGACTTTCTGTCTTTTGGAGCTGCTGCCTCCACGGACATGACAATAGACGGAAGTGGGAGCTATCATCAGAGCCAGACTCTGCTCCCACTCAGTGCTAACAATAACCTGTTATAAGCTGGGGCAGGTTTCTTCAGCTCCTACACATTGCTCTCTATTTCTAGAAATGGCACAAAATTCTGGGAGCGTACAAAATATTTTTAAGGGGTGGAAGCGATATGTAAGAGCTGCTATTCCATTACAAACAAAAGGTGATGGGACCCTCAGCCGGTCAAAACCAGGACAGCTCCGTTACCTGACTGCCTTTACGAGAGCTTCAGCATGAATCAGAACGGCAAGTATGTTTTCACCACCCAAAAATTAGATGCATCCTAGGTTTTCATTAAGGCGGCTAAATGGGAGACATGAGGATACCCTCACCTGAGTAACAAACCAGCTTACTCCCAGGACTTGGCACACATATGCCACTGCTAAAGACACTCCAAACCACAGCACTGCTGGAGCAGACTATGCACACAGCTTGCTTTCCCTGCCTGTTACTGAGGCAGATCTGGGGGGATAGCTTTGTTGCCAGCCATAGGCCCTGTCTGCTTCAGAAGTTCTTCCTACACAGGAGAGGCTGCAGTTCAGGTGTGGCCAGGTACTGAACTGTTATGTACCACCTCAGAGTCCCTTCCTCTCTTTCCACCAGAAAGCCTCTCTGATAAATGTGTCTCCATGATGCTGTCTGTTCTGGCTGTGACCTTAATCTCAAAGACACGTGTTCCTACTGATCTGTTTTAACAACCAGCATTGAACCTACTCAAAGAACAAGATTCAGAAGGCAGAGCCTGCTGAGAATGAGCAGTGGGAAAAATGGACTGTCATTATTCTTGGGCTCTTATCTACCCTATATCCCTTCCACAATCCCCTTCAATAATTTTCTCTTTGGGCCCACATGCCAATCCTGGTAGAAAAAATTAGTTAATTCCTGGAAAAGGTAGATGTTTGAAAAGCAGGAATATGAGGCTTGATTGCTATTCAAATACCAGAACTTGTTCATTCAGGTTTATGTTAAATTCTACCTATTCAGTCCCCCTAAGCCACCTCAACCAGCCAGCCCAGATCATTATGTTCATTCAACCATGCTGAGGTAACTAAGATCCCAAACAGGCAAAAAAATGCCCATGAGCTCAGAGACACACTGAACCACACTCAGCCCTTCTCCGCTGCCCAGAGGTCCTGACTGTGACCTGACCCCAAAGTTAGAAAATACGGATTCCCACTGACACCATTCCCTGCCTGCTCATGGCAGGAGAAAAGATGGTCCTTTGGGTATCTCACAGCCAATGTGTGATCATACACTGAAAGACTCCAGATTGAGCCTAAGACCTTCAGAGGTGTGAGAAACAAAGTCTCGAGTTATGATAAGTTTCAAATAAGAGTTTATTATATGGAAAAAGAAAGCAGCATACTGGGACGCAGTGAGGAGTCTTCACTCCAAAAACTCTGTGCCCCTGATACAGCATTTGACTAAAATTTATTCTAGCTATTTCGTGTATATTCATTACATCATATACATATACATTTCACACTATTATGTTAAGAATCTAACATATGTTTATTTTCACACTTAAAGCTACGTTGTTATCTCTACAACAGTGATAGTTTCCCTATAATTCATACATTCTCAGACGACAAGGCGCCCAAGAGGATTATTGACTCAACTTAAGTTTATCATAATTCAATTCTAGGAGAACAGGGGTGGTTTATAGCTTATGATCTGATAACTTTAACAAATGGCCTCCTTTGTTTCTTCATGGGGGTGCAATTCAGTTTTTCACAAAAACTTCACATTAAATTTCACAAAATTAAGTTTATTATTTTATGAGGCCCTAATAGTCTATTTGTTTCTTTCACTGACACAAATTATAACCATGTTTACTACAAGAGGTGAAGACTGAAGCGTTTCTTGTACTCTTCTATGATCTTTATGAATACATCTGTTTTCTCTGCAACAACGAGACGGTGTTTATTTGAAACCTCCCTTGCAATGCCCTATGCTTCCCAGCTCCCTCATCATTTAGGATGCGCACCACCACGTGTTTGAAGGGCCAAAACGCGCACCACTGCCCTGCCGGCCTTCCCCCCAAAGTCACTACTAGTCGGAAGAAAGGCACCCCAGAGATCCCTGCAGGGACAAGTCCGAGCTGCCCCAAGAGCCTACAGCCGTAATTAATTCGCGCTATTCCCGGGGGCCCCCAGCGCGCTCCCCTCGCCCGCAATGGTTTCGCCCGCTCCCCCTCCGCCACAATGGTCCCGCCCCCCCGCCATTTTGCCTCCCCCCCCCCCCGCTCCCCGATTTCGCGCCAAACCGCGCGGGGCGGAGCGTCCCAACCAATCAGCGGCGGCGGCGGGGCCACGCGCCCTCTGGTGGGGCGGGGCGGGAGGGCGGCCGGGGCCAATCGCTGGCGGCGCGGGGCTGGCGGGCCAATCGGAGCGCGCGGGGGCGGTGCGCGCCCTGCACTCATTCTGCTTCCGCCGCGCGCCGCTTTTGCCGCGAAAAAGTTGTTGTCGGGTTCCAGGGCGGCGAGGTGCGGGACGGGAACGGGAACGGGAACGGGAACGGGGACGGGGACGGGAACGGGAACGGGAACAGGGAGGGAACGTGGAGGGGACACGGGCAGCATGGGTGGGAACGGGAAGGGAACGGGGAGGGGACACAGGGAACGGGGATGGGAACGGGAACGGAACGGGAACGGAACGGGAACGGGAACGGGAACGGGACGGGGAGGGAACGGGAACGGGAACGGAACGGGAATGGAATGGGAACGGGAACGCGACGGGGAGAGGGCGCAGGGAACGTGGGTGGGAACAGGAAGGGAACGTGGCGGGGACACAGGGAACAGGAAGGGAACGGGAAGGGAATGTGGCAGGGACACGGGAAACAGGAAGGGAACGGGAAGGGAACGTGGAGGGGACACGGGGAATGGGAAGGGAACAGGAAGGGAACGTGGAGGGGGAACGGGAAGGGAACGTGGAGGGGACACAGGGAATGGGAAGGGAACAGGAAGGGAACATGGAGGGGACGCGGGGAACGGGAAGGGAACAGGAAGGGAATGTGGAGGGGGAACGGGAAGGGAACGGGAAGGGAACATGGAGGGGACATGGGGAATGTGGGTGGGAACGGGAAGGGAACGTGGTAGGGACGCGGGGAACGGGAAGGGAATGGGAAGGGAACGTGGAGGGGACACGGGGAACGGGAAGGGAACGGGAAGGGAATGTGGAGGGGACGCAGGGAATGGGAAGGGAATGTGGAGGGGACACAGGGAATGTGGAGGGGACACGGGGAACGTGGGTGGGAACGAGAGGAAGGTGGAAAGGGACAAGGGGAAGGCGGAAGGGGACAAGGAGGATGTGCGTGGGAACATGGGGAACACATTGGGAATGAGAAGGGGGAAAGGAACGAGGGGAAGGTGGAAAAGAACAAGGAGAACATGGGTTGGAACAAGGAGAACGTGGAGCTGACACCGCCCATCCCACCCCATGGAGTCATGGAATCCACGTCCCGAGCTGGGAGGGGCCCACAGGGATCATGGAGTTACTCCTGGACATCCCAACGATCCCACCGTGTCCAAACGCTCCCGGAGCTCCGGCGAGGGAGAACACGGAGCTGACACCGCCCAAACCTCTCCACCTTCCCTGTCTGGTTTTCCCACCTCCCGCTATCCCAGGGGATCCAACCCGGCCTGGGACATTCCCAGGGATCCAGGGGCAGCCACAGCTTCCCTGGGAATTCCAGC
>JAWMRA010000041.1:50441936-50688722 GCA_035584735.1 Pseudotriccus pelzelni | reverse complement strand
GGGCTCAGTTCCGCGCACACTGTGTCTCACCTAAAAAATCCAATGCGCAGGCTTGAAGGCGTAAAGACCTTCCCCGGATCTTCGTTCGCGAAGACTGGCCATAAAAATAAAAAATCTCAACCTCTGACTGCATTGTTCCCTCCATGGGAAAACAAAGCTAACGCAGTAGCCCACCAAACAATGAATCACTCCCTGTTCTCTACTTAATGTCTGTATTTGTGTGTCTGCACACCCTCTGGTGCGTCACAGTTGTTTAGTCCGAGGTTTGGGACGAGGCAATAGCCTTGCTCTTTACCCAGCACGTCTGCATGTGCTGAGAGCTTTTCATGGAGGTTCTTGTGTTTCCTCCAGCAGCTCCAGGTTTTGCAGTGCCAGGGCTACTTTGTCTTTCAGCTGGAGCAGTGGGCTCCTGGGTGCTGCCACAGCTGATGTGCTGTCCCTTTCCTTGCCCTGCATGCCACTAGGTGTACACCTCGGGAAAAGGCAGCAGTGCTGCCGGCTTGACAGCCTCAGTGGTCCGCGACCCTTCCTCGAGGAATTTCTTCATGGAGGGAGGAGCCATGGTGCTGGCAGACGGAGGAGTGGTGTGCATCGATGAGTTCGACAAGGTACCCACGGAGCTGCCTGTGCAGGAGTGGAAAAGACAGCCCTTGGGGATGCCAGCTTCTCCCAGGAGAGCCCAGAGCTGCAGAAAAAAAGGGCAACTCTCCTGAGAGTGCCTCACTTTCTTTTGGGGGAGGTCAGGGGGGTGGGGCTGCAGGAGAATTTACTTACATCCTGCACTCTTGAGAAGAGGTCCTCAAAGAGGACCTCTTTATTGGGGGTCACACATGTGTAGCTGAGGTCTGGAAGAGGTGACTGATGGTGACTTCTTTTCCCCTTGTCTGCTTTCTCCCACCTTGGATGAGAAGATGCGGGAGGATGACCGTGTGGCCATCCATGAGGCGATGGAGCAGCAGACCATCTCCATTGCAAAGGTGAGCTGTGGATTCATGTTGGCCTGGAGTGTGAGTCTGAGACCCCAGCGAGCAGTGGTCACTCATCTTTTGCCAGAACTGCCCATTTCGAAGTCTAGGCAAGAGATATTGATGGTTGCTGGTTTCTCTGATCCAAGACCAGTCAGCCCTGCTTGTAGGCTTTGGATTGTCTTCTCCTGGGCAGACTGAACTTCAGCAGGACTAAAACAAGCTCCCTCTGCTCTGCCAGTCCTTTACTCTAGATTTATTAGTTCTGCTGATGTCCCTATGTCACAGCCTGATGTCACTTTTTCTTCCCACTGCTCTTCACCCCCTCAGAAGATCTACAGAAACTGTCTGACATCCTGGTGCCAGGTCCTTTCTCAAGTCAGAGTTTCTCTTCATTTCTGCTGCTTAACCTTTTTCTGTAGTACCTCTGCTGACTCCCAGTTGCTCTGGCTCGCCCCTTAGCTTTTTAGTCTCCGGAAAGAGCACCCACCATGGCTTTACCTTGCTGGTTGCCGTTGTGCTGCTACCTCCAAACCCATGCCTTGTGCCAGAGCTGCCCAGGAGGACTCAGCCCTGGCTGAGGACCCAGCTTCTGGCTCAGATCGCAAACTTGGGGTGGGGTCTTGTGTGTCAGTGCCCTTGACTTGAGGTTTTAAATTAAATCACTCAGTGCTTAAGTCTCAGCTGAAGCCAGTCCTCCAGAAGGATGTGGGTCCAGCCCCACATAGCTCCTGTGCTGAGCCCTCTCCAATGTGAAACCATTAGAGAGCAATGGGGTACTACTTAAGAGGGTTTATTTATATGCAAGTGATTGAGGATGAGTCCTTGCAAACCACTCTGGACCTTTCGCTATGAGTTGATGTCTGCCCTCCCGTGATGTGACACCATCCGTTTCACCTTCCCCCCCACAGGCAGGAATCACAACCACACTCAACTCCCGCTGCTCAGTGCTGGCAGCTGCCAACTCCGTCTTTGGGCGCTGGGACGAGACCAAGGGCGAGGAGAACATTGATTTTATGCCCACCATCCTGTCCCGATTTGACATGATCTTCATCGTCAAGGACGAGCACAATGAGGAGCGAGACATGGTGGGTTGAGGCATGTGGGTGCAGCTGGGATTCCTGGTGCCTCATTTTTTGGGAGGAGGAGGCAGGGAGGTTCCTGCTGCCTGACACACTTCTGTTTTCCTAGACGCTGGCCAAGCACGTGATGTCCTTACATGTGAGTGCCTTGACGCAGACCCAGGCTGTGGAGGGTGAGATCGAGCTGAACAAGCTGAAGAAGCTCATCTCCTTCTGTCGGACGTGAGTGAGACATGACTTTTTTAGCAGCACCTGGGCTGCACAGTGGGAGGCAGTGGTGAGAAGCGAACCATACCGTGGTCTATCTGAGTGACCCTTTTTAAACTCCTGCGTTGAAAAAAGGGATTCCAGAGGAGCTGGCAGTGGTCCAAGGGAGTGAGGGGTGCCCCAGTGGCACTGCCTCCAGCTCCTGTTCCCCCTTGCAGGAAGTGTGGCCCTCGGCTGTCGGCAGCAGCGGCAGAGAAGCTGAAGAACCGCTATGTCCTGATGCGGACTGGCACTCGCCAGCACGAGCAGGAGAGTGATCGCCGCTCCAGCATCCCCATCACCATCCGGTGAGCAACGCACCACAGTCTTTTGGGATTGGGGTGGCATTACTGGGTGCTCGGGCTGGGAGGGAGCCCTGTGTGAACAAGGCAACAATGGAGATGCTGCAGGGGAAGGCAGGAGGTGCCTGCAGTGGGGTAGGTGGGGATGGAAGGGGTTGGGGGAAGGAGGAAGACCTTGGAGCTGCAGTAAAAAACAGGGAAGATCTCCTTTGGCTGCAGGCAGCTGGAGGCCATCGTGCGCATTGCCGAGTCCTTGGCGAAGATGAAGCTTCAGCCCTTTGCCACTGAGGTGGATGTTGAGGAGGCCTTACGGCTCTTCCACGTGTCCACACTTGATGCTGCCATGTCAGGCAACCTGTCAGGTGAGGAGGGAATGCTCTGTGCTGAGGGTTGAAGAGAAATGCTGGGCCTGGAGAGACAAGCTCCCCTCCTAGGATCTGACTGTCAGGGGCAGCTGCTGAACCTCCTCCCTGAGCAGAGGCAAAGCAGTGCTTGTGGCAGCAAGAGGTTATCATGGCTGTGGGGCTGTGCCTCACAGGGAGAGCAATGGCAAATGACACTGAGAATCTCCACCCATGCTGGTCAGTGCAGGGCTGGTGTGTCCCCTTGTGGTCCCAAGAGCAGTCTGGTGCTGGAGATGATTCCCAGAGCTATTAGTCCTCTAACATATTTCACTATGGGGGTGAAGACAATATTTCCTTGGGTACCAGCATGGCATTAAGATTTGAAAAAAGCTCCCAGCAGTCAGTTCTACATTCAGCTGTGTGGAGCTGCACAACCTTTGATGGTGGAGTTGCTTATGGATTCCCGAAAGTGTCTGCGATATGCAGGTGTGGTGGGAAACACAGGAGATGGGGACTCTGGCTTTCAGAGTGACATGGGTGGCACAAGACCTCACACAGCCTCTCCCTCCAGGGGCAGAAGGCTTCACAACACAGGAGGACCAAGAGATGCTGTCCCGCATTGAGAAGCAGCTCAAGCGCCGCTTTGCCATCGGCTCTCAGGTGTCGGAGCACAGCATCGTCCAGGACTTCCTGCGGCAGGTGGGTCAGGGACCTCATGGAGGGCTGGCCTGTGAAACCAGGGACCCCAGGCTGCTGCTGGGGCCTGAAACCCATCCCTCAAAGAGGTGACTGAAGAGCCTTTTGGCCATACCTGCCTTTGAAGTTGTTTGTAGAAATGGTGTGCAGTGTGATTGCAGCGTTTAAAGGGATTTGATCTGCAAAAACCCTGAGGTTTGGGGCTGATTTGGGTAGTTTGGGGTCCTTGAAAGCAGAATAATTTGATTTATGAGACTAGCTGCAGTTAGACGTGAAATAGTGAAAAGGAAAGGGAGCATCAGCATCTGGTGCTACTGGTGTCCCTCTCTCTGGAGTGGCACAGTCGGGCTTTAGCAAAGGTTGCAGGTTCCTGCTGGGCTCCAGTCAGCTATTCCACAGTGGCTCATCTTCCTCTGCTCTTCCCTTTTGCAGAAATACCCAGAACACGCCATCTACAAGGTGCTGCAGCTGATGATGCGGCGCGGGGAGATCCAGCACCGTATGCAGCGCAAAGTCCTCTACCGCATCAAGTGACCTCCCTGTGCCACGCTCCAGGAGGGAACCGCTGCTGCCTGACACCTGCCCACGTGCAGGCAGAGTGACCCAAGAGGGTCACATGCTGCTCTTGGAAGCTGTCCCCTGGGGATCCAAACAGCCTCGGGCCTCCCTCTTGAGCCAGGGTCTGGGGTGGTCAGGGTTTCCCTTCTGTGCTCTGTCTCTGTGCCACGTCAATGTTTCTTTGAACTCCTAAAGCTTTTAGTTTGTATTAAAATAAAAAGTGATATTGGTAGCTCAGGATCTTTGGCCCTGAGGGGCAGAGGCGATGTATGCCCTTGCTGCTTTGGAGGTGGTGCAGGATTTTGGTTGGAAAGCTGTCCCTTGTGCTTGCCCTGTGTTGTGCACTTGCCCCTAGTCAGGACACAGTCCCATGGGCAGCACCAGTAGCCCTGGAGGCAGAAATTTGTTTCTCACTCAGGGTTTAATCGTCTATTAAGGCATAAGTCCTGTTGGCATAGGCTGTCCTGTTGGGCTCAGCACTGCAGGAGGCACTTTACCCAGTTCCTGAGTGCAGTCTGATGCTTTCTGCTAGCCGCAGCAAAGGAAACAGCCTGCTGTTCTCTCCTTTAAAGATGCTCTTTGCTTATCCCTCCTTGCCCTCACCCAGGGCTGCAGCAGGCAAACACCTTACCCTACAGTGTGAAGGGCTGTGTGAAAGTTTTGCTTGAGGGCATGGGCAGAGCATGCATCAGCAAGGATGGGGATGCAGAGTGATGCCCATGAGCCATGTGTTCTACTCCAAGTAGTCTCTGTCACCTCCTTAATATATGTCAGTGGCCTTGGGGAGGATTGTCCTGCTCACCAGGAGCTTTGTCTTTGCACTCCCCTGGGGGGTGCCTGTGTGCAGCTGCTCACCCTTCTGCATTTGCTGCACAGCCTTGCACTTACAAACTTGGCAGGTTTTTATTATTTCTAGCAAAGTAGAGTTCTCTTAAGCGTCCTCCCAGAGACATAAGGTGCAGGTAAGTCTTTGCCCTTGGCAGCTTGTGGTCGGCTGGGGTCCTTTGGAGACAGCACAGTGTTGGGCGAGCAAAGCTGCCGCGGGAGCTGGAGAGGCTGATGCCATGTCTACAAGTGATCTTCAGGCTGAAAAACATCCCAGGAGAGCTTTCATTAGCGAAAGAAATGTTCAGGGCCAGTAGAGGGTACCAGAGCCCTGAGGATGCTGAGCTGTGGAGCTGCATGCGGTCCGCTGCCTCTGTGCTGCCTTGTCCTCCAAGAGGGAAAACGAAGGGGTTCCAAGGGGCTGGGGTGCAAGGTGAACCCAGCCTGACAGCTCTCACACAAGGTCTGGGCCCCACTGTAACCCTTGGGGTTCAGTAACATCTCTCTGCTTCTGTGGGAACATTTTGAAGCGTGCATAGTGCACTCCTTATGAGGATATGGGCTCAGAAATCTGGAGGGGCTGAGTGGTGGTGATCTGGGAAAGACTGGAGGCACATATGAGAAGCAACCTTCAGCTCTTCACTCTCCATTTTTTGGATGGGAAGCAACCTTTGTTGTTGAGGGCTGGAAGGAAGAGGAGGCTGGTCCCAAGGCTCCCAAAGTATAGACAGGGATAGGTCACTAGAAAGCTCACTCCAGTGATTTTACTGCCCTGTGTTTTTGCATGTGCCAAGCACCTCACGGTGCTTCTTGGAGCAAGCAGTGCTGAGGCAAAAGTGGGACCCTTTTTCTGTTTAAAAAAAATAAAAAAAGAGACACCTTTTGTCCCCACAGCACTTCCTAGCTGGAAAAAAATAAGAAAAGAATGCTGCTGCTCCATGGAGAGGATCATCTCAGTGGAGGAGGAATAAGAATGTCAGAACAACAGGGCCGCATCCTCACCTACTTCCCAAAACTGCTAGAGTCTGTTTGAAAATGTCCTGCCCACCACACAGGCTCCTGTGCCCCTGTTCAAGCACGTGCTATTGCAGCATCGGGAGGTGGCTTGTTAAAACAGGGTCAACACAGGCGTGGAGCAGCAGTGGTGTCGTGGCTGTTTTTCTGCCACATGTCGTAGCCCGTGCAGTGCTGCAGAAATGGGTTCTGCCGGTTTCTCAGCCCCTGCCACCTTTCTGCAAGTACCTCTGTCCTTGCTTTGGTGGTGCAGACTGTCTGTGGTTCTCTTTCAGAGGTGCAGCAAGAGCAAAGCGAACAGGGAATTGAGTACGGGATCAGTATAGCCGCAGACTGCTGTTACTACTGGTTTCGGAGGAGGCTGTGACCCTCTGTTCCCAGGCTTGGAAAGTACATCCAGCAATGGGACTGGGTGGGGAGAGAATGTCCTGGGAAGGAGACTGGGGAGGGGAGCACAGTGCAAGGGGCTCTATTTCCATGACCTGCCTTCTTGCCCTCCTTCCCCCCCTTCCTTCCTTCCCTCCCTCAGATATCCCCCCATCCCCATAATCTTTGCTCCATGCCAGAGCATGGATTTGAGCTGCTGACTGCCAGGGGTGGTCATGTGGTGCTCACAGGTTTTAAACAAGCTACCATCTCAAGGTACGTCAAGTTCTGCTGGGTGTTGGCAGGAGCGGAGGTTGGAAATCCTTTTTTTTTTTTTTTCTTTTTTCATGTTGTTTTCATGACATGATGGGGAGCAGAGGTATATTTCTGTGATGGGGATCAGAATGATTGATCTCTTCGTGCTATGAAATGTGTTGATTATATGGTGTGAGGTTATGTAAGTGTACGTACGACTTGAAACAACATTGTTTAGCAACTAATGTATGCAGTGTTATCATAAGAAGCGGAGCTGGGATGTGCGCAACTGGTATTATTTGGAACTTGAGATCATTGATTAGTAATGACTTGTTTTGAACATAGTGCTGCAGATGGAAATTTTGTGAGGAACAGCAGTTTCAGTTGGGTAGATGCTTGGTGATATCTACATGATGAGGGATTGGTAGTTCTCCTGGAGAAGATGACCAGATTTTTCCTCAAATGTTAGCTACTTGATAAAGGACTGTCATCCTCCTGGTGAGGGTGTCTCTTTTTGGTCATCCCCGAAGTTCTGGTGTGCTGAGATTTGGGATAGAGTTCCTGTCCAGTTGTCCTTAGATGACCAAAAATGCTGTTCTCAAATCCAATGCTGAGAGAGTAAAACCAGTCAGCCGCTTACATCTGAGCAGTACAGCGTTCCCTTACCTAGCCTGCCAACCTGACCTTGTCCCTTCCTCACCTCAGTGCTATACCACTGTCATAGGAAGTCCCTTCCCCACCTTTCCCCAACCTTGGCTTGTCTCCTTGGGAAGCACAGCTGGATGAGTGTAACCACCCTAAACCAGGGGGCCACCAAGGATGCTCAGGTGCCTTTGACTCAAAGGTTGGGCTGTTGTAGAAGACACTGACCTCTTGCCACAATGAAGTAGTAACTGAAGAACTTGCAGATTACGTGTAATTATTCATGAGATGTGTTAGTGTGAGTGGACAGGAGTTTCTCACTCCAAAGAGATCAGTCCACTTGGCTTTTGTCACCATTCTCGATGTCCATGGGAGGGCTGAGGCATCAAGAGGTGTGTCTGAGCAAGGTGCTCTGTGTCAGTGCAGGGGAGTGAGCGCTTCCAGACAGAAAGTTGTGTTGTTGCAAGTAAATGTTTAAAAGAAACCAGAGAAGCTGTTCCCTAGTTGCATTTGCATTTGTTTTCTATCTATTGAATACCAAAGGAGGTCAAGGCAACTAGATCATGTAGGCATTTTTTGATATATAATAGGCATCTCAAATCAGGGAGATGTGCATGTCCTTCCTCCCCATGTGCTACACTGCTGTGGAGAAAGGCTTAGGAGAAGGCTTGCTTTGGGTGGCTAATTTTGGGACAGCTTCCCTACATTTGATTTTCCTCTTACATCAAGCTCATCAGAATATTTCTGTGGAATGTCAGTAGAGCTACACTACTGTAAAATCCAGCAAAGCTGAGTCATCACATCTGCACCACTCGGATCTCTTCCATCTCTGTGTAGGATGAGAGCTGTTGCAATGCAGCAAAGTAACCTCTGAGCATGCTGTGAGTGTCACTTCCTCCATAAAATAAAACAAAACTGAACTGCAGAGTCCTGAGGGCTATTGCTCAAGGATGTGAGATAAACACTGGCGGGTGGAATATGCTGATGTGGGCAATGTGAGAAATAATCTGATCTGGTCCACCAAGCACCAAACTCAGATGAAGGAAGCTAGGACTCCTTCCCCCTTTCTGCTGCTGACTTGCTTGACTAGCTGAGCAAGTGACTTCACCTCCTTGCCTGTTCTGGATAATAACCTTTTTGGAGCATGGATCACTTCTTACCATGACTTTTTGTAGTGCCTGGCACAACAGTAGCCCAATCTGAGTTGCAGAGTTTACCTGATGACATAACTAACATTAACACATTCTCAGGCCTCTTCAGCCCTTGCCAGGCTGAGAAATGATCTCCTGGAGGCAAAGAAATTCCCGCGCTTTGCTCTGGACTGTGTCAGAAAAGATAAAGAAACAAAAGAAGACTGTGGTGCAGCAATGCTGTGCTGCCATGGCATCACCCTGCAGAACACCACAAGTGGCTTGGTCTGGGTGCCTGAATGCTCTGCTGGGTGGAGGTGTCTCATGTTGAGTCTCTGGTCCTGGAAGAAGTTTGACTAATAGCCTATACACCCTAATTCTGGGCTAGGTTCCTTCAAAATCCCAAACCACTCATTCTCCCACAGCAGTGACATCCATATGCTCGCTATTGTTCTTCATCCTGTTTTGCCCATTTTGCAATATCCTTTTCTCCTTCCTGCATACCTCTGCTCCAGGTCTCTCCCAGCGATGCCAGGCAGTGCATTTACTCTTCCTGCCCTTCAGTGCACGCCTCATGCCTGCTGCCTCTTCTCATCTGCATGACCATCCCCTCCCATCCCCCTTCCTGGCCGTTATTGTCTGTCCCTGGCCACCTAACAGAATGCCTAGCAAAAGCCTCCCACTTCTGTTTTCAAGCCTGCTGGCTTCACAGGCAGGCAGGGTGTTGGGGTATAACATGCTGGGTCAACTCTCAGCACTGCCTGTTAGGAACAGGACAGCAAGGGGCACGCATCAGAGAACATCCCCTGGACCATCTGCTGCTTCTTGGCCATTCCTCTCTGTTGTGGGTTTGCTCTACTTGGCTACAACCAGAAGCTTTCATCCAGCCAAGATGCTTCTCCTCGTCTCCCCATTATTTTTCTTCACCTTATCTCATCTCGGTTTTTCTTTTCCTAATGCTTTTTTTTCTTCTTCTCAGATTTGTGTGTGGGCAATTTGGCCAGAAATCCCCAGAAATCTGTGGAATTTCCTTTTCTGACTAGGAAAGCCAGGCAACACCAGTTTATAAGCCCTTTGCACCACACATTTTCAGACCCTCAGAACAAAAGCAGGAGCACTATCCTGCTTACCTTGATCACAGTACCCCTGAACTGCTTGCTGAGTGGAAAGCAGGTCTGCCCACAGCTGGCCACACACTGTGTGCTCGTCAGCATCCAGCACCTCTGAGGTATAAATAAGCATCTATAAATAGACAAAGAGGCATCTTTCCTTTCTGGAAATCCTTCACTTGATGGAATCTGTCAGGTTTCAAACTGCACCTGGTACTCTGTGGACTCTGTCACAAGTGATCGTAAAGAGAACCTTCAGTGTTTCACAAGGACTCTGGAGCTAAATGCACGATGTCCAAGATATTATAAGGTTTTTAGAGTGACAGTTGACAACTCACCTAGCATACAGGTAATATCCCTGTCCTAGATCCTTGCACCAGAATAAGATACACATTCAACATTACTAATTATCTTCTATTTGTGTTTTGTAATGTTGCTCAGTACCAGATGCTCAGTCCAGATCTTTTGGCAGCATAGTTGCTGCAATGGGGGAAATGCAATGACTGATTTACCTGGCTTCTCCTGAGCAGACAATTAAAGTAACATCACTACTGCCATACTGCACCAACGTCACTTTACTGAACCCTATTCAGCTGGAAATGCTACTTACAGTAATAGATACATCATATGGGAAGAGAGTGAAGCTTTCCCGGTCTTGAGCTGAACTGAAACTGGAGTTGTTGAGTTCAGAAGACCCCTTTTGGCCCAGCTCACCTTACCTCCTGCATGACACAAGCCTTAGCAGTCTGGCCAAGGAGCCCAGCAATCAAAGAGTTTCACAGACAAAGCGAATCCTTGGCGGCTGCCTTCATTTGATGTGAAAGTGGTTTGTTTTCCAAGGGGCTGGAAAAGTAAGGACTCTAAAATTGCCAAGAAAAAATGATCCCAAAGGGACTCAAGTTTTCCCCGATGAACGCCACCAACTGGTAGGAAGGCAAAGTGCAAAAGCACGGGTATCCACAGCCAAGACCATACAAAACAACAATGTGTGGTCATGCAGAATCTGACAAGACATGTTCACCTGTGTTTCATGTGATCTGCCAGGGGTATTTCTTCAGTGCCTCCTCTGTCACACTGCTTGACGGCTTTCCAAAACCTCAGAGGAGAAACCAGGATTTCTGCTGTTATGTCTCTTGCACTGGAGAAAAGGGTAACATTAGGTCAGAGAATCAGCTCAGAAGGCGAAGCCCAGTGTTCGAGTCAGTTCTCTATGAGAAAAAACAGAAGACCTATTTGTCTGTGGCTCATGCTGCATGCCCCAACTCCAGAGACACACAATTTACAGTCATGACCCCTTCACCTTTCTTGCTCCTCAGAGGATAAAATGGTTTCCTGTTTATTCCAATGGGCAGCTGTTGTATCCACAGGGGAGAGCAGCACTCATGGCTAATATGGCTGATATCCAGACACGTTTTGCAGAAGTTGCTTGTTTGTTTGCTGGGCCATCCAGCAGCTGCTGGAAGTCCTGCCTTTGGGAATAGGATACTCCCAGGCAATTCTCAGATGCTAGAGCATGGGAGAGGACTTGTTCCCCCTGCACTGGGATCAGCAGGCAAGAAAGAAGTCCAGAGGGTTTCTTCAAACTCTGACATGTGCTGAAGTATACCAGGAGCTATAGGGCCTCCTTCATCTTCTCCTCCTGGTTCGTGTGTGCCCCAGAAACATTCTGTATTACCCCTGGGAGAGCAGAGGCAGTTCTCTGCCTTGGGGTCTCATAACCTCAGCTAATGTTGCTAGGCATGGGTTGGGATTGCCAAAGCTATGAAACACCCAGGACCAATCAGGGAAAATCCTTGGAGTCAGTGCCCAGACAAGAGAAGTCTTGAGATGTGGACAATCCCTGGAAATCAACAGACAAATGTTATCACCATGTGAGTCACTCCTCAGGCTGCTTTGGTGGTGACTCGGACAGAAGAAAATGTCCCAGGATGTGGAGGATGCAGCTCCTGGGGGGTTCTCTGCCAAACATACCATCACCATAGGCCATTTTTGGTCTCCTTCATCAACCAGGAAGAGGCAGTTAAAATTGAATGCCCGTGGGAAGGAAGCATCTAAGACAATTAAATGCAGGAGAAAGACAAGGTCTGCTGCCCTCTGTATGTTTCTGTTTTGACATCAAGAATGCTTTTCCTGTTACTTTCCTTCTTTGCATCTGCCTGGCAGGGCTGTGGTGGCCGTTTATGTTTTTAAATGCTACACTGACCCAGATTTGGAACAACAGGCAGGTGGTGATCTAGGCAGTGGGCTTGTATCTGACTCTGCTTATGCAGTCAGCTATGAATTGCTGAAATTGAAAGAAGTCAAAGCCCAATCTCCAGTGACCCATACACAGGCATCAGAGTCACCATCAGTCTGGAACTGGGGCACTTAGATACAGGCTGAAAAGTGGGGGCATGGCAAGAGCTAGTCTAACGAGTCAGTTGTGCCCTCTGATCAAGCAATATGTGGTACCAACCTCATATATTTACTAATTGGCTTTGGTTTTCAGCAGCACCTCCTATGTGCACCTCCAGGCTGGAAAAGATGCTGGCTCACAGGCATTGCAATAGTCAAGGGCTTTGGAGAACTCCTATTAAAATAATAATTTGTTTTTAGCATGTAATCCACCTGTTTATTGCATAAAAAAGGATGTGAATGGTTCTGTTCTGCGTCCCACAGTGAGCAGCAAGAGGTAAGTGAAATCTGTACAGCCCAAATGGCTCTAAATGAACTAGCTTCTCTTATTTTTCTGGCTCCTTTTGTGGGTTTCCTCATGTAAAGGTGATAGCAGAGTGAAGAGCTGTTGGTGCAGTTGGAGGCTGCCCAGACAGGGCATGTGAGAAGATCACTTGGTGCTGGTGGAGGCAAGGGAAATGCAAGGCTAATGGGAGCTGGGGAGAGGGGAGAGGGGAGATCTTATGTTAAGTGTGCCTGTGCAGTCTCACTCCTCAGTCCTAAACTGGTTACAAGCAGTGACTTGTCACCTTTCAATCAGTAACCTATCCTCTCAAACCGTTTGGTGATAGAGATGTCTGGTCATCCCTTCTGCAAAGGAGGGAATGGAGGCACAGAATAGGAACATGGCTTAGCCCAAGATGCACAAGAGTCAACAGCAGAGGAGGATGGATGAAATCCAGCTTCTTTAATCCCAGGCTCTGCGCATGGGGATTTCCTTCATCCTATAGATGCCATATCCACAGTATTTTCGACTCCTCCTGAGGTCTCTCCTCTTCTTTAAGAGGCAGAGAAATATGTGCCATGACTTTTCACCTCTCTAATGTTCCCCTCTTTTGTTGTTAGCCTTAGAAAGGTAGTTTTCCCACCTTTCTTCCACGTCCAGTCATCCTCCCCTCGTTGGCTGAATCACAGCCCTCTGTGTGAACACCACTGCTCCACAGGAGGCTACTGACATGGTGAAGAAATCCCCTCTGAAGAGTTTTGCCTGGCTGATCAATACTTGCTGCTGCTTCAATAATGTCTCCTCAGCAACTTTAATGAAATAACAGCTAATTTTCCTGCTCATGCCATTCATGCTGATTTGTGGCAGGATAGTCTTCCCAGTACTGGTTCCCCAGGTTCCACCCTCAGTCCCCATGCCAGCAGCTATGGTGTGCCATGCTCACATCCCTGTTATTGTGCTCTTGCTCTCCCTTGCCTGTCCTTATCCTGTCTTGTGCTCGTAGCCCATTTCTGTGGTGATGTATGGCCTCATCTTGGGCATTTCCTTACAGCCACCAGCGATTCCCAAGCCACGCCTCCGGGGCCTTCTCCACAAACCATTGCCTCTTTCTCCTGGATGCAGCAGCCTGACGCCTCATGAAGCTGCTCACTGTCTTCTGGAGGTGAGCCAGCTAGAACCCATAGGCAGCTAAACAGTGGTGGTGCTGTGTCCCTTACAGACTTCCAGTCAAGAGGAAGGTGGGAATGACTCTACTGAAAGAGCTGCCCAGAGCTGTTATGATTTTTGGTGGTGATCACATTTATTGCAGCAGGATGTCAAGAAGAGTCCAGATCCAGGCCTCACTATTTGGAAAGAAAGGAATCCCTGCTTCAGTGCATTTCAGCAAATACACTGACAAATAGCAGAGGTGAGGACTGTAATACGTTAGTGAGAGAAAAAGTGATTGCAGTGCTTCTCTGCAGAAGGTAAATGGGTTTCTGTTTAAGCATAAATTAAATATCAGAGGAATGATGATCTTACAAATGAAACACAACACCCCCAGGGGCTTATTCCTACATCAGCCACTAATGTACTGTCTGACCTTCAGTGGTTCATTCAAGCTCTCTCTGTCTCGATCACTTTTTTTTTTGTCAAATAAGCCCAGTGACAAATTCCTTTCTTGCAGAGGTCCTGTGAGGACTATGCATCTCCATGAGATCTTGACAAGATACATTGAAGGCAAGTGTTTTTTCACTGAGATTGCATATAATATCCTCAGTGATGTCATGTGGCACATTAGCTCTCCAGTGCTAAGCCTGGAGCCTCCCACTTAAAGCCCATCCCACCTGCCTCATGTGAAGGCATGTGTTGCCCTTCCACAGCCACTTCTCAGCACAGTTCCTTCCTCTCCCCCTGCTTCCTTGGATACCTTTTTAGCCTCCCTAACACCTCCTCCCTCGCCATAGCATGCAGGTCTTCAAAGAAGAGCCCTTGCCTTGGCATGGATAGGCAGAGCCAGTCACTTCCCTTGAAAGGGAGATGTTGCCTCAGCAACCAAAGTTTTGAAGTTGGGCGAAGTTCGGAAAAAAAAACCCAATTGTGATGGGAAATGACACTCAGGAACAAATGTACCACGTTGCCATGGCAGCCTGAATATTTCCACGGAACTTGGTGTTTTGAAAATAAAAAAAGACTGTGCTTCAAGTGAGTCCAACTAACTTAATGCCTTTGTCAGGTAGCTGCACAATGCCAAGTGTCTGGTGTTTGTGTTTTATACCTGGTGTGTGAATGACTCCCTCACTTCTGAAATGGAAGTAACTTGTCCTCTCAGTCTGACAGAGGAGTATCTGAGACCGCAGGTTTTCTAGGTTGCTTGGTCTGGTATTGATCTGTTAGGGTTATTTCTGTCATTTGATGTCCATCAGTATTTGGTTGTCTTGGTTTCCACATCTGTGTTTCATCTGTCATTACATTTGATGCACTCCTATGTCTCAGTGTCTGGGCTAAAAACAGCAGGTGATTTGTTCAAAACTGTGGATCCTCTTGTTAGTCCTACAATAATCTATGTCCTTCCTTTGAACCATGAGGTGCATGAGTGGCTTTCATGGGCCACAGTCTGCTTCATTCAGCTCTGTGAGCTGAACCAAATATGATTTTTCTTCATCAGGTAGGTGCCTTCTCCTAATTACAGTGAGGAAGGCAAATAACAGGCCTAAAGGTATTTCTGTGTCTGTTGAACAGAGTCATTTTGCAAACCCAGAGGTGAACAGAACTCTTGTGAAAAGTCTGTAAGACCCTCCACATCTGGAGTTCATCACCATTTCCCCTAGAAAGGCCTGATTCTCATTTGGCATCTTCTGGATAGGGCTTCCTGTGACCTGTGAAGTGAGAAGATCAGAAAAACAAGAACCTGGATTACGGTGATCTGTTGCTGTTATTCTTCACAGTCTCAGGCAGCCAGCCCTCTGGTAAAAGCAGTGTGGGTAAGGAAATGGCTGTGAGATGCAGAAATAAAACAGCTACTGGTCAAGTTCTGAGAAAACTGAATCCCAGACAGTTCAGGGAAGGAGGCAGATTCTCAGTATTAAGCTAAGAAATTACCTGGGGTCCTGACACCACATTTCATTCCTTGCTGGTAAACCCTTTCTGAAAGCTAAGCGTGGGGACACCTCCCTCAACTAGGCAGAGTCAACCAATGCCTTTGTCAGTCAGCTCTCCTCTGCTGGCAGAGAAACAGCCCAGCTGAGGACCCACAGTGCTACCTGTGAGTGCAGTGAGGCCAGTGATGGACCCCCGTGTGCCTGCTTGGGCTGGGTGCATGCACTAAGCACCGTGACGTGAGGACTTCCCACCCTAGGCTGGGCCACAGCTCAGAGATCATGTTCCACCATCTTCTGTGAAGACCTTTTGTTTCCCCTCATGCACTGGAACGTATGTTTCTAATTGCCCAACCCACCCTTGCATCATATCATCTGTGGTTCTGCTTCATCGTTGTTAGCCTCCTCCCTGTTGCTCTGGGTGGTCCAGTGCTGGCTGCTCTTACTTGTAGGCTGTGTGGGAGTGACCTAATTTGGAGAAACTGTAGAAGGAGCATCGGGAAGCCCGTAGGGGAGCGGGGATTTCTGTGCTCCTTGGCAGCAGCTCAAGCCACGTACCCATCCCCTGCAGCTCCCAGGCTCTCATCCTCGGGTCATCTGCTCCCCTGGTCCGTCTGTGCATCCCACCCCAAATGCTCCTCTCCAGTTAGACTATTAAGGAGATGGTTTATCTCAAGTGTTTTGGAGAGGGCGTCACTGTTCTTAATTACTTGGCGGTACAAAGGTTTCTAGTCTCTCACTTCCCCTTGACAGTTTTATTATGGAAATATTTTTTACTTAGGACTCTGTCTTTTGTGTTTTTGTGTGGCGTTTACAATAGGGGTTCCTCGGTGCTTGTTCTCAAGCAGTTCCAATGAGACTGGCTTCAGACAAAACACACAGCTGCGTCCGATGAGGCAAGCAGAGAAATGCTGACACATTCTGCCCAGTCCCAGCTCCTCAGCCTCTGGTAACCACACCTTCTTTTTCTTCTCTTGACCTCTGTGACTGCAGCAGACTCGAAGGACAGGACAGGTCCTGTGCCCCATGACAGGTTTCTCTTTGCAGCAGTGCCCTCCCCATGGTATTTGGGACTGCAGGGCTGTGAGCTTCATCCCTCATGGAACCGCTCTCTGCCACTCCGCCGAATTACTGTTTCTTATCTACTGTTTGTACAGAGCCATGCCAATAGACGGAAGGGTATGGTACGTACCGGGCAGATGAAGATGAGATCTGGAAAAGAAATTGAGGGAATGTGAGGTCATTTTAAATATTCACTTGGATTGGAGCCCTTAATCTGAGCCTGTTGATGTCCATGGCAGTTTTGCTGAGACTAACTCCACAATTACTCAATAAAGAAACCGTAAAAAATCTATAATCATCAGCACATTTGGGATTGTTCCAGTTTACCAGAAGTGCTCAAGCCTACAGCAATCCCATTCAGGAGGTTTATTTTGTGCCACGAGGGCTAAGTATGTTTCTGAGTCTCATACATTGTAGATTTAGAGGGACAGAAACCTCTCAATCTATAGAAGAAAAAAGGAAAAGCCTATTTCAAACAAGCGTCTTTTACCAAAATGAAAGTATTGCCCTGCCCATAATCCTGTCCACCACATTTTGTTGTTTTACACAGAATGGGTCTGTCTTCTGTCTGTGTATCCTTCAGTCTAAGGGTATCACAGTCACCATGTGAGGAACAGGGGATTGAAAGTAGATGGTATGTAACCCAGCATGAGCCAGTCACAATGCCCTAGCGGTGGAAGCTTTGAGGGATTGGGATCTTTGTAGGGTATTCAGGTAAGGAGTGAAGGTCTGCTTCATATTGTATTAGTATTTTTCCCTGGTGGTGTAGTTTGTATTAGTAGGGATGAGTAAAGTTGAATCGGTGGGAATGAAGCAGAAATGGTTTCCTATAGAAGTCCCAGTGGATCTGTGGTGGTTGCTTTGCTAATACTTTGTTGCTCAGAGTTGACTCACTCTGTCCAGAGGGGACCTGATCAGCAGCGGCGGAGTCTGTCCTGCAGGACAGAGCCTGGTAACGTGGATTTTTCCAGCATGATGAAGATGGCCACGTGCCATTACCTCTGACAGTGCTTCCTCACAGGACCTGTCAGGAAGGTTTCTGCAGGGTGACTGTGCCTGCAGTTTTGGTGCACTGCTTGGGTTTTGATGTATGCATGGGTTTGTGTGTGTGTGCACGCATGCACTCATCTGTCACTTGTAAATTACCATGCCCTTCAGCCAAAAGATGCTGTAGCTCCTTGTTCCCAAAGACTCCTGAGACCTGCCAGCTGAAAACACTATGAGCATAAATAACCAGGGAGACCTGCAATTTCCCACATCCCAAAACAGGGAAATAGCTGCAATTTCTCACCATACTTAATTGTTTTGGGTTTTGTTTTGTTGTTGGTTTGGTTTTTTTAAGGGGGCTGTGACTGCATAAATCCCTGCTTTCTGGACTTGGCAATTGGCAGAAACCTCTGTTTACAGTGTGTGTACAGATGTGCAGAACCAGTCCCAGTGCTGGAACAGTCCACAGAGTCCTGCCACCACCACACTGCTGAACTGTAACTGCAGGAATTTGTTGTAAAGTTGGGGAGAGAGAAGAGGGAGGAGGGAGCTGAAGGTCACACAGGATTTTGGTACCTGTGGGACAGAGAAGACCGGGTGGCATCACTGACTGATGAGGACAGATGAGGAAGGAGAGATTAGCTGTTTGGTGCTAACGGTTGCCACAGATTATGAAGAAGGAAATATGAGAAAGGTCATGGAAAACATACAACAGGGAGGAAGATCATGGTGTGACATTGAAGAGATGATGGGAAAAGACAGTAACTAAGGAGACAAGAGTGGGTAGTTGTGGTGGAGAGCAGAGGAGACCCCAGTGAGGCAGGAGAAGGGATGCCAGAAGAGAAACGCTTAGTGAGGGACTGGGGACTCCGCAGCCAGTGCAGGTTCCCGAAGGAGGTAAGGCAGGTCCGTGAGATCAAGGCAGGGATCATTAGTTTGTGCCACTGTGCTACCCACACTTCTATGGGTGCAGGGTTGTCCCAGCAGTGGACAGTCCAGCAACCCCAGGAGTGACAGCGGGACACAGGACCCGTACAGGCAGCTTTGGAGCTATGGGCTGCAGACCACCTTGGCACAGCAGGAGGTGGCTGCTAGGGCTTGGTGCCCTGGCTGGGGAGGAAAACCAGGAGACATGAGCAGTGACAGAGCAGCAGAGAGCAGTGAGGGTTGGGCTGGGGCCAAACACAGCTTGCAACCACTCCAAAAAGTATTGCTGCACACGCACAGTAAACAGATGCCAGCTGTTGGCCAGCCACGCACTTGGCCAAGTCAGAAAAAGTGCCAGCACACACCAAGATAAGCACACCCTGCCACTGAACAGCGTGCTTTCTCCCTGATTTCCTCTACATCAGAGGGACCTTCAGTCCTTAAACACAAGGACTTTAGTTAGCAGGAGCTTATCTCAGAAATTTCTCTCTACCTAAAACCTAATTGTCCTCCATCAAGGTATGTTGTGATATCCCTGAGGCAGTAGGACTAGATACAGCCCAGCTCCTTACCACCAGAGCAGAGTTGTTCTTGTGCCCCAGGAGAGTCAGGGCTGCACTCTTCCTTCTTGTGTGTGTCCTTGGGGGCCTCTAATTTGGTCATGCGCTGACCTGGGCTTCACCTGTGACAATTTGCTATCACCCCGTGTGAGATGCAATAGTAAAATTGGGTTTCCAGCAACTCTTTCTTCAAAAGAACTCTCATCCCTCGAGACAGGAGGGCCAGCATCTCCTCTTGGGACTGACTTGAACCCAGCCCCAAGCCTGAAGGCACTGTTGATGTGCAGAGACAGTGTCAGCACAGCTCCCACACCCAGAGGAATGTGCAGAAGGCAGCAGAAAGAGATGAGAGCGTGTTGATTAACACTCAGGAACACCTGAAATCAGAAGGGAGGCGGGAAGCGTTATCTCTAAGTACTGAGGCCATCAGGATGGAGCTGGAGCACCGCTGAGTGGAACAAGCAACGACAGGTACACAGAAATAAATGACTCACTCAGAAAAAGGTCAGTCACTTGATTTGCCAGAGCCAATTTGTGGTGAGCGTGCAAGCTGTGACATGCAGCAGTGACCACTTTCAGATGAATTGTTCTGGGGCCATCGTGAAGCTATGGCCTTGGGAGCCATTGCCCTGAGAGCCTTCAGGAAGTGATGTCTAATCCTGAGGAGGGTAGATTTCAGCAGAAGTGGAACGGAGGGGAACACAGGCAGGGGTCTTTCCATCATTAATAGGCAAACCTGGTAAGCAAATGGGAAATTTTAGTGAAATCAAAACAATTAGGTGGTTTTTTTTTTTCCAAACTTCGTCTTTGAAATGTTTGCTTTCTCACAGAGAAAAGAAAAATCCTGGGATTTCAGAGGAAAAAAACCTTTTTTTTTATTTTCAGTACTACGTTTTTCACCACAGCCAGGAATGTAAATTGGTGAAGATAGCACTCACAGAATCAGAGAATATCCCGAGTTAGAAGAGACCTCCGAGAATCACGGACTCCAACTCTTAAGGGGTGCCCATACAGGGATCATACCATGCTCTAACCAACATTTGTTTGGGAAGGAAGAAAATAGATAATATATAAGCACATTAAAGGAAAAGCCAGATGACTTTCCACAACAGTGTTTTGCCATGCTGTGTCCCATGTCTCTCTCAGTTTGCACAGAGAGTCATTCCATGAGTACCCACTTAGGACACCCTTTGGTAACAACATCCTCTCAGCAGAATCGTCCTGGGACAGCTCAGATAACAGAACAAAACATTTCTTCTTCTAAAAACAGCTCCCAGGCAGTCTCTGGGCACTCCGATTCTGATTATTTAAGTGGGTTTTGAGTACAAGATGTGATTTGGTCATTACAAACTCCCATCCTTAAATAAATTTACGCTGGTGTTTCACGGGAATATTTACTCCTGCTTCCCTGAGTTCCAGACATTAAACAAATGGATTTTACTTAATTAAAAGCACTCTGCAGGGGTGGTCCTTTAGCTGGGAGATGGGGGGTGAGGAAAGGAAAGAAATAGGGAAAAATGAGATGTATTTCTTCTTCTCTTGGAACTGCAGATTTGTGTCAAGATCCCCCATTCCTCATTTTTTTTATACATGGGGTTGTTTAGCCTCAGAGTTAAAATCCATAAAGCAAAACAATTCATTTGAAGTTTCCCACATGGATCTCAAAGAGAACAAGATATTCTTTTGTACTGCAGCACAGTTGGGATTCTTCCATTATTTTTTCTTATTTCCTTACCCTAGCAGAGTGGGATGCATTTCTGAAGGGAACTATACCTCTTTCTGGCCTGAGCTGGACTCCCTGTTTTATGGCAAGAGAACAAGTTCAGTCAGGAAGGTCAGGAGCTTTACAAAAAGTGTAGTGTTACTGCATTGCAGCAAACCTGGAGCAGGGGGATGATTACCATCATAACTGACCCTGTAAATGAATATTCTCAAATATAAATCTCCAAGATTTAAAAAGATGCTGGTGTTGACTATTGAATGGAGTCAAACTGTTTAACAAACAGTCAGAGGATTGATGCTGGTGCTGTAGCAGCCTCTAGACAGTGGTTCTCAGCCCTTTTCACTGGCATGTTGTGTTTTTTCCAGCTCCAGGAACAGTGCTGCTCCTAGACTCAGCACAGCCAGAGTGTTCTCTAGGATCTTGGACCTTGAAGGCATGGCAGCACTTACAACTACATCATTTCCAAAGTAGATCCATGTGATTCACATCACTGGAGCAAAGGAGAACGTAAGGTAAAAACAGCCGTGGTGGTGCAAACCCAAGCTCCAGTTTTCCTTTGCCTCTTCCAGCAGGCAGTTTTGCATGCACAAGAAAGAGTACAGTGTGCTGGGTAAATCTTAAGTGGTCTTGCCAAAGGAGAATCCTTCTGAAAATCAGTAGTTGCAGGAATTCCTGAGCCAGGAGAGACTTCTGGGCGACTACGTTTAACAATCACCGGAGAAGCCAGTTACAGCTACCACAACACCTCATCAAGAAATTCCATTGAGCAATAATGAGCATTTTTTGCCAAGATCTAGAGAGTTCTTACTGCTGTCATTTTAACTACATTTTTATACTTGACAGTTTTCAAAACACTATAAAATTACAGAAGAGTGAACTGAATGCAGTTCTGCCTGTGTTGGATTGTGAGCTGGAGCTGAATTTGGTGTTTCAGCTTGGCCTCTGTTGCTAGAGAGATAATACTTTCAGCAGCCTGGTGATGAGCAAAAAAAGCCTCCCAGCTGTAAAGGAAACTGAGAAAACAAATAACTCTCAACTCTGTTATTACTATTTATGAGATGAGAATATTTCCTATTCTTATGAAATAGTGTGTAAAGCTATTTTCCTAGAAAACTTTCACAGAGCATCTCAGTGCTGAATTCTATGACCAAAAAAGGGTTTCTTGGGGTTTCTGAAATGCTTTTCCCAAATTCAGGTAGCATATAGGATTTTCCAGTGATCTTGGACACGTATTTGGCCAGTGAACACATGGGATGTCACAGTGTTGTCCAGCCAAATGATGTTCCTAGAGCCTTGCCTGGTACTGAGCTTACCCCTCCATGCAAGGAAAGGTTACTTATTTTCACCTTATGAAAATTTTCCTAAAGCCAAGGAAGAGGAAAAGGTTTAAACAGTTGTGGAGAAAAGAGGGTTATGCAGGAGTGAAATATTTCACATAATAAGCAATGTTTAAGAAGTAAGCCAAACATCAGAAAATAGCAAAAGCACAGAAAGAAAAGCAGAAATATTTTGAAAAGCATCTGTGCATCCTCATGGAGATGTCCTTTATGAAACCTAGTGCCACTGGATTTGTTCTCTCCTCACCATTTAAGGAGCTCCTTGCATTTTCTGTGCATCATTGCAACATTGATCCTAGCGTGCAAAGAGTAATTGTGTTTTCTTTTACTGAAAATCTCCAGCCCCCAGCTTTGTTTCTATGGCCTTGTTCTTGTAACCATTCTTGAGAGGGTGCCTTATATTGTTCCACTTATTCATTAATAACATGTGTTGTGGCTTTTTCTGATGTAAACATTATCCAGGCTTTCATGAAGTTTTAGTAAACTTGTCCACCACCACATACATTAAAATGAAAAATTATCGATGACCCCTTTTGCAAGCCGTTAATGAGGGAGGACATGCGATTTGGCTGATGAATCACAAGTTTGCCGTAGATTTAGGCTATGTCTGTGTCCATCTCAGTGGAGTCTGTCCCCTTCTTCTCCAAGGTAACTGCTCTGCCTCTGACATCACTAGCCAAAATGGAGCAGGGAGGTTAGAAAATCCTGAGGGGATGTGGGGTGGGGAAGAGCAGAGACAGGCAGAATGAGAATATATTTCAGTAAGGAAACTTCCTTAATGCTTTAGTCACCAGGCAGTGTCCAGTGGACTGATCAGGCAAAGAATGTCTGAAATCTGAGAAATGGGGATATCAGCATTTCAGAGCTGGAAATTTGGGTAAGATTATTGAGACAACTTGGAAAGCAAAACAGTCTGTGAATTCTTTTTGGACTGAGTTATGAAGCACTCGATCCATATGATTTTCTTTCTTGGCATCAAAACCCCTCTTCATCCCACAGGGGATAAAGACCCCAACATTGGGAGTTGAAAAAGTTCTTTGACAACTAGGGAAAGGAAAGCCGAAAGAGCAGAAATCTCAGATTGGATGTACTAAAGCAGAAGCCAGTACCACTCAACCTTTATCACAACCCTTATCTGTGATCTGGGATGCTGCTTTTCTGAAGCCTAGACCTCAGAAACCATGAACTAGATGACCATCTTAACTTCAAAAAAAAAAAAAAAGAAAAATGAGGCATACTTTTTATGTTAAAAGAGAAAAAATTGACAAAAAAGGCCAACGTAACTTCAAAACCAGAAGGGAAAGAAAATGAACGCAAGGTTTCTCAGCTACTAATATTTCAGAGTTCAAAGTAAAATTGGGTATTTCCTAGTCCCCAGTTTAATGTTCCGGAGCCATCAGTACTGAAATTTGGATGTCACTGGAGGACAGGATTGCTTAGAAGGTATATTGAGGGGTGGGTGGAGACAGTGTGGAGAAAGATTAAGAGAATGGGAGGGTGTTTAGGTTTCTCTCTGTTCATTTGAACAAGGCTGTTAGTCTTGGGAGGGTTAAGTGTTTCCAGGGGAATGGAATCTCAGCATGAGCCTTGTCAGAGCTCTGATGTGACAACACATATAAAATAAACAGCAGTGGAGCGTTAAGATAATGCACACACGCCAGGTCTGTGCAATGTCGGGATCATTTTAGATCACAAAGTTATTATTATTCCTTTTTGACTTGCATGGTTTTGCCAATTTTAAATGTCCTGAACACTGTTTCATTTAGGAGAAAAAGGCTAATAATGGAACCCCCATATTTTCTTACAGCAGCCCTGCTTTATTTACACAGGCAGTGAATTAAACCCTCTTTACTTGGGCAGAACAGGAATGAAACAGCAGGAAACAGTTTCTTTGTTCACAATTCTGAGGCAGCATTTAGCCCCAAAATCTTTTTCTCTTTGTTCTTTCATTCCTGTGTTTTTCCTTTTGCAGTGCCAGCTTTTTTTCCCTCCCATAAACCAGATGTAGTAGAGGTTTTGTTTATTTTTACTGTAATAAAATGTCTTCTAGGAAATTTAGAAAGCAAGCTGTCCCATGAACAGCAGAAAGAATGCAATGTGAGTTCCCGTAAATTTGTACCCACTGTCCCTGTCTCCACTGCCATTCAGAGCTCAGACAACATAGGCAGTGATCATATGGCTGATGTGCATTTGCAGTATGGCTTGAGTGCATATCAAACTGGAAAAATAACTGCTAAATGTATGCTGTGGCCTTTCCCTCAGCAAGTTCCTAGCTTGAATATCTTCACTTGGTCATTGATTTTCACACAGCTTGTAAGAAATTGTTATGTTTGAGGTTTTCACTGTAGAAACTAGGGAGGCTGATGGCCAGACAGCATTGTCTCATGTCTCATTTCCTTAGGACAGCCAGATGAGAAACAACAAATGAATCCACCTTTTTTAAAAATTATTTTATTTCAGTGAACTAAAGAACAAAAGAAACAAATAAAGAGGGAAGAAGGAAAGAAACAAAAGGGAGGGAGGGAGAGAAGAAGGAAGGAGGGAAGGAAGGAAGGAAGCAAGAAAGGAAAGTATGGGGAACAATGGAAAAATTACATTTTAAGCTAATGTGAGAGGAGAAAGGAAGAAGGGAATGAGCAATTGAAGAGAAACAGAAACAAAGAATCAAAAGTAATCTACATATAATTTAGGTAAAGGAATTTTTACACTACTTGTTTTATAAAATGAATTTAATCTGCCTTGCAACTACAGGTGTGATTAAATCACAGTTCTTTGTTAAAGGATAACAAAATCTAGTTACACCATCTGCAGAAACAGCTGTCAGATGTCTGCTATCTCTGTTTTTTTGATTTTGGTGAATCTGAGTAAGTTTGGACCTTTGCACGTATGCACAGCATATATACAATTATATTAAAAGTGACATGATATGGTCCTTTCTTAAGCAGATTTTAGCCAGATGCTTAAAGATACATGTTCCAAAACGCTTTCGGCTAAAAGGATGGATATTACGCTGTGGTCAAACACCCAGGAGGTCCTAGCCTGGGTCCTTGGCACAGCACCAGATCCGTAGGAAAGGGACCTCCTTTGCCCCTCTTGGGACAACCACCTCCTTTGCCCCTCTTGCCTCTTAGGGATGAGGGTTTCCCAGACCATGCAGAGTGTCTGCTGCCACATATCTTCGAACCCAAGATAGAGAGCTGCAGTGTGACCAACCACCCTCTGAGCTTCCTGCCCTAATCCATGCAGTGAGGAGCATCGCTTCCTGCCTCTGCCCCTCACTGTTGCCTCTCCTCCCCCTGACAGGGCGGCTGCCCCTGGTGAGCAGAGAGATCATGCCACCCTGCGATGGGCACACTCTGCCTCCAGCCTTCACGGTCACGCACATGTAAGGCAAAGGCTGCACCAGCACTGGCAAGGATGTGCAGAAGTGTTGCAGGTCACTGGTGTGCAGCCACGCAGGATGACATCTTCACTTGTTCCAAAGCCCAGGTGAGAAAATGGCACAGAGCAGGAGGGAGGAATGCAAGCAATCATCACGGGATGATTAAAATGTGAGCAAGGCAAGCCCAGAGGCAAGACATTAGCTCAGAAGTGATGAAGAAATGTCACCGTCCCTTTCCAGGTCACTGTGCTTCATAAGTGGGCACCTGCAAATACCAAGCATACAACTCCCACCTCATCTTCTCCTCCGTCTTGCACTTTCACCACACTGTGATCTGTGGCCTGTGCAATTTGTCATCATGCTGCAACCACTCCACGGGGTCACAGAAAGCTGCACCTAACAAAGAGTAATGGAGCGTATCAATATTTTTAAACTGGTGAAGAGGCAAAGTACAGATGACAAGAATCAGCCGGAGAGCCTAACCCCAGCTAACACCACAGCTGAAATCCAGCTAAAGGAGCAGAGAGGATTTAAGGGTATAACTCCAGAGATGACCAGGCAGGCTGGCTACCCTTTTAAGGCAAACATGGAGGTCTTTTTTCTAGATGGATCTTAGATACATCAGATAGGCCAGCTGTGCAATATATGGATCAAATGGATCTAGATGGATCAGTTAGTGTTGCTGCCCATTTCAAAGTTGGGCAGAAAATGTTTTGCTCTTTGGGTTAAACTGTCCTGTTACTCTTCTGTGTTTCAGACAAAGCTTTTTTCAGGGCTCTCAACTTGTGCTGACATGGCTGGTGCACTCATTGGTCTGAGCACCTTCATCAGGTCCCCCATGTCCCATGAGAGCTTCATGGGAGGGAGCTTCCAACTGCTGACTAATGTGTTGGTCTCTCCCTTGTCCCGGTTAAAGCTGCAGATATGTCAAGTGACAAGTGTGGGTTTGCTCCAGCCATGTGACAATGAATAAACCCTGACTGTGTGATTCAGATCGTGCAGATGCTGTGTGATCTGAGCGAGGATGCAGGGGCTGATGCGTAGGTTGGAAGAAAGTGGAAAAACCTGCAAACTGGTGTCCTCCTTATCAGGCAGAGAAGCCTGTGTTGGTTAAAACAAAATGTCTGTTTTCTCTAGTAGTGGCTTCCCTGTGTCATACTGCCTGTGCCCTCAAGTGTGCTTCAGAAGACATGTAGTGAATCAGGTTTCACATTGTTTGCATTTGATTTCAACACGGTGAGCCAGGCAAAAAAGATGGGGTGGGTCCTGACTAAGTCCTACGAGAACAGCAGATTTAGATCTACATAGGAAATGACAGGGAAAGCAGTGAAATTATCTTAACTGTGGTTTGTGGATTCCCTGGTGATTTTTGGCATCTATACTCAATAGACCCCTGTAGCAATAGACACACTTCAGAATGTGGTGTGGAAACGGCACTGCTGCCTGGCTGGAATGAGCACTCCCTCACTGTGGAGGGCCAAGTGGTACAGCCTGGCTGCGTGGAAGATGCTTTGGGAGGCAGAGGATGTGACATGATACGATAGCGATAGCATGGCTCACTGCCATTGGACCCAAGTTGGAGCTATTACTGCAGATAATTACAGGTGTTTCAAGTTTGTCAGTGTGCTTTTTCCAGAACTGTGTGTCTTAGCACATTTCAAAAGAAGCAAGCAACCCACAATAAGCATGCTAATTAGCAAGTAGCGCTGATGAGAGACACCAAAGGAATGCTGGAGAAAAAAAAAGCCACAAATGGTTTGTAGGATCGGGCGTTGTGACTCTCAGCCAAACTCAGACCCTGCAGTCAGTCTCCTGGCTTTGTGGGGCGACATTTCTGGACTTTGAAGTCACATTTTCTGTTGACACCTTTGAGTGTTGAAGATGAGCCCACGCTGCCATCCCTGGTGTGCCAAATCAGATGCAGATGGGCTAGTACAAGTCATTCCTGTGGCAGAACAGAACAGCACACAGCCTGACAGCCCTGCGGCAGGCAGGCACCGGCTGCGGACACGGCAGCCCGCCTGTACCACTGTGCCTCTGGGAGCTGCTGACTGGGCTTTGTCAGGTTCCTTTGGAGCGAGGATGTCCTTGATCAAGCCAGGTCAGACACATGACCTGCACAGGAGGTCCCAGCTGGAAACGTGGCTGCTGGGAATGCCAGGAGGCTGCTAGGACTGCTGCTGGCTGAAGGAAGTGACACCTCACTTCAGAAATGAATCACAGAGTCTTCTCTTTCATATTCCTATAAACCACATGAAATCCCTCCTTCTTTTCCTTCTTGTTTTTCTGGGCTCTCTCCCAAGTGTTCTCTCAGAATGTCCATGAATATTAACTCACAGCGTAATGGAAACAGAATTAAAAAACACATCCCATCTTTTTTCTTGATGACCTCAGCTATTTTAAGGTGAGGGTGTCATGATGGATGAGCAGAGAAGTTCATTTCCATTTTAATTTCAAACTTCAATGGAGTGGGTCATCCGCTTCATTCTCTGAATGAGGCATCATATGCTGAAAGCTGTTATCTCTAGGCGTGGCTGCATTAAGAAGTGCATTACATTAACTTCAAATCTCTTCCCATTATATTTAAACTCTAGGTGTGCCCACTGGATGGATTTGCAAAGGCTACTGTTAGCTTAGCAAAGCCACTCTCTCTCAAGGAGCTGCCCCTGTTGCCATAGATGAAAGAAGCTGTACAAAATTCCGTTTAAAATTATAGAAATCAAGGCCCTGGGACTGAGTGAAAGAGGATCCTTCTTAGTGTGTCTTTCCAGTGAAGTAAATACTGGAGAGGAAGAGGGGGTTGTTTGTGTCAAACTGAAGGAGAAAGCTTTTCATATATTTTTCTCAACATAAAAAGTGTTTCAGGTCATCCTGAGGTCGTTTTGCTCCAGCCAAGAGAAAACACTTCATTATTGTCTTGTGAATCTTCTGGGAATCTTACTTTTTATTTTATTTTATCTTTTTAAACAAAATTGCTAGTCAGCTATCAAAACCCACTGTTTTGAAATTCAGTGGCTAGAACACTGTTTGAAAGACTGAAGTCACTCTGAAAATCTTCCATGTGATTTAGGCTTTTCCAAAATGGAACATCTCATTTTGCACATGTCTGAGTGACATTGCATGGCATTTTCAAAATTCCTCTTTTTCTTCACACTTTTTTTTTCCCCAGCCAAAATTATTTGCTGATTTTGACCCAGTTTTGCAAGTAGTTCCATTTAGTGTTTGTCAAAAAATTTTCGAGATGATCTAGTTGTGCTGAGGTCAGAGGCCAGGAGAAGAGATGAGCTGCAGCAAGGGCTGTGTGAGGAAGGAGCAGAGGGGCAGAGGTGTGAATCGTGGAGCAGGGGCACACATGCTAAGGGTCTTGGCCACTGTCCTCATTGTGGATACTTAAATTCAGCAAACGGGGTGTCACAACAAGGGCAACGCTCAGGGAACAAAAAGTAGGCGGAAAACCTGGAGTGCAGAAGGTGCCAGGAGAAGAACTGAGAGGAAACAGAGAAAGAGTTAACTGGAACAACCAAAATAACCCAGGAGTGTATTTTCTGGTGACAGTAAAGCCACACTAACTCATCACAGCTCAGTAAGCAACTGAATGCAACAAAAGTGATTTAAAGCAAACTCAGGTCTATGAAGATGGGTGTGCAGCCAGCTGAGCAATATATATTTGCCTGAGCTGGCCCAAACAGGAGTGGGGAGAGGGTGAAGTCCCATTGCAGGCTCAAATTTTTTGCCCGACTGCCAGTATTAAGACTGTGAGCTCTCGATCTCACTTGCAATAAACCAGGCTCTGTTTGCATCCCTATCCCTATGGTGGCTAGGAAAGCCAAGCCCCGCATTGCCCAGACACATCCTGGAGTGGGCAATGCGAAGTGCTGTGCACTCTGTGGTTTCCAGGTGAACAAAGCACTGAAAGCACAGACAATATCCCACAAATCCACTCCTGCCCTTGGATAACACCATGCTTTTTGAAAGTAAAGCCTCTGTGTTCAGACACTGTCTGAGTTTCTTCACCACCCAGGGTCTGAGTCAGTCCCCTGCGGTCAGGTGGCAATGCCAGACCCATGGCATGAAGCAGAGATGTGGAGGACAACAGGGGCTGCCTGTGCAGGCAAAAAAGGAAAACAGAGACAGGAGCACAGGAAAACATAATAAATCTAGGAAAGAGTTTTGGAAAGCAGCACCTTAAAAACGTGCAGTCAGTTTTCCCCTCTTCCCTTTTTCAGTGGCTATCCATCCCTCTGTGCTGGTCTGGGACAGAAGCATCTGGTAGGACTACACAGCACTAAGATGTCACAGCAGTTAGAGCCAAGCAGATCCTCTGGACCCACGGGGACCTGTCCTCCCTCTTATTATTTATGTCTTGGGCTGGCTTCCATGGTAAGCTACGATAGATCTGTTTCTCTTCATGTCTGTGTTTTTCTGTGATATTTAAGGAGAAGAGACATCCATGGGAAAAAGTACTCACCCACAGGGCTGGAGGAAGCCCGCATATTTTAGTTATTCCTCAAGGATACAGAAGCTATCCAGGGATAAAGGAAGCCCAGCAGCTTTGGACTTGTGCAGGCACAAAAATAGAGTCTGGTGATTAAAATGTGAAACTTGTAATTGCCTCACTCTCACTTGCTGCAGACCAGGTATTCTATACCTTGTGTATAGGACATAATACTCTGGCTGTTTCCTTCTCCACAGCCCTCCTGGGCCAGATGGAACTGGATGTCTTCTGGTCCGTGGTGCCTGGGTGGGAGAGGCACTGCAGCAGCACACTGCCACAGGGACCATACCAACCTCCACAGCTGTGCTTCCCACTGCAGCCCTTCCCCACGCTCCCTAGTATGCTGGATATGTCTGTCATCACATAACCTGATCCCTCAAGCATTACACAGGAGGATGCTTGGGAGATCTTGGCAAGGAATATAGGGCCTTTTACACAAAGGAGGAGGGGAACAAATGGTACCCATCTCTCCAGGGTTAATTGGAGAGAGTTATTGTAAGCTCTTGTTTCTTCTCTGCATTGAGGAATAATGGTGTAGATCCTCATCTAGAGCAAATCGGCATTGCTGCACAGCCAAATGAGCATCCTTCAGCACACACAAGTTGTTCCCATGAAGTCTCCTTTGCCAGTAAACTGAGAGCATCCTTCTCAGTTCAACATGAGATCAAAATCTTTAAATTCCCGATGGTGCCATTGCTCCAGTAGCTGCCTCTGGCTTTGGCTATGTCCTATATACTCTGCCTTTATCTCCCTGTTTCTCATGGGTCCCCTTCCATTTTATGAATGTTTTTCCAGTGAAAACAACAGAACAGGTAAAGAGCTCTTGGGTATGCTCAGAAGGGAAGAATGACTCCACAGTGAGGGGCCACAGCTTGGCCAAACCATGGTCAAGTCCTTGCTCTAGGCTCCCCAGGCTTCTAAGCCATGGAAATAAGGGTTAGTAAAATAAGCATGTAAGCTCCCCTAGCTCTTAACCCATGAAAGTAGTTTCCTGTAAAGATACCAACTGAAAGCATAAAAGTCCAATGCTAGGAAATGTTGGAGAGTCTTAACACCTTCATGAAGTTTCCACCTCATCCTACAAGTATTTAAGTGGGGTTCTGTCCTGCCTGAATGGTGCAGGTAGATGAAGGAGGCTCTCTCACCTGGAAAAAGGAGTCCAGCTGTGCAGTGGCTGGTTTTGTAGAAGGCTGATCTCTTAATGAGGAGGAAGCAGCACTTGGCCAGCTCTTGACTTAGGGTGACCACAGAACACCATCACCTCAGTAGAAGAAGGGGACAGTATAGGCCCCAGCCTGACCAACAACTGCTTGGAAATGTAGAACGGAAGAAGGATTAAATAGCACTGCATTCTGCTTTTACCAGCAGGGAAATATAAACAGGAAAAAAAAAAACCTGACAGAAACATGTCAAGGTTAAAATGAAACATCTAAGCAATGTATTGTTTTTAAGCAAACTATAAAGATCTGGTGAAAAAGTTAGAAAGGTTTTAATTCTAAAAAAACAATACTGCACTCTAGGTTAGCTGATTCCTAGCCTAATACCTTAGTTTAAATTCACAAAAGCGCTGTATGTCATGCCAGCAGCAGGTACACAAGCTCAGCACTGCTATGCCATAGATCCAGGGTACTCCCTTCAATGAAGCAGAAAATTCACATCCCCCAGTAGCCTCTCCTGGATATTTCAGGCATGCTTTGGACTCCTTGGTTTGCTGATTTGACTCACTAAGTTTGAGGAAAATCAGGTCAATCACAAAATAAAAATGGTTATTCTGCACTAAGCTACTGAGCTGATCTGAGCTCTAGCATGGGAAGGACAAGAGCTTGTGAATGGGTTGATTCAGTTCAGAAGAGGATGGGACAAGGGCACTAAAGAGCACAAGGATCTCTGGAACATTAGGTTTAGGAGGAGGATGAGTGATCAGAGGTTTGATGTATCAGAGAGCACACTGTACAAGGGGTTCGGTTCTACTCAACACCTCCATCCAGAACTTTCATGTATATGAAGGACAAACATTTAAGGCCCCTTTCCCATTTTCACACAAGGTTTTTGCTGTCCTTCACATGCCTCCCCCCTCTGGCTACAGTACGAGCTATACTGCTTGACTTGGTTTTGTCCCCTTCAGATATATCCTGTGCCATCCTGGCGTATTTCTGCTGTTGTCAGTGAGTATTAAGCCCTATTTTCAATGGCAGACTAAAAGGATTTTTCTGTCAGACACAGACTTACTGCCTTTTTTTGACCTGGTGGTTTCCATTCCTCTTGCCCAAGCATCTCCTTTGACAGTCTCACTTTCCTCAGAATAACAAAGAAATGGTTCTCCACAGCTTATTGTGAAGAGCGACTAGAATGGCTCTACTGGAGCTGTATTTCTCAAACAGAAATGCCCTTAGAGCAGTTTCACAAGCTTTTAAAATCCAAGAACCACCTTTCCTTTCTGAAAGGCTCCAAGGACATCCTATGCTGTGTCTCCATGGAGGTTTTCATTCACAATCCAGTAACAATTAATCCATTAAAAACACATCTATTAATTTTCTTTATTCCCTCTGTTTATGTATTTTCTGTGTCCTACATCAAAAGAATGCTGAGTGGGAATAGGTTAGGAAAGAAGCGGATTTGCAGTCATTGTCCTGGTCACAGTCTGATATATCTCAAGTACCATCTGATGATAGAATTCTTTAAGGGATGTTTCTCTTTTTTGCTCTGTAAAGCTCTGGTTCAGCAGAGGAGGAACACTACCCAAGGACCTTGATGTTTTCCTAGATGCTGAACTACTAGCATTTGCCTGAAACTGCTTAGCCTCCCTAACATCTTTCTTCCCTAAAAATAGTCATTAAAATGGAAGTTTTGTCTTCAGAAAAGAGTAATAATCAAACCCTGAACAAAGCAAGAGATTACAGGATTAAGAGAGTCCTTACAAAAAGGACTTAAATTAGGGAGTGCTAATACTTTCTGCTGCCAGCCACTCATTCAAACACAGCCTAGGTCATTAGTAACTGGAAGTATTTCCTGCCTGCTGGATTTTTCATTGAGCTACACAAGTAGAGGTGAAATGGAGAGGCTCCTTAACACAATGGCCAGATGCCAACATCACAGCCCCCCAGAATAATTTTCAACGGAATTGAATGGTGCAAATGGCTTATGAACAGCACCTTTTTCGCATGGCCTAAGTATTTTCCTTCACAGTCCTCTCCTTGTGGTGAGTAGCTTGCCTTACTGCTATCACAGCTGTAGCTTTTTTGTGGTTAAGTGGAAGATTTCACTCTTATGGCCTGCCAATTAGGTGACTTTCACTACCAGCTAGAGCCAGAGGGATCATTAAGTGCAGCCTTTCATCCTGTGCTTTACAAAAGGAACTATCAGCCATTCCAGAGGAGAATAAAGACTTCTGCTACCTCCTGAAGTCCAAAATATGGAACAAAATAACTTTCAAAATGTTGGAAATAGGTATTGATTTACTACAATTCTTATTTCCCATTTAAAGAGACAGCTTGCTTTTTTTTGTATGACCCCTGGCATTTTACTTTAGTGTTTTGGCTTTTTCCTGGATGTCCCCTTAGAGTGTTAATGCAAACTGGTGACCAGCCCTTACTCATAGGATAGACATTTCTTTTCCTGCTACTTAGGATAACTGTATCATTTTCTTTTCTCAGAAATGTAATAATGTCTTTAATAGGAGGCTGACATTCAGGTATCAAAAGACCCTCTAAATTCATATCAGACAAAAACCCAGGCTATTCTTCTCCTATGTTCATTTGCAAGTACCTTCTCAAAGAGCAGCGGTCAAACTGCTCATGTCCTGGTCATATCCCAGTTTGGCAAACTTCAGCTGCAGTTTGGGCTGGAATATTTTTATTGACTCTCAGCCCTAAAGCTCTCCCCAGACTGTTAAACAGATGCCACATTTTGTACCAGATGTGAATTTCCTAAAGTAATTCCTGCTGTACATATAAAGCCTTTGAAGTAAATAGCAAAACCTGCCATTGATTCTGGATCACACATCTATGAAGTGTAGAGATATTTGCAAGTTCTCTGGGATAAGAAGATCTCATAGATGCAGAACATCACTGCAGGCCAGTGGAAGAGTCTGTGATCCATTTAAGATGGAAATCATCCTTCTGTCTTCAATGGGAGATATATTTCAGAGAAATAGCTGAAGTAAATGTATTTTTACATCCTTAGAAGATTTTGGAACAACAAATATTCTTCTCTTCCTTCATTGATATGAACGTACTTGAGGGCTTCTCTTTTCCGTTTCAACACTGAAATAATACAAATTTCAGCAAATAATACACAGCGAAGTGCTGAATGATGACCAACATCCCCCAAGGACAAGTTTCATCCCAGATGGTATATCCTTGAAAAAAATCCCCACTTTCAGTGGATGGGCATGACATCATTATAAAAAAGCTTTGTTGGAAAGTTTCTGACTGAGAATCTTCTTACAGACAGTTCTAAGCACAAGCTGCTACTGAGAAAGAGACTGGGAGGTATTTGGCTCCTGCCAGGCATTGTTTCTTACTTTGATTAAGCTCTTAATCTTGTGTTTCCTCTGTGAGTATCAAGCTCCAGAAAACTGCCTTATTCAGATGCCTAAAGGGAAATAAGATTCAACTTCAAACAAACAACAAGCACTGCTCCATTTTTGATCGTAATCTAGGGGGAAATGTATCATGAAGCATTGTGGCTCGATACCTCCAAAAATCAAGTTTGGGAGTCAGAATTTAAGAATCTGTCAGAGATAATCACTTCAAATAATGCTGCAATAGAAGATTGGTCTCACCACGAGAAGCAATTGCAGCAGGAGATAAAAAGATTACATGCTGAATGATCTGATGTGAATAGGAAAGATGCTATTCTTAAAGCCCTGAGCTCCCATGATGCAGTATTTCAGCTTTGGACCAAAATGGTAAAGCTAAACTAGAATTGTGCACTGTTAACGTCAGAGCAATCAGCCTCTGGGATGAGAGTAGAATTCCTACTTGAAAAACAATTTTTTTTTTGTTGAATTGCAATTATTAGTATTTAAAACAGCAGCAATTAGAGTCACTGAATCCAAGCCACACTGTGCTAGACTTCATGCCATGCATTATAATACACAGCCATTGCCCCAGGGACCATAAATGTGTAAACATACAAACCAGAAATATGGTTGCAGGGGATACAGACAAGAAATGACCTGTCAAATGTTTCGTATCATATCAGCATCACAGCCAAAAATACAATATAGGGTCCTAGTCGGCTACTTGGTTCAGCCAAGCACCCCCAAAGCTGTCTGCCTGCAGAATTCATTTTACTTTAAAGGAATCTCAATTTCAATGAGACTTTTTCCTTGTGGGACTGCAGAGGCAAATGATAGCAGCTGTGATAAGGTAAATCCCTTGTTAATCACCTGTTCTGCTTTCACCTCTGAATTGAAACGCCTTTGGAACGAAGCCCTTGGAAAGAGACGTTCCAGGTTTTCCTAGGATACGTGGGCACCTTTTCAGGGAATTTAAAAAAGTGCTCTACAGATGCTCAGACATCTGAAGAACAGTGAAAGTCAGGCAGGCAGGTTGCATTCAACCCTAGTCAAGCTAGGTGTTCAGGAAAGGTGAAACTAACAGACAGAGAAAGGAGTTTCTTGGGGAGATTAAAGAGATGCTGTCATATGAGCAGAGACCACAAGAGCCTATCTCTTGACTCTGGCTTCAGCTAAGCACAGCAGGAGGAAAATATCAGGTTGGGAGAACAGCTGTTTAAGTTATAGGATGACGTTAAAAAGTGGCAAATGAGCAAAAGTTTTCCACAAACGCATTTAACCTTACAGCAACCCTGCTGATAGGACTAGCGAGGCAAAAACTGGTGTTGCTTTTACAATGGAGTTTGTGAACTGGCTGTTACGATGTGCTTTGTTATGGAAAAAGGAACAGAGTTAATTGGTCCTCCAAGGCCTTTGTTCTGAGAAGATGCTGCCGTTCTTGAAAAGATAGTTTTCTAGAAAAAAAAAAAAAAAAAAGGCAACGGATTTTTTAAAAAGCTCTGTGTTCCAAAGAGACTTGTAAAGTCTCTTTCCTATTGCAACACCATGAAATGTTTTATAAATATGGGGATATCTGACAGCTTCTTGAAGAGTCTCTTGTGATCATTGAGTAATTTAGTCTTTATTATACTTCGGGTGGACATTTCACATTTTTAAAAATTATTCTTCTAAAACCTGAATCCTTTGAGCCAAAAAAAACCCAGAAGTTCCCCCAAAATGCAGGAAACTGAAAGGGAAACTCTCCCCACCTGAAAAGCAAACCTGTGACCTGCAGTTATTCTGGAGTTTGTAACAGACATATTTTTAGCGATCTTTTGACCCTCCCCCCAGCCCAAGATGACTAATTTTTGAGAAAGTTTGAAGACCTGCCTTTAAAGGATGTCTTTACTACCACATACACCCATATCTGTTGCCTCTGTGGAAAAAAAAATAATTATAATACATTACATTGATAGTGGTATATTAATCACAGATATACAATAATTATTCTTGATCATGCAGCATAACAATGTAAAACAGCATTAAGGTAGAGGTCTGATTACATGTCATTCCGCAAGGGTTGAGCCACTATATTTAGACACTGACTAATTTGGGAGAGTACTTATCCATCTTCCTGAGGAATTTCTGCAGCTCTCCTTCCTGTGGGATCTGAAGACTTCACACCAGCTGGGCATTTCTCTCCTAGTGCTCCTCCAAGACAAGAACGTGATGACCTCCCCATTCCACACCTGCCTCTCAGGGCTCCCAGACTCTGCTTGCCACAATGGTACCAACCCTTTTGCTGGCTCTCTCAAGGGCAGGAAAGATCTGGTGTCACCTGGACAGGGCTGAAGTGAAGGACGTCCCAAGAAAAATTCATCTGTGATGATGGAGATCTGATGTCTCTGGTACCAGAGACTCTGGCATCACCCAGATGTACGCTTTCACTGTATGTCCTAAAACAGTAGTTTGATGTAACTGAATCTCATTCTTAGTTAAAATAAGGGCACTCTGTTTTTTTCTTACAGTGTATGTAGGAGGGGAGGAGTAGAGAGTTCTTGAGTAGGTGTAAATCCTCCCTTTCAAATTCCCCTTATCAGTGCCCCAGTGTAATTCCAGTTCAGGGCACTGTGTTCATGTGCAAGGCAGCTCTGAGGAAGCATCCTTACCTAGGAGACATGAGGTCCCCACATCTGCACTGCTGCTGAGACAGATTTGCTGGGAGCTAGAAGAAAATGCTGCTCACATCTTAAATGAGGAGCCACAGTTACAAAGTCCTCAGGGACAGCAGAAGTCAACCCAGCAGAGACTTTCCCAGATTGAAAAAGATACACATCCTGGACAGACCCAGGGACTTGTAGTCAGAGCCTTTTTAGGAGCTTGTGAACTGATCGTGGAGGCAGACATATCAATGTAAAAAGCTGGAGGAGGCACCAAAGGGCTGATAGAAGCTGGCAAGGAGAAGCTGCAAGAGTGAAGCTAGCCCAAGAGAGCCAGGAATTGCCCATCATTCAGCCCAGAGCTATAGCAACATGAAAAGACAAGGCAATCAATCTTTCTAACTTACTTGGCTACATGATCAAGGAACATTAAGCACTGCATCATAAGGTTGCTGTACTTGGAAAGGTATTTCGAGTCCACAGTGTACTGAACCAGAGCATACTGAGCGAGGCTGGATGGTAAGTGATTGATTCTTACAGAGACAACTACCTCCTCAGCACAGCAAGAAGACCACACATAAAGATCACACACATGAGCTATACAACTCTTCCCCTTCTTTAATCAGACCCCAGGATCCAGGCAAATGAAGCACATCTGAATGTCTCTGGCAAGAACACAATCCCACAGAGCACAAAGACAGTGTGGTGCAGGCAAGGTTAGAAATAGCTGAGCCAGAGGACACGGGAACTCAATCTCACTCCGGCACAGGGACCTGTCTATCCCTGCTTTGTAACAGGTGGACAAACAAATAACAGGATCATATTTGATTGCCCCCCTCAGAAATGTCAGGTCATCATTGCAAGGGCAGCTGACTGAAAGGAATGTGTTTTTAAAATCACTGCATTTAGCTGTGACTAAAGCTAGCAAACAGGAAAGTTTAATTTATTACTGTTATGCATGGGGTTGTGGGGTTTTTTGCATTTTTGCTTTTAAATAACTTTTCTGGAAAAAGAGAAGTGGCTTCCCTCCCATCCCACCCTCCCTCCCCAGCTACGTGACAGTCAGATTTGCAACTAGTTACAACCTGAAGAATAAATGAGGTATTTCTTTTTGCTAATCAAGAGAATAATCTGTGAACATGCTTAAACATCTTAGTATAGCGGAACAACCATTCCCAATTTTCTAAATAGTAACATTTTTAAAATTCCTAATCTACATAAATATAATTTTGGACAAAGCTGAGGATCCAGAAAACTAGCATTTAAACTGATATTGTTAGCTAAGTCAAACCACATTACATGTGCCGGACAGAAGTCAGTTATCAAAACATTTTACATTTAAAATGTGTGGCTTGTTCTCCAAAGAAAACATGCTAATGGAAATTATTTTCCCCTTAGAGTTCACCAGGTCTGTCAGACTAACAGATCTCAGCCTAATTGTAAGTCCAGACTTCGAAGAGAAAAACAGACTTTCCTTTTCCATTGTCTATTCTGCTTCTCAGCTTTGACTGGGTTAAATGTTGGACTGATGTAAACTGGAAACAAAAGCAGAGAAAATGTTATTCAGCTGCAAAAGGGATCTCAGTTGTCAAAACGATCCACCGCTTCAGTAAACTTTCACTCCTGGCAATTAGCCAGTTCAGCCAGTTTTTAAAATTTATAGCAGTTCATCTCTCCTGACAACTGTTATTTTTAAACCTCAGTCCTTCACCTTTCTTACCCCCCCAGAGGAAACTGTCCAGATCCTTAAGGCTAACAGCAGCTTCTGAAGCCTGGCCTACCTGTGCTCCCCCCAGGCTGTGAAGGTAGCTGGCTTGGCTAGGGTACAGCTAGGTATAGCTGGCACCACTTGCATAGGGAGAGGGAAGGTGAAAGAGGCAGAAGGTGCTACAGGCAGATGTTACAGAAGAGGAGGACATCCCAGGTGGCCCACCCTGGGTTAGATGGCTAAACAACTCACTGGGAGAATTAGGGTTTGCAACTGGTTTCCTTGTAGATTAAGACAGTGCCTAAACTAGCCAATACAGATCTGAAAAGAGAGTTATGGCTTCCTCCCATCCTTCTCAGGTGCTTTGATGATTGACTTGCTGGGTGTAAATACTGCAAAAGATCAAGGGGCTTGAATACCACTGCAAGGGACTGACTGCCTTTTCAAGCATGTACGTAACCATGACTTATTTTTGTTCTGAAAGTAACTTATGTTCTTCCCATATGGATGTTTTTGAATGCAGCCCCAAAATAACAACCTCCACTTGGTTGGGAGTGAGAGTACAGAAGAATGAGCAAAGCTGTAAACAGCCAGATTCTCCAGGGAAATAAGTAGCAGTTAGGAGTTCATAATCAAAGGCTATTTTATGTCTTTATAGGTATTATTAGACTCCTAAAGGAGCAAGTTAGACTTGGAAACTCCCCATCTACGAAATTTGCTCTGTAGAGTCTTGGATGGAATTTGCATGTCATCTCACCACCAAGTCTTGGATCCTGGGGGAGCACTGATTAGCGATTGCTGAGCACATCATCTCAAAAGCAGTTCCCACAGATTTGGAAGGTGCATAGAACTCCTGTGGTTGCAAGGGCGATTGCCCAGGGATTACCCCAAGGCTCACAGCAGACAGTGCTCTGGGCCAGAGAAAGAGAGAGAAAAGTGCCCTTGGCAGAAGATAGGTAAGCAGTCAGTGCCTGAGGGCACAATAGGGCTGAGGAAGCCAAGACTGATGAGGACTCCAACTCAAGCTGCCTGAAGGGAGAAGCTAAATGTCCATAGAAGAACACACTGCCTCAGTATCAGCTGGTTTATCCAGTCCAACAGAGGCTAGAAGTGAGCTACAATACATGTAGCGTGGATAATCCCATGAGCAGGACTCAAGAGAAATGCTGGGAGCTAAGTTATTGCAGTACAGACATGCTCTCTGATGAGAGACCTGACTCAGAATCACACCAGTCCTGTCCTACTGCTGGGGTGTAGGACACACAGACTTCATGGCCAAAACAGCAGATTATTTCCCTCTTCAGGTACTGGAGTCTCTTGAATCGCCTCTTAATATTAAAAACTGCCCTTTTTCCCTCCCCCCATGCCCCTATGCTGCCTTTGGTGCTGTTAGGGATGGGCCTCAGCCTGTTCCCAGCACAGGATGGCTATTGGCACTTATACCAGTGCGACTGCATGTGTGAGCATCATTCCACTATGAAGTGGTAACTACAACATAACGTTCCTCTAGCCCATTATTTCCCCACTGTGCTCCTCTGCCAGGTAAGCTGTGTGCTGAAGCATCATCTGCACAAAGCTGACATGCTGCACAGTGTTTGGGAGATGTCGAGTTCCATCTTCCCCCACACACATACACAGCTTTCTGAACTATGCCAGCACTCAACAGAGATACTCCATTCATCAGCTTCTCATGTTTATTTTCATCTGTCAAAAACCAAATCCGAGCTTGAAGGCTTGCAGGAAGATCCTAGAGTCCAGACCGAGGTTTGAAATAGGGATAAAAGTCACAGGTATTTATACTAACTTGTACGGTTTTTGCGTGCAGAAAACATTTGAAGAAAGCCAGAATTATCACCTATATAGCAGATTTTTACTGTATCTTTAATGTTCAACTCTACACCCACATTCATGTTCAAGCTGGCTAATATGTTTTGCAACCATATGGAGATGCCATATTTCAGACCTGCTGTAAAAAATATGGCATCAATAAAATGCCATATTTCACTTCAAAAAAAGTATTGAAAGAATAATCTGGTCTACCAGTAATGAATACAGACAGGGGAAATTGCACCAAATTGGCTTTATCACTAAAGAAGAGATGGAAACTGGAGAGAACTGGCTGAACCTCATGTCTCATTTAGCACTGGACTCTTTGTGGCAGGTATGAACCATCTCCAAATTCTCCCCAAGCACATGGAAAAGGCACTCTCCAAAACTGACTCTAACCGGTGTCTCAGATGATTTCATGTATCCATGATAAGTCTCTTCCCACAAGTTTTTTGCTGAAAAGCTGTCTCCGGAAGAATAGGGAATTGTATTTTTTCTGGATCGCTGCGTGTACCAGTGCACAGACTCATGAGACTCTGACAGTGATGCCAGACTGCCATTTAATGGTTAGTCTATGGATGTGGTTTATTCCAGAGGAAATCACTGCAACCTTTCACTACTGAGCAGCTACTTACCCACAACGTACTGAGATGCTTTGCAGTTACAGAGGGGGGCAGAAATTACTTCTATAGGTAAACTTCATTAGTCTGCCTATAAGCCCTACATCCTGACTCTAGCAGTAGAAAGACAACCTCTTAGTCTCTTGCGGGTAAGGTCTAGTGTAAACTGTGATTTACAAGATTGAATATTTCTTCCAGAGTGGATTAACAGGCTCTGACTCTACTCTCTTCTTTTAACTCAGATGGGGATTTGCAGCTGTGTAAACGAAATGAGAATTGCATCTATATCTGTGCCAAGAAAATGTGCTAAATATACAAATAGGCTGAAATGAATATGATTTAATCTTCAAAGCAGACACATTTTGAAGGATTTGATTTCTTTTCCCTTCCAAAAGCCAAGGTCTTGCTGTGAGCCTGTATCTACTGAACGATATTGTTTGGGGGGACCCACTAGCTCTTCCTTTGGCTTAGGGACTACCATGACCCAGACCAGCTAAGGTAAGGAGAAGCCTTTGTTTCAATACCCTTATAAAGAGTGGGGAAAACTTGGAGGAGCTTGCTGGGCAATTTTATCCCCCATGTACCCAGGACTAGTTGCAACCATAAACCTGGTTCACTTCCAGCTAAGGAAAGGCACATACCAGCAGGTTGTAATAAGGTTCTCTCTTGCTGGTCATTATGGCAAAAAATTGAAGAGACGTGAGCCCATATGGTGTTCATGAGGAATTGCATACCCAGTAGGCAACTGACAAGCAGCCTGATATCAAACATTTATCTGTGGCTTGCTAGCAAAATGAAAATCTACCTGGGCGGGATGAGAGGAGGAAATCCCTTCAGTGGGCGGCAGAGTGTGAAGGGATGTTGCCATTTTGGAAGCAGACTCATAACCAAAAGCTTTTCAAGCCAATATTTCTCAGATAAATCACACAGAGGGAGGTTTAGGACAAGGTGTCACTTGCCCAGCCTGGATTAGCTCTGTGACAAGGATGCCTAGTTCTCTGCACTATGGCACTTTGCTTTCAAGAAGCCAGAGAGGCCACAGCTCACTCAGCCATGTGCTGGTGGCCTTTGCAGTGTCACATCGAAGCTGGGCTTGGGGCCTTTGTGGCAGCATTGCTGGCTTCAGCTAAATCTGCCTGTTTAGTAAGGTCATGTCCCCCAAACTCCCAATATGCTGAGAGTTTACTGTAAGTGTGCAGACAGATGTGTGTGTAAGTGCTGCATGGTGAGACCATGAGAGGAGAAGCAGTAACTCAGTCTGGAGAGGTGAGATGAGTAGGCAGGAGAGGGCACTCCTACTAAAGCAAATGGGAGCACCAGCCCACCCAAGACATGGCATTTAGTGGAGTTTCTGCCACATCTGTGTTTGCACAGGGACTGTTTCACATCAGGTGTATGGTTTAATGAGAGGTATCTACCTTACCTTGCAATAGACTCACTGGCTGAGCTGGAAGGACTGGGCTGCAAATGTCTGGGGACATGGTCATTTATCATGAGCTGCCCAGACTCTGGCATGAGCAGTGGGTCTGGCTAGAGACAACAAACCTCTATTGCTTATGTTAAAGAAAAAAAAAGGAAGCAAGAAAAGAGGTTAATGCTGCTTACTTTTGATAAAGCTTTTAGCTGAAAAATGTCCCATTCTTCAAAACCCAATTAGCCAATCATGCCCTAGGCTTTAACAGCTATAACCAAGAAAATTAGTTGATCTGCATCATGAAAACACAAAACACAGCAAAAAACCACAACACACATGCTAATCGAGTTAACATGGTAAGATAGTTATGAGTGTTGACTTCATTGACAGTGTGGCCTTTACAGCCTCCCACAGATGACAAAGCCCACTCTGAACTCTGCCTGCAAAGTGCTTGAGGCCCTTAGACACAGCAACCACACCAAGCTACCCCATAAAGAAATGAAGTTTTAATTACTGCTGTCAGCCTTCAAGCAGTGGAACAACCAGCTCACCCAGATGATTAGCATTCCTGCTGCTGCAAGAGCATGAGTCCAGCCTCGTGGATGGAGGCAAATGTTGACTGACATCTTCCCACACACATTACGCTGTTGTTTCCTTCCCTGGGAGAAGGGCATGCTCCCCGTTGTCCACATCTGACAGCACCACACATCACCTCTCGGTTTCCTCCATCATTAATCCAGTGGCACCACCAAGAATAGCTCCAGACCTCAGGACAAGGAGGGAACTGCCCAGGATCAGCTTTTAGAAGCAAAAAAAATTATTCCAAGAGACAGTCAGATGGACAGCTTCCCATTTTAAGCTGTGTATTCCTTTTTTATTTATCTGCACTGCCTCCCAGCCCTCTTCAAAATGGCAGACTAGACCTGGATTTCTGTTTGCAAGAGTTCCCTGCAGTGCTGTGTCTGAAGGCTGAGATGTGCTGCAGCCTACTCTAGAGGACTCCTGGGATTCTTGTCACAGAGTCGTTCATGAAAAACAGGGCTATGCATCCGCTTGGGTTATTTAGGGGTAAGAAAGTTCATTGTGATGGTGTGGTCTTGCAGAGTTCTAGAGATGGAAGAGGATCCGAGACGGTACCTGTTTGCCAGAAGAGGACTGCTCCCTACAGGGCACTTCCCAGCATCTGAGTTTGTTAAGCTTTATACAAGCAGCAAAAACCAAAGCTGTTTTTCAACACTTTCCCTGGAGATTAATCCAAAACCAGTTGGATCCCAGGATTCAGACACTGTCATAGCATCAGACAGAATGTTCTGCCAAACAGTTCACTCTTTTCCTTGATATCTGCATCCTTGGGGTGTTTGTGGACTATGGTTATCTCCTCTATTAGTCTCCCTGTTTTACGCATCTCCCATATGCAAAGGCCTTTCCACCTGCGGAGGGATGGATCTACAGATGCTATCTCTTTCAGACAAAAGGTAATTTTCATCAGGCAAAGGAATTGTTAATGCCATTGGAGGTTTTTGACATGGTCCTGTATGTTTATCAAGGAGCTATGAAATCCTGCTTCCATGCAGCATTTTTCCTCTTGAGCCCTAAAATCTTTTAAAGAGCATACAACACAGAGGGCTTTGTCCAGGCTCTCTTCAGGGCCATTCTCCCATACATTTTGTTTTCCAAATAATGCTGCCTGTTTTTCACAGGAACAGTAATAGGCAAAAGCCTTTCATCTGCCTTTAATTTGGGCAGAAAAACCTTGAGGTAGCAGATGCTCTTGTTTTGGTTATTCGTTTCATAAAGGAGTTTATCTGCTATCTATAGGAAAGGTTTTATGGGTATCTCACAGATCAAGTTCCATAATTCCATGATTTGTTGAGGTGTCATTGTATCAACAACAGCTATCTCAAGAGACAGAAGCAAAGAAGTGTTCCAGGGTCCACGGAAGAGTGTTATGGTCATACTCGCTTTCAAAGAGGAATAGTCCCAGCAAAATGTGGGGTTCTCACCTCTTGAATCATCAGAGATGTGATGGTCAGGTCACACTTCCAGTGGTTTGGGTTTAGTCCCTGCTCTAAACAGGGACTTCCTTTACAGATTCCTGCAGTGGATTCTGGCAGGGTGTGACTGAGAGTAGAGGGAGATGTGACCATCTGGGAGACAAGAGTGATCTAAGCTGCACTCACAGCAAGGAGCCAGAGGACACCCCACCATTCTCCAGTATGCTTCTGGTAAGCTCCCACACTCAAGCTCCTTATTACAAAACATGGCTGGCCAGAGTCACCTAAATAGTCAGGGCTCTGACAATAATTAATACAGGCCAAACTGCTTGTGTTTAGTTTTCTGGCTGACACGCGTGGCCTGGGTAGCCAAAACCAGTTTGCTGCCTGGTATTTCCCTCACGTCTCTTTAGACACTTGCTTTGCACTTCTCCCACCCAGGGAGCATCTGTGGTTTTTGTTCTTTTCAGCAGTTAGCATTTAACACAATTTGATATTACTGTCTTCTCTACACATCCCTTCTCTCCTTAGGCTGCTGATGCAACCATGGTTGATGCTTTTGAACCCGGGGTGTGTGCATATCTCAGGGTTACTTGTGGCTGCATGCTGGGTTTCAAAAAGTAAGTGCCTTGTTTGGGTCCTGTCTGAGAACTGGAGAAGGGCCAAGTGTGTCCAATTCACTATGCAGCCATCCATCTCCCTGGTGTTTCATAACACTATCCATCTGTTCTTTCACTTCCTCACAAGAAAGGATCGTGGGGTTATAGAGGTACCAATTAGCACATCTTGTTGAGACTGTGTTTAAAAATATTCACTGTCCATCTGTGTGGAGAGAAAAATCCATTTCTGTTAATGTGGTTGTTTTCCTTCTGACACTTGCTGTCTGCACTACCCAACTTGGAACAATGAATGTTGGCAAAAAGGGAGAGCTTTACACCAGTGGGTCTGGCCAGACTCAACACTGGAGACTGAGAGGGAAGTTTTGGATGAATGAAGGTGGCAGAGGAAGGGGAAGTATTTGTAATGTCCCCCTTTCCCAGCCACAAATACCACTGGAGACAAAGCCTACAGTGGTATGGTGCCACGCTTGAATTGCACTAATAGAACTCTGTTAAGTACATTTTCACTTGTATCTTGCTCAACAAAGAGGGACTACAAAGGGTAGTTTTGCAGAGCGCAAGCATTGCATTGGCCACAAATTGGGATTTGTTTGGGATTTACAGATGTCCCTAAAAGTCTCATGGCAAGAGTGCCAGCCATTGAAGCCACTAGCTTCAACTCCATCCATTGTGCTTGGGCTCTACCTGTGATCCTCTTTCACTGTCTCTGACAATGGTGGAAACCAGAAAGCAGCAGAGATGTGAAAGAGTCTGGCTGTCCTCTCATTTGAGGGCGGTTTTGGTCATCAGGCCAAATTCAAGAAAATGGCTGGCATGGAGTGCCTCTGAATCCCTTTGTAAGCAGAAAGATTGAGGGGGGTAGTGGCTAGAGAGGAGAACAATGAGCAGCTCTACGCCGTCCCTCCACCATCCCCTGCAAGGCACCCCTTCCAAGAGCCACTCAGCCCATTTTTAAATTTATGGCCTGTCGTCTTCCTTCGCAGAGCTGGCACTTTCCTCCAGTGCAATGAAGCACTGTGAAAGGCACTTACCATGTCTCTCATAACTCCCTCAAAGACCTGGGATTTGACTTCCTAGCTATATCTGTGTGCTGTGTTAGTCTTGCTGCTGGTGCCATGCCAGGGAGAAATGCAAAGCAGCCGTGGCCATAGAGACACTGGAGAGAAACAGCGGGCAGCAAATCATGCTTGGCCATGCAGTCCATGTACCTGAGCCTAGGCTTTGCCCTGGACTCTGTTCCAGCCTCAGAAGGCAATACTCTCTCCACACAACTCTGGCCTGCTGTGTCAGACTGTCTGTTGGAGAGACAGTGCTCAGTGAGCAAAGCAGATGCTGTCTGTGTGTGGTAGGTAGCAAGATCTGACAGTTTGAATAAAGCTGAGGGACAAACTCCATTACCACACACAGATACAGGATATTCCAGGACCTCTCTGCACTGCAGCTATGGGATAGTTAGTGAATACAAAACCTTTAGCTTAAGCAAGACTTAAAAATTGTTCTGTAACATATTTCTCAGCTATTTATGACTTTGTGTGATCTCCATGCAGTTGGGACTGACACGCTGCAGTCTTAGGTTCGCCTAGCTTCTTTCAGCAATAACCAGAGGGGAGGTGACAGTACCTGCCATATCATTCCTATTTTACCTGCAATTTTCATCTTAGTGTCATAACCTGGGGTTGATCAAAGGAAGCCCAAAGGGAGCTTACAGACCCAAGCCACCAAATGTGAGGGTGTTTCAGTGCAGGCTGGTGTGCAAGCAAGAGTAAGATTGCCCCACGTGCTGTCAAATAGATCGTAACCTTCTTCCACATTGTGAGTTCAGTGAGTCTGGACTTGCTGTGGGCAGGCTCTTAGCACCTCTGGAGGTGTTGGCACAATGTCTGAATGCCCCTTCCTCCCTTCCTTTTGCAGATCCTTTTACATGATTCCTGTGGGCCACAAACAGGACAGCCGTAAGACAGAAGCTGGGGCACGGGGCTGGAAGGTCTGTTAAAGAGAGTTTGTGTACCTGTCCCCTTTCCACAAGTACATCCACTTTCAGGATAGCTGGGGTGAGCTTGCCAATTCCTTCTGTCACCTTCCCCTGCTTTCTCCTATCCAGAGGATGAGAAAAAGTGGAAGCACCCCAAAAGAATGTGTTCTCTTTGGTTCATCAAACCATATAATAAATTCCCTGAAACTCAGTGTCTGGAATGCTGGAAAACTGCACCCTGGAAAGAGATGATTTCTGTATAGAAAAGAGCTGTCCAGCCATAGAGCAGGTAGTGAACTGGCTGAGCTCCTCACCCACCCTGATGATCTTAAAGAAGCTTGGCCAGGTTTACTGAGAAACATATCAGGGCATGTTTGGCAGGTCAAGGCACCGAGGGATACCAAAACCAAGGGATACCTGGGCAGCCAAGGCTTTTTGCTTCTGTGGTGGCTATGTGGGAAGTCCTAGCACCTCTGCTAGGAGCTAATGGGACACTGAAGGTGTTTGTAGCAATGTCAGTGCTGCCTTTCCAAGCATTTTGAAGCATGAGTCACCTCTTCCTGAATCATGAGACTGGCTTACAAGTTATTAATATTTATTTTCTGACTGAAAGTAGGAACGACCTGCCTTTACTTCCAAACCTTTGAATCTGTAGGATTAATTCCAATGATGCTTGCTGAATTTTGTCGGCATGCAAGAAAACTTTGGTTTGCTGTCTTTGTGTTGCTTTCGTTGCTTTAAAATAAAAATAAAACTGAGGGTTTTTTTCCTTTCATCACACAGATCCAAATCTGGAAGGACTCATCAGCGGTTAGGAGATTTACTGTAAAACCACAAGGATTTGCAGTGGTTATTGAGCAGCCATATGCTTGGCTCAGTGCAGTGACCTTTTGCACCTCTGACCAAGCTGCCTATCTGTCCACTCTAAAGCTCTTCCTGCTGGCAAGAGTTTACATTAGCTAAGCTAGAGCAAGGACATTGGATTTATTTCCTTCTGCCCTTTTCAGTATTCACAAATAAAATTTTTCTAGCATGATAGATACAGTTGCTAGTGCTGTGTCTCAAAACCTCATAACTGAGGATGCAATAAGCCAAGATGAAAACACATTTCCAATCAACTCCATATGCTGGAAGAGTATCTTGGAGATTCATTCTGCTTAAAAAACCCTGTGTTTTCTTCATCTTTCCCTTTGCTTATAGGGAGAGGACAGAGGAGCTGCTTAGCTGTTCACCTGAAAACAGTTAGTGCCTAACACCTCCAAACTTCCTATTGGCAATGAGAGTGAAAAGCGGTCATACAACCTCTTCATCTTCTCCTTGGAGCTGCAGGACTGTGCCTCTGTGGGGCAGACCTGGAGAGCATGGTTTTGTAAGGCTGGGGATGTAAGGGCTAAAGCATAGCAGCCAGGCAGTTAGACATCCTATTTTTAGTAGTGCTCTGTGTACCTGAAGTACCCTTCATTGGCTGCTGGTGGTGGACAAAACCACTGAGCCAGTAACCTTTCTCAGGGCATGCTTTGATGGGTGATGAATGGGGTGAAGGGCACTTCGGAGGCTCTCTCTGTTGCCCAAAAGCTTGTGAAGACTCTAGAAAGAAATGTAGGAAGCACAAAGCTCTGACAGATCATTGATTTCTGATTAACTGCCAAGGATGTGAAGTGCTGGTTGATGAGGTGAGGCTTTGCATGTGAGAGAGAAGGGAAGTGCCCTTTCACACCTCCTCAACCTGTTTGTGATTGCATAAGCCTGAATGAGCAGAGCCTAAGGTTGCTATGCCAACTTGCTGAGTTCCTCCCATCCACCTCCCTGTCAGAACAATGGGGTGGGCCTGGAGGAGTGGAAGTTCACCCCGAATTATCCACCAGTGGCAGAGGCTTTGCTCCATCAGTGGAGCAGACTGAAGGGCTCTAGGAGGTGTGTGTACCCATGGCCCTTGTGCCACCAATGAGGGGCTGTGCTAGAGCAACTGGTTTGCAGCACTTCTGCTTTCTTATCCTGAGGGCTTTACCTCTGCTGCTGAATTTGGTTTCAAGTCCTCATTGGCAGCACAGGGCCTGTGCTGTTACCCATCAAAAGAATCACAAGAGCAGCATGAGTCCGTGTGCCTGCTTTCCTTTCTGTAGCATTAAAATAGAGCGAAGTGCCATTCAAAGACTCTGAGAAGGAGGAATCGCTATTTCCAGGTACTTATATAAACTGTCTTCAAGTGCAAAAGTAGAAAAACCTGAACTCCTTAGGTTGTCCTCCTACCCCCTTCCTTAAGAAGGACACTATATAGAATTAGCTTGTACGGTAAAAGGGTCTTTGAGATAGAACAAAAAAGCAGTGTGGCTTAGGTATATACCTCATGAAAGAGGCTGGCAAATGAAGCGGCTCCATGTTTTTGCATCCTGTCTTCATTAGCAGTGATTTCTAGTACAAATTCTTATGGTTAGCCCCTTCCCTTTCTTTGTTTGACCCGCCATATAAATCACAAACCCTTTTCTCTACACTCTAGTGCTATCAGGAATAGAAATCCTGATGGGTTAGTTTCCCAGTAATTAAATTTGTCCCTTCTGTTCATTTCACGAATGCAGTTGCCCTTTGCTTTGAAGCAAAGTGCAGGTCAGTGCCAATGGGAGCCTTTAATAATCTGGTAGTCTTATCTGGCACTGAAGATGGAAAGTTTTCTTGCTAATTGTATTATTGAGGAATTATCTAAGAGGAACAAGCTCCTTTGGACAGAGGGATGTTGGAAGCATGCAGAGTGATAGAGAAGGTAATGGGAAAATTTATACTCCTGCACACGTCCTCCAAGCCTTCAGCCAGAACAAACACACAGCAAATGCCTTAGATCTGATTTCTTTTGACTCAGCAGCTTGCTTTGTCATTTACACCAGAGTAAAAGCTGCTTTGATAGGCTTTCATGTCAGAATATAAGCTTTTTGCATTGGTTGAACTGGGGTGCCAGGCTAGAACAGCCTGCAGCCTGAGCAGAGGAAACAGGCTTGCAGCAAAGAAAGCCCTACTGCTTCTGCTGGGCAGGGCTTGAGGTGGATGGCCCCAGCCCTTGAAGTCTGGCCCCTGAGGAGGCAGGCAACAGCACTGTGGGCTCCATACAAAAAAGAACTGTTTGTAGCTGTTGCTAAAAAACCTGAATTTTTCCTGATTCCAGATCACTGGAGAGACTTGCGGGCAGAGGAACCAGTCTGATTTCAGGAAAGTTCTCCAGTTTCACATCAACTAAAGGGGCCCATTCAAATTTGGCCCCTGTCAGTATATATGTGCAAATGCAGAAGCTTTAATCTAACTTCTGATTTTTTAGTTCAAAAATAAGATGCTAGTCATTTCCAGAGAAAAACCTGACCCTGCAGCACCCTGAGGGTCTCTTTCTTCTTATCTTGTTGGTTTTAATCTTGCGGTTTTTAAGCCTGTTTCATGATCTGTGGAGAGGTTGTAGCAGACAACACTGCTTTTTAAAAACTGGGCCAAAGCATTTCCGTGTTCTGGTTCCTTTCAAGGACGCAGATGAGATTATTGACATGTCCATTAACTGTACTTCCCAGGAAGGTTTTGGTACTCTGCAACGAGTTGTTATGCACACATCTCTGCATGCTGTGTCACCTCCTGGCCATACAGCTGATGCCTGGGACTGGGGACTGAGGACTATTTCCAGTTGTGCAGCCTGAAGGCTATTATTTGTGTGTTCCCTTGCAGACAGATGAAACTCATTCTGCTCATGCTCTGAACTGGACAAAAGCTATATAATCTCTCAACATGACTAATTAACTCGTGCTCCACAGCTAGCTCATTAGTGATGGCTGCTCAGTTTTCAGTTAGTTTGGAGTGTGGGCAGGGGGACCTTAAGTCGGGAGATGCTTACCCCGAGTAACCTGGGAGTTACTGCTTAAAACCTGTGTGCACATTCAGGTTTTCCATCTGTAAACTGCTAAAATATTGATATTCCTGCTCTGTAGGGGAGACTGAACCTAGGGAAGCAGCTTCCTAGATATTTGCAGAACACGGGGAGATATTAACAAAAAAGTTATACTAAGAGTGCATAGTATTCCCATTATTATTATAATGGATTTTACGTATGTTCTTGAGTACATGATTGCAGTACTCTGAGAGGGGGCAACAGAACAAGAACAAAAAAGAATATAAAAGAACGATCTGTCATTCTCACCTCTTCTTCCCTCAGAGTGATTCCCATTCACTGTCTTCCTTTCATGATGAAAAAAGGTGTATAGTATCTCTCAAATCAAAGGAATGTGGCATTTTTCAGTCCCCAAAACATTCTTATCTTCTTAACGAAAGGAACTGTAAATGCCCATGTTCTAACACAGATAGAGGAAGGCACAGAAACAACTAACCCTGTGTAAAGACACGGTGCCCTAATTCATTGTTAGCCACCACAGCAAACCCAAGTACCTAATAAAACCTGTGCATAATCACACAGTTGTAGAGCCAGAGCCACCATGAAGCTTCAGGATTGTGGCTGTGCAGTCCACCCACATGGCTTCAGAGAGCTGCATTGGATTTAGATATGTCAGCCAGGCATAAGAAGACAATTGTGTGAGAAGAGTTGTGCTAGAAGGACACACCTGTAAAGGCTCACAGGTTTTGCAGGTGAATTAACCCTGTTCTCTGGAGGCACAGCTGTAGATTGAAGGTTTTGATAGAGTAAGGAAGGAATGTAAGAAACCAGATCCTTAGAGAAGAAAGTGTTTGCCTTTGACAGCTTGCAAGGCAAAGAGGGCTTCTGAATGGGAGTGTTTATATGGAACCAGCTCATACCAAATATAGTGGCCAGACCCAGACTTGCAATTGCCACTTCTTAATGGAGATCAGAATAGAAGAGCTGGTTACAAGGCAGCATCACGTTTGCTGCAGAGGGCTCTGGCTTGTAAGTCTCTGTTTCATGCATTTTTCATCTATCTCCTCTTTTTCCATTTGTGTTTGTTTTCAGCTGCATCTAATGAACCTTAATTGTACTTTTGATTAGATGTTTTTTCGTGAGGATTTATAGGGCTCTCCTCCACAGTCCTCTTCATCTTCTCCCAAGTCTTCCTTCCCCTCTGCTCTCCTTAGTTGTCCATATTCCCATTGCAGGTAAAAATCTTCCAGAGATGATCATCAGCCCTGGTAAGAGGGTCAGAACCAATGGTAAAACAGGACAGGTAAGGACATATCTTGGGGATCCAAGAAACATCACTGGGGACACAGCTATAGAAATGGCTCAAAAGGAATCATTTTGTTCTCTGTCTTTTGGAAGGTGTCAGTCAGGGGAGACTTTTGGGGGCCTTTTTGAATGAACTCCTTTCTACCAGCATCATTCAGCAGTAGAGGTCTGGGTTGGCTCCTTCACAGGTGTTAATCTGTCTGGACAAGGGCTTGGGAACAGGTAGGAAAGTGGGATGGTAAACAGAAACTGGAAGTCATGGAGTATATCTATGCCCACTCTTTTGTGAAGCACTCCGTGTTCACTGTCAGGTGAGTGCATGACTTGTTCTTCTGCTTCAGCAGGATAAAAAGCTACACAGATGGATGTGTTGGGGATTGCTTTTCCTCCATCAGAGCATGAGAGACTACAGACCACTCTTGCTTTAGTATTCACTAAGGGTAAAGAAATTAATTATACACTTTGGTTGTTTTTTCCCCAATGTCCTACCCTAAAGTATTTTTTAATAAGCTTTTTTTTTTTTTTTGCACTTTAATTTTACTTCTGAGTAATTTTTCAAATATGGGGAATTTTAAAAAGTTTTAACAATGGAATAAAAATGAAAGGATGCATGCACATATGGTGAGGAATTCTGGACATCCTGTGTCAGTGGCAAAAAGAAAGGAGTGGGACTAGAGATGCAGTCTTTTCTCAAAATATTTCATTAAAATGTAATGAAAAACTAATTCACAGCAAATGCAGAAAAGAAGAGGTGACTTGAATTAATTTTTCAGGCAAAGTAATGCTTTTCCATCTTGTAGGGATCTTGGTAAATACTATTAATACATTTTACACCCTGGGATGCTGAGAAATTATAGTTATACACAAATTCTGTGACAGGACCGAGAATATAAATCAAACCACCACTTTCTAAATGGTATGCCTTCTCCAACTGTATTCTCCCAATTATTACTGTTCTCACTCATTCCTGATGATCATTAGTTATTTTCCCAGTCACTGTAACACTCCTGGAGAGCCCTTCACTGAGTTTAAATGCCAGGAGGGGGTACAGGTAATGCAGGGGCAGTAACACTTGCAGCTGTTCAGAATATGACTTGGTACCTGCAGCTTATTGAGTCCTGAACACTAACTTTTCAGCACTGCTCAAAGGGAGAAGCACCAAGCAGGAGAGATGAATGTGGGAGGGAGGGAAGGAAGGTGAGGGGGTGGAAAAATGAGCCTGCTTTACTGAATAATGAGGGTAGTTAAAATGAATGGGAAAAGAGAAAGAAAAGCTGGTTTAAATATTTAATCTCTGTTACATTTGCTTTCGAAGAGGAGACAAAAGCCTTGGAACATCTTTTGTCTTGAACTAATTCTGACCAGAGATGAACGGCATGTGATTGTCACTTCTGTCATTTGCCTTAAGGTGGAGAGAAACAGACTGGTCCTGCTGCATCAGCCCAGCCCATCAGTCTCTGCCTCCAGCCACGGCCGGTACCTGAAGCAGCAGAAGGTATTCAATTACTCATGACAGTGACAGTTCAGCCTCACGAGCCCACGTTTCCCTGGATCCTGGTGCCAGCATGGTCAGTGTGCGTGCTGCCTGAGAGCTGCACCTTTCTTCAGAGAGGTGGAAGCTCCTTTGAGGGGTCTGAGAAGCAGTTGTGTCTCACCACAGAGCAAGTCCCTTCATTTAGGTCTTCACCGTTTGAAACCAGCTGGTTAGTGCAACACACATCAGCTGTATTTTCCCCTTATATCTCCCCATTCCTCTGTGCATCTTTCTACCCAGCCTCTTTCTGCAACATTTCTGCTTCCTTTGACTCACCCTCCCTAGTCCTCCCTCTCTGTCCACCACTGTACGCGCAGAGCCAAAAAACATACAGCTGTCTTGTTTACCAGTCACAGCTGTGGCCCCATTTGCAGTACCTTCCACAGCTGAGGCAGCCCCACGGATGAGCCAGCAGGACCCGCATGCCAGCATCAGAGACAGCAGCCACGTGTGCTGATGAACCACTGCATCAACAAATCATGGAACCATAAGATGGTTTGTGTTGGAAGGGGCTTTAAAAATCACCTAGTTCCCACCACCCTGACACGGCCAGGGACACCTTCCACTAGAACAAGTTGCTCAAAGCCCCATTCAACCTGGTCTTGAACACTTCTAGGGATGGGTCATGCACAACTTCTTTGGACAACCTGTTCCAGTGCCTCGCTACTCTCATAGTAAGTATTTTTTTTCCTTAAATCTAATCTAAATTTCTCCTCTTCCAGTTTAAAGCCATTACCCTTGTCCTGTCCCCACTCCACCTTACTGGTAGACCCTCCTTAGGTACTGGAAGGTGTTACTAGGTCTCAGCACAGCTTTTTCTTCTCCAGGCTTCTCTCAGCCTGTCTTCATAGAAGAGGTGCTCAATTCCTGTCATCACCTTTGTGGCACTCTAGACGCAACCCAACAAGTCCATGTCCTTGTTGGGGCCCCCAGAGCCAGATGCAGTATTCCAGGTGGGGATCTCATGAAAGTTGAGCAGAGGGGCAGAATCACCTCCCCCAACCTGCTGGCCAGACTGCTTTTGACAGGTTTGGTTTTCTGGGCTGTAAGTGCACATTGTCGGGCCTTGTCAAGCTTTTCATCCACTGACACCCCATGTTGTTCAGTTGATGTAACTCCTCTTCCACACATTCTGTTTCTCTTGTCTCACACACTGGACACCCAGACTCAAAGACTGCACCAAAAGCCTCACTGGCCGGTGCCACCCAGTGAGCCAGGTACAGCCCTTTGTAGCATTGGTGGTTTCTCTGCAGCCTGACATCCTAAGAGACAGCCTTAGATGGATAAAACCCTCACTTAGGCTTTCTTTATAGACTGGAGGAGTGGGAGGAAGAAATGCCTCCAGAGAATAATACATTGTAAGCCTGGCTTTTAAAATGGTAAATATCTGTAAGCTCTAAGAAAGGCTGATGGTCTCTGACTAACTAGAGGAAACTGTTGAGACTAGGCACTTTTCCTTTTGTTTTGGCAGTGCCCTTGTCTCTCTGATTCACTTATTCCCTTTATAACCCTAAAAGCAAAGAGGTGCTGCTATCCCTACGCCTCAGATGGGGACAGATATAATGTGACATCTCCTTCAGAGCCCCTCAGCATGTCTTTGAAAAAGTAGGGGGGTTTTTTTTGAGCTCTGGTCTCCTGAGCCCTGAGGAAAATCACGAAAGCCTGGCTTTTTGTCAACTCCTTAACTGGGAGCACACCAGAGGAAAGGAAGCAAAAAACGCCAACCTAAAAACCTACAACAATGTCTTCCAAGCCTCTGAAGGCTCATAGTTATCAATTATCTTTTGAAGGCTTACTTCAAAAGTAATTTATTTTTTTACTAGCTGTCTGATAAGAGATCAAGTAAAGCTAGGGTGAATAGTCAAGTATGTTCCTATTTTATTTTTATATCATTTGAGGAACTCGACTGGCTACTTGAAATGCTGGAGAGAACAGCTGAGTAGGAGTTTGGACTGAGTGAAGCCAGCTAGGCAAGAGTTTTGTATTTGGTTTACAAAAGAGCTTGAGTAGGCTGAGATTCCAGGCTGACGAGATGGTCTCCTTGATGACTACACTTCTTTCTTGGTAGAGAACTCAGTTCACTTGACATGTGAGCTATAGGGATGAAAGCAGGGTTGATTTTCTGTAGCATGACAGGACTTGACTGACTTTTGTGGCATTTCCTCCTGTGGCAATGATACCAGGACACTGGTTGCTCTGTTTGGATCTAAGCTACACAAACAGCTGACCAGACACCAAAGATAGCAGCTTTTGGTCCAGGTTTGATCTGAACCAATGACTTAGGAATGGGAAGCATCATGTCAAAAATCATCTTATGTCAAAAATTTGTCTGAGCCGTAAAAGTACTCCTCTGCTTTTTGCCAAAGGAAAAAGGCACAGGAGCTGACAAAGGAGATCTGGTACTGCGGTCTAAAAAGAGCTCAGTTCAGGTCATGACCAGTTCAGTACCAGGTGAAACACCAGGAATGTTTCAGTGGTGCTCTGCCAAGCTGCGCCCATCCTTCCCAAATCTGAAGTTGTTTGCAGGAGCTGCTGCACCCCAAATTCGATTTTGCCTTTGTGTTAGCCTGGGAGCCCCCAAATGCACACCGGGATGGCTCAGGACAGCCCTGACTGACCTTAGTGGGAGCTGCTGCCTCTCACAGGCAGTTACAGCAGGACTCATCCCACAGCCTGTGCCGTATCCTGCCATGTCTGTCAGCCTAGAGAGACAGACGCACAGGCGTGTCAGACCATGTGCCTGCAACAGCCACACGAGGAGTCCTCCTGGGCGCTGCTGGCTGCGGGTGCCTGCGGTGCAGCGCCAGGAGCGCAGGCAAAGCAGGGAAGCGTTATTCCCAGGGTGGCAACAGAAACCTCCTTGTGCTCCGAGGAGGAGAAAAAGGGAAAGCATCTCAGAAATTCCACCAGAGCTACAGGAATTCTTGCGCGGGGAATAGGGGTGATGAGGGAAGGGATTGGGGAGTGGGGGGTGGCATCTGGAGATGAAACGTACATGGTAGTTGGAAGAATCTTTGTGTGCAACAAGGAGTAAATCTGCTCAGAAAAGTAGGATTGCAGGATACCTGAAACTGTATTTGCATTTGGAAGACCGTGCCTCCCTTCCATTTTCTTATCGTCAAAACACCTTGAAAATCTCAGAGTGTTTTTCTCCCTCTTCCCCCCACCCCGCCCCCGATCAGGAGTTTCAAATGGGAAATGCTGAAATAGTTCAAGTCTTTCAAAATCAATCTTTTTCACATCTTTTAAAATAAACTCGTAGATCTAAACTATTACTTTAGCTCAAAAAGGAGAAAAAATTCATGACAATTATCAATTAAATATATTGCAAACACAGTTTTTCATTTGGGGTTTAACAAACTCCTTGGATTCACCCTATTTTTAGTTTGTTTCTCTCTGTTTTATGAGTTTCAGTTCCTCACACTTTCAGTTTATTTGACCTTTTTTTAACATTTCTATTACCTACCTGTAGTTTAGTTTTTAATTTATTTAAATATTAATGAGAGAACGGCAGTTACACATTATTCTTTTTTCTTAGTCAAACCAACCAGCCATTCTAATGTAAATGTCTTTGAGCTTGAGGAAACAGGAGAAAGTATTCCATACAGCAAAAGTATTACAGAAATCCCGGACAGAAAGCCCCTGCTTGGGGAATGAGTCAGTCTGCTGCTGTCTAGCAGAAAAGATCAGCACGGAAGTATAGAGCCTTTAGAAAGAGATTATGAATTTACAGCTTGCAAAGTAAATGAATTCTCTATGTACCTCATACACACACGCTAACTCATTCCCAACACATGCATACATACAGGTCTCTGGTGGGAAGACAGGGAATGTGCAGTCTGCGATGCGTATGAACTTTCTGTTTAGAGCAGAAAAGAAAAGATTTTTCCAATAGGCACAAAATCCCACCCCCTCAGCACCCCTCCTTCCCTTGCGTTTGACACTGACTTCAAGGGAGGAGTTGAGCCAATTATCTGTGAGTCCTACAGAACGAAAATCTGCAATTTGCCAGTAGTTGTGAGAGCGAGAAGGAGAAAGGCAGCAAGGGAAGAAGAAAGACTTAATTGGCAAATATAAAGAAAAATCCCTTCTGTCCTAGATAGAGAATATTTTAAAGCAAATCTCAGAGGCAGCAGAAAAGAAGCTTGTGGAGAGGGATGTACCAGGCAGGAGCTGGGGAAGCGTAGACAACTTCCATGCCCGCACTGATCTTTCTCCGTAGGGTCTGAGGCAGCATAGAGGCAGGGTGGCCAGCCAGATGCACCCACTACCCTGCACAATTAGGTGTTGCTCCTGAAATTCTTTCCCCCCAGCGCAGCCTAAGCAACTTGTAAGAATAGACAGTGGGGGCGGGAGAGACTCTGCTTTTCCTTTTCTCGAACTGAGGCTGTGAAGGAAAAAGCTCATCTCACCAAAGGGGAAAGCTGTCACTGGTTCTGAGACTCTTCTTTAGCCCGTGTCGGTTGCCTGGTTCAGTAACTACCATTCATGGGATAACGCCCTCTGGAGCCCTGCAGTCCTTCCCGTTCCTGCTAAATTCTTGGGAAATACTGGAGAAGAACTGAGCCCAGAACAAGCAACGTGGGATCCACACAACAGCAGCCTTTTACAGCAGCAGCCACCCCTGATTAAAGTTATCAGCTTCATCAGATTACACCGAGATCCAGGACTGCTCCTCCAAGGAAAGAGAGGTAAGAAATCAGCACGGAGTTTGGGATGAAAGTAGGAAACAAGCATCCCACGGGAGTGATTTTGGTGTGCATGAAAATTGCAGGGACACTAATAGTGATTAACAAGTGACAGGTCTGTTATGCATGATACAGTTTGTGTCTGCCTGTGTCCTTTTTAGATGGATGCAGTGATTTACTCCGGAGTGGCAGAGACAGAAGCAGTAGCTGGAGACAGAGGAGTGCAAGAGAGGTAGTTCAGAAGTCTGTTCATGGACGAGGAGTGGTAGAGAGCATACACCCTGATGGGAGGATGGAAAACTAAGGTGCAATAACTCCAGGTAGATTGAATGAAGAATATCTTCCTTAGATATTTCTCGCTGGGTGCTCAGGATCAGATTTGTCAGTACCTCACTGGAATTCAACCAAGCGCTCTCCAGAGCATACAAAAGCAGGTTTGTTGTCATTCACCCGATGCCTGCCTATGAAAAGAGCTGTGGTGGTTAGCAGGTAGAAGATGAGACTGAAAGTCAAGATAAATGTGGTTTAATGTTGATTTTGGTCTGCTATTTCAGCTCTCTTTGGGCATATGAGCCTTTCAGTTTATTAAGAGGAGATAACATTAATTGCCTATATTTCTATGACATTTTGAAATCCCTGCACTGTACCAGTATAAAATACTAATGTAAAGTTTCTAGCATCAAACCAGTATCCAAAGCAGAAGGTATCACTGGGAATTAATCTGTGCTTAAGAATTTAATAAACTGGAAGGAAAAAATGTAGATTAAAGCCAGCTGGAGCTTATTTGTCTCCTCATTCTCTTCTGATTGATTTTGCTTTACTTAGTACATGAACATGTGGTCTCTCTCTCTGTTTTCCTTTTTCTCTCTTTAATCTTTTTCAATGTTATGAGTGTGTGCCCGTGGTCCCCACCTGCCACCTTTGGGTGTGAAGGCTAGAGTTTCATTCCTCTTCTGAAAAGGAAAGAAGGCAGACTGCATTGAACTGGAGAAAAACTGGAGTGGGGGGATAAGAAGAGCAGGCACAAAACACAGATGTAATACCCCAGTTCAGCAGCATGCTCTGGAGTCAGATTTGCAGAAGAGATGATGAGTAGCAACTCCATGAATGAAAGTGCTGGAAAGCATCTTTCAACTTCAAATTAAATGAAAAACAGTTAAGAAACCACAGGAGTTCTCTTGACTGAATGCCTTGACAGGTGGAACAAGGACAGCGTAAAGTGATCAGGTCCCTCAGAACACATGTTCTGTACAGGACATATAAGGCATTTGCTTCAAATGTGTAACTGTGCTCAATCCCTGATGCTTTTGCACGAAGTTTATCTCTAGCAGCTGTAAACCAATACGGTCCACTCGCCCTCGTGCAGCTACCCTTGTCCATCTCAGTTTAAAGAGCTGACTCATTTCTAGATACTGATGCTGGGCTGTAAAGAAGTTTGTAGTTTTTCTCATTAATCTATCTCCCTGTTTTTCTCTGCCAAATAAGCCTGAGAGGCAGAAAGGAAGCGTTAAGTCATGTTCATGGACGGAAGACAGTAATTGGACTGGCTACATAGGAAAGGGCAGAGACAGTGTACATGGCAGTGTTGTTTCAGAGACTGAATATGGTGTTTCTGCACTATTGGAGACAGGTCCTGTTGTGACTAGAACACAGAGTACGGTTCAAATACCAGATGTGCTCCTTGCTGTCATTCCCACCACAGCAATCCCAACAGTACCATAACTTTGCATGTATGTGTCCTTTTAAAGTTATGTTCTGGCATTACTCTCTGCCTCTAATACGATGCTGTCCTTCCTGCTGAATATAATTCGGAGTGTAAGCTACTCTGAGGAGAGCATTGCATTTCTTTTGTCCTTTAGGTAAGGCTGAATATGCTGTTGTCATGCAGCAAATTGTAGTAATGATAATAAATAGTTCTGTTTTGCTGTTTCCTTGGGCTATAGCACAACACTTGGAATGATGCTGGATCACAGTTCTAGAGACTTCTTTATTTAGCAGTGACTGTATCTTCACTGCTGCTTTGGTGCTTAGCACATGTTAAACAAAGTAAAATATTTTAAGCTCTTGACTGAGATAATTGTCAGCCACATAAAAGCCTGGGAGAAAAAATTGACTCAGGGCAAAGACAGGAATCCAGATCTGGACCCAGAAATTATACTTCAGTGTACATAAAGTACTTGCATTGTAATATTAAATAAACAACACCTAAGTTAAATAAACGGCACAGTGGGAACTTGATTATTCTTTAATAAGATCCTAGTAACCAAAATAAACTCTTTCCAAAATGTGCCTCCTTTGCTCTAACAGTCAACTTTCCCCACACAGGGATTGTATTTTTCCTTTCTGCACACAATTCATTCGGACTGGTACACAAAAAATATCTGAGCATCACTTTTTCTTTCCTATCAAAGTTTCCTGCACCTGAGTGCTGTGTCAAAATGCAGTCTCCAAGGTCTGACATTTTAGATGTCAGGGGTTGGAGATCCTGTCTAAAAGCTATTTAAGATGGCTGTCCTTCATCTTTTCTCCTGCTTGTACTTAGCACCCACAAAGACCGTGACACCCACAAGATCTGTGTATGTATAAAGACTGAAGCTCCTACGAAATCCACATTTCTGCAGTTCTACCCATAGCCAGCCATCCTGCTGCAATGCTGATAGTTTGCTGATAGGGAATTCCCACACTACCAGTCCAAAACGCAAGATTAAAATCTGGTTTCTAAAAAGTCACTGAAGGCACAGATGTTTGAATTTATCACCAGTCAGCGCTGTTTTGTGGCTTGCACTCCCTGCATCAGCAATGAAGGTTGCATGGGACCAGCTATTTAAAGTTACTGAGATGTCTAGCTGCCACGGATGTTAAGCATGATTTTTGTTTGTGTATGACTTTAAGTTGATCTCAGAAAACAAGTATTATGCACAACTCCTATTTAGGCAACGAAATTAAGCGATCTAGGTTCCAATGGCAGCTGCAGTGGATGTAATACATGGGGGAATCTGACCTCTGTGTTTATGTGTCTAAATGACAACCAAGCTCTACTGAAAAATCCGGTAATTTATAAGTGATGCAGATGGTGGGAAGAGACCTGGTGTCTAAGTTGAAGCACAGCTGAAAATTTTAGCCTTGAAAATTTAAATGAAACAGCAAATTGCAGTTCAAAAGTGTGTTATTTTTCAGTGTAAATGCCTTCATTTTTATATTACTTTAAAAGAAAAGAAAAAAAATACCACCACCACCACCAAAACTAACCAAACAAAAAAACCCCAAAACCAAATATTCCCTGGAAATGAGACTGAAAAAGCTTAAGCATTTCCAGTGAAAAGGTTTCTGTATGGATCATTCATCTACTAACCAGGACTATGCTCCAGAGCACTCTTTGACAAGCTTGTGGTAAGAAGCTGCCCTGTTTAGTCTTCCACTCAGTTTCTGATCTTTCCTCCAACTCTGCTCTTTCCTCTTTCAGGATCAAGCAATGATGAAGACCATGTCTGGTGGAAACTGCAACCTGAATGTGCCAGCCAAGAACTCGTACCGAATGGTAGTGCTGGGAGCCTCCAGGGTGGGGAAAAGCTCCATCGTCTCACGCTTTCTCAACGGCCGGTTTGAGGATCAGTACACTCCTACCATCGAGGATTTTCATCGCAAGGTCTACAACATCCGGGGAGACATGTATCAGCTGGACATCCTGGACACCTCTGGGAATCACCCTTTCCCTGCTATGAGGAGGCTCTCCATCCTGACAGGTGAGAAAGTCGGGGGGAAGTCAGTAGGTGAGGAACAGAGGGTGAGAGATCATAGGGATAGACATTAGCTTGAAAAGTGTAGCATGGAGATGACTTTTTCTTGGGAGGAAGCTAAAGGGACTGCTTGATGCTGTTGCAAGATACACTTCCAGAGAGAGAGATTTCCTGTCTGGGATGCTCTGGCACTATAGGGAATGCATTAGCCACAGAGGGGAATTCACTAGGTGAAGGTCTGAAGTTGAAACTTCCCTCTAGTTTATTTTCCTTGTACCTTCCCCTCTTGCTCCGTATTTTTTATTGCAGTCACAAATAAATGCCTGAATGAAATCTTGAAGGTATAAAGAGCAGCAGAGGGCAAAATAAGCATGTAATTATAAGACACATGCAGTGAAAACCAAATGTAAAATGCAAGGAGGGAATTCTAACCATGAAAATCTGGAAGAATTTTTTATTTCTAAAATTTCCAGCCTGATTTCTTTGATTTGATATTTTGGTAAAAGGATACCTCTTATTCTGTGCTTAATCAAACGTGTTAAAGGGGGTGAAAGCTGAAGGAAAATGGGGGGCTCATTTTGTAGGTTTTCACTGTCAAACAGTTCCTGTTGTGAGTTAAAATTAATTTTTTAATGGTAAAAGTGACAGTAGAGATATCTTCAGCCACAGCTCACAGCAAAAGTACCTTCTGAATTTGCTATCTACCGTTTTAGCTGGCCAGTGAAACATGACATTCACATCTGGCAAAGCAAGAATCTGCATTCAGTGAGGTCCTAGGACCAGTTTCTAAGTTGCAAATGTGAGCTTTTGTCCCTCAAAGATCTCTTAGCACGTTCCACATGAATGTCATTCAACAGGCAATGATTTGCCTTATTTTCTACTTGCATAAGGAATTGTAAGTCAGGAAATGTCAAAAGGAAATGCCAGGGGGTCTGTGTCATTTATGTATTTCTTTTTTTCCATGGTCTGTTTCTCTTGAGCAAATGCAATGACAGCGGAGCACTGCATACTGAGAAACCTCTCATTACTGACTTAGGCGTTCGGGTCTGACTGCCTGTAAATCTTTAGTTCAGGTGTTGCTCCACGTATTGTGTAACCAAAAGGCCAAGGCTGAGTGGCTGCCAGCTCTCCACTCCTGGCGTCAGAACAGGCTGTGTTTTACACGCAGATAAAAACGAAAGGAAGAGAAAGGAAGAGCAATGCAGCAGAGCTGAGATAGAACCACGTTTACAAAAGAGAGCGAAACACACAATAACTTACAAGCCCAGTGCAAACTAGGAACGCGATCAGATATCACTGAAGTAACATCATAGCCAAAAGTCTTTTCCGTAGCACTACAGAAAGGTGTGGGGAGTTGAATTAGAAGAACTAAAGTACAGATTAGTGAATAGATGCCAAAGGACCAACCAAAAAGCATGGGGAAGAAATGGCAAATAAACCTCTCTTGTTTAAAATTTGTTCCTCTGACACTGGCTGCAACCAACAAACCTCTACAGTATCTTTTTTTTTAAATTGCAGGCGATGTTTTCATCCTGGTATTTAGCCTGGACAACAGAGAATCCTTTGATGAGGTCAAGCGGCTCCAGAAACAGATCCTGGAGGTCAAGTCTTGCCTGAAGAACAAGACCAAGGAATCAGCTGACCTCCCCATGGTGATCTGTGGAAACAAAAATGACCACAGTGAAGTCTTCCGCAAGGTACGCACTGATGAAGGTGAGAATCTTGTCTCCAGCGATGAAAACTGTGCTTACTTTGAAGTGTCAGCCAAGAAGAACACCAACGTGGATGAGATGTTTTATGTTCTCTTCAGCATGGCCAAGCTACCTCATGAGATGAGCCCTTCTCTCCACAGGAAAATCTCCATCCAGTATGGTGACACTTTCCAACAGAAATCCTTCCGGATGCGCCGATTCAAGGACATGGGTGCCTATGGCATGATCTCTCCCTTTGCTCGCCGGCCAAGCGTCAACAGTGACCTGAAGTACATCAAATCGAAAGTTCTCCGGGAAGGTCAGTCCAGGGAGAGGGAGAAATGCACAATCCAGTGAAGGAGGCTTGCACTTCTGTCTGAAGTTAACATACTCATGCAGTGCCTTAAAGAAAAAACGGTCCATGGGAACACAGAACGGGCTCATGGGGTTTCTTGAGAAAACCCAGCGTGGAGAAAGGATAACTCTTCCTGTAGACTCTGCTGAGTCACAAATGTAAATAACATCATCCTTGAAAATGACTGGGAAAAAAAGCATATGCCTGAGAAACTAGTGCATTTTTTTGTCTATGTAATGTAGTTCCTCTTCATTTCCGTTTTTGTTTAAAGAATACAGGCCTGAGAAGTAAAGGCTTTTCAACCTTATCCTTACGAAGAAAATAGGTCAAAAATGCACAGAAGGCATTAACACTTACCCAGCATGCAGCTCTTTCTAAGAGAGAGGAAGTTACGTGTGTGTGTGTGTCAGTCCCTGTGTGCCTGTGTGTATGTGTGCATGCCTGTGTGGAGCTCTCCTTTTAAAAAGTGGGACTTGCATTTCAAAGGGCAGCAGTCCTAACTGAGGATTCACAGATTGGGAGTGGATTTGCATTCACTTCTGAGGGCACCTGCATTCAGAAGAACTTGATTTTATGTTTGCGGGAACAGTTACCATTTGACATCGACATGAATGTTGGTTTGTATTATAGATTTTATTTGGGATTTGGGGTTTTTTTTTATTGTCTGGGGGTGGATTTTTAGCAAAATCAGATGGCATGTTTGACATTAAACAGTGTCTGCTTTCTACCACTGAAAGGTAGTTTTCATCTGTAAAATTTTCTAATATGTACATTGAGTGAAAGTGAAATTGTTCTGCAAAAACCAATGCATTTGACTGCTTTGCAAGCCTGGTGTGATATTGTTTCCCAAAGCTGCCACACCAACTCTGAGTACCATAGTACAAATGCCACCATCTGCCTTGATGGTCACCAGACAAATGATTCTTTCCTCTGCCTGTGTCAGCTAAGAGTGACCAGATTAATATGTAGACTTAGACCACTGAAGAGACAGGATTGGGTTGTTCTTCAAAACTGGGAATCGAATGATTATAGGGCCAGGTCCATCGTATTTCTTCTGTTAACATGCCTCTAGTCATTTTGTTCATGGATTCCCCCACTGTCTGATAAAGGTTGCCTGGATGGAAACATTTGCACTGAAGAAGTTCTTCAGAACTGAAGAACAGAAGCTTTGTGCTGGCTGTCCAAACAGGGCTGAACAGAACTGGTCAGATAAATCTGGGGCTGTCCATTCACTTCTTTCCTTTCTCAGCTCAGTGCAGGCTTCCTTGTCTTCAGCTCTCTCCCTGTTCTGCTTTTGGCTCTGTTGTTTGATGAGCTCCTGTATGCCCTCAAAGCCCAATATATTCTCTCAAATATGATCCTGCCACTCATGCTGACTGAAATGAGATGTGTGCACACATATCTGTGAGCAAAGTGTGGCCCCAAGACTGTACACGACAGTAGAATATATATGTTATATACCTCAGAATGACCTTCAGATATATTCTCCCTTTCTCACCCTCAGTTTCTGTTGTTGGCTGTGTCTGCCTTGCTGTGTCTTGGGCAGAGCTGTGAGCTAGTTCGTGCTATAATTTGACAGAAAACCAAGAATAATGATTGTCTGTAAAAATTAGCCTCTGGGACTCAAAATCCCATATTCATTTATCAGTTCCACCCTTCATTGGTACTGTATATTGACTGGTAAAATACACTGTTCTTTTATTCTTGCTACCAAGGCAGCACCTTTCTGATCATGCCTCCCTCTCTATATATAAATATGTAAATGGTTTATGATTAAACCTGGTTTATTTATTACCTGTGTCCTGGTCTTTTATACCTTCTCCAAGAATAAGAAGGAAGGTCCTATTTTTATGTTGTGCCCGTGCATCTAGGCAAGTGAATTCTGGGTTACAAGTCCTGATGGGATCTTCAGTAAGTTCTGGAAGAGCTTTTTAAGTCCTCCAGACACCAGGGGCTACACATTTGTCTGTTTGGAACAGAACTATATCCACATTTATCTATCTGTCTATCTGTCTGAACATTAACTTATATATACAGATATCTGCAGAGGCAGACAGTTACTCTTCCCATGCTGTCTCCAACATAAGAAAACAACAACTCTGTTCTTCACGCACAGAGCTGATATGCTGATCCCTGGTGTGATTTAATGTGGCCTCTGCAGACACAACACTGTTTATCTCAGCAGTCTTTCCCTCTCAACCATTTGCACCTCCCAGGTTTTTGGGTCCTGGACCCCCAGAACACATGCCCACCTCCCTACAAACTTTCCACCCAAGTGCATGATTAGGGGGCTCGTGCGCCACAAGGACATGGAGGGGTTTTGAAGATGGAGTAAGGAGGGTACAGGTGTGGACACTGGGTGTGTTAAGATGCTTTGGGAACCTAAATGAGAACTCCTTGCCCTACAGACCATGTGCTTCCTTACTGAGCCTATACCTGCTCTCCCTGGCCTGCAGGATAAAGCTGAATTTCAAAAAAGTCTTTATAATCAAATCTCCGCCTTTGTCTTAAAACACTGACCTTACAATTATTTTGCCTACTGTCCTTCCATCTCCCCAAAGACACCAGCTTTCCTCACCCTTCCATGTCCTCCCATTCCTGCCCTTTCCACTACAGATACAAAGACACTCAGTATGGAGAAACAATGTCGCAGTGACAACAAAGACTTACAAGAGTAGGGAAGGCTGAAGACCAAGAGCAGGTGCTCACAGAGATAGGCTGGATCCCATGGTGAGGCCAGCGAGCCTCAGCTTCACAATCCAGCTTGGCTGGCCAATGTTCAGGGCAAGAAGCATCTGAGAAACTGGCTGGGAACGAAGGTGAAACAGTATTACAGTCACTCACAAAAACAAATGGCAATAAGCAGATAATCTCATTAAAGCAATCCTAGTCTTCTCATTGCATTTTGTTACTGATGGTAATTGCTTTTGAAGTTAGATTATCGTGCTCCTGAGGATATTTTTTTTTCTTTTATTATATCATTACAGTCATTCTATTAATATCTATATATTATTTGGGCTCTAGAAGTGCTTACAGCCCCTAAATCAGACAGTATGTGTATCAGTTGTTTATTCACAGTTAGCAGCCATTCTGTTCTGTAAAAAACACTGGGACAGGAAAACAGAGAGCAAGGCTAACTTCCTGCACAGGAGGTGTAAGGTAAGGCAGGAAGAAGAAAGGTGAATTACTTCTTCCCTGCTAGAACAAGGAAGGGCTTTATGGGAAACTCTATTATGTGCATGCAGAAACTGTGGGACCAGGAAAGGAGCAAAGACCAGACCTACAGCCAGGTCTCAGAGGCAATGGAAAGAGAAACGACCTTTTTTTTTTTTTCCCCGCTTGGGATTCAAGGCACCTGCATAGAACTTACTGCAACAACTTCTTAAGTCATGAAAATGCACAGCATTAAGAACAAATCTGGAGGAAGGGATCCATCTGGAAAAGATGCTGAGAGCTGGTGTACCCTTACTTGGTCTTACCTGGTATAATTAAGTTGCTTTATTCCAATAGCTACCTTGTCCTACAATCCAGTGTACAAACCCAAAAATCAGTGATACAAAGCCTTGTTGATGTTTCTGTGTACTTACTTTCAGAACATCTAGCAGGGACCTGACTGAGGATCAATCACAGCCCTGGAACAAGACAGGACTGAGATTTATTTTGTATATTGCTCAATACAGCAAGAAAGTCCTTGTCCTGAAAAAATTGCAAGTCAACACATAGGAGCTTCTATAAATATTGCCAAAAATCTAATTAAGTCACAGGGTCAGTACAAATCAGGAAGGAAACAGTGGTTCATGGTGAATTAAGTAAAAAACAAACTGAGGGTGGGAAGGACAGAGTGAAGGCCTGTTTTGATATCCAAAGGACTAAATTATACTTCTGTTCTGAAGGATCCCCAGGAGAACTGCTGCCACCAGGACAGCATGATGCTAGAGAGAAGCTTTCATGATGCAGCCTCACAAAGAGCATTGTCTCCTTGAGACCCTGGGGTGCAACATGTCAGATTGTCTGAGAGGTCAAAGGGCTTCTACAAAGGCAAGTAGGAAATGGTGGGATAATTTTTAAAAGGGCAGCAGAAAAGAGCTTCAAAAGGGAATTAACAAATGTAGGATAACAACAGGAGGCTGTGCAGGTAAGGAAACAATAGGATAGGCTAGAATGTATTCTATAAATTGTAACTTTCATCTTTATTTCATACTTCTCTACACACAAGTAAAATATGAAGACATTTTATTTAGCTTTTTCGTCCTTCCTGAAATGATAGCTGCTGCTTACTGCTGTGAAGAACCCACCCCACACCTCTCATTACACCTTTTGCTGCCTTAGATTTACTCTCCTGTCATGCACCTTATTATGGGTTGTCTTACCAGCCCCGTCCCAGTGTCTTGGCTAGGGCAGGAGCTTACAAGCAGAGGTTTTTTTGAAGTAATTGATGATTATTTGATTTGATTTGAAATCACTATTACACTCAGGGGTTTTACTGGCATTATTGTTTCTGTAAAATTACATGGTGGCAGGCTCAGATTAAAGGGTCTCCTTGAAAAAGTATGTAAAACGTGATGATGTACATTTTCCCCACTGGTTTCTATAGCAACAGCCTTTTCTCTGCACTCAGAAAGAGCAGAGAATTTGCAGGGGGGAGATGGGTAACAGCGGCTCTGCCCTAGATCTTTCAACTCTGAGTCCTCATGGGAAATTTTCCTCCCTTCAGTTTCTGTTATGTGGAGAAACAAAGACCACCAGCCAGACCCGGTTCACGGACTAGTCAGTATGTCTTGTAAAGCTGTGGGATGGATATGCTACCATAGATAAGCCAGCCATTGCCATGATGTGATTGTAAACTGTAGCATTGCTCCTGGCACAGTACCTGATACAGGGAATACACATCCCAAACTGCTGTAAACCCAGCTATCTGTACTCAGGTTTGGTTAGACCTAGCTGTGAGCCTTGCCCAACTTCTCTCTAACTTGTATTGGGTACAATTTCAGCCTGAGACTTCCCAGAGAAACATTTCCTTTTGCTTTCATGACAACATCAGCCAAAGACCTTTCCTTGCCTCTGCCATCATTGGTCATCCATAGCATGCAGAACCACCCTAGGTCCCAGGCATCATGTTCCTAGAAAGTTATTAACAGTTTGGGAGGAGGCCAAGAACCAGCAAGAAAAACATTTTATGAGCCTAAAGGGATTGACTTGAGTAAGCCTAAAAAAACTCTGAAAGGGATAATTCTGTGCTATGAAGGAAAACAAAGTCTGAGAGAGACTGGCTGAAAACGCCCAGATGTGTTTGAAAGGTGGAGATGACAACTGAGACAGCCTTTTATTTAGAGTTGGACATGGGGAAAACTCAGTGGGAACAGGAGTATTAAGCAAGAAAATGTAGGCAAGACAGCAGTGAAGCCTTTAGGGCAGTGGAATCTATTGGAAACTTTTCTAAGTGATGTCATAAAAGTCCCTTTAGGAAAACACAGGGAAAAACATTGAAACCTACAGATCCAGCAGGGGTAACTTGGTGTTGGCAGTGTTTTGGACTGACTGAGCCACTAGGTTATTTTGATCCCATACTTTTCTCTGTGGCGGACTCTGATTCCAAGTCTGCTTCACAGAAATCTCCTTAGACTGTCTGTCCTCACTGCAAGCTCCTGGCCCCCAAGTGGAGGGTTGGTAGCTCACCGGTCCCTTCCCAGCAGCCTACTAACAATAGGGACAAGACTTTTTACATCAGACCCTGTTTATCAGAGCACTTTCAGAAAGATCCCTGGACTATTTGCAGCAGACAACTCCTTTGGTGAACAGTTTCTTGTGCATTTGTTTATTGTGCAGAACTGTTTGATGACTTACTAATGCAAATGTGTCCTGTGCTTTAGCTGGGGTGGATAACTAAGATTATTAGTTCAGATTAAGCACGAAGAAGAGAAATTAGGCCACTCTGTTTCAGGACATCATGTAGCAAAGTAAAATACTATAAATGAAAAAAACATTCCATTGACATGCTGAATACACATCCTCACATTACTCTGACCTAGACGGAAACAACTCCCTCTCTCCAGTACATTCTTCCCCTCCAAGCTCTTGAAGGAGGCCTTCCAGATGGACCGTTATATATTTTAGAGTGTCCTCTCACAAGCATTTGGCTTTCACCATCTTGTACAGAACACCAACTCACACATGAGAGCCGTGAATATTTTACATTGGATTTAATGATATGTCTTGAGTCCATATCTTGAGGTTAAAAAACAAAACAAAGAAAAACTTCTACAGTTTCTACAGTTGTGGTGGATGAAGGGGCAAGGGTGGATAATTCTAGCTGCAAGAAACAGTTTTTTCACTCATTGTGACCTTACCTGGAAAACTGCACAAGTCTATTAAACTGGGACTTGAGGTCCTTCTGTATTACCCTGGGAACTAAAGCCACACAGAAACACAAGAAACAAATTCACATCAGTGGAGCTGGATCTTGCATTTCAGAACCCACTATCACCAGGACTGTGACAGATCCAAACTAGTTCTTCAATGTCCTTGCAAAGCTTCCAGGAGTTTCAGAGTTTAAGTACATTCAACCTGGTAAAATAACTGGGTGTTAGGTACCATGGATTTCTGTCTTACTCTTCAGGTCAGAGATCTAAAAGCCCCTAGGAACAGGGCCAATAGCACTCACAGGAGAGCTGAGAGAGGATAAACATCTTCTAGATTGCGAGGTACTTGGGTACCACAGTGATGGATAAACACGTTAAAAGGTTAAAAGGCAGACCAGAAACAAGCATCACCTCAATCAGCTGAGCTGCTGCAGTGCCAGCAATTACATTGTGCATAATCCCTGATTTCTGCACTACCTACAGTCTTTTTCTCCTCAGTATCTGCTGAGCCAGCAAGTCCCATGAACTTCAGGATTAAAATTACACACTGGCAACCCCCTGTTCCTCAATCACTACACATCTTTGTGCTAAGCAGTAGTGTGCTGTAGAAGGGTTTTTGCTCAGGGACCCTTGGGTGGATGCACAGCACAATCTCTTCTTTCACCCTCTCTCTGCTGGAAAAATGAGTGCCTTAGGAAAACACAGCCTCGTTAAACACGATCTGAGGGGCTAGAGCATGGCATAGGAAAGATCAGTGGTGCTGCTTTTGGCTGGTCCAGGGTGGAATGTCTCATCTTTTCTGTCACAAAACAGTTTGTTCCTTGCTGGGTGGATCATTGCCAAGGTAATAAATAGAAGTTTCTATAAAGAAATAAAATAAAAAGGAAAAATAAACAGAGCAATGACTTGTTCTGCAAATTGACAGGAGACTTGCCTCAGGCAATGGATAAGGGGTGACAGGGATGAACAGCTCTCTTGCGGAGTCTTATTAGACAGCGGAGCAGAGCTCTTCTCAGATACTCTTTATGAGATGCTGCCATCTGGGAGAAATCCAGATTGGCAATTATCACAGAGAACAATTCCAGCTGGCCACAACACTGTCAAGGCAGAAATTATCCCCTTACACAATGGTACTGACTCAGACTGCTTGCAGCTTTTGACGACTTTGGGGCAGTTACACAAGGTCTGCCATTAGTCATGGTGGTATTTATTTGTATTATGGAGCCCTGTCCACACACCAGGACCCCATTACACCAGACAGTGTACAAATGCACAACAAATAGAAAATCCTAACGTACACAAAGGCCAGGGCAGAATCCTACTCATTAACTCCTGTACTCCACAGCATCTGCCTTATATTCCATGATGGCTTCTACCTGTTTCCTACCAGCATCCTATCTGCAGCCTGAAGTGAGAAGAAGCTGCTATATACAATATTAATCCACTGCTTTCCTGATTAGCATCTGAGAGCGAACTATTTCGGTAGAGACCTTGGAAGTACTACACTGTCGCAGTAGCAGCACCAAGACCTAATACAATTTAGCAATAATCTTCCTTCAGCTGGACTTAGTGAAACAGAAAAAGCAGATGTAAGGACTGTACATTGCTTACAAAATGCACATCGGATGGGTAAATTATTTATTATTCTGGCACTGGTTCCTCACAATGCTTCCTAGCAGTCTTGCCAAGAAGACACCTTTTAGGAAGACACCTTTGTGGCATTTTGGTAGTCCAGTTTTGTGCAAACCCCAAGCCAGCGATGGCTTACAGTGATTCAGACCTAACTCTGAACTGTGTCCTGAGACAGACAACTGTGTCCTGAGACAGGCAGCAGAGCTGTCTTACATATGGCTGTCATGAAATCTGAATCTGGGCAGGGCAAGGAAGTGAGACAGCCATGCTGGCATTGCCAAGTTATGGCAAAGCCCTGCTGACTGTCCTTTTCTTTAGTGACAGGATGATGCCTCAAGGAATGTCTGCTTCTCTCCTGCCTGTGAGTCAGGAACTCCCATAGCTCTCAGGAGAAAGAAATGGATCATATACTGCTAGTAGGAGGGTGTACACCCACCTTTCACAAAATATTCTGAGTTGGAAGGATCATCAAGTCCAAATCTTAAGTGAAAGGCCCATCCAGGGATCAAACCCACAAGCTCAGTGTTATTAGCACCTTGCTCTAACCAACTGTGCTAAGTTTTGAAATACAAATTGATGGAACAGAAAACATTTTTAGCCACCCATAAAATTCATAGTTGAAAGCAATGAAAAAGCACAGAGAAGACTGAGATTCTCTTCTGCAGCCCCGCTGTACTTTTATAGCCCACGCAAGAGCCATTATTTGACCTTGATCTCCCAGAGAGGAATACCTCTGGCACAGGTTTTGACAAAACTGCTCACAGTATCCTAAAACTTTGGTTTCTCCCTCCACAGCATGATTGTTGGAGAATGGTCTGCCCTCAGATGGCAACACCCTCACAGACAACACAGAACCCAACCAATGGAGAGCACCCAGCAGCAGCAGGACACTTTACTGTGCTAGACAGCGAGGAGATGCAGAAGAAATGAACACATCTGGTGAAAGGAAGAGCCTTAAGGATGTTTTCTATCCCTTCTTCTTGGGACTTCACATCCTCCCCAATGAATTTTCTCTTTTCAGACAAGAATTCCGCCAAAGAGGAAAATGTCTGAAAGCATCTCATTAATTAAGGAGACTTTGAGTTTTGATGATTTTCCATGAGACTTCAGACTCTCAGTTGACTTTTGAAAATGAAATGAGCTTAGGCTCACTTAAGTGCTTTTTTCAACTTCATCCAAATTGGTTGAGTGAAGAGGGAACATTTAAAGACTGAGATTTATGCATAGGAAATACTTGTTCTGAACCAAATTTCCACTGAAAGAGAAAGCGGAAAAGATAAGTGATTTTGCCTGAGAGGTACTTGAGTAGTGAAGATTTTCTTAGTAAAACAAGAACTGTCTGAGAGGCCCTTCCATTTTCCCATTCATTTACATTAGGGGGGAAAAAAAATAAAAATAAAAGAACCTTTCTGTTACTTAAAAGAACTGAGAAAAAGAGTGTATTCCAGAGTGAAATGATGCGTTTGTATTTTTTTCCATGATATATTTTTGACAACCAGGAATTAAAGCAAAAGGGAGGGTGGAGCCCAAAACATAATGTGTCATCTCTGCTCCCACCTTGGGTTGGCTGGCTCTGTGTTTCCTACTTCTATCTTTCCTCTCACCGGCTATAGAAGAATCTGAAGCAAGAACAAAGAGCCAGTTTGATTTTGACTAGAGGTATGTGGGGTGCTCCAGGACTCTAAGCCAGTAGGAAGAACATCATTAGCAATTGAGTCAGAATACTATCTCTAAATTAGCTCTATGTTTTGTTATTAATTATTCTTAACTAGAAAGGTCCCGTCCTCTTCTATTCCCCTGCAACACTCTGGCCCAAGAGCTGCAGGCCCTCAGACTCAGCCGGGAATTTTACTTTAAGATATATATATATAGGGTTCTTTAATACCTTGAGAGAGCATCAAGAGAACAAGCCACAGACTTGTTCCCAAGAGGTATTTTTATTGATAATTTAGGGCAGAAAATAAGGGAACTTGGGAAAAGTTCAAAAGGGTACCACACAAGCTAGACAAAATGTTCTACCACAATACTGACCCAGCACATACTATTCTACAACAGTTACGTCTAAATCCAACCTCTCCAGCTCCAAGCCACCCAAAACATCAAGAAAGAAGAAAAGAAAGAGAGGCAGAGAGACCAAGAGGAGAGGAGGAGAAAGAGGGACAGACAGATTATATAGCTACCACTGGAACCTTGTGGAAGACCAGCTCTCACACATCCAAATGGCAGGGCCGTGACATGTGGCAAACATATGCCTATGGTTTTAGGGAAAGATAAAACCTATTATTTCTAGCCCTCTTAAACTTCAGGTGAAAGCTTCCTTTTTCTGCTTAGTCAGAATCAAGAGGACCTGTGTTGATATTGCCAGATATTTCCACGTTTTGCATATCAGGTCTTGTGATCTGACTGTCCTCATCACCTGCATTATTTTGCAGACTGCAGTGCCATGCCTTCATGATGGCTTTTAGTCCATGATCTTGCTGTATTCTCAAGCTTGTGACCAGAGTCTCCACAGATACAGTTTCCAGAACCTATTCCCTTTTGGCATGTCAAAGGAGATGGCTGAGGAGACAAGGGCTTTTCATACACATGGCACAGTGACTCTTCTCTGAAATATATTGTGTCCCAACTCAGAAAGCCATCAGATGTCATTTCGTGCCACACAGAGGGAGCCACGATACAGAGAATGACAAAACACTGCCAGAACTGAGGGTTTTCCCCTGGCTTGTCCTTTTTCACATAAGTAAACACTAGTCCCAGGCAAAGCATCAGAAACAGTACAGTAAAGCATAAGCCTAGATTACAGGAACATTTCTGAATTTCCACACTGCAGTGCTTATCCTGTCTTTGTCCCATACCAGTCATGACTGTTTTGATCTGCAGATAAGGGAAATCTGAGATAATACCCTAAAAAGAAACCTGTGATATGTTCCAACAGATGCATGCTGTGCTCCAACAAATCCATTGTGGGGCACAGCCACAGACCATCCCAGAAATAAGTGTATAGCCAGACAAAACAACTTCAGAAGTCAAAAGAGGGCACTGTGGAAGCCTTGCAGTGCTACACCAGGGCAGTTATGTAAGGCTTGCTGCACAAACAGTGCCACATTCAAACAGCTTGATTCTGGGGTACTTACAGAAAAGCGCAGCTGAGCCCAGAGGTCAGGGTCAGTAGCCTCAGAGGGATCAGAGGATGTTGGCACCACATTAACAAGTAGCAAGGTAAGTGTAGGGACACACCAGCCTTTGACACCATGCCAGCAAGGCAGCAACCCCACAAAGGCTTGACGCAGGATAACTGGTCCAACAGTTGTCCTCTGTGACAGGAAGCATCAGAAGCTCATGCCTTGACATGACTCCAGCTGAATATGGGCATTTAGCCAGAAACTGCTCCGTGGTGGGATGTACTGCCTGTCTGTTTCCAGAGTATACCGGAAAAAGGTCAGGCCAAGGGTGACGAATCAATCTTCAGGTTACCCCAACAGAAACCCAATTTACTTTCTGAAGTCTGGAAGCTGCAGAGAACAGAAAACACAAGAAAGTGGTCAGGAACTGGGAAAAATTAACCAGACAGAGCTGTCTTCGGGTGAAGTCTGTCCTGTGGACAGGAAATGTTTCTTTGGGATAGTTTTAAAAGTTTTGTTTTCTGCCTCTGTTCCAGAGGCCAGAGACAAGAGCCTGACTATTTTTAAAGATAAGTCTGACGCATTATGAAGGACCTTGTGTGACATGATAGGATGCTGCAGTCAGGAAATGGACACCCTGACCCAGGAGAGGCATTCCAGCACTGCGTTCCTGAGCTCGGGTACTGGCCGTCCACAGGTTTCAGTCTGTTTCTCAGGAGGAGATAGGAAAAGAAAAATTTAAAAAAAAACAAAACCTTTAACTTCACTCAAGCAGAAGTAATTCAGAGAGAAAGAGGAAACTCTGGGAAGCAAACTCAAATGAACAAAAAAATGTCTAAGGAGATGTGTATGTCAGACATCCCTTTTAACCGAGTGAGTAGTGGTGCTGCTCCTGGTGTCTGGGGTTTGACATCAGCCAGCAGCAGCTGGGCACCAATGGCCTCTGACTTGCTGGATTAACGGGAGAGCACCAGACCATGCAAGGTATTCACAAATGCCTGTGCCTCCAATTTAGCTGTGAGAACATGTTGCCAGGGTGAACCCATAGTAGCATGTAATCTGATGCAAACCCAAAAAGCTGGAGGTGTTAATCCTGGGACTTAATCAATGCTGGAACCTAATACCCCAAAGACTTGGTCTTTTATATCTCACCATAAAACTTGAGAAGCTGAACAGTGGTTAAAGTGACAATTTATCTCATGGAAGGATAGATCTCATCCTTAGCCAGAAGTCTTGACTTCTTCTCCCAGCCTGGGAACCGCAGCTTCACAGTTCTTGCCTCCTCACAGAAACAGCAAATGCACATTCAGGCAAAGGGAGACTACAAAACAGAAGCTACTAAGAAAGCTGGGATGGTTTCCCACCTGGGCAATTACAGTCTCTAATGTTCTGCTAGGACGTGGAGCAACACAAGCCTCTGTTCTGCAGAAGAAAGGGCTTTAAGACGGCAGTTGAGTTAGTGGGTTTACAAAATCAAATGCTCAAAGGCAAAAGACATCTTGGTCATGACTATATTAAAAGATTAAATGGTGCCAGGGTGTGTTCCCAGACTTCAGAACTTAATCATCCACTCTTAAATTGTTTGTATACTTCCTGTCACATTTTTGACCCAGACCAAGGAGGGGTCCTACCACACAATGCCTTTAAGCAGTCTATGATTTAGCCCAGGCAGGAACAATTCTTCATAAGGAGTTTGCAGCCAGCCAGCCATTTCTAAAGGGTGATGAGGTTAAATGTAAGTGAATGCAGACCTTTCTGTTCTAGTTGGTTTCAGTGCCAGAGAAAGATCCTACATTTAGTTTTCCAGTACAACTCTGGCCTACAGTACCATTCAAGGAACAGGGTAGAAAAGGCTACAGGGTTTGGAAATATCTCTAATGTAACACGCTCACAGTGTGAAACAACATCATCCTTCATATCTCTTTGATAAACAGAGCTGTGGCTGCTTCCTTCATCTCTATCTCTGTTTACAAAAGGGCCCACTGGCAAACTCATGGAAATAAACTAGAACACACATGAAACTCACCCTTTTGGAAGGTAAAGCAGAGAAGGTAAAGAAGATAAAGCAGAGCGCATTTTTACATCTAAGGCTCTGGAGTAGCAAGAAATAGATGTGGTGGCAAGGAGGGAAGGAAGACTGCTCAAAAAGAAAAGAAAATGAGGTGTAAAGGCAGGACACACAGGATTAGGTTGCTGACTCGAACCATGAGTCAAGGGTCTCATGCCAGTTTACATTGCCCTGCTGACGCTGTTCAAAAAGCCTAAATGTACTTGCAAGCTAAGTTACAAACCTTCAGCTCCATTCATCTTTTGCATCAGAAGTACTTGGAGCACCACAGTAGTAAATTAGTGCCAGCTCTCCTGCTGAGATAATTCAGAGGATCTTTCCCTGCCCAGCAGGGCCTGATTTTTCATGTCGATTCCAGATTGTGATTAACATGGAGGCATTTGCTCATTTAACAGGAGAAATACAAAACCCACAAAAACCCCACAAGAATACTCTAAAATCTTCACCAAACAGGGCTTTTGAGGGAAAAACTTGCTTTGTTTCTTCTTCTCCACTCAGTGAACTATTAATTAAATGAAGAACTGTGCCAGCGATGGGCAATGATACAAAGAGATTGATTGATCCACCCTATTTCACCCTCAGATACCTACTGGGGTGCATGTACATCCTGAGTGAGGCTTGTCAATCACCTCAGTACCTGATATTGTCCCTGCCTCCCACACCACTGATTAGTGTCACTCACCGAATGAGCAGAGAGGGCGCGGAGGCAGATTCTGCCAGCAGCAAGAAGCTTATTTCCAATCAAACCTGTGGAATACAGCCTAAGATTCATGCCATGTAGGTGGAGGAGGGGGGAGAGGAAAACATCTTTCCCTTGAAGGAGTCATGGCTGCTTTTATTTCTTGTAAGAAAAGAAGGAGTCTACTAGTTTACTGGGGGGGGTGGGGAGGGGAGATTGATTTTTAGGAGCACTGTGGCAATGAAATAGTTCGGGGTTAAGGGGTGAGAGAAATTATGCTACTTGTGGAAGGTCCCTGTATATGTAGGTGATCGATATCCATCTGCCAAAGATAGCTAGATCGCCTTTACGGGATTAGTTCCACATTGCAGGAGCCTAAGAGATTCTGCAGTATGATAGAGAGATAGGGAAGGAAGAAGGAGGGAAGTGGGAAGCAGGATTGCACATCTGCATGTTGACAGCCAACATCTTGGAAGCGTGATGAAGAAGTCTTTAGCTAAAGGTTGGTCTAAGAAGAGGTTACATGCAGTAGCTAGAAATGGTGCTGAGATGCAAAGAACCAAACCGGAGTCTCTTCAGGTCTTGAGCATGCTTGAGAACCGGAGCTCTGGTCACTGCCCTGTAAAGGTAGCCAAATTAATTTGGATGTTATGGAATTGGGAGGGTGGTTGGAAGGTCCCAACTTATATCTGGTTGAAGACGAAGAACAGGAATTATACCGCAAAACTGGGGTGTGACAGAAATACCTGTGTTGGTTAGTGGTTATTCGGTGCATTTGGAGTCAGGACTTGTATGCAGTTGGACAGAGATTCACCTGTGTGGTGAGTTCCACCTTCTGCAAAACTAGTCTGTTAGTATTGCTGAGATAGGCACTGTGAGGCTTAAAAAGAGGGTATAGGGGAGCCCAGCTACCCATCCCAAGAGATACCTGGAATCAAGTAACAGTGAGCCCCCACCACTTCCAGTGATGGTAGTGACATCTGAGCGAAGGAAAGGAATGAGGGAGGCTTGCATTCAGGTTGGTCTGGGCTTTTAAAAGTGCCATGAGCTTTGACATCTGCCAGTTGAGGAGCCTGGACAGGTCAATTTTGCTGTGGTATGGGAAGTTAAGGAGAAAGGACGTACAAGGAGATGGAGGGCTAGGAGAGAGCTCTTAAGGGTAGGGGTAGATGCTCTTCCAGTTATTCAGAGGAAAAAAAGTACTGGGAGCAGTGGCTGCTCTTCCCATCATTAATCATCAGCACCCTGTAGAAGTCTGTCAGGAGCCCCAGCCAGCTCAGCAGCCCTGGCAGAGGTGAGGTCAGATGCAGGAGCAGGGCTGCTGTGTTCCTGCCTAGCAGACTGCTGCTCAGGGCCCGTCCTGCCTGTACCCAGATCCACCTCAACTGGCCTTCCCTGTAAAAGCAACAAACCCTGGGCCATAGTGGCCCTTTGCAGCACCTGGCACATCGGATTTCACCCCCTCCTAGGGGCTCTAACTACAACCCATAAAGCCATCAGTGAGTGCCATTAAAAGGCCATTATGTGATGACATACAATTAGGGATCACAACCAGCTTGATTCTGCACCCTCTGACATTGCCAACAAAGCCCTGCGAGGGCAGGAGTCCTTTCCAAGGCAGTGACAGGGCTCTCCACATGATGCTAACACTTTGAGGAACTGATCATTTCACTGTCAAACAAAAGCCATACAGCTGGATTCCGTGAACAAATTACTCCATCTAGAAATAGATGTCCAATTAAGGGAAAATATGTTTCCAAAAATCAGTTTGTTTCCTACTGTTTATAAGCTTTCCTTTTTCTTTTTTTTTTTTTAACTGACTTTTCGTTTTAGTCAATTTGGGGTTGGTTTATTTTTAACTGAGTTAGAATTTCTATACACTAAACCTCCTATGTAGAAAGAACAGTCTCCGCTATTTTTTTTCCTTTTAATCATAGAACAGCTGTCACATTTTCCCCTCCATCTTTCGCCCCAAATCCTTTCATGCCATTGTAATTCAATGGACCTAAGATCTGTTTTTAAGAGAAGCTGCAGAGGTTCAGAAGACCCAAAACCAGGCAGGTCCTGTGAGCTTATAAGAGCTCTTAAGGACAATCAAGAGAAGTGAAAAGTGAAAACGAGAGGAGACTGGTGTTTTGTTCAAGTTTACACCCCTGAGAAAGTACATCCAACAGTCCTGGCATTAAATAAACGACCTGTAATGAGGAAAAAAGAATGAGAGTTAACAAAATAGATTACAGAATCATAGATTAGATTGGGTTGGAAAAGACCTCCAAGATCATCGAGTGCAACCCCTGATCCAACTCCAATTACTATATCATGGCACTAAGGGCACGTTCAATCTCTGTTTAAAAACCTCCAGGGATGGTGAATCCACCACCTCTCCGGGCAGGCCGTTCCTCCCCAGCGGAGATCCCTGCACCCTCACACATAATCATTCCTTGGATGTGGTGAAGACAAAGGGACCCGCGGATAAAGGAAGGGGAAGCTGCTCAGAGCAGGTGCATGTCAAGCAGATCTGGTCTCTTGGGTTGTTTCAGGGCCACATCTTTCTTCTGGGCTTGTCCAGTGGCTCAGGATTACCGCTCTTCACCGAGAGCCCAGGTCAGATGGAGGTGAGGGTCCCCACCCTCCCCAGGCCTCCAGCAGGAACTGAAAAGCCTCCTGGAGAAGCATGCTTTGCAGGAGTGCTGGGCTGGAGTTGTCCAGCTGGTTTGGCACCGGCTTTCACCAGGATTTCAGTCCTCTTATGTTTCGTTGTCCCTCCCGTGCAAACGCCTGAGCCTTTGGTACAGGGCAATCACAAGAGTCCAGTGGTGCACGTGGAGGTGCCAGAGGATGGGAAGAAGGAGAGGGGAGATTGAATTGAAGCTCCTTCACCATGCTTAATACGTGTTTGAGCCACTCTGTGTGTCAGCGACCTGACCCTCACAATGGGTGCTCTCCCCGGGCTGGGCGGGGGCAGTGGCGGGTGCTCCAGCTGCCGTGGGGGGTGTGTGCAGCACGGGGGCTCTCCGGGGAGCATCCCCCTCACGCACCTCCGCCACCCACCGCCCCCTGCCTCCTCACCCAGAGGCCTCTGCATAGCTCCACAGACTGCCTGTGGGAGAAGGGGACGGGGAAGGAGGAGAGGCTTAAAAATGAAAAAAACGGAGGGAAAGTAACTCCGCGGACGCCCGCGGTGACAGGCGGGCCCGCTCTGCGGGGGCGAGAGGCGCCCGGGCGCCATCTCGTGGCGGCTCTCCCGCAGTGACAGCCCCGCGCCACGTCCCGGCCACCTGCCCGGCCGTGCCCTCAGGGGCCGCGCCGGGGGAAAGGGCCAGAACCGGCGCCGGCCCCTCCCCGAGGAGCCAACAACAGGCGAGTTTCTGCGCCGAGGGACCGAGTTATTTGTGGTGAGTAGTTGAAACGCCGCGAAAAGCGCTTTCCATCATTTTAGCGACCCCAGAGCGGCGGCGTTGAGAGCGTCCCCTGCAGCGCAGCCCCTGACCCACCCCGAGCCAGGGAGCGCAGCTGAGCGAACACGGCGGCTCCTGGGACAGACCCTCGGCCGGCTCCGCTCGGTGTGAAGCTCCCAGCTTTCCCGGTGGACCAGGGGGGAATTTTCTGACAAACCACGGTTCGAGTTAACCTCGTGCTTTAAGCCTGAGTAGCCGCTCCTTTGCTGCGTATGCCAGGTGGGAAAATTCTCAGCTGGGAAATTGGATAGCGGTAAGGTCTTCGCCTATGGGCAGCTTGCCTTGGCAGCGTTACAGCATGGTTTCCATGACCAATCATGGAAATTCGGGTCAAAGGAAGAGGGAAGGCAAAATAAGAGAGCCTGTGAGCAGCTGTCAGTAGATATTGTCCTCTATGCTCACCTCAGAGTGCTCGGCCGACACTTAGAGAAACAATGAGAATCCCAAAGCCCAGGAAAAGCAAATGGTGAAAATGAATTCTCAAGGTTTGTTCCTAGCGTGGTCCTGAAGTGCAGCAGCAGAACTGAAAGAAAATTTGTTTCTGAATGAATTGTTCTTGACCTTCTTAGTCATTGAACTCAGTGTAATGAGTCAAGGCTGACAGAGTACAACCATCTGCGTTTGAATTCCCAGAGAGTGGTCTGATGCTGCTTGGCAATCCAACCCCTTATATCTACCAAAAGGAGGGAAGTCTTGTGACAGTATCAACCACAACATCGTATGCATAACTCAGCACCCCTCAGATGACATTCATGTTTGCCCCAGCATCTTTGGTGTACCTTACAAGTGCCGATATCTTCTTTGGATCTTCTTTTTCAGATTCTTTTCTTCAAAGACAACACTGTAGTTAAATCAGATTTGGCAAAGGAATTGCTTGTGTACTCTGAAATAAACATGAGAGAGGTGAAGATGTACAGAGAACAAGCTCTTGCACGTAGTTTCTTTCACCTGATCTCCTTAGGAGTTTCAGATTTTTAGGGAAGGCAAATTCCCTCTTGCCTCTAAGTTTCCCAGGTGGTGCTGCTATTGCTGCCAAAGAAAAGGCTGCTTCAGACCACAAAGCAGCTTCCTGTCAAACCAGGATCATAGTCTGGGTTTGAGCTCCCCTGAGAGGTTATAGTTCTCCTTGCCCAATGTTGTAGTACAGGGCTGCCATATGGCATGGCATCAGGTATGGTACTCTTTAGAGAAAATATCTGTCCTTCTGTTGCCTCTCCTTCCCCATCTCAAATTTACATAAAAACCTTTCCTTAACATCTGACAATGAAGGGAATTGGAACATTTACTCCATAATTCCCCACAGAAGAAGCCTTTGAACTTTCTATTTCTGTTCTTTATGACATCAGCACAAATGTGTCCTGGACAAGTCCTGATAAGAGCCTTAATAGGAACACTCTGTGCTTGGTGTGCTGCATAGTGGTCCACAGACACACATATACACTGGCAGAGCTAGGTGGGAAACTCATGTCTTAGAATATCACATCTATTTCTTTTTTGTACCTTGAAATTATCTCCCCCATAGTCATACAATCATAGAATCATCGAATTGTTAAGGCTGGAAAAGTCCTTTAAGATCATCAAGTCCAACCATAAACTTGAAGTTGAGCTTACAACTAAGCTCATGTCAAGTGTGTCATATCTTTTTGTTATCTGAAACTGAATTCAGTTTTGTTGGAGTGTTCATCTCCTTTCCTTGGCTGCTCTGTAATCAAGTCATGCTTCCTCTTATCTTGACACCTTCTACCTGTTTGAATCACTCCAGAATCCTTTGTGTCATGGCGCCTAATCCTACAGATACAGCACATTGTCTTTCAAGACTACCCAGAAGAGTTTTGTGAAGAACAAGTAGATCCATCTATTTTATGTCTGACTGGTGTTGCTTCTATACAGTTTAAAGCTGTATTGAGCGCATGAGGTCATATAATGAAATAGTGTCACATTACCTTGTGCAGCAGGATGCAGCGTTTGGAAGCAAATGAGCCAAAGTCTGTCTTTTTGGTTGAAGTGACTGGCCTTTTCTGAAGCAGGTTAAGCCTAGGAAAGAAAACAACAGAAGGAGTCAACAACTGCATTTTAGACAGGCTATGCTTACACCCAGCTTTTCTGGAGGAACATTAGAAGTTGCTCTACAAAACTGGATGTAGTCTTCTGTAATAGTTATGTCAATGCAAAGGTGGGCCTCCAACAGAAAACAGGTGGGTGACTTAAGGAATGATAGTCATGCTCTCCTTATTTTTGCACATTCATGGGAAATGAAGCAGATATTAATTTTACCTTATTGGGAAATGATCTTGATACAACCCTCATGGGCAAGAACAGTCAGCTCAGCAAGGTTGTCTATGCAGCAGAGACTATTTGTCTTTGGTCTCTTGTGCTTTGTCCAAACACACAGTCATCCCTCCACCAATTATAATAAAGGTAATGCCTCAAACAGATCTAAAGTTTTTCATTGAGAAAGAATGTTTTTTTCAGATAAATGAGATCATTTGTCTTGTGGAAGACTGGGAAAGGTGCTGTATAATGAAATTATGAAGCCAGTCCTCTGAATGTGGAACTGATGTAGCCCATTACTGTATCTGTGATAAAGAAGCAGGTAGAATCTGAAGGTACAGATGTCCTTTCCCCTGTTCCAGTTCTCATTTCGGTGTCTAATCAGACCTCCAATATCTGGCTAGATGCTGCTGTGTGAGCAGCTGTCTCACACCTGGTCCATTGGACAGTAACAGTTACCTGAATGGTAGAAAGAGTTTGAACCAGGAATCCCAGCTCAAGAGCTGTCTTGGTTTGAAAAGAACTGTAGGATTTATCAGAGGGTTGAGAGGAAGAAGTCCCTTCTAGTTGGGCCAAACAATGTCTCCTCCAGTAATGCAGGTGACAACATCCCAAAGAAATAAAGACAGGAAAGAAGAACTAGAACTAGTCACTGCTAGTTAAAGTTGGTTTTTTTTTTTCCTTTCCCATTTTTCCTTGCTCACTTCCCCGGAGGACTGCTTCTTGAGTCAGCTGTGCTATGGTACCAGGCATGACTCAAACTGCTACTTGACTAATGTCATGATTTACAATCTTCCTTTGTAGCCTGGGTGGGCAAATATGCTTCCCATCCATGCCTCTCTTACAGGCCAAATCCCAATTATTCAGGGAAAAAAACTCAACAAACAAGTGATGTCTTGACAAACTAGTTTAGGCTGTACTGGAAGTTTGCATTAATTCCTCCATAAAAAGGAATTTTCTTAGAAGACAACAGTCGACAGTTCAAGAGTGGAGCAAAACTTGGTATCATGTGATCTTTGCCTTCCCCTCTGAGCTCATCAGGATGTTCACAATTTGTCTGTGAACTCCATGGCCTCTTCTACCACCACCTACCTGAGCAGAAACATACCAAGAAAGTGGCTGCAAGAGAAAAACTGCCCGTCTCCTGCTTTAGCCTCACAAAGCTTGGTAAAACACAGCAGAAGTCCTTTTGGACTACCAAAATCCAGATACAGGACCTAATCTGAGAGATTTTTCTGAGAGAAAAAGTGACTGTTCTCTTCCCTGTGGCTCACACCTCTTCCAAACAAAAACACCCAGCTATTGATATGCGTAAGCCAGGGGCTTAAACATTTGATTCTCAGCCAGACTTCTTTTCCTTCATGAGGTAGATGTGCCTTTCAGTCACTCTCCTGAGCAAGCATAAATTGCATTTGTTCTTATAACTTCCATGTAAGTATGTGGCTTACAGGAAGAAGGCTGCAACCACAATATACAGTACTTTATAGTACTGTATATGGTAGTTAAATACTTTTTTTTTTCCTGTTTGAGAGCAAGATAAATTCATTCATCCAGCCACTGATAAGAAGAACAGAGTGGGAAAGCAGAGTGACAAGCCAGTAGGGAAATAAGTCACAGAAACATAAAATGGTTTGGGTTAGAAGGCACCTTTAAAGATCATCTAGTTCAACTCCCCTGCCATAGACACTAGATCAGATTGTTCAAAGCCTCATTCAATCTGTTCTTGAACACTTCCAGTGCTAGAGCATCCCCAACTTCACTAGGAAACCTCTTTTAGTGTCTCTCTACCCCAATTGTAAAAAATGCCTTCTTTGTATCTAATATAACTCTACCCTCCTTCAGTTTAAAACTGCTTCCCCTTGTCACTAAAAACCCTGCCAAAGTCTTCCTCCATCTTTCACATCAGCCCCCTTTATATACAGAAAGGTTGCCATTAGGCCTCCCCGGAGCCTTCCTTCTCTTCTCCAGGCTGAACAGCCCTGCGGAGAAGGACTGTGCTATTGCTATTAAATAGTACTAATGCTAAATAGTTTTGCTCCCTGTAGGGATCCTTGAGGGGCGCTACTCAGGAGAGGGTCAGGACACATTACAAGCACACCACTCACATACCTGGTGCCACTTTTGCTCTTTTCCTCCGTTTGCTGCAGGCTCATCCCAGTGAGAACAGCCTAACAGGAAACAACTCTGATGAATATGTGCCTTGGTTTACATAGCGATTTGTAGCCAAACCTTTACTATCCAGTATTCTTGGTAGTCATCCATGGTATCGTACCAGGCTATCCTCCAAGCAGAAGAACCCTGCACTTGGCCAGCTCTGACACCGGTCAGTGTAGTGCATCTCAACAGTTGCACCAGTAAAAAGATCTGGTTGGGCCCCTCTGGTTTCCTGCAAGACTTATCCACCCATACAGCTTTAAACTTCGTATTTAAGGATCACTTGCTGAGATGAGAATGAATTTGCTGCTGTTAACAGGGGACCAAGGCTGGTAGTCGTGCCACATGGATTTAGGCATGATGTCTTCAAGGATGCAAAGTGAGGCCACAAGAACAGCAGTGTCTCCTCTTTGTATACCCTTTAAGAGGGAGAAATTAAAAAGAGTGAGTATGAAGCAGGGAATATAAATGGCAGCAAAACTTCCTCAGGGAAACTAGCCTCCCTCCAAGCCCCCAAACCACCAAAGAAGGAGACAAAGCCCATGTGACAGGAATTGGGTAACTGTTGCTGATCGGGATGAAGCCCAGCCTTTGAGCAGCAACACAAGTTCATTTTGACTGATTTCCATGGATATCTGCTTCTACTACATCTGCTGCTAGGAATTGCAGTTTGAAGGCTTAGCACTTTAAATAGATCGCAGCTATTGGCACAAAAGGCACTATTAAAAGGGGCTCATACTTCAGCTGATGAATAGTTGCAGAGCTGATTTCCAACTCTGTACTGCATCATGAGCAGAAAGAAATCACTGGTCCCAAGCCTGTGGCAAAGAATTTGCTGTGTGAAACCAGGTCTTTGAAAGGTCTCACACCCACTGAAATTAGTGAGTATTGAGAGGCCGTGTACCTTTGGGGCTCCAGAACAAAACATTTAGTTCTGTGTACTAACTGCAAGGCTTTGTGCTGTACATACATACACACCCACACACATGCGCTCTCATCACAGACTTAATTGTAAGCAAGCACTTCCAACGGGAGTGAAATTAAGTGCCCAAAGAAAGGTTATTCTTTAAAATTATTTCTAAGCTGTTGTGCCCTCAAGATACAAGTGATGTGTGTTCAATCTCTCCTCTCTCTCAATAGACACCGTCTAGTATGTATTATCTCTTATCTCGCCAACACCAGTACTTGAAAGCATGATGTACTCTGCAGCACCTACTCTGTTTTGGTCTATTTCTAACGTTGAGAGGCTCTAACACACTTTTCTTCACAGATATAATTAACCCCTTTTCTGAAGTGGATGCGTTTTTGTCCATCTCCAACCTGACCGTAGATGGAAAGAAAAAGCATTGCTTCCATTTCTGTCTGATTTTTTTGCACTGTATGTCGCCAGAAGCATTGGAACTGAAGACATCCCAGTTTGGAGCCACTATGTGTATGAACAGGGATGTGATGAAGTCAGGAGAGGAAATGTTTCTTACCATCTTACGTGAAATCTGTAAATTCCTTCCAGTCAGGCACAGCTGCAAGCTCTCCTCAATACAGAGCAACGAGGAAAGAAAACCCTCTCTTCTGTTGCATTCAATCCTGTTGTGGGTAGATCCAGATGTTACTGTCAATGCGGTAGAAGGGAATGTTTCAAGCATAGCTTGCAGGAAAAACAACTCCAAACTCTCTGAACACCACATAGCAGGCTGTCACATAGCCTGCTGTTCCCAAGCAAATACTTCATGCTTTGCAGTATATCATTTTATGCTAGTTGTAGAAATATTTTCTCCCTTCTCTCTCCATTTTACTTTTCAAAGAGAATCCTTTTGGGAAGGAATGGTCCCATTAAGACAGTAACAGCTCAAAGGTGTATGAAGACTTTTAGACAGCCCAGGTTGCTGGAGTAGAATATGAAGCCTGAGCCACTTGCCCAGGACTCCAGCACACCACTAGAGAGTTTGGTGGGTTTTTAAACTGAATCCATGGCTGGATTCAGCCAGCCATGTGTTGAGAGAGGAGGGCTCGCTAAGTACAGTTAGTATGCAATCCAGCTCTGGGGTTTTTGGGTTCTTTATAAAGCCTACTCCTTTAGAGACTAGTGCACAAGTCAGGCAGAGATCCATCACCAAAACCAGGTCTCCTGAAGGCAAGGTCTTTCCAAAACAGAGTGCAAGGCACAGCTCATTTTTAAAAGGCAGAAATATTATGAGCTGAGTGATCGGTGAGATAAGAGGCATGCACCTCAGCCTTGTTCATTAACCACGCTGTTGGATGGAAGTAGCTGGAACAGCATTTTTTGGTGTCCAGATGTAGGCAAAATATGACTGGTTTCTGCCAGAGTAGGCAGAGAAAGGTCTCTTCTGTGGATTATAAACTAAGTTAGGCCAATGCACACTGAATGGCTTAGACCTACCCAAGCTGGTGGAAAATCAGGGTGTAGCAGAGGTCAAATGCCAGAAATCAAGGAGGGGGTTACGATGAAAATGTAAGCATGTAAATAGTTACACAGGAGGATTTGAGATTCATACACTTGAATTCAGGGACCTCACTTCTGCCAGTGACCTGTTTTAGATGTTCATGTCCTTTATTATCTCAGTCTGGGATTCTTTTTTCTTTGAAAGTGAGAAGACTAGCAGTGTCCCAAGTCATACCAAGAGAACATTAATCTCCGGAGAACTTAATTCCAAGTTCAGCCCAAAAGTCACTACACTGCTCCTCTTTGTATGCAGCATCTGTAATCTGTCTGGGTACTTACACCACACCACCATTTCAACTGCATGTCTACATACAGGATGTCCTTTGACAACTGCTAAAATGCCACTACATCAGAGTAAGGACTGCTCATTGGAAGATGGCACAGCTTCACATGTCTTCTTACACAAACAGATCACTGCCATGCAGTCAGCAGGCTGGCCTAGCGGGCAACTGAATGACCAAAGAGTGCAACAATGTGCGGGTGCCTGGCTCTGCCTCAGTTTACCGTCTGCAAAATGGGGGTAATTGCCCAGTACTGTAGATGGAAAGCACAGATAGGCCTCTGACTAAGGTCTAGGCTAAAAACAGTGTAGCAAATAACTCAGGTGCATTGTAGGAAGGGTGCTGTTTCAGAATTTTATAGACTGAGAGTTTGAAACTAGATGAAACAGAGTTCTTAATTACCGTTAGAACAGAACTCGCCCCAGATGACACTCACAGTCAACAAGTTTTTGATCCAAAACAGACAAGGAAGCTACAGCACAGCTGAAATTGAAAAACCATAGTAGGAAATATGTTAAGGATTATTTTCTAATCATTCTTATTGTTATGAGCTAGCAATTTGTGACAGTTACAAAGAACTCCATTTCAGGACAGGGGATTTTGACTGGAAAGAAAACAAAATATGACTTTACGCACAGAGAGATCATTTCAGCTGTAGAGGAAACATAGCAAAAGACAAAGGGACAGCAGCTTAAACGTGACGTGCTAAAATTAGCTGGGGAATTAGCTGGGTTAGCAATACATGCTATTACCAAGACAAACCCAAAATGTACAAAAAATTTCCTTCTCGTGATTTCTGGGCCAGCTTTGTGAAAGCATCACACCCGTAGTGCTAGCACCACCATGAGTAAAATCCATCTCTCTTCCTATACAAAAAGCACACCAATTACCAGCGGGAGTTGGGAAACTCCCTCCATCACATTACAGCAGAGTGATCATCAGAATGATCCTATTGCTCTTCAGAAGGAACTAAAAACAGTAAATAGGCTTTGAGGGGAGACAGCTGTGTCTCCATTTCCCACCTGTATTTCATTTTTCATTCTTCCTCACCGACCCCACAGATCTATCTTCCCTCAAAGAAGCTGCAAGTGTGGCACATGTCATGCCCTGCCTGCTTTTCCTGCACCTCTGCACAGCTTGTCTGAGCATGCCAGCTACAAACCCTTTGCTCAGAGAAGGTTCTTCCACAGACTCTGCAGAGACATCATACGGCTGGTTTAGACAAAACTCTGTGGTATTTTTTCTCCTTTCTCCCCAACCAACTCACAGTTAATCCATGACATCCCTCAAAGGGCACCAGACTATTCATCCAGCTGAGAAGTGAGTGAAAAAGCACAGGCTCACTTTGACACTGTATCAGCTAACTCTCCAGATAACCCAAAAGCTCGCCAAGAAGACAGGCCTGATGTCATGCAAGCCCTGGGCAGAGTAATCCCAGATCCTGGTGAGGGTATCAACTCCAGGAATTTTCCACCCCTTGGTGAGAGCTCAGATGCTGGAATTAAGCTTGCATGAGGAAACAGATAGGAATGTTAAGGGAGGACAGAAGGCAGAAAACTTTAACAAAAGCACCATTAATAGAGTACACTGGGAAGTAACAGGAGATCCAAGCTAAGCATGGAGACATGGAGAACTAAGTGCTAATAATGCAGAAGGTCTTCCACCCAAAGCTATTCTGTCACTTGAACATCTGAACCTGCTTTAAGGACAATCTAAAATAAGATCGGGTGCCCAGCAGCTGCATTCATACCAAGCTTTCCTTGGAGGAGGGAAATGGAAACAGGGATAATTTTCTTTAAGCTCTCCTCCAGACATAATGCTGCGACTAAGATGTATACACCAGTATAAGCTTTAAAGCAGCCTTATTGATTATCAGTAATAGCATAGCTACAGCCCCCTTCTCAGCCTTACAACCTGGGGAAATCCACAAATTCCTAGACATGAATATCTGTGTTGTACTCATTTTTAATACTTGAGGCAGTTAAGTGGAAAACTGTTTTGGGGTCACGTCTACTTCTGGATTGCACAGTAGCCATACCAGCAACAGCCTCCTCTCAGCAGCTCCAGGCAAATCCAGCAAACCAGCCCCACAGCCCCATGACATGCATCCCAGCCAGTGTTTAAATGAAGTGAAATAGCCTCATATCCAGGCTGTCCCGCCTCACATTTGCATGGGCATAACGCAAATGACCATTTGGCCAGCTCAAGGCAGCTGAACTGCTGTTTCTCTCAGCATGAGATGCCTTTCTTGGGACAGAGAGGGAGGAATGGAGGCGCCAATCCCCTCCCCATGCCAAATACACATTGCCTTTTCCACAAAAACTACCAGCTATGCTGCTATGCCCCATGCCAGGGCTTGCTTTCCTTGCCCAAGAGAGCTCCAGACATGCCTGTCTGACACGGCTTGTCACAGGTGGTCACCACAGGGCTGGGGGTAAAGGTGGGAGCAGCCTGTTCTGTTTATTTATTTATGGAATGAAAAGCCAAACTGGGAAAGGACTTTAGTACAGTGCAGCCAAGTGACTATTAAGTACTGCTTTAAAAAGCCACAAGGTCACCTTTACTGACATTTGGATAAGGATTTTATAGAAGTCACAGGACTGGGAGATGGACTTGTTGTGCCTATGATCACAGGGGAGGGAGGGATTTATGTGCTGGTCCAGAATGCTGCATTGTTGTGACTCTTTCATGTTCATAAATGCTCATTTATTAGCCTGTTGAATAAAAGAGGTTGATTGGACTTTCTTTTTTCACTTACCATGGTTCCAGGTGGCTTCCTGGAAAGTAGCCCCTTACCTACCAATACTCTCCAGGTGTCATGTCCTTGCATGGTTTGTCTTCTCACTGGGTTAGACCTTAGCCATTTCAAGTCTGTACTCTGTTCCAGCATGATGTGAGAATTCCTCTTGAAGAACTAGTGCACAGGAACGCTGGAATCTGAAGGATTTGGACAGATGGGCTTTGCTGTAATGTGTGTTTTGAAGCTGGTGGTTGTATATAGATGTGTATATGTGTATGTGTGTGTGTGTGTGTGCACTTAGAAGCAGAAGAGACTCTGGTTGTTAAGCCCAGCAGAGCCTGAACAACCAAGGATGAAGTTTTGAGCAAACCTGAGAAAAAGAGGCCAGGAAGAAGGAGGACATGTTCTGATGCCATGCACCTTCTGAAAAAATATTATGGGCAAACATGTCTACGTCAAAGAAACATCTAGTTCCACCATTTCTTCTCCTCAGTGGCATAACACACAGGATAGGTTTTGGCCAGGTGGTAGAAAATGTAAGGATCATGGAAAAAATAATCCTCATCTGAAAGCATGTGGTATAGGTGTGCATTTGAGTCTTCTTATTAAATTATTGTCATATAGACATTACATCCTTAAGGCACTGTCTGTGCTTCAATTCCCAGAAACCAGACTTATCTGTTCAGTGATTATGACATGGACTGGAAACTTCCCTGCCCTGTTCTCGCGTTAGCCCTGCAGGGAGGTGCAAAAATGAAGAATGTAAGAAACTTCATAATAATTTGCTAAATATTTAACATAGTTAGTCATTGGAGCCCTGTCCCTTTCTCCCACTGAGGCAACCAAGAGACAGATCACAGGACTAACAGTATGGTCCCCAGCACTCGTTCTGTGATGCCACTTGATGTTGGCAGGTGTACTGGAGTCAGGTGGGATCAGCAGGCAGAAGGAAAGAGAAGGGGAACAGGCAGCCCAGGTTGCATTGTTGTTGTACCTTGGCTGGAGCTGACTGGCTCACTTGCACAGTGTCTGGGAAGTGGGGGCCTGCTCCCTGAATCTGAGATCCTGACGCGTGGCCGATGCCTGACTCCAAAGCCCAAGAGAACGCAGACAGGGCAGTGGCTCGGTGCCATGGTGAGCTCTGCCATGCAATGGAAACCTCGGCAGTGAGAGCAGCCTGACCTGGCTGCAGTCAGCATGTACGTGCTGGAGCAAAGGAGGCTGGCAGCCACACCATCCACATCCCATCGTGTGACCTGGAATGTGTATGTGACACCACATGGTGCTAATGGGGAGGGGGCCCGAGGACAAGTCCCTGGGACCCATGCACCTTATGTAAAGTTATTCCTGGAAAGGAGGCAGAAAAATGACTGGGCTTACGCTGATATGGTTTATCTCCACTGAAGGACTTTGTCCTATATATGAATCAGAAAAGCTCTATGTGCTAGCAGCACAGTAGAACAGGGGACTCCAACAAAGATTCTGAATCAATATAGCATGGAGATTAAAAATCCTTTCTTTATCATCCCCTTTGCTCTAGGAAACTTGCCCTGTCCCTGAGGCAGAGGCCATTGCAGGAGCTTTATAGACCCACCGTGTAGGAATTACTGCCCTTTCACTGCAGTTATGTCAAGACTCAGCCAAGAGCATAAACAGCAGCCAGAGTAGCAAAGGTTTGACACTGATTTCATCATAAATATTCCAACCCACTGAGCCTGCTGGATATAGCACCACTGTCATTGGTATTTGAACTTGCTGGTTCATCTCAGCTTGTACATCTTCACTGAGACATAGACACAACCAGAAAACCTACATAAGACCCCACAGATGTGGGGTGGACTTAAGGATGGTCCCTAGTGCAACTGACACAATGGGGTAAGGCAGGCAGAGGGAAGGGTCAGTGCTCCCAGTGGACTGACGTTTAGCCCACGTACCTAATAACGGATAGCTAGGCACAACGTACATGCAAACACTCCCTCCTCCACCACATTGCCCTACATAAAAATATCTACATAACTCCAGTCCCACTCAGACTGACACAGGCAGCTGCTATAGCAGAGTTTTTAATCCTAAAGCAGAGTCTGTTGTCACTGGCAGGAAATCTTATTGTGTTGGACAGGCAATCCTAGACCTTAATTAAATGCATTGCCCTCCCCACAGAACCAGACAGACTAGACTGGAGTCAGATGAAGCACATTGCTTAAGCCAGGGACCACCTGGCTGTAACTTCATCTAGGTGACAGCACATGCTTTTGTGACCCTCTCTGAAAGGCTGAAACCCCAAGCAAGCTCCCAGAGGTAAAGTGAGGATTGGTAAACAGTAAGAAATCAGAGATGCACTCTTCTGGGAAGGAATTTATTATTCCTTCTCCTTTTAGAGACTGAAATTTTGTAGCCTTTTTCCTGGCCAAAGATGCAGCAGTTCATGCTGGTTCAGGATTGATTTTTAAGGGAGCTGGCGGCTCCTCTGTCTCCACTGCACAGAATATAGTAGGGAGTACTTTGAACCAGGTCCTGCTAGTAGGCCCTATTACCAACCACCTCATTTTTCTTTCTTGTTCTTGCCCTCACACCGTCTCAGTGAGATAAGGTGCAATACTTTCTCCACACCAAAGAAGAGCAGCTGTGCCACCTCCACACGTTTCCCCTGACCACAACCCAGTGATATCAACATGGGGAGAGGGCAACAGGCAGAGGGAGTGGCATCTTGCCACTCTGTTTGTCCCTTAAGTCCACCACAAGATGTGGGTGTACATCTGTAAACACAGTGCAGTGCAGAGGCACCTCAGCAAAAATTCAAAAGGCTACAAAGATCAAAGGTTGAGTCTCAACAGCATATGTTGTTGTTGCAGCCTCCCTCCTGAGCCCTTCTTTCCAGTGTCTGGAGGGGGCAATGCACTGTCCTGTTGCTGGAAACAGAAGCTGCCTGCATGTGTCACCTCCCCATAAATAAGCAAAGGACTCTCCCTCACCACATCTCCCCAGAGCAGCAGTGGCCATGGCCTTCAGTCAGGGAGCACTTCTCAGCTCCGAGGCACTGAGCCTAAGCTGCTCTTTTGAGCTGTGAGGTCTGGTAACCAGGTCATGTCCCCATGGTGACACATCTGAGTGCCCTGAGCCCCCGGCTGAGACAGATGCCATGTGCTGCTCAGGTCATGGACTGACAGTGTAGGATGCGGCGCAGCCAGATAAGTAGGCAAAACCCCTTTCCACTTTCTCCTTCTCCCCCACTTCTCACTGGACTGTTTGTAAAGCCAGGAGCAAACGCATAACACCGATGCAGGGATTTTTATTTTCTGAGAAACACATACTTTACTTCCCAGTGCAACAGACCTTCAGATACATAGTGGCGGCTGCCAGAAATGTACAGATCACAGGCAGTACTGCTCTTTATAGTTTTGCTAATGTGAGTTTAACAGCTAAACCCTCCAGACCTGGCAGGCCCTGCAGACTGGCTGGCTGCATTCTCCCGCACAAAGCAAAGTAATACTGAGCTGGAAGCTCTCCATAGTAACCTGCTAACAGACTCACCTATGGGAAGAATGGGAATCTGTGTCCTTGCTTGCCATCCTCACATCACTTTCATTTGGGTCATCCCTTCACTCTCTCATTCATCACACTCAACACTTCCTTTCCCTTGTTCCTCCACATCCCTTCATCTCTGGCCATGCCATTTGCCTCTCAGATGAGACTGAGTTTCAGGGAGGGAGAGAGAGGAAGAAGATAGAATAGGCAGAAGCTCGCAAATAACCCCTAACATTATTTTTCCTAAGAAAGCAGATTATTTCTTTCGTATACATGAAGCCAGGAAATGACAGTTTATCATGGATATCACTCTGAGTGCCTCTATGCTGCCTGGAGTGACTCTTGGCCTCTCATCAAAGCTTTCCCACACATCATGGATGGCCAGTTGTGAGATGTCCAAAACAGTGCTGGGGAAGCTATCTAAGATGCTTGGCCAGGCCTCCATCACGGTGTTCCTTTGTGCGCATGTGCTAACCCTGGAAACCAAACTCCTTGTACTTGGCGGCCATATCATTTCGGAACAGCTCCAGGGCCTTCTTCATTGCAGCCTGGGCATCAGCCCCAAAGTCTGCAGCATGTTTTTCAGCAAGGACCTTGATAATGACTTCAGAAATGAACTGTGAGGAAGGAAAGAGAGAGAGAAAAACTGAAGGGACACTCAAGGTTTATTTTCAGAAAAGCCAGACTAGGAAATAGGTTGCAGAGCCTGGAAATATCTCTGAGCTAATTCAGTAGCCCTCCATGCAGTCTCTGGAGAGACAGTGAAGTTTAGCATGCAAGGAACCTGGGCTAGGCAGAAGAACTGGGCTCTATTCCTAGCTCTGACGCTGAGCTGCTTCATGACCTTGAGTAGACCATGTTCCTCCCCACTTTTTGTCTGCCTCATCCATTAAGACTGAAAATTCATGCCGTGTGTTTGTATAACACTTAGTTTTATGGGTTTTGGTCTCCAATGGATCCTCTAGGGCTTACTCTAAAATTGTATGTCTGTCCCATGTGTCCAGCCACTGACAGGTCTTATGTAATACAGCTTCCCAGGCATGCAGAGGCTGCATGGGTTGGTTTATTGTTGTCAAGGGTTAGTCAGACTGTGTGTGGTGTTTGGAGTGGGAAATCTAAACTTGGATATTCACATAACATTCGCATACCAGTAGCCCTTTCTGTGCCTCCTGCTGCCTCTACACAGAGACCTTGGTCTGGAGGGAGAACTCACTGAAGTCCAACTAGTCATTGGTAAATAAAAGCACAGCTCTCACATAGCTGTCTTACACACATTCAGACACCATCAGACACACATTAGGCACATCAGACACCAAGATTCCTTGCCCTTTTCCATACCTCCAGATATTTGACAGGGATTTTGTGCTTGGTCGCATGGGTCTGAGCCAGGGGCTTCAGCTCTGACTCGTGGTTACCCTTCTGCTTCAGGATTTTTCCCAGCTGGGTAAGAACAGTAGCTCCATGTTTCTTCAGATCCTCAGAGCCTTTCATTGCATCAGGGGTCTTCAGGCCTTTGAACTTTTCAAACTTTTCAATGGTCTCAGGGTGGTCCTGAAAGAGTCTGTGGACAAAAGTAGAGGGACTTGTCTTTGGAGAGCAGAAGCTCCTGACATACCTTCCTTTGAGTATTGAATCTACTGTAATCCCATACTCTTACACATATCCTAATATGATCACCATTGCCTATTTCCATTCCCTCTTGCTGTGACAGAGACACTGCCCTAAACATGTCCAACTAGAGTAATAAAGTGTCTGTATTTTTTTTTTTATAGGTCTGCCAACTCTTTGACATCGGTCCCCTGGGTTCCGTCAACTATTTGAAGATAGACACAAGAGCCAAGGCTGGCTGTGGTACTGAGAGGTGAGTTCTTGCATTCATCTGAACAAAACCACCTGTCTCATTGACTTACTATTGCTGAGGAGCCAATCTGTAGACTTCTGGCTCTCACAAGACCTGTATTCCCAGCCCATCATTCGTTTACCAGAAAAGGAAAGTTCAAGAAGCTTCTCACAGATCAAAAAAGAAATAATGGGGGCAGTCTCCAGCCACAGGCCCATGACATCTGGAGCTCAGGTTTTCTTGAACATCAGCTGTATGGCAGTGCTTACTGTGTCCCCCAACCCTGTGATTGCAGACACAAAGGCATTTGGTTCCTGACTTTTTTCCCCACCCTCTTTCCCTTGACTCTCTCTTCCCTCAGAAATTCCTCGGAGGAATAAGAAATTACGTGGTTTGGCTGGGGAGCACAGAGTTACAGAGGAAGAGGTGCCATCTATTTATTTAATGCCATGCTCTACCATTAATGCCACGCTTTTTGTAAGAAAAATTGTATTACCCTTCCATTTGGAACTGCTTTTACCATCACATGGCAAATTCAGAGCTGAGGTAACCACCTCACAGAAACTGATAGGTGAGCAGGGCTCAGGTTCCTGCTACCCCTCCAGCATGCCTGCTCTGGACCACATGAGGGGAAAGCCATCACATTGCCACTCACTTCATTCCCGCTTCATTCTCTTCCCTTCAAAGGCAGCTGAACTGGGCCATTATAAAGAAGGTGAATAAAACAGCTCCCTGCTTTGTCTCATCTTTGAAAAAAGGTTTTCAGAGCTCTTCAGTCGATATGCCTGATGGTGTGGGCTCCTTCCCTTAGCCATGTTTGGGGTAGAAAAGCTCCCAAGCAGGTGCTATATCCCCAGGAGAAAAGGACAATGAGATTGGCATGGAAAAGGGAAGGCCTTTGGAGTGATGGAGCCAATGCTACTGATTGTCCTGGCCTTTTCTGTGCCCTTCCAGCACATGGTACTGTGTGTAACCACGCAGATTTCTGGCCAGAAAGTGGGATGGACAGGGCTCTGCCAGGTGACACTAAGGTGGGGAAAGGGAAACACACAGATACATCACAGATAATTTTACTGAAATAGTAAATTCCAAGAAAATTTTCACAGAGGTGATTTTCCTCTCGTTTCCTTCCCTAACTCCCCATATCCTTGCTGCAGAGCACCTGAAGACCCATGACACACAATTCTCTCCAGCATTTCTTACTGTAGTGCTTGGGAAATGGGGATCCAAAGCAAAGCTTAGCCAGCAGAGGCAGAGGAACAAAGCACCACCATCTTTCAAAAGCAGCACTGGCCTGCTCCTGCACCCATAGAGAGATGAAGAGACAGAAGCACAGCCATTTTACACAGTGAGTAACTTTTAACCCAGAAACCACAGCAATGGAAAACCCACCACCCTTCGAGAAAGCAAACAGCCTGTTGAAATAAACACTGACAAACATGTGTCTCATCAAAAGCTCTCAGCTTTACTCTTAGAACAGAAGCTTCTTGCCTACCTCATTAAAATTATATGCCCATGGCCGGCGAGGTCAGACTCCACCTTTCCCCAGACAGTCAGGACCTGCTGCCATTCCTGGTCACTGAGCCCCATGGTTCACTGAAGGCAGATCCTGAGTGCTCCCTGCAGTTGTTTGCCTTTCCCCAAAGGGTAGCTGGAGAGCTCACCCCTGGGATTTATAGCCCCTGCTCACAGACCTACACCTGTCAATCATTAACTGGACATCTTGCTCTCTTTCAGGCTTGTCTAACCTAATCAGCCTCCCTGTTTTTTCCTAGGAAGCTATTTTGGGTCAGGTACTATTGTGGGTGCCACTGATGGCATAATTTCTGCTTTTCGTATTGGACTGGCACATGTCCCACTCTACACAGAAAGGGCACTGCCGAAACACAGTGCCAGGAGCCTGTCCTAGGTTCCCAAGGACCCAGAGACAGTGTCAAGCTGTATGCCAGGAGATTCCTGAAGAGCACTGTCATCTGCAAGGCCACCCTGCCTCCCTCTCCCCTGGCCTGGCAAAGGCAGGCAGGAGAAAAGGCCAGGTCAGTCAGAAACATTGGCTCCATCATTCCAAAGGCCTTTCCTTTCCCATGCTGAGCTCATTGTCCTTTTCTCCTGGGGTAACACACCATTTGTTACTGGAGCAGAGCACACTGTTAGAAGAGATATGTCCTTAACCACATTCAAAGCAGCCCAGTCATTTCCCCAGCTGCTGCAGGAGGAAGGAGAGGGACAAGAACTGTATGGGAGCCAGTTATGCCACACCTGTTTGCTGGGGACCTGCTGCCTGCTCTTCCAGGAAACACCTAGGATTAGCTGGTGGCTGAGCCTGGATATTGGAACCAAAAGATGTACAGCTGAGCCAGGAGGGTAATTTGCAGCAGGCTAGAGACACAAGGACACAGCAAGGCTTCACTCAACACCCACCCAGCCAGCAGTTCTGGCCTCTGGCTACCTCTGTCAAGCCAAACAAATATCAGTGTTGGAAAGAAAAGCTGGGCTGACAAAGCACCTGGGTATGCTTTGGGACACCTCCCAGACTTTCACCTCCCTCCCTGTCAGGACTGGTAACAGCCTGGCACACCAGTGGGATGACTAGTCCCTTCCAGAGGCTGGCTGCAGCCCGAGCACAGCCTGATAACAAAGCTGAGCTAGCACCGCTGGCCCAAACCATGTGGAAAATATGTCCAAACCTGTCTCTGGATGTTTCCAAGAGGCAAACAGGTGAGAAATGCCAAGGGCTGAAGATACCTGCCTTGGGATTCAGGAGGAGGGTATGCAACCCTACCATCTCTACCATAGTGCTGCACAATCTGAGGTGCATCACTGCCTCTGCACCCTTCCACTCTCTACAACACAGGAACAGGTTCCCTGTTCCAGCCTTGCAAGGGGAAAGAAATGCCCACATACAAGGGTAATCAGGCAGCAAGGATGATGGACGCACAGAGCCTCACACCCCTCAGAAACACAGAGGTTTACAGGGAATAGTTTGATTAAGAAGGGTGGCAAAAGCCAAATGGAGGTGTCAGCTGGTTTCTGAGTGTAGAGGAAAGGAAATTCTGCCATTACATGTTACAAGTTTCTGTCAGCCAAATGAGCCTGTGACCCTGAAATCCACCCCTTCCCTCTCCTCTATGCACCACTCTGCTTCACATCCAAAAAGCCACATCCTAAACACTTCAATTCCAAGATTTCATCCTGATTTATCTATGCAAACACCAGGTCACTACCAGTTACCCAAACTAAGCTAAGCTGCTGGAATAGCACCTAGGACTCCTCCAAATCGTTCCTCACACAGTTCACCACAGCACAGGACTGAGAGGGGAGAGATCACATACTTGCAACCTCACTGCCCACGTACTCAGAGCAGTAAACAAGCATTTGTACCCTCCCAGGATCAGCCTTGGGTAGGATCCTGAATACTGACCTTACAGGTTTACAAGCCTTTCAAACATGGCATAAACATGTTCCTGGTGCCCAAGAGGCTGCTGCTTATGCACCGAGCTCTGTCTTATTCCCCAAGCTGAAACCACTCAGTTCAGTGTAAAACTAAAGCTGTAATAGCTTTATTTGAAATTGGTCAACTTTTCTCTCCCTGTAACTTTCTCCAGGGTTGTGAAGGCATAAGTCCTAGTATGGACATTAATGTTAAATGTTCAGGAGACTTAAAACGAGCGTGAGATTTCATATTGCTCTTTTTGCAGGCAAAGTAGTAATGAAATAAAATCACAAGCTCTTCTCCCTAGAGCTTAAATAAATAAGTAGTCTACAAAAATCCTAAAAGCTTTATAGTGCACCTGACTACCCCTCAACCCTGCAGCCATGAAAAGAACATACAATTTTAGTATCTACAGGCATCTTCTTGGAGCCTTCCTTGGGGCAAAATCTTTCACTTGCATAACCATCTGGATAAACACAAACCATAGAGCTCCAGCATTTTGGCTGCCTCTTCTAAAATGCTCCAGGTGAGTGAATAGCCTGTTTCAAGCAGCTCTGCCCACACCAGAGCCATGCTGGCACGCGTGGCTGTGCCTCTGCACCCACACCTGAGGCATTCTTGCTAAACCAGCATAAAACGGACCGTTGATGCTTTTGGCCATTTTGGGGTTTTGGCCACAATGTTTTGAGGTGCATTGGCCACCGTCACCGTGTTGCAAAGCCCCCCGGGTGGACGTGCTCTTAGCAGACCTTGCCTGAGCAGGGTGCTGTGGACTGGATGACCTGCGGTGATCCCTGCCCAGCCCAGCCGTTCTGTGGCTCCGCGGCCAGCGCGGGTCCCCCCGCGGGTCCCCCCGGGCTCCCCCGGCCCGGCCCGGGCAGGAGCCGCCGCAGCTGCGGCCCCGTCGGCCAGGACTTGCTGCCACCTCGTGGCCACGGGTGACTGAGCCACGGGCACTGGCGGACACGTCCAAGCCCCTGCCCGGGATTTCGAGGGGCGGGGACGTGGCCGACAGGTAGCCCTCGCGTTCCGGAGGCAGGAGGGTGACCCTAGGGCAGGCAGGACTTCAGCATCCCCCTGTCGGTAGCCCCACCGCGCTGCGGCTGCGATCGGGTGTAGAACTTCAGTAAGGGGCTCATTTTCGGTGTGGGATGTAGAGATGTTGCATTACCTGGTCACTTGCGATGCTGTGCTTCCTTCCTTTCCCTCCCAGCCTTAATACTGGAGTCATCTGGGGTGGTGACATCGGGGCAGAAGAAGATCCCAGGCGATAGCAGCAGAGCCACAGCCAAGACTCGAGGTACTGTGGAGGAGAAAGACTATTCTAGAGACTTTGTGGAGCTTGTTTCCCAAAAGATGCTTAGGAAAGGTCCCCCCTTGTAACGAGTGCAGCAGGTAGGGCAAGAGCCATCTCTGGAAAAACAATGGGTGCAATCTCATTTCTGCCTTGCTCCTCCCTCCACATACGGCCAATCTTTCTACAGGTATTAATGAATTTAGACCATGTCCCAGTCCTGTGGATGGAAAAGCCACTTATTTCCCCCGTTTATGAGTGATCAAAGAAGTTCTATGACTTTCTTGAGCCCACAGACACCCCGAGAAAAGAGCAGGGACTGGCCTTTGGCTATGGTTTTAGAAAACCAGCTGTTTGGTGGTTACTGCTACGGGGTCAGCTGCCCAGTTGGAGCTGGGAGGCACAGAGGAATCACACATCAGCCACAGGGATGGACCAGATTAAAGTTTGCTTCGCCACATTCAATTTTTTTCTGAGAGTATTGCTCTTACGGAGAGAGAAATCCAACCCCAACCTGTAAAGTGAACAGCAGGGAGTCCAGCAGTCCCCCACATTGCCTTGGTGGTGAAGAGAACAAATATCAAGTTCTGTTTCCTCTGCAGCCAGACCTGCTGCAAGTAGGAAAATGGGCACCCAAGAGAAAGGCATTGGCAGAAATTGTAGATTCCTTTCTAATTTGAAATAAGCTTGTGGAATAAACTTTTCAGCACGGAAGAGAGAGAGATGCTCTAAAACCCAGTTCTTCCTGAAGAAGCGAGCCAAGCCATCTTGTGTGCTTACATAGCAAAATGTCTCAGAGGGAAAAACACATATTTTCATCAAAGACTTTTTTCTTTGCAATGAGCTTTTTCCCCCACAATACAAGTTTTTAAAAGCCCTGAGAGCAGCCAAGAGTCCCATGGCTGGGAGCAGCAGTGACAGCAGCTCCAGCTCCTCTGTGATTCTGGGTTGTACAAAGCACGATGTGACGTAAGTAGTACACACTACTGTGGTCAGGGGGAGGCTAGCACTCCAAAAAAACCCAGGAATATTATATAACAACAACTTACATAATTACTTATTGCATAATGCCAGGGAAAAGGCCCTCCATAACGCAGCTGTGGTTTCTATGGCAGTTTGCTGAAACACGGCTGCTTCTAAGAGATTCATTTGCTCTTTGTTTCAGGAGCCTGCAGCTCAGTCTGTGCAGACAGACAGGTGAGAGAGACCCCTGTACTCACAGCAGCTTTAGCTGGAGAGGTAAGGGATGTAGTAATGGGGTCTTATAGCCATAGCAGGGCAACAGCACTGAGTTTTCTGCAGCTGTGCTATTGGTATTCAGAGGATCAGAAGACTGTCAAGTAAGAGCACCACCTGAAACTATGTTCATTGCATAGCCTCTACTGCTTGTAGGAAACGAGGTGGAGTCTAACTGATGATGGCAGTGGCCAAATCAGGCTCACTCCTCTCTTCCCCTTGCTCTTAGACACTATTCTTAGCAGTGCCTCCAGGCAGGGCTCCCGCACGCTGATGCATTTCAACAGCTGAGAGGTGACCCAACCTGCTTGCTTAAAGAGAAGAGGAAGGATTAGGAGAAGATTTCAGCATCAGGACAAGATTTGGGCCGTGAGTTTGCAGAACTGTGCTGCGTACTTACCAGTATCTTGGCATGGATTCTTTCAGGGATCATGCCCTATGCAATAACGGCAGAGGTAGCTTTAGCTTTGCTTCAGTGCTCACAGGATCCAGCCTTTAGTGCCTATCAGATGTAACACAGGCATGACCCCCAACTCCTCTGCAATCACTGAGGCGTCTTACAGTGTATGTGACGCTGCACAGCACCTGGACAAAAGATTTAGCTAAGCAGGACACTTACTGCAGACCAGTGCTTGTATTCAGTGAGAGAACATGTGGGAAAGCAGCAGGGCAATCCAGGACAAGAATATTTAGGCTACAATATAGAAACTGAGGCTGTCTCTGAGGCACACAAGCTCTCTCTGGGGATATAAACCTTCTCTGGAGGACTGGGAAAGCAGAGCACAAAAGCACTGAGTTTTTGTGTGGGAAATTATGAGTGCAGTTAAAGGAAGGAGGAGTATGATTAGAGAACAGGCAGATTTTAAAGTCTCGCCCACCCACGAACAAAAGAAGGAAATTACTGTTTAGAGGTAAGAACATGGATAAAGAACATGGATAATAGCAGTGAGACCCCAGAGGTCTTTAGGAGTCAGTGGGAAATGTGGCATGCAGCTGTCCCTTCAGGTGGATTAGACTTCATAACACCATAATGGCACTCAGGGATTTGTGTACTACTTACTGAAGTACTAAAGCAAGAGAGGAATTCCTCCCTCATCACGAATAAAATACTGTAACTAGAGCCTGATGAAGGACAACTGAGAAAGGCAAGGGCCACAAAAACACATATGGGCAAAAAGAGTCAAGCAATGAACCTGCATGTCCAAACATGCACTGCCTGCCACCGCAGAGGTCTGCAGCTCAGAGCTACCCATAGGAAGCTGTAAGAGACTCTTGCAGCATAACTGAGGTTGGGACTTCATGAACAGCTTGACTGAAATCTAGGCAACTGGAAGGGGTGGCTGTTCCGACACCACGCTTTATGCCAGAGAGTGTCCTCAACCCCTTCTTCCCAGTGTCTTGGGAATATCGGTGGTGCTTTGCAAGGTGCCTTGCCATGTAAGAGTGTGGGGTGCACTTTGGGCATGGCTGAGTGCTGCTGGAGAGGTGTTCACGTGCCTGCAGAGGCAACAGCAATTGCAGCATGTCCAAGACCAAAGCAAGAGCAGCATCAGCAGTGACAAAGCTGAGCCACTGTGCAAACAAGCACCATTTTTGCAGCCCACCCTTTCTTGGGACACACTGACACTCACGCCCAAAGTTTGCAGGGAGCCAGAAGTGTCTGACTGCTGTTTAAACTCCCAGAATCACAAAATATGCCAAGTTGGAAGGGATCCACAAGGATCACCGAGTCCAGCTCTTGGCTCTGCACAGGACCATCCTCAAGTATCACACCATGTGCCTGAGAGTATCATCCAAAAACTTCTTGAACTCTGTCAGGCTCAGTGCTGTGGCCACTTCCCCGGGGAGCCTGTTCAGTGCCCAACCACCCTCTGAGTAAAGAACCTCTTTCTAATACCCAACCTAAACCTCCCCTGACACAACCTCAGGCCATTCCCTTGTTTTCTGTCACTGGTCACCGCACAGAAGAGATCAGTGCCTGCCCCTCCTCTTCCCCTCATGAGGAAGTTGTAACTGCAATAAGGTCAACTCAACACTGAATAATTTTTCCTATCTGAGCTGCTCCTTGAGGAAGAGGAGTTAACCAGGCCTTGACACACAATGCACAGCTCAGACTCCCCAAAAGGAGTGGGAGAATCCATTCCTACATGGTAAAACTGGGTGATACAGCCAGAAATTGCCTTCTCGGGCCCAATGGGCAGGCAATGGCCCTCAAGGTGCCAGCACTTCATATGAGGCTGTGCATGTTTTAGGTTGGATTTGGAGGCAATGCCAACAGAGCATCCTCCACTCTACAATGCCTGTGCAGCTCTTTATGAAAGCTTGAAATGAACTGGATCAAAGAACTGGTCTGAGTTTAAAGTAACCGTGTTTATCTTCTGGAAAGTTTATTTTGAAGCCAGATAAGTTCCACAATCTGGTTTGCCACACAGCTGGACCAACACATGCTGGCAGGGGGAGTAGGAGGATGCAGAGCTACTTACGCAGGCATCGCTTGTGAAAGAAACACCCATTGAGCCATCCTCCAGAACCCCAGGCAGCACTGTCTAACTAGTGGAACAGCACATACAGATTAGGGTTTCCCTTTGCCTGAGTTTCTTGGGGTGAAAAGTGAGAAAACAGACACATTTTTATTCCCTTTGCCGGCAAAACAGCCTCTCATCCACAAAGCACGGAGCCTCTGCGAGATAGGAGCCTGTGGGGAAGCCAAGATCTACCCCTCGTTTATATTGATGTTTACACTTGCCTTTTAATGAGCTCCAGCAGGTTCTTGCTTCCAGCTGCAGTTGGCCCTTTTCAAAGTTCAAGGTCTCATTTTGCATTATCGTTCCAACGCCAAGAGCTCCCTTAGGGAGGAGAGGAACAATCAGGACTTTTTCTCTTCTGAGGAGCAGCACTAGTTTAAGCAGCCTCTAATCCAGTAGTGCTTTCTGTGCTCTGCTAGTCTTCTGGGGAACTCCTGCAAGTAAACAGATGCCTAGGCAAAAAATCGGTGTTTTCTTCAAGCAGATCAACACACCAGGCAGCAGTGAGCACTCTAAACACAGTGCTGGTGGCTTGGATGTCTGAGCATTTACACTGAATTTGGGGTGGCGTCTCTGTTCTGTATCTCTTCCCTGTTATTTTCAATGCTGTGCTTGCAATCAGATCATTTGTCTTCTCCCCTTTTGGGCCCTGCTAGCAAGACAACCACAGTGGTGGGACTTGCTGCTGACTGCAAGATACTGGCACAAAAAACTCAAATACTGAAAGATTTCACCTCTGCTGCGACTCCTGGTCCCATGGTACATGTGTAACATAGCATTCCTGCCACATGCTCAGCCTGGCTAGCCCTCTCAGCTCTTTGGGGTCTAGGGTTGCATATACAGATGACCCAGGCTGGTCACCTTTGGAAAGCTTACCTTACATACACAGGATCCAGTCAGATAGAAGCTCATCTAGCCTCTTCTTCCAACAGCACTAGTGGCAGATGCCCAGGGAAAGTGTAAGAAGCAGAAACAATTCTACTCCCGTGCAGCAACTTGAGGCTAAAGGACTTCCCAAGGTTATATTTGCATGTTTGCATTCAACAGCCGTAGGCAGAATTCTTCATAATTTTTGTTAATCCTCTTATACATGCTCCTCAAAATATATTTCAGACATGGCTGCAGCCTTACTAGGTCAAACTGTTTAAAACAACCTGCTGACTTGGTGACTCTGTGACAGATTAGACAATGCACAAAGACAAAAATCTGATAATCACTTTCTAACCATTCACAAACAGCTTTAAGGCATGCTCATTCAGGAAAAAAAAAAAAAAGCCAATAAAAATGAAGCTCCATTACCATCAAAGATCTCTGTAAATGCAGGGCTCCCACCTCTGGTGACTTTTTAATTGCAAGTTCCTCAAACGACATGGTTTTATTTTTCCATCTTCGTCCTCCTGCTAAGGGCTCCAGTGCTGGTGGCTCAGCTGGTTGGATCCAGCTGCTCTGTGACAGCATCTGTTCTGGAAATTGCTTATCTTAGCCCATGGTCCTTTTATTTCCTTCCCCATCATCTTCAGCAGAGATCTCATTCCACGTGGTGACTCTTTGCTCTAAATGAATCCATGCTCCTTCTCCGGGTTTCAGTGCTAATTTCTTGACTTATCTATGGGTTTACAACAAGGGCCAAATTACACAGGATTTATTATCCTCCTGAGCCAAAGGCCAGAATTTATCTGCTGCTCTTGCAGACCTGCTACTGGCATAGCTGAGAGAGGTACATTGGCCCCCACAACAAGACAGCCCCAGCCTCACCTGTTTATTGGGGCAGGGAGGGTCCAAGTCATAAAATAAAACCAGACAAGGACAACAGCCTGACCACAGGTAAAATAGTCAGAAGAAGGAAAGGGACTGCAGATAGACCAGATAAAGCAGGTAAACCTTTTGTGTGAAAAAACATACATTACAAACATCTCACCCACTGAGCATAGCCTGGGCCAAGAGGGAGCCTTTGGGGTCAGGGTTCAGATGGAAATTCAAGTGGGAATATGGGCAAGCTTTGATTTGTTTCAGTTATTAAATAAAAGATCAACTTGAGTAAAGTGAGAGGAGAGCAGGAAAGTGAAGTCCTGGCCAGTATGACCTGCAAGGAGTGAACATGGCAAGTAATTTATTCAGCATCAGACCCCTTGTCATGGGTCCTGCGCTTGGGTGTTTCACGTTACAGACACAGATGTGCCTCTCATCTGCTGAGTGATGAGCCTGATGCCAGGACACTCCAGACGCCAGTTCTGCTGATCACCCCACGCTCTTGGCCTAATTCACATGGATATTTAATACAGGAGTTATTAGAAACCATTTCATTACAATGAAGCTATCAGAGGTTCAAGGCTGCTGGCAGCACCTCCAGATACCAGACTCTACACGAGACAGAGGGGAATGCCCACAAGAGGGAGAGTTGGTGCCAGTCTCAGCAGTGATTTTGTGCAAACGGCACTTCCCTGCCTGGCAACTGAAGATTCATTCCTCTTGCTTCACAGCAGAAATGTTTCCCACTCCTGGAGATTCCCCTTTCCATTCTATTTCCCCTCCTCTTCTTTCTCCAGGTGACTGGTATTTCATCTTCTTTGTGTGCAGTAAGCCAAAAGGCCACACCATACAGGCACTTAGATACGGCACCATCAGAAAGGCACTGTTATTAAGATCATTTCTCTGCTCTGCTTCCCTTTCTTCCCAATCACATTGTGCTGTGCTGGAAGGGCAACCCTGCAACAGCCTCAGCACAGGCATCCCCTCCTGCCCATAACTCGGAGGTGGCACCCCACATCTGCTCCTCTGGTGAGGCCTGTTACCCTCCATGGGCACACATGCAAAATACCAGCCATTCCTGCTGGGCTCTGCTCAGCCTCAACAGCTCAGGTCTAAAATAGACTCCATTGAGACACGGGATTTTCAATCCATTTTCCAAAAATAGTCAGCAGCTACCAGCAACAAGAGCCCAGAAGTCTCTGAACTTCTGCAGGACAAAGCTTATTCCAGCTTGAGGAAGTGCTGGAAGACATTGGTGATGTGGAAATAGCCACTCTGCAGCCTCTACAGTTGGAGATGCTCCTTGGTGCTGGTGCAGCATGAACACCAGAGGGACTTTTCTTGTGGGACCTCCCCACCAGCTCCAGAAATAGCATCCCTAAGTCACCAGGTCCAAAAACTTTCAAGATATGTTTTGATGATTTTGGCTAGTGATTTAACAGAACCTGTAACAAAACTCATAGCACTCCTGGGGCAGTTTTCTAACCTGAAAGCTTGGAGAAATGCCTTCAGAAGAAATCCACGTGAATCACATCACCAGGATCACCACAGAACCCCCAGGTGTGGCTCCCAGCACCTTGGCCACCCTCTGGCCACCATTAACCTCCAACAGCCAGAACAAGCCTTGCTTGTGCCCAGCTGGCTGCAGTGTGGTAGCAGCAGCAGCCAGCGGTGGTTTTGCAAGTGTGTAGGAGCAAATCAGCTCTCCAGAGGAAGGGAACAAAGCAGGGAAACTGCTGGTTCCCTCTAAGGAGAGGGATTTCCAGCCTGAGGCAAAAAGCCGTGGATGCTTCCTCTGAAGCACGTTGTTCCTGCTGGTATTAATATGTCAGGCATTGCACACAAACAGCCCTGGAAAGCAGCATCGACACGAAAGCATATGGGCTCCTGAGCCTGCTCAGTGGCCAAAGAGCTCTCCAAAGCAGGGAGCATGGTCCATAGCTCAGCCTGGGGCATTGGGAAAGGAGAGGCCTACCATGTCCAAAGCAAGAAGATTTATCAGTGCACCGGCATTACCTGCCTTGCAGCACATCCGCAATGCTGTGCGAGACACTGCACAGTAAGAGGGAGGAGGGAAATGCAAAAAGAAAACAGAGGGATGACAGACATGCCACCAAGATGATCAAAGGGATGGAGCACCTCTCCGATAAGGAAAGGCTGAGAACAGGATTTGTTCAGCCTGGAAAGCAGAAGGCTTGGGGGTTACCTAATTGCAGCCTTCCAGTACCTGAAGGGAGACTGTGAGAAAGATGGACAGGACTTTTTACAAGAGCATGTAGTGACAGGACAAGGGAGAAAAAGTTCAAACTGAAAGAGTAACATTGAATAATAGGAAAAAATTCCTTACTGTGAGGGTAGTGAGGCACTGGAACAGGTTGCCCAGAGAAGCTGTGGATGCCCCATCCCTGAAAGTGGTCAAGGCCAGCTTGGATGGGGCTTGGATCAACTTGGTCTAATGGGAGGTGTCCCTGCCCATGGCAGGGAGGTTGGAACTGGATGATCATTAAGGTCCTTTCTAACCCACACCATCCCACGATTCTATGATTCTATGATAGCTTTGCTGTAAGCCAAAGACTTAATCACTCTGTTCCAAATTATAACTGTGGGACTGGGCTCACGAGCTCATGCACCCAGTTGGCCTTTTAGAGCAGCTTCTCACCATCCAGCTGATGCAGGAATGCACAGTGTGAAGAGCCAGCACCTAATCCCAGCTCCTGCAATCAATCAGAGCATCTCGTTCAGCCTTACCTGCTCCGATAGGGTCACGTGTGGGGACACAGTAAGACAGCAGTGTAAACAGAGGCTTAGCAAATACAACTGATTACTGTAGGCAGCATATTTTTACTTGGCTTTGGGCATGCTGACAGTTACCTTATGTTGAGTGAGATCATTTAATAGTACACAATTACTTCATACAAATTTTGATAGAATTAATTAAAAGTAAGGTTGTGCTCTGAGGCAGAGTTCCCCTGCCACTGAATTCAGATCCAAAGGGAGGCTCTTACCTATAGACACTCAAAAAATCAAATCTCTAAACTTCAGATCATTTTCCCTAGCAGCTTAGCTGTTGTGTCCTTTGAAGTTATATTTTAGGTTTAGATTTAAAATCTTTATCCTTCTTGCTTACCTTTAATTTCTCTCTAGTTTGAAATCCAGAGGCAACTTCCATCTGCAAAGCCAAGCATGCTGGTGCACTGGGGCAGGATCCCATGATCCCGCTGGACAGAGCAAGGAAGACACCAGTTGTGTAGCCTCAGTGCCACTGGCCAGTGTCTTGCTCCTTGCCCCAGTGCAGGACCTGAAGGTTGGAGTTCAGAAGTATAGTATGGGTTACAAGGAGACCTGCCTTGGGACTGGAACTTGAAATGAAATGTTTTCATTTGAAAGCAAAATCAAACCATGTAGACCCCTGATGCAACACACGGCCAGGATAGCAGGAAGCTTTTGACTTGCCAGGAACCTAAAAGAAATATTTTCAGCCTGAGTGAGGTTGACATAAACATTTTCGTCCTTTCTTCCCCCCTATGAACTTGCAGGTGAACCACAGGCCATCTTGGGAGTAAACTTACAACAGCAGCAAATGTTTTTCAAGTGCCTCAGTGAAGTATGAAACTTGCTTCTTCATTTCTGTCTTTGCCTGCGTGTACATGCATGAGCCCTCTGTCTCTGAGAGCATAACTTTTAGTACGCTGGCAGCAGAAATATGTTAAATCACATTTACCCCAGTTGCCCATCCTTTTTGATCCCCACACAGCACGCACAGGCTATGACATGGACCACAGTGCTGTGTCAGAGATGCCTCCAGCACTGCACAGCACACCAACTGCATGGCACCCACAGTGGGGGGACCCAGGGAGCATCCTCGGGCCAGGGCATCGATGCCTCCGCAGGGACGAGAGCCCAGCTGGGGAGACAACATCAAGGAGCCCGGTCAAGTGTGGAGAGGATGAGCTGAAGACTTTTCCCTCACCTTCACAGACACAGCTGCAAAATTCCCAGCATGTCCTGGCACAAAAACTAATAGAGCAGATCCTCACAGTAATGAAATAGGGGTGAAAAAACCAGAGGAACATTTTGTGAAGGCAGAACACCCACACCAGCTTTGCAGAAGTGTTCTGCTTTTCCACCTGCATATTTCCATCCACTTAGGCAATCTAATACTGACTTCTCATTCATACTTTTTTTTTTTTTTTAAAAAGCATTTGGAACAAAACACTCTAATTACAGAATAAATATTTTGCTTGAAATGAGCCGACAGATATTCAAAACCATTTTCTGACATGACAGATGATCTGAAAGGAGCTGCACTGCGGGCGTTGTACGCCATTCAAGCCCAATTTAAAAATACATGGCGTTATAGCAAAAATAGACACGACCCGAAGCACAAACATCACCACACGGGCAAATGCCTCTTGTAAAATGCCATCGGTGATTTGCATGGCAGCTGAACCATGCAGTGGAATAATATTGTCCACCTTTGTGGGTGTTGCCGTGGTAAACCCATGCGAACACCATTGCAGCAACACATGCACATTGCTATGGCAGGGCTTGTCCAACTGCTCCAGTTTCGGGACCCCAGCCTGAGCCCCAGCTTTTCCTGAAAACCTAAGGGAAATTCCTGTTCTCTTATGCACGTGACCTGGCTTCAAATTCTTGGCATGCTGGGAGAGACCTGAATGACTCTGGCTACCTTTGCTGCATCTAAATTATTTTGTGGCATTCCAATGACAGGTGGGAGCCAGGTAGTGTGTGAAAAATAACCTTTTTGCCTTAAATGCTGAGGAGATCATGTCCAACTGTTCACACCCCAGAGATGCTGAGGAACAGAGGAACAGCTGCACCCCCTTAACAGCTCCATCTCCAAGCCCATATGGAGTGCTTGGAGATCAACCCATTCCAAAAGCTTTGGCTCAAACTCTGGTGCTACTGAAACAGCCCTAAGCTTGCAGCAGAAGTGGACAGAGACATGACTCCAACACTGGTGAGTGGGGTTGAGAAACAGGAGCTCTAGGGCCACACACAACCCACACAGGGGGAACAGCACCTCCAAATGGCCAAAGCCTCTGCCAGTTCCCTACGGGACTAAAGGGACGTGACCAGACGTGCCTGTTCCACGTGGGAAACGCAGCCAGAGGCATGACCTGGGGCAGCCAATTAAGAGGTATGAGAGACCTCACTACCACATTCCACATGTGGGAAAGCAGCAAGGCATTTGTGGGGTCAGATAGAGAAGGAAAGCCCTCAAGGAAGTAGCTCTGGGATGGGAAAACAATAAGTGAGCATATCACTCAATATCACTGAGCCACTGTGCCTACATCCTGAGAGATATGTTAACTAAGCAAGGCAGTGTCTCCACGAGGTCATCCTGATGTTTAACGACCCACATGTTCTGATATCAGAAATATGTAAAACTGCAGCGATGGCAATGAAAACATGGACATCAGTGGCTCCTTGCAGAACTGTTCTCTGGAGCACAAATACTAATGAAGCCAACTTCAAGCATGAGGAACTAGTCCCATTTTTCAAATGCAAGGGCTGAGCAAGAGGCACCAAGTGAGCACGTGGGCAGGAAGAGACGATGCCCCTACCCAGAGGACTGTGCCCCATCATGCTGACAATCTTTTGGTTCTCCAGATTTCCCACCCAGGTAAACATTGTTCTGTTTGCATGAAGCAGCTATAAAATCAGACCCCCAGCGGGCCAAGTCTGAATTAGTGTCACTGGTTGGTGACACCTGCAAGGCCAAAGAGAAGCCAGTCCAGTTCCCAGTGTGACCACAGACCTTCAGAGATGCAGCAGAGCTGTGGCTCTGGAAATGGCTTTCCTATACATAGGGAGCCAGGAGATCCCTGGGATATCACAGACCAAATGCCGTACCATTATTTTGGGAGGTGAGGGCTGATAACTCCAAGATCTGGACCTCTCCAGGCTGTTTGCAGAAACACTATTGAAAGAAAAGAGGGCTTAAAAAAAAATAATTTAAAATGAAGTGGAATAATAACAGTGCTGGGTAGAGGAATCTCAGAAATGTCATGGCCTTGACTGCCCTGGTGGGTAAGACACAGCTCTGGGTGTTCACAGTGCTGCTGAGTCCTGCAGTCATGTCCAGGGCAAACCTCATACAGAGCAAGTAAAGAGGGGATGGCGTGTCCTGAGAGGTAGGCTAAACCCAGATTTATTGGTCCTGGTTCTCCTTTTAATTTTGTCCACATGATCAGACTATTTAAAATACCATTCGAAATCTGCCTTTCTCCTTTTTCTGCCTTGGATCATCCTGTCCATTCAAGCCCTGTTGTTCCTGTGGGTCATTCCTTTGGGCACATTCATGGCACATGATTTCTCCGACTTAGATGATGAGATGGCAGCTTTTAAAAGCATTCCTATTTTCCCCAATGCCTGGAGTGAAATTGAGGCCAGAAACATTTCTGGGCACGTTAGGATTTTGTCCCATGGGGATTGCCTGGCTGCCAAAGGGCAGAAGTGAAGGGTTTGGAAAAGATAACTCCTGCACTGCAGCACTCCCTGAGCAGCCACCTACCACCAAGCCAAGCAGTCCGGGCAGCATAGCAGAGCTCAAAGCTTGGGACCTGATTGTTTGCAAAGCAGAAAAGAGGAGATTCACCTACTGCCTCTTCTCTCCTCCTGGCAACTTTCACTGTATTTTGGGCACAGATGCTCAAACTAGGTGCTGGTAATCGATCTGGAAACGTGGCCCCAAGAGACCTATGTAGCTGCAGTGGCAGGGAGGGAATGAAGTGGATGCACATGATGAGTGAAATCTCCAGGGTTCACATGAGGGATTGCACTGTACTGGGCTGTTCTTCAGGACATGCTTCCTGCACACACAGGCTTGCCAAGATTTCACCTTTGGCAATGCCTGTAAGGATGCCTCTTAGTTGCCTCTAAGGCCTCTCAGCTGTGAGGGTCCCCAGCAAGGGGACAGGAAGCCATACAAAGGTACAGGAGAATTGAGTATTTTGCTTTTTCCCCAAGAAAACCAGAGCACAAATGCACCGTGCATCTGCCCATCTCCAAGGAGAGCCAGGCACTGCTGCCTCACAGGGATAAACTGGCTCCTGAGTCTGCACCACAGACACACAGTACATGCCTCTGGTGCCATCAGTCACCAGCAGGGAGAGGGATGATCAGTCAAGGTGTTTCTTGCAGGACACCTTCATTTTTGTCAAGGTGTTTCATTTCTAGTGGAGGGCTTAGAGAAAAGCAGTTGCCAGGGACTTGCGAATAGGATGAGGGCATGCCAAAGGCGGGCAAGGCTCCAAAACAATTATTTTTCCACAAGTTCATTTACTGCCCACTTGCTAGGGAAGGGGGTTGGTTGCCTTTCCTGAGTATGAGAAAGTGAACGAAGCTTGCAACTTACCCCTTGCCGGAGTGCAAACCCTCCAAATGCTTCTTCTCCTACAAAATGAGAAACATTTAAACACACACACACAAAGAGAAATGGTGAATAAAGCTCCTTGCATGCTCAGCAGTGGCCATTCACTGCCATTGAGAGGCAGTCTCCCCAGTTCCCTGCTGCAGTGCCAGGTCACACCCGGTCTGTAAAGCACAGTGGATTTTCTGCAGGTGCCAGGATGTCCCACCTGAGACATCTCCCAGGCTGGCATGGCTCTGAGCACACTGAGCTACTGCTGGGAGCCATTGGATAGTCACCACTCCCACATACAAGCAGCTCCATCCAAGTGCAAATGTGTACAGCCCCCTCGGAGTGAAATTTGGCTTCAGCGTCATTTTTTGTCTTGAGGGCACCATTCCTTAGCAAAATGCAACATGCTTTTGAGTTTGAAGGCTCCAGGCTCAGCTGGAGGAAAACCAGGGTCTGGCATCATGCCCCCAGGGTTATTTGTGACCCTCCCTGGTACCAGGGATGGCTTACAGCCACCGCCTGCATGCTGCTCCTTGGGGGAACAACCAGAGCAAGCTCTACAAATCACTGGCTGATGGTGGGAAGGTGTTTCACCGTCCCTGCAGACTGGTGACTTACCAGCATTCATGCTGCTCAGCAGAAAGGCCCAAATACTTAGTTGTGCTGGTGCTGACAGGTCCTAAATCCATATTGCAAGAAGTATTTGATGTCACTAACAAGCCTCTGGGAATGGCATGTTTCACTCAACCCTGCAGTAAGTCCAGGTATTTGCTCCTTTCAAGTCAAAGCTCTTTGAGAGCCCAGGGCTGAATAGGTATTTTGCACAGCCGCCCAGTGACCCGAATTGCCAAGCCTGGCCTCCCCTCTAGAGCTAATGATGCTCTCAAACACGGCAGGGCTTGGATTTTAACCAGGGATGAGTCGGCTTCACCACTAGCTGTCATCTCTGATGCTTCAAGGCTGTCTCACCCAAATTGACTCTATGAAATGTGTCAGACTCATCTCTCCAGACTTCTGACTGCACCGGCTCTCAGCTTGGTGCCGGTCACACCACACTGTTAGCAGGGAGCAAGGGTGGGTCATTTCTATTCCTGCACCAAAAACCCCATCGCTGGTCCGCAGAGAAGAAAAAGGAGTGTTATCCCCGGGTCACAGCCTTGCAGCCATCTCAGCCCTCACCCCTCAAGGCCACTGAGCAAGCTCAGCAGACACCAGCTCTTCCCCAACCTTGGATTTTTCATTTCCCCCCCAAACTTTCGATCAGCCCTCCCCAACATAGGTGTGAAGCTTCCTGCCACCTGTGCAAAGCTTTGCATGGATGACGCTGACTCTCCCACTTCCTTTCTCCCCCTCAAGCCCTGCAGCCAAGTGGGACAGTGGAGCAGGCAGCTCCCCCACATTCACATTGGGGTGAGCTGAGATTCCTCCCCACCCCCTTGCGCTCTGCACACAGGTGTCTGCAGCTGCCCTTCGCTGGGGGAGACCTGTCTCCGTGCTCAGTGAGAGAGCAGGGACAGCCAGCGGCGTCTTGCCCACGTGAGCTGCACTTGGCCAAGAGCAGGAGCTATTTCTGGAAAGCTGCTTCTCTCAGAGCAGAAGCGGCAGAACTCGGGAGCACTGACCGAAAAAGAAAAGCCCTGGTGTTTCAAAAGGGAAGCGAGGTTTCCCAGCCTCCTGCCGGGGAGGACAGGCAACATCCTTGCAAAAATAAGGGAGGACTGCAGTGCTCTGTGGCAGGAGGATTCCAGAAGAGCTCAAAGGCTACTTCAATAAGACCGTAAACACGCCAGATCGGCTGTTGTTGCAGAGCTCCGTGAAATCAGTGATGTCTGAGCAGAGTTCAGCTGGAGAGCGCTGGTGCTATAAAAAACAAAGTGACTTTGGGCTTTGACGCTTCCTCCTGACACACAAAAAGGTGATTTGTGATTCAAAAGACAAGGAATTTATCATCAAAAGGCGCTGGGACAGAGCTCACTGTTTACACATGGCAGAACAAGACAGGCACCAAGAGCAGATATATTTATACTCATCCATTAATAAAAGAAGCCAAGTCAACCATACCTTTGTGCTAAAGTTAGAGCATAGCACTCTGCATGTCCTTAAAAAGGCAAGAAAGTTTCCACAAACTGGGACAGCTGCTCCCGGTGCCGACTCTGTGCATCCCCTCCTCGGTACACAGTGGGGCTCCCAGCATCGGCGTGCTCGCTACAGGAGGAAAGGGGCCAAACATGGCAAGCCTTCTCCAAGCGGGAAGGCTGACTCTAGATTCTGGTCATGGGCTGGTGGCCACTGCACCTTAGGAGCCAAACGGTCCCTTCTTTACCTTCAGAGACCTGCAGGAGACAACTGCCTCTTCCCAGACACAAAAATCCTCTGGTTCTGGCTCCAGTACTCCTTGCTTCCCTGGTTATAGCACTTGCGCAAGCCAGGAGCCTTCATCTCTGCTGCAGGCAACGTGGGGGAATGCTGGTCTTGGCACACCTTGGGCTGGCTCTGTGGGTTTAAGACTTGGTTTGTGGGGCTGCCTTCATCAACCAGCGAAGGCAAGAGAAGCAGCACCCAAGGGTTTGGGCTGCTGTTGAAAGGGCAGTGGGAGCCCAAGGTGAACAGAGAGCACCCAGGACAGTGGATGGTTCGTCTCCAATGAGGTGAGCAATAGGGCTGGATGGTGCGACTCACCGGAAACTCTTGGATTTGACACTTAAGAAATACTTCAGAAACCACTAATGGCAAGTTCCTTAACCCACAGGTACAGCTGGAGCTGCCTGGCTTCACCTGCAGTGTGCAGGGGAACGTTACACCAGTTAGTAGGAAAGACCTGGAAAAGTCAGACCTCTGTTCCTTGCAAGGTGCTTCCAGAAAAGCAATCAATTATCCTTCTGCCTGACAAATAATGGATGAGCTCTGGACTTGTTTCCCTGTTTCCCCTCTCTGCCCCCACCCAGTTCTAGCCCTTGAACTATGCTGGGAGCTCTTCAGTGAGCCGCTCCCAGTTCCTCTGGAGCAGCAGGAGCCAGCGCTGGATGTGCTATGCCAGAAATGATCATGCTTCAGGCAAACTGAGAGCAACCATAAAAAATACATCTTGTCTAAATCAAAGTTAAGCCCACTGCAGTTTTTCTTCTCCATACTCCGGTGAAACAGCCACAAGCAAGAACCAATCCCGGCTGCACAGGAAGGAAACAAGGCTGCAGGCACACACCAGAGGCCCCAGGTCACCTCTCACCTCCCAGGGCATGTTGAAGTTGTTGTCACTGCAGAATGCATTTTGCCTTTCAGCTCATGCTGAAGACAGTACGGTTACATGAACCTGACTGACCTTTGAGCAAGACAGAGGACTAGATGGCCTCCACAGATCTCTTCCAACCAAAATTATTCTACAGCTTTGCAATTTTCTGTATAAAGACAGAAAGAGGGCACGCGAATAACTCTGCCTCCCACACCAGCTAAGCTAAGCTCTCCTATCAAAGGGTGCTCAGGCTGCCATCCCTGAGCCAGTATAGTCAACAGAAGTCCAGCAGCAAAATCCTGACAAGAAGTCAGCTTTGCCACTGGCACAGGGATCAGGGCTTCTTCCTGAGCTTTCGGGTCAAATCTCCTGATGCAGCTTGTCAGTGCCAGCCTAAGATGGAGCCTTAGCAGTCACACTAACCTCACCCTTGAGCTCTTCTGCAAATTCAGTTTGAATTCATAAATCATTTCGATGGGATCCAAACGCTTTCCAGCAAATGCTACCATTTACTGACTATATCCTACCCTGCAGCTGCCAAGCACAGCCGCGTGGCACAGGGATTCTCACTCAGTAACCACGCTGGTGCACCTTGGGCTGGCACCAAACCCCACAGCCCAGAACCCACATCCAGGTTGTTACCAAACCTTCCTCTCCCAGCTCCTCCCTGATGCGACAGTGGCACTGTCACTCTCAGCTGATGCTACCTACACACACTGAAATGAGCACCATGGCTTGTGATCAGCTGTGGTTTGTGGGATTTGTCTGTTATCTACTGCAATTATTTACAGCTTATAGAAAGGGAATGTATTAAATCAGCTGTGTTCACGTCCTAAACCGACTTGCAGGGCATTCAAAGAATCTCTGCTTCCTCTGATGAGCTTTACTTTTGATAAATCGTATGAGAAATGCTGAATATTGCAACACTTTTACTGACTTACTAGTGAATTCCGGGATCAGCCATTTGACAGTTTTGCCTTGAAATGAAGGTAGGCTGGAAGACCTAGAGCTTCTTCGCTTTGCCTTTGAAGCAGCTCTGCAGTACCTTTCTCCCAGTACAGCCAAGCTTTCTTTCAAGACCATTCCCAGTTCCACTGATGCAAAATCCCTTAACCAGCTCTTCTTCAACAATTTTCAGCCCTGATTTCCAGGCATCTAATTTTAGCAGTCACTGTTGAACATCCTCTTGAGTTATTGTTAGAATGAAATGAGGATCATCTGACAGGAACATATCCTTGGTAAGTACTGGGAAGGAATGCTTACAGAGCTCGCATGCCTTCCTGCATCCTAATTGACAATCCTACCACCCGGGGACACACCTTATCCCACCCTTTTTGTTCCTGGTACCTTGCATTTCCAAAAACAATAAAATCCTGCACCAGCCTCAACTGTGCTGGACATATTTAGCTGCATCATTTTGCTCAGTTATTGTTTCCATAATTACTTCCAATTAGCCACAGGGATTTATTTGTTATTTTTAGGATCATTTCAACTAAAGAGGCACCCGATTACATGGATCTATATTTGCATGACATCTTTCACTGGAGGATCTCTAAACACTTTGTAGGATATGAATGGATTTCTGCTTGTCTGCAGTGATCCTCCTCTTGTAAGCAGGAAAACAGGAGCAGCGATCAAAAGACGTGTCCAAACTCCCAGAGGAAATTTACACCAAACACAGGAACAGCAGCTTCCAGTTGTGAATGTTAACTATTAAACCTGTGCTAACACAGCTGGAGCGAGGCTGGCCACATGGGCATTAAAGGAAATGCCGATACTGCAATTTGAAACAGTTGTCTCTCCTTCCACATTAACAGGTTCAAACACCGATTGGGCTTGAGGAAGGGGGGAAAAAAACAGAAAAAAAAAAAAAGAAAAAAAGAAAAAGGCTCCTCATCAAATACCAAACAAATGGCCCTTTTCTGCTAATAAGCAGCAATGGGAAAGAATGGCAGGGAAAGGTGTGGATTTTCAGAGAGCTCAGTGTACAAACAGATGGGGCTGGGATTTTGCCAGCACGACTTGCCAAGGTCTTGCCCTTTATCACTGTTAAGAAGATCCAATCTCCCAGCTTGTTCTTCACGCCAGCTTCCCTTCTTTGCGTTTTACCTGTCAGGGAGATGCACCAGCAAAACTCATCCAGATGCACTGAAAAACAGACAACACATGGGAGCCAGTAGACTGGTGTTTCTCTCTTTTATTTAAAAACAGTGCTTCATTACCATTTGCAAAGGGTTAGGAAGGGTTTCCCCCCTTGCTTAGAGTTTATAAAAGCCAGCAACATGATCAATAATTTATACACATGGATAGTAATACAAAAAAAAGGAATAAAAGCTAAAGATCTAACTACTCCAACCTTCACAATTCCAGCTACTTGATAATAATAGGAATAACCCAATGAATACTGTATGGTCTGAAAGCTACTATACAATATGATACTTAACGAGGGCGGGCGGGAAGTTAGAGGCTGTCACAAAGCCCTGGGATGCAGATACTGCTTCTCCAGAGTCAGCAGGGAAATGGGACCCTGGGCAAGCGGCTTGGGCGTCCTAGGAAATGATCCAGGGGAAGGGAACGCATCCCACCTGGGACACGTTCTGTTCCCCGGCGGTACCTGGCAATGGGAGGTGCTGGGGAGACTGCGAGAAGGGGCAAGTCTGTCACTGCCATTGGAGGTGCTGCGGCGTCTCAGCCTTGCACTGAAAATCTGCAAGTCTCAAGTAGATCAGCCTGTGAGGTCAGTAAAATACTCCACCAGCTCCGTATCGCTCTACAGCCCTGGTTCTCATTTGCTATCAGCCCCAGGTTTTAGCTCCAGCTATTTACAAGCAGGATTTATCATATAAAAAAAATAATTCAAAAAACAAACAAACAAAACAAAAAAAAACCATGAAGAAAAAAACCAACCAAAACCAAATCATATCCCCTGGGGTAAAAGAGGATGATTTCGTCACTTGATAATGCAGCCAAACCGAGCTGCCAAAACTACAACACACGCAGCACACACAAAATACTGTGAACAGAAAAAATAGAAAAACGTGACCAGAACTGAGACTACTGATGTGGGAGGCCTGATTTCTGTAATTTACTCTGTGGGGAATCAACAAGCCCCTCCATCAGCAGAGAACTGGGAATCTGGCAAGAGATTTCTTGACCCATTTCAGAATAACAGCAAAAAAGAATAAAAAAAACATTCCCAAGATTAACCAGCATTTTGCTGACTGCCAGCCAAATGAATATCTGAGTGGACGGCTTTAGACACCAGCGATCTCCTGGTGAAATCAGGCAAGATTTTTGGCTGATGTGTTCTTGCTCTACCATGAGCTGAGAGGCAGCATGGGAAGCTTGTCTCCTGCACAAGCTGGGACCGGCTGCAGCCCGCTACCTGGAGAGGACAGCCACTGGCAGCGCTGGCAGCCGCTGGCAAGAAGTTGCCTTCCAGGGTCAGCAGCGGCAACGGAGATGGGATTCGGACATCCCAAAACTCGTTTAGGCTGCCATCGATGCAGGCACTGCAGAGGGACTGGGGCTATCCTGACGACTCCTGGCTAGAGCGAAGCGTACCAGGGATAAACCCCAGAGCCTACTTGTAAAGGGCCCCATTTCATGCTCTTGCTATCCAGACTCCTGCTTGCCTTGTTGACTGGAGTTTTCATTGTAGAAGAGAAGTTTACTGGGGTTGCAGGGCGGAGAGGGCAATCAGTAAGGTGGGGGTGGAGGGAATGGGCTTTTCAGACATTAACATCACAAAAAATAGTGTTTTATGCAACAAAGAATCAAGCCTCACTGGTGTATACTACGAAATGTTTGACATTATCCAAGAGCATGTCAAAAATAAAAACACAAAGAAGTTTACATTGGATGTTCATCTTGTTCACTAGGTTGGTTCCCCCCGCCTCCTATTTTAAAACAGTGCAAACAGGTAAAACACTTTAAAAATCACCCCTCTGCACCAAGGACAGCATTCACTCACCCTGCCAGGCTGGAGGGTCACAGGCAGCAGGTCCTCTGCCATGCTGCCTGTGTGCTTTCTCTTTGGAGCTAGACTCAGCAAAAGCGCTCCCCAGAGCTGTTGTTTGGGTTTCCCTTTATTAAATTCCTAAGTGCTCTCCAAACCTGTTCTCCACTTGCCTCCATCTTCATGGTCAGGATGGGAAGATACAGATGGGGATGGGCTAGGCAAAAACATGGGTAGAACTGGGAGGCTCTGCTTCGTATTTCCCGCTGATGGAGCTCTGGGTGCTGGAAGCGAAAGCCCAGCAGGCAGTGTCTCTTTTCAGGCAGGGAAATGGCTTCATTGACCGTTCCACAACTAGCACTTGAGCCAGCTATTCAGAAAACCCTCCTCAGCTCTCGCTGTGCACTTCACATCCACAGATGTTTCAAAACAGGTAAGAACAGGGATAGATAAACTTCACTTCAGGGACGGGGAAGTGAAGTCTAAAGTAGCAACACAACTGCTCCACGGTGACCCTTGAGGATCGCTGACAGAGCCCTGCCCAAAACACAGGCCTCAGACTCCAGAGCTGGCACTCTTTCTTGCTGGGCAAGTCTGCTCCCTCTCAGGCACTGAAACAGCCAAGCCACAGCTATCTTTAAACATGGCTTTGTCTATCTGAACTCATGACACAAGATCCACATGACTGCTTAACCTGGGAAAAGCTGGCTATAGCAGGCTCATACCGAGCTCCCCATTGCCTCCAGGTCCTGTCATGGCTTTTCTTAGAAAAGCTAACCCACCTACAACAGAGCAGCCTCCCAAACACAGGGACAGGGACAACAGTTTGCTAATGTGCTGGGCACCAATACAACTTATTCCCAGTAGAGAATATGCAATACCAGTAGAAGTCATCTTTGTACCAGCACAACTGTACCCACAAGGAAATACAGACCAGCACATTAAATAAATCAACTCTTCAAACCAAAATTTTATCAGCGTATCATCATGTGCTGGCCAGACCTATTGCAAGACAGTACAAACAGCTACACTTAAAGAAATATTTTTTATTCTGCATCAAGAGGAATCCCAGGTGTCACCAGACTAGAAGGTGACAAACAGCAAGCTATTTGCCAGGCTGCCTGTGCGGTTTCCCTCAGAAAGCCAAACCCTGCTTTGCAAGGGACTGTGACTGCAGACCCATCACAGGGACAAGCACTAGCTGCCATCATTCAAATAAGCCAGGGCCCAGTTTAATTTATTAAACGTAATTCATTTTGCATAGGGAGATATAGGCTTTGTCCTCACTTCTTCAGAAGATGGATATAGCCACGGCTTGGCTGCTCTGAGAGCACCTCTAGCCAGTTTATAACACATCAGAGTGAAACCAGAGCTGTTGTTCGCCAACAGGGAAGAAAGGCTGAAGAGCTCTCCTGTCATGGCACAACACTCACTCGAGAAACCTTGCTGCAAAATTCCAGCTGGCATGCAAGTTTTTGGGAGGTCTGGTGCTCCGGACACCTAGAACCGTGAGCTACCTCTGGCCCCCAGTCATGCAAGTGTCCCAGTGTCCCCTCTGCAGCTCATTGCTGAGGGCAGGAAGCCGGGCTATCAGCAAGCTCCCTCAGCAGGGATCTGGCAGCATTAACTACGGAGTCATGGAGACACTGGCTGGTTAACGCACCAGATGAGCCTGGCGGGGAGTGACCAGAGCAGACCAGGCTCAGACACAAGAGGAATCAGGCTGGATGGTCTTAGAGCAGGTATTACTCGGAGATCAGGGGACCACAGCCCCGCAAAGGTTGGGTGCTTCTGCACTAACCCCCTCACATTCCTAAAATATACTCGGGCGGGCTGAAGCTGCCATGCATAGACTCTGCTCAGAGGCAGAAATGGGGCTGGCCTCCCTACTCCCAGAAAGGCCAAGTGGCAGGCGGGGACTGCAGGCAGCACTGCCGGGTCAGGGGCAGGGGAGGGCACTCGGGGAGGGAGAACCCAGCTTTTCAGGAGCCGCAGTCAGAACCAGCTGAACTGAATGCAGGAGAGGGGGAGTGGGGTTGGGGGGTGGGGGAGCAGCGCCCCCAGGGACGCTCTGCAAGCTGCGCTCCTCTGCCCACAGCCTGCAGACCTGCTGCCTGAGGAACTGCCTGCGGGCAAGGGAAGGGATGGCCTCACTCAGGCCCTCCATTCGCAGTAGAACAAGTCCAGCAGAGGCTTTTGCTGCATCCCAGCTCCTCAGGCACCCCGGCTGCCCTGCAGTGGAAATGGCTCCCCTCAAATATAACTATTTGTATCACATGTCCTCCCTCTTCTACCCCAACTCAGGCAGTAAAAGCCCCCAAGCACCCCGAGTCCCCCTCATTTCCTAGATTTTGTGAAAGCCCCAACACCCTGTTCCCCCCCGTCCCCATTTTCAAGCTAAAATATTTATATACAAACAACAAAAAAATTGTCATAACAGCAACAAACCAAACTTTGGCTTGGGGAAAAAAAAAAAAAGTAAAAAATCAACAATAAAACCAGAAAAAAAAGTGGCCAACAGGCTGGCAGTTTGGTGTCCTCTTTATCTATCTATTCCTCCACAGAATCGATAGCTTCAGCATCTCTAGCTTAACTAACGGCTTCCCCATTCTTCCCATTAGAGGTGCTGTGCACAGAGAGGCTCCATGTGTCACTGGGGAAGAGTTAAAAACATGTGTGGTTGTGTGTGGCTGGGCCAGGACACCTCCCCAGGAGCTGAACCTCCGTTTGGTTACCTTGCTTAGTGTTAAATGCAGGAAGTTTCCTATTCTGTATCAGCGGTGGATGGAGAAGCAGGTGTACAACAGGAGTTGGGAGAGGCTTCACCAACACACCCACACTCCAAGCTGCCCTTCTGGGGGCTGTGGCTCACCCCAGCACCAACTGGTGGAGTTGAGGCAGCCTAATAAAATTACCCTTCTGCATCTCTCTACCACGTGGTGAGAGCCCTGCCTCTAACCACTGGCGTTACTGGGAGCACTCCAAGAGCCGGCAGCTGGGCAGGGAGGTCTGGAGAGCAGCAACTCCCCATCACACCAACAGCACACACTTTCATCTAAATGTGCTATCTTTGAAACGCAGCGGATTTGCTGTACGTGAGAGCAGAAGGGAGACGGTCTTGGGAGTTGTGGAGCCTTCTGCTAAATAGTCTCTGTGCTGCTTCTAATACGTAGTGTCTGTATGAACTCAGCAGACCAGGTGCACAACTGTCTACGAGAGGCTGGGCAAAACAAACCCAGGGGCTCCAATGCAGCTATGTAAGGGCCTGAAATAGCTTCTGGTAGGAAGTTCCTATGAATTCAGAGGTTGCACAAACTGCTTCTGCCAGAAACAAAACTACTTCAGGATCACATTTAGATATAAAAGATCCTCTTCCCCCACACAAACCCACATGCTTGTCCCTCACCTCAAGTAGCTTATACATGACTGTTTTTTCCTTACTCAGGTTGTTTGAAATAGATTACTTGCAGAAGCACTTAAGCAGCTCAGGATGAACGGGAGCAGAGACCTTGCACGCTGGGCCTCAGAGCATCCGCCACACTCGACTCTTCTGCTAACTTTCTTCCTCTGCAAGGCTGCACGTGCTTCACCTCTGCAAGTTTAACCACTTGCTGTCTGCAGCAGAGGTACTCTGCCTGATCCTGCACTGCATCTGCCACTCCTCGAGGAACAGGACAGCAAGGGAGAAAGATCTTGAAAAGGAGGAATGAAAATTAAGATTATTATAGCCACCAGCAATGGACAATGATCAGCTAGTAAAAGTTCTGTGTGCGGGGGAAAGGTCATCCTCATCAGAAACTTCTTCCAAAGTCTTGTCCCCTATATAGCAGGTAACAGCAGAAGTCTTAGAGAAGGTTGAGGGACTCTTCTCTTGTGAAGTCTAAAATTCTGACACCGCTGCAGCTGTCCCAAACCTGTGCGTGTCAGATGATGACAGGAACGAGGAAAGTCTCTGCATTTCCCCCATTTCCAAACGTAAATGACTATTTCCCACCAGCATTTAGGTCCCAGTCACAGCCAAAGAGCGCTTCCTTCTGCAGACCAGAAACACGGCAGGTGAAGACTTCTCCCTCACGTTCTTCTGTCTCACAGGCACCAAGCACCAGACCCAGGGAAGTAACTCTGTCTGCGTGTTCCTGATTAATTGCATGATATCAGTTTCTAACCGCTTTCCTTATCACTAATCGCCTTTTCCGTGATTGGTAGGATAAGCTATGCACCAACATACAGACACGGAAATGCATTATTTTTACCACAGTTAAAAAAAAAACAACCAAAAATGAAACAAAAAAAAAAACCCAAAAAAAAAGCACAATCTTTGGAACAAAAGAATTAAAGGCAGAAATTTAAAGGAAAAAAAATACATATTCAAAGAACATAGTGAGGTATAAAAAAGTATTTTCTCTTTTGTTTTTTTTTTTGTTTTTCCTCCTCAACTTGCTATAGAGTTCCTCTACTAGTAAATATTGCAATAGCCAGGCCTCATGAACTGGGGGGGCTTTCCCACTTGCAGGGGGCTCACGTCACTTCAGTAGGGGGCAAATCGGCTGTAGCCACCTCGGTATAAACTCGCCTGTAGAAATGAAACGGGAGAAGAAAAGGTTGTTAGGAAAACTGTGAGTGATATGCAGTACAGCACCCAAATGCTTTTGGAAGGACCAATGGACCTGTCCTGGCACTGGCCCACCACCATCAGCACCTCTAAGAAGCAAGAGAGAACTCTGCCTGCAAATCCAAAGACGTGGCTCAGGAGAACATGCTCATGGCCAGCCAAGCTGGAGGTGAAGTTTGGCAAGTCTTGGTGGAAGGGAGTTCAGTACCAGAGAGGGGACTCACGAGTCCTAATCTCAAGCCACCTTTCTAGGCTGCCTTTATAGACAGATAGAAGAGACTAGGACTTCTAGGATGCTCTTCACCTCACCTTAGGGTGATATGATGACCAGGTACCCTAGAATTACCTGCTTTTCCCTCACTGACCCTGAAGAGAATCCACATGATGAGCTGAGGCTGAAACAGAGGTGCTACACTGCAGTTATCTATTTTTAGGTGTCTTTTTCTCTGAACACATTTGTATTCCAGCCTCTGCAACAACTTAGATACCGTGCTGGCTAGCAGATGGGCAAGCATGTGTTTTCAGCAAGCTGCTCCACTCCTCTCTGATGCCAGCATACCTCATTCCTGCCCTTGCATAACTACTGCTGGCAGGCAGGACACTGCATCCTTCCACTTTGAGGAAGAGGGAACCAAGTAAAGCAGCTTTGCTGCAAGATGTCACAAGAACAACTTATTCCCTTGCTTCCTAAAACTGAAAATGGCAAGAAAGGGTGTCTTGAATCTCAAACTATCACTGATTTTTGCTCTGTATATCACCTTGATACAGTTCTACTGATTCACCAACAGTGTTCTCTTCTGGTCAGTTTTAATTTTTTCATTGTACTAGCTAATGTGAAAGACCAAGTGAAAACTGGCCACCTACAACCTAGTTCCTTTCCTAGTGCACATACACATATGAATGCAGAACAACTGGGAACCCAGCACTGCAGCTAAGGACCTCCTCCCTCAACAAAAAAGTCTTTCTGGGTGAAGTTCCATTGCCTCATACCCAGTGAACAGCTGTTCCCCACGCTGGAAATGAGAAACAGCGCAAGAAAGAAAATCCCACTTACCACAGCGCCAACTCCGTAGCTAGCGGCAGGGGCAAGGGCATGGTAAGGATCTGCTGTGTACACCCTGCCATAACTGAAGAGAGGGAGAAAAGATATAAAAAGAAAAAAAAAAAAAGTCACTTGGGAGGGGCAGAGAAATAGCTGCCTGACCACAGGTAATGGAAGCAGCAGCATGCCCTTCCACACACATGTATGCACACATGCACACACAGGCACGCAGGCAGCCTCTCTGTGAGGAGAACCTAAGGGCATGCTGCCATGCACCGGTATGAGATGGGCAGGAGAACGGCCTGCATGGAGGGATATGGTAGAAGCCATGAGCTTGACCTGTAGGGAAGAGGTCATCACCTTTGAAATGACAGCTAGTATATCCCTTACCTCATGTGATGCAATTTGGGAGGAGAGTGACTGCTGGAGCTAGTGCTACTGGCACGGTAACAGCTGCTACATGGGAAGCAGTGAGGGATTCTCCATAATGAAAAGAGTATAAACTTTGATGGTCTCGCATGTGCTAGGATTAAAACACGGCCTCACTCCACAGGAGATGAAAAATCTTAAGGCAAACACTCTGATGATGACAATCCTTTGTATCTATTCAGAGCTGCACGTTACAGCATCCTAGAGCACTGCATGAGCTGAGTCATTTTTACTTCAGGGACGGGGAGAGAAACACACCCAGTGATTAAGCAACCTGCTCAGAGACACAGAGCAAGGAAAGCCAGATCTCTGACTCTGAGGCTGTAACCGCACTGCCTCCTTTGTGCAGAGGATCACAGGGATAGGGAAGAGGCCAAGATTTGTGCCAGCTCACATACACCGGGGGGCAACAATGTCCGGGAGCAGAGACAAACCGTGCATTCAAGTCTCTCGTGTTGGGTTGTCCATGCATGTGTGCGCATGCGAGTGCAAGAAAGACCAAAAAATGGGGGAAAGAAGTAGAAGTTCTGTAATGGATCGATGCTCCTTGAATCCCTGAGCACAGCAAGCTAGCCCCCATGGACACCTGTCCCTTACATACCCATCGCTGTAAGCTGCTGCAGCGGCTGCAGCGGCCGTGGCTGCTGTTGCAGTAGCAGGCTGTGCATATCTGTAGGCTGCGTATCCACCCTGCAGGAGAGAAGAGAACTGACTTTACAGATACCTGTCCACCCGTGCAGAGCATAAAAAAATAAAATTTAAATAAAAGTCACACACATCACAAGGAGAGGAAGTGTTTCAAACTGCATCAGCTCCCATGTCTTGTCTATCACAAGCATCACCCATTAACTCATGTATATTCCTTTCCTTAGAAGAGCCAGGGAGGCTCTTCCACTACCCTGTTTAGCGGAAAAAACACACTAAAGAAGACTGAACATGGTTATAACCCTGCAGAAAATGCAATTTGGATGAAGGAACTGAAAACCAGAAGAGACCTGAAATCTTGCATGTAATTTTTATGGTCCCTTCCTCTTAAGTTGTGGAAATCAGAGGTGGACACTTTCTGTGAAGTGTTTTAAAAAGGGGACCATTCAGAGAAATTCCTGCATTTGTTTTTTTTTTTTGTTTTGTGGTGGGTTTTTTTTCACCCCTCTAGCTCTTTTTTTAAGCCTGGAAAACCCAAAAGACCAGATTTTAATTTGGTCCACACGTGGAAAAGTATCAATAGCCAGAGAAGCCAAAGAGCAGTCAGGAAAAGATGGTCAGAGAAGACAGTCTCTATGGGTTCAGGGCTGTCAACAAGTAAACTGACAAGGAAGCCGATCAGACTGTTCTACCCTCCCTTCCATGTAAAAAGGACACAGATCAAGGGAAACTATTCCAGAGCAGTCTGTACTGCTGCTGCATTTCTGCCCATGCTACACGCTGCAGATAAGGGGTCTACACTGAGCAGAGGTAGTTACTAAAAATGTGCTTACAGCTGTGTTGGCAAAACATGAATCCTGACTCAGAGAAAGACCTGTGAGTCTTCTCCTGGAACTCCCACAAGGAGCTCTTGGGGCAGAGCAAGGCTTAGCTCAGGCTCTGCACACCCTGCAGTACTGAAGGGTCAAGGCCAGCCACCTTTCAGACCAGGGGCAAAGGTGGCACAGCAGGAATCAAAGGGGGCTCTGAAGCCCTGGTTAGGTCTTTCCTTGCTGTACACTTCTCAGCACATTTTTGTCAACTTGCAGGGAAAGGGGGCATGGTAAATGAACCATGGTTTTGACTTTGTTGAAACACAATGAGCCATTAAGAGAAAAAGGCAGAAAATTCCAGATAGTTTCTTTTTTTTTTTTTCTTTTTGGCCTTTTTTTTCCTTCCAAATGACATTTCAGAATTTGAAGGAGTAGAAGGCAGAGTTATGCTCTTCACCTCGAGAAGCAGCTCAGCATACCTCTACCATTTCTTCCCTATATATCCTTTGCACATATGTTACTAAGTGCAAGATCAGCTCTACCACAGAACTGTGTTTGCTTAGCCGTGCTCAATTTGGGGCTAGGTAGCTTTTAAATTAGAAGTAATGATTTTAAACTGATTTTGGTTGCTTTTGGTTGCTTTTGGTGGGGCCTGTGTTACCTCCATGGAGGCTAACATGCCACAAAAAACAAGTTTGCAGACCCCTTCCTACTCCAGAGGAGAGGGATTTGCAGCCTCTTCAATTTTCTAGTTAACAGAAGAAAAAGCAACCCAGATTTACATCTGTGAAACATCACCACATGTCCTGGAAGAGGCGTCACGTTACAGTTATGCCCTTTTAATCTCACCTGGCTGTTTCAAACTGTGCGTTGTGGACTGATGGTTTGGGGATGCTTAGCTTGGTTTTGCCATGGTATCACTGCACCGTTATTTCCACCTCCAAACCGTGATGGAGGCAACCGGAATGAGATGCAGCCTTAATCCAAACGAAACCTTCATCAACCTCACCAAATTAAGACAAGACTTCGTATCACTGTCGTTGTGGTATTCCCTTAGGTTTATCTGCTTCCTGAACCCTTGATCAGTAACTTGGGCACAGCACAGGAGGCATTTTCTCCTGGCACTACCCTCTGCAGGGCAGCTGGCTTTAGCACGCACACCCTGATTCCCACTCTGCCCCACACTTGCCAGTCACATTTCTGATCAGAAGCCACTTCAAATGTGCCTGGCACATACTCTGAACATGACAGCAAGATGCAGTTTGAAACCAAAAAGGCTTATCATGTAATTATCTTTTAACTCATGTCTCTCATAAAGGAAAATGAAACAAAAACAAACCAAAACAAACCAAACCAAAACAAAAAAAAAAGAAAAAAAAACCAAAAAAAAAGAAGAAGAAGAAGAAAAGAAGGGTTGGAATCAGGTGTGGGAGGGGGAATGGCGTAACATTTATTAATCAAAATTAAAAACTAAGCATGCTGACATCTGGAGCTAGAACAACCAGCAAAGTCACCACGTTCAGACTCATATTGGCTAGTTCTATCCATCCCAGCATTCTCTTGGGACAGCAGTTCGCCCTAGGCTCTACCACAAGCTCAGTGAAGTACACAGCCTCAAGTACTAGAGCGTGCAGCCACAACAACCTGCTATTACGGAAACAGTCAGTCACCACTGGAGTTAACATTCCAACCTGAACGACTCCCGCAGCCTCCCGCCCTCGCCCCCCAAAATGGCTCCCACCCTAGCCCTGTCCCACACCACAATGTTAATAATTATAACAAGCAATAACCCATCTGTTATATCAGAGAAGGGAACAGAGACTCCACTGAGAGATTTAGAGCGGGATGTTAACATTTCTTCAGTCAACTGCACAACAAACAAAAAGAAAAAAAAAAAAAGAAAAAAAAACAGGAGAAATAATTCATTGGAGAAATGAAGTTAAGAAATAGCTGACGTGTATTGCTTTTTAACCATGCACTGATGCAAAACTGAAGCTATTGGTTATTTAAAAAAAGGAAAAAACAAAAAAACCTCAGGATAGAGGTACACACGTACAGGCAGACCCACTCAGTTCAAAGCGATCTGCAAAGTCTACTTATGTGTACTTCAAATAAAACCAAAAATGGGGATTATAATGGCCATGGTGCATTCCTGTCATAGGAGCAATGAGTGTGGATAGCTGGGAGATTTCTGACACGGGGATGTATTTAGCATGACCAGCAGGTCCAAATACACCAAAACAGGGCAAAGGAAAGAGGAGGAACTATTGCCACTGTTATTCATTATTTCGTAAATCCTTTCACCTGTACAGAGCAAAGCAGACACTGTACAGGTTGCCTCGCACAGCTGATGCTCCTGTTCTCCATAACCCAGCGCCAACCTACATAATTCCATAAATGCATCTAAAGCCCTGCTCAGTTTGTCCAATGCACCAGATATTTTCTCCTGCTATTCCTGTTCACACAGAACTTTTAATTGATATGCAGAGCTCATCTGTAACCTCAGCTGCACAGTCCTAAAACCCCCAGTGACTTCTGGTGCCACTGGCTTCAGGTACTCTAGTAAATATAAACTACAACAGAGTAGAGCATCTGCAACAAAGAGGAACAATCACGTTTCCCAATGAAATAAATAATTATTTTTATAAAAAAGGCCCTTGCTAACTTCACCACATTCCTCCAGTGCCACACAGCCAAACTGCAACAGAAGACACCACTGAGTGACATAGTGCCTGAAACCCAGGATAGCCATGCAAACTCCCACTCCATTTATTTGAATCCCCAGGGCCAGGTTACCCACCTAGGTTCAATTTTTTTAAGTCTTTAGCCTCATCTCAAAAGAGACGAGTGTGTCTGAGCTGCTTGCGAAGATGTTAAGTCAGATACCTTTCTATCATTGGAACAGTTTAATCACTGCCTCCACAAGGAAACAGGAACTAATGAGAAGGCTTATGCATTTTTACTGGGCAGTAACAACCAAAAGGACTGTGTAAATCAAGATTATACAGGCTTTTGGATTGTCTGGGGAACACGTGAGAGAGGAACACAAGTCTAAATGTTGTTTATAGTAACTCAAGTTCTCTTTCTCTGGCTATCTGGCCAGTGTTGCTGGGGCTATGCTGAACCCCTTCCCCATGTAGCACTTGAGCCTACAGACCTCAACTGCCTGTATGAGTTAGGTATTCACAAAAGCCCAAATTTAAAATGACTCTTCTGCGATGTTACTGTCCTTGACTCATCAACAAAGCACTTTTTTTTTTTTTAATTCCTTCTTTAATGTTAGATGACAGCTTTTTCAGTACTGTCTTATATTCTCTGAAATAATACAAACACGGAAGAACACAGGAAGCTGCAATCCCAACTAAAGCAGCATTTCAGTTACTGAGCACGTTAATGTAAATAAATGAGCACAATGCAATTCAGCTCAAAGTAAGTCCATCTTCTCTTCCACTCTTCAGGTCCATATTAGGTGATCAACCCAAAGAGGGCGGGAGGAAATCCAACACTACAGCTTACTATGCCAGTGTATCCTATGGTATAAGCCTCCCTTTTCTTTCTCCCTCCCTGCCTTAGACAGGCACACAAAGTATGTTGCTGGCCCTCTTTACTGCAAAGAGCCTTAATACCCCTAAGGAACAAGCATACACATAACCCTGGAGAAATGTGTAACTCCTGGTACCAGTTAGATACGTTTGACCACCTGCCAGGTTTAGGCAGCAAGCCCAGTTTTAGGATCTTTTACTTGTCATCTCTCAAATGTGCCTTCTCTCCCCTCTCAAACTGCCATATAACACAATTTAAGAAGAAGAAAGGGCTAGAACCCCTTCTGGTATTTCTGTATTAGAAGGGTGGCATATGTGCACCGGGAATGAGCATGAATGAATTAAAAGAGGTGACAGGACAACAGTGTCCATTGCAGCAGGTGCTTCTAACATGGTAATGGGACAAGCATGACCTTGTTAACCCTTCCATTGAATTTATGTTTTGTTGTTCGGTTTGGTTTTTGTTTTTGTTTTTTTTTTAGTTTTTGTTGTTTTGGTTTGGGTTTTTTTATTTTGAATGAAATGCCACTCAGTATGAAATCTGGACACACGCCACCCTGCTACAGCGGGGGCTTGGATCACACGTGAGTCTGCGCTGCCCTAAAAAAGCCTCTGTTCCCATCTCTAATGTGGTGCTGGAATGGTTAGTATAATTCAGTTTTTTCCACTGCAATCCACAATCTGATTGGTTGGCAGGTCACACTGGCACTCCTACCTGAGGTATTTTAGCGCTAATGATTGGTTCCTGTAAGACTATTCTATAACAGAACACAGGAAGAGCAGTTCAAAAAAACACAGCTGTGGAAAGAAACAATCATACAAACAGCCCGCAGCGGGGCTCACCAGCCTTTTCTTTCCAGTGGATGCAAGCACGCTTTTCACAGGCAGGAGCAGTCTTCGCATGGGTGGGTTTGTTTGGGTTTCCCCCCCACCACCCAGATTGACCCCATTGTAGAAGAAAGATAACCTTTCTTATGATCCGAAATGAAGCCCTCTGCATCCTGGGGCAGGTTGTTTTATCAATTCAGGTGTCTTGCCAGAGTGGGACGCATCCAACAACAGATGGAATGCCTTCTTCACAGAAGAAATGGCTAGCAGGATGGTTGCCCCAGGAAAGAAAAAAGGAGTGAGGAAAAGGAGGAGGAGGAAAATGAGAAATCGGTGCATAGCATATATGCAGAAAAAGCAGCCCAAACTTGGGACACTTCCCTTTCATCTGGCCTATGACTAACCACTCCCTGTCAGCTTAGCTCCTTTTTCTACCCTTCCTTCACACCACCCTATGGGCTCAGGCATCCTAAGAAAACCTCAGTTTAACTTCCCCCCGGTCCTAACTGAAGTATTCTCTGTCGTTCCTCCCAGGATCTGGACAAGCCTGTCATACCAACCAGAGGGATGGAAGCACTGCAGTGAAAAGCATGACAACTCGGTGGGGCACAGGGACACTGCAATCATTCCACCTGTGACAAATTATTTGGAAAGGCAACTTCAAGTTTGGATTATGATAACCTTTTCCTGAGCTCCACTGGAGGGCTTTGAGCAGCAATAACACAGGAAAAAGCACCACCATCTACCTTGATGGAGTACCCTCTTCTATCATCCTGCTTTCTGACAGACCATAGCCACCAACAGCAGTCATCAGAAGTCCACCTAATGGTTCTAACTTGACTCAGGGGCTTGGTTTTGTGTGATGTGATGGTAGTGCACTGCAGCACCAAGTCGTAACAGGTATTCTTCATTACTGAATTCTCTGTCCTTAAAACATGTTACACAAGCCTCTCTCCCCACCTGCAACAGAAGCTCTGAAGGAGCTTTCTCAAAAAAAGCAGGGAGTAATCCTGGCCAGTCTTTCCCTTCGACATGGCACACTCTTATACGCCACATTGAGGGAAGAGGCGCTAAGTATCACTCATTTTCTTGGTTACTTGCTGTAGCAAAGTCAGTGGTGTGTAAAGCTAGTGTTTTAGGCGTGAAGCAGGAAAAGCCAGAATCTTCTGTTGTCCTTGACACACTTGATTAGGCAGATCAATTTTTAAAGGACTGCGCTCACAATACTATATGTAAGAATGAAGAAACACACCCAGTATCTCTAGGCTGAGTGCACATCTTGCAACTGGTGTACCTGGGCTGGGAAAAGCACCTTTACATGACTTGATCCTCTACATAAGCCAACAAAATCCAAAAGCTAATTCCATCCATTATCCGGAGTCTAACCTCAGGATCCTCCTTATAAATGTCAGGAATAGTACCTTCAAAGGAATGTGAATGTGAAATTCATGCTGACAACCGTGCCACTACCCAATACAAAACTTCCCCAGCTCCAAAGAACTATGACCTATAATATCACAAAAGGGAACTCCGGTGGAGCCAGGCAGGGCACAAGTTGCAATGGCAGTAGTGAACCTGAACATTTTTTGCTTTGAAAGGCATATTCCTGCTCTGCAACAGCTCTCCCTCTCCCACTTTTCTCACTCGCCAGTTTGAATACCTCCATCCACAACTCACCTAGGTAAACATAGATGCCCTGGAGATCTGCAATACAGACTGACTGGGTAGGACAAAGACAATGACAGGACAAAGTCTCCCATGGTATCACAGCTGATTCCCAGCCAGGAGGAGGCTCCTGACTCTTGTAACCAAACATCTCCACATACTTGTACTCTACAATTCCCCAAAGAGGTGAGAGAATCTAGCCTATTTAGGTACCATTTCTACTAGCAAAATGAGATGTCAGTTTTCACTCTAGCATCTCAGTCTCCATTTTTAATCCATCCCAGTGTCTTCCCCAAAGGGATAATCTCCACATCCCAGTGGCACATGAACATTTTTAAACATACAGCTTGTTCAGTTTAGCGTGGGCTGCACAAATCAAACCTGAAAGGGCCCCAGGAGGGAAGAGAAAGGGGAGGGCGGAGGGGGAGAAGGAAAGGGAAGGTCTGAGGCTAAACCAGTCCTGTTATTTTAATATCCAAATTATGAGAGAAGTGTTGAGAGAAATTTTAATTTGCTAGTCGTCTCTCAGGCTGATTAGTACCAGTGTTTGTGTGGGGGACAGGACACCCAGTGAACTGACCCTGGCAATGATCAGGAAACCCAAAGGCTTAGGTCTTGCACCCAGGGGCAAGCGCAGTGACAGAGAAGCATGCTTGCATTCCTAAATATATAAATATATATATCCACAAGGAAGAAGAAAATTAAAGTAAATGATATTTAAAAAAACAAACCAAACCAAACAAACAAACCAAAAGAAAAAGAAAACAAAACAAAAAAAGGCTGGCTTGTCAGGGGTTGGGGACGAGAAGGCTCCGGTGTGTGTACTTACATAGAGGTCAGCACCGTAAAATCCGTCCTGGTAAACCACACTGCAGAAAATCCACACAAAAACAAAACAAAACAAAAAAACAAACAAAAAAAAACCAAAAAAACAAAAGAACAGAAAACACATTCCGGTTATTGAGGACGGCAGCATGCACATGCGTTTTACACAGGCAGGTGATGTATGAATCCACAACCTGGGCTTTTGGCAGGAGCAAATCAGCAAGAGAATGTGTGTGCGCACGCACGCTAGACGGCTCCAAGTCATCTTCCATGGCATGCAAAGGGGGAAGGGGCGGGCAGAGGGGGAGACAGTATGCGAAGGAGAGAGGGAGGGGAACCACCATCTTGTACAATAAATATAGACTCAAAAAGATCTGATGTCCTGAAGAAGAGAAACAAGGGTTTAGAAACCTCCACTCTTGGTTATTCTCCTGGAACGACTTTAGTTACCCCCTAAACATGTGGAAACGTTGGCTTCATGAAGTGAGTTTGTGAAATTGAGGAGCCCCTCAGAAGGCATCCCAGAGGAGCTGGAATCACCTCTGTCAGGAAGTGTGGTTCAGAGACTTGTGCCTGATTACATATTTCAGGCTTCACAGGGCTGCATGACTTTGTTTCTGACATCCATACATCACCTGCTTTTACCCTGCACATTAGACATGCGATAAGATTTGGCTGATCACACAAGCATGCAAAGTATTATTATTCAGCATCTTAAAGAACCAATGCAACACCTCAGGAAAACAAGTCAATCAATTCTGATCAAAGTAAACACAGAGAAATGTAATTGAAAAGAAAAAACCAAAAATACCCACAATGCATTGCTTTCACAAGCAGAGATAATGAGCTAAAAAGGTTAGGTGACTGGTCCAAGGTCCGAGAATTGAAAGGTGCAGTGGGAGTCCCTGGTAGTAATGACCTATTCCATAGCAGAGAGGAGCAACTGGAAGGGTTTCCATGGGATGGTGCTTTTTCTGCTTTAAGCCATAGTTTTCTTTCTCTCAGAACTTCAAGCAGGAAAACTGTTAAACAGAGCCTGGGGTTCCCAAAGAGCTGCTCTTACCAGAGCATTCGCTAGCTTAAGACTATGCAGCTCACTCTGGGGACAGGGGTTGGGGAAGGATGAGGAAGGAAGAGAGGGTATGCCCCCCACCCACTTGAGTTCAGCGTGTGCTTCACATACTGAGGAATTTCCTCCTGCTTTGTCCTCTGAATAGCTCCGCACAAACTTGCTCAAGGCTTTAAAAAGCATTAGCCCCACCATCTGTGATGTTCATGGATCTGATGTGTATGACTTACCCATAGCATTAAGGAAAAAGAAGGTATGGAACACTAGCTATTCTTTTGACTATTATTTTTTACTCATCAGCTGAAATGTGAAATGCTGCCAAGAGCCTGCCACCTTCAGACACCCACCTATTGTAAGGCACACACACACAAAAAAAGCCCAGCAGATCTTGCCAAAATTCTGCATGCTATTACTAAAAAATAAAACAAAATTAAAAAAAAAATCTTGCCATGTTAGCTACTGCTTGAATAATTTAGTCTTGCTGTCTTCCCCAGGAAAAGTACACTCCATTCCCAATGGACAATGTTACTGTAGTCTCCAAGAGCGCTGGGAGCAGGTATGAAGATAGAGACCCTTGTTAGAGGAAGAGGGGAGCCACTTCAGCAGGGAGAAGCAGGCCATAAGATCATGTTTGTTGAAGCTAAATTTTTACAACCACATAACAAAGAATTTGGCTCCTGGGGCAGTGACTTACATTGCTGGGTTCTCTATCTAGGACCAGGAGTGTTTTAGCAGTGATACTCCACCTGCTCCTGCAGGAAAGGCAAACGCATGACAGAGGAAGTGACTTGGTTTATGAACAGGTTAGCAGTTTTAACAGTTATTCCGAACACAGTCAGTTGGATGAATATGAGCATTACCACATTGGATCAGGCCACTATTTCTGTCAGCAAGAAATGCTAGCATCAGCTCTCCAGAGAAAACTGCAAGGAACACTAATAACAGGTAACAGTAAGACTTCCTGGATCAAAATAACAAAGCACACACACGTGCATCCTTCGTCTCTCCCTTAGTTAGGACTTCACTGACTCCAACTCTCAGGGCTGAAATTTAGCAAGATTTATTTATACACTAGAATATCCATATTTGTGATTCTTAAATGCTCGCAAAAACTGAGATAATTCCATCATGTGAGAACCACAGACGCCATTCTGGTAATGTAGCCTGACCAGAAGCATAAAGCAATCCAGCAGCCCATCAAATCTGTGTCATCTGCAAAAAACACACTACTAACTGAGCTAAAACACATCCACAGGAAGAAGAATTATGCTGGTTTTGTGAAGCAGCCAGCATATCACTTAGGTGTACCAACCGTTGACTGTGTTGTAAAAAGAACCAAAAAGCCACTCCAAACCCCCAAAGCTTCCTGCTGCCTTGTATCTAGTCTTTTATCTGCTGTGGCTTTGAATCTGCCTACACTCCTAGACTAAATTACTCTTTACTAAGGCAAGTCCACTCTTCATATAGGTACTTAATGACCACGAACAAGTCAAAGACTAACCTACCGTTTGAGAAATAAAATTTATCAAGCTTATTTAGCTTTGAGAGTTTTACAGTAGGCAAATTTTTTTCACACCATCTAAATTCTTACAGCTTTTGGTCTGAAGTGTAATTTGTCAGCATGCTCATTTAAAAAAGCATGGCTGCTACAAATCAGGGCAAAATTCCAGTACAGTTTTCACTCATGCTATATATCAGAGGTCTCCTTATTTGTACTGAGTGGTATCTCAGTTATAAACTGAAGGTGGCATTTGTATTTGAAGTCAGGCTCAGGTGACTATCTAACACCATCTCCAACAGTCTAAGCAACTGCTTTCTGAGGTATGAACAGTCTTCCCTGGATAAACATCCATGGCCGTACATAAATATGGAAATTCCACATACACACTGGTGAATCTTAGTTTGAGGTCTTGAAATAAATATTAAACTATTAAGAGCCATAATTTCTTGCACCTTCCTCTGGTCTAGCACTTGACACTGTCAAAACTTACTCTAACCTGAATGGCCCTTAGGTCTGATCCAGTATGGCAATACCAATGAGCTTTTATTAATCTATATTCTGTATTTTTTTTAATTCTGCTAAGCTCTCAAATACAGTGATACCATTAAGTTTTGTAATTTAGACACCACTGAGGTTTGTGAAAACCAATTCCTTCCACCAGGTCTGATTTAACCTGCAGCTTACTTTACTGTATTCTTCCACATTACTCACTATGTCTTGATCACTCATGTGTCTGCTGACTGATCTTATAGTGTCATCTTTCCACCGGCCAGGAAGAAACTGATGCACGGCAAGGTGTTAGGAACATGTGCCTGTCCCTGACTCCACGGAGTTCAACAGTGCCCACATGGAGCAGTGGCTGTCCAGGCTACTGCAACATGGAATTGAATAGCACATTTTGTATTATTATTCCACTAGGAATCAAATTCGTTCTACAAAGTATCTTTTGGAGACTCAGACTATGATGACAAAAAACAGCAGCAGTTAATTACACCCCAGTGCTTGGACTGGGGACAGTCCTGGGCCATCTCTGAACCTGCCTTGCTTACTGCTGCCCTTGTAAAAATTTACTCCATAGCGTCCTGCCCATGAAGATATGGAATCAGTCAGCACGGTCAAAAAAATTCAATGTAGTGTAAGTAAATACAGACATGAGACAGTATTTGGAAGGGCTAATCAGTGGGGCCTGGCCCATATTCCAAATGGAAATAAACCTTTTACAGGGACTCAGGCTGGATTTGTATCAAAGACAAGCCCTCCCTGTGCCCCACTCAGGACAGCATCTTGCTAGGAAAGCTTAGCCATTACTCCCAGGGATGAAGAGCACATTCTCTCTCCCTGGTGCAAATATTTCATATTCTGCTAGACGGCAGCACTTAACTCAGCTTTGCTTCTCTGTTTAGCTGTGGAGCACTTCATAATAAAACTTGACTGGGTCATTTTTGGAGCAACAGAGAAGTTGCAGGTCAGAGTATAATGTGAACTAGAAGTGGTAGCAGAAAGAAGTGGATCTGAATACCCAGAACAAACAACTGTTCAGAAGACCAACATTCAGACAGGAGGTTTCATTTAAAGTCTTCTGGCGAATTAAATACAAACACTGTCGAACTTTGCTCTCTGGCAAATTGGGCCGATACATGACCACTGCAGCTTGCTTCCTCGAGCTCCACTTTAAATATCAGGCTGGACTCTAGAAAGAAAGGGCCACAGAAGCTTTCACCACTTATCTGCTATAGAAGGTATTGTAAATTTATCAGGTCAGCTCCCTGCACTGATGTGTTTGGATTCCACCTTCCTTTTTAATAAAAGATACGTGATTTATTTTCTTCCCTTTTGGGCCTAGCCTAAAGAAAAAAAAGGGCCAGTCCACTTCTTGGTCTTGGAGGATTCATTCCTACTCCTGTTCTTTCTGATAACATTGCCTGGAAAATATGGCAAGTATAACTCAGAGACAGTATGAATAAAGCATCCTCAAAATTAGAAACAAAAAAAAAAAGACAGTTTGGAAGGGATTTGCTGATTTATCTGTCATTCCATCATATTTACACAAACCAACAAAAACTCCAAACAAAACTCGCATACAGACCCAGTTCCCTGTACTTTTAAACAGTGGAACATTCTTTTGTAACAGCATCTATTCCACTGCATTACTAGTGAAAAGTCTGAGGGCAAAGAATGCTAAGGCCATGCATTCACTGCTGCTTCACTGCACTTTTATTTTCCCTACATCCCAAACACTCCCAGCTTTAATTTAATGGACTTGATTAATCTTTGTTTTAAACCTTTTTAAACCGTCTCCAACAAAGAAAGCAAATCCATTGTGGGTAACTGGCTCTTCTGTGTCCTACTGCCAGATGGTGAGGCATGAAGGTAATGGATAATATTCCTTAATCTGGGATATGAAAATGCAAATGGAGTGCAAAGAGCAGAACCTTCTCAGGAATTTTAGATCTTCTCTCTTTGTGTCCTTCTCAGCAGCACTATAACATATTGGGTCAAAGGATGACAAATACCCCATAGACAAACTGAGAAATTACGAGAAGGAATTCATCAGCGCTTTAAGCTGTTGCAAGTACTGAAAATTGTTTCAATCAAAAACTCAACACAGAAAAATTTAGATTTGCCCCCACTGGATGCCATCATGTGCAGAATGCTCTGGCACTAGCAATATCTTGACTCTCACCATCCAGACAATTTTAGGGATTTTTTTTTGTTAACTGATTAGCTGTTTGACACAGTTGTGCAGAGCACTCTGCTCTTGTGACATGGGCTTACCCTGGGTAGGCAGGGATGGCCGTGGGAGGTACCGCCCGGACTGCCCCATACACTGTCCTTCCTCGGCCCCTCAGATGGGCGCCCCGAAATGCGGCTGCTGTGGTGGCTGCAGTTGGATAGGGGAAACCTGGAACTGTAAAGACAGACAAAGTGGAAGGTGAAAAGGATCTGAGGTCTTTCCCAGAGAGAATAACCACCTGCTTCAAACAAAGTGGCACAACAGCTCCACAGCAGTGGGACATTTTGCATCAATCCTGCAGAGGGACATGCTTATAACCCAGCAAGCATCCCATACAGACTTCCTTCTACACCATGGCCCTTTGGGGGGGGGAAGAAGGGATGCAGAGAGGTTTGGCATGCAAGAGGTTAATGTTTTGGCATGCCTTACCCACCCCAAACAGGGTTCAAATCCCCCCACCTTCTGACACCGCCATGCAGTCTGGTTAGAGTCTGAGAAGCGCGGGGAGTTACTATCAATACAGCACGCGGTTCTTCCAAAACTGCAGAGGCTCTTTAAAATAATTGGTCAAGAGGCCCTTAAAGTCAACCAACTTACATCAGTCTCTTCCCTCCTTTCCCCTCCCACTCTTTGCCACCCAATCCTCTGTATGTTCATTTTAAAGCCTGAAAGACAAGATAGCCCATATAACAGCAGCAGAAATTTCCCATAAAGCGCCAGTTTACTGAGAGCCCACCTTCATTTAACAAGTGTGACCAATAACTGGCACCACGTATAGTGATGCCTATATTACTACACTTTAAACTGGAGTAAACTGGCTCGTGATGAAATGACATAAAACCTCAGGGGCATCTGCAAATACGCAATAAACAGATACCGAGAGGGAACGAGTCCCAGGGCACACACCAAACCAAACCCAACCCAACGTGCGTCCAGGTACATGCCACTAGGGGCCCTGCAGACTCGCGGTTTAGCAGCTTGTATAATATGTACTTTAGGGATTTGTCTGTTTGGTTTCTTTGATTTCTAAAGCGGGGAGGGGGGGCCTATTGCTCCCACACAGCCTCCCCTTGTTCTGCAGCTTCTTCGTTGTTCAGAAATCCCCATTCAGCAGTACAGCAACACACTGCAGACGAACAAGTTACACCAACTGCACAGTATACTTTGGCTCAAGGTAAACGCATTCCCAGCGAGACCCATCCTTTAAAGTATATATTATACAGACTAGAGAGAAGAAGGGTAACAGGTCAGTGTTAACTCAAGCACAGTAACAATACAGGGGCCAACGGGGGTTACTTACTGATTAAAGGAATGTAAGTGTTAATACCCCCCCTTCCTGAGAGGGGCACTGCGGCGTCATTGCCCAGCGAGACATCTGCTTGAAAGCTGGACGCTATTTTAATTTTTAAAAGAATAAGGAAAAGAAAAAACAAAACAAAACCATAAAAAGGTTATAAAGAAATGGCAGATTAAGAACATAAACAAACACCACTGCAGTTAAATGGCAGAAGTGGAAGTGTCTACTTAAGCTCTACCTGCATATAACTCAGGGCCGTACACCGCTCCAACCACAGGACTCAACTTCCAACCTGAAACAACAAAGACTGCAGTGAATGCCAAAATCTACACCAAGAGAAGGAACGGGCAGCATGGGTAGGGGGAATGGTCTCTTGCATGCGCCCCAGCTTCACATGCATAGCTCCTTCCAGTTTCTGCTTTGCCTCAATCCCCCTTGGTGTAGATGGAGGCCAACTGCCTTTTTCTAATGTCAAGTTCTAGGTACAGGTCGCAGTATCAGAGGGAACAGCAAAACATCAGCTGACCCGCAGCATGGCAGAGGCACTGCTGAGGGAATGCCAACTGCCTTATACGCATATTCGCCATGAGCACCACGCGACCTGGCATTCCCTGCTGAACCTTGCTGCCAGCTCCTCCTTGCTTTACCAGGAACATGGCAGATCCAAGCCCTCTCTAAAGCCACTGGTTCAGACTGTCATCTCAGGCAAGTCAACCTATAGCCTTGAATTCTCAAAACACCCTTCTGTCTTGTTTGCTAGAGAACCGCTGAAAAGTAAGTGTCTGAACTTCCTCATTAATTGCATTACACAACTATGGTTTATAAAGCCAATTCACATTCTATTCATCTCACATTTTCTTCTCTCTTATTTTAGTATTTCCTGTCTTCTTTGCTCTGCTTTTCAGGTGAAAGCCTTCACAGAGAACTGATTTTATTATAATCTGGATAATGGGCAAGAACTGCAAATCATCAACGTAAGATGACTGCCTACAAGAGCATAGGGCTTAAAGAACTATGGGTATGAGGAGGAACATATTTCCAGTCAGATCTAGAAACCTATCTGTCCTTTTCCTCTCCATCTCTCCAACAGGGGAGAGAAGAGGTGTAAAGCTAACAACATAATCTGATTAGCTTCCACAAAGCATTCCTATCAGGAAAGATCTCACTGTTCAGCTAGGAATCACAAAAGCTTTATTAGTTAAATAAATCCATACCCTGCCTCTGCCGTGGAGCCCTGGTGCACTTACTGAACTGTAACACCTCAAACCACCCCAGAAACCAAACTTTGTGAACTGCAGCCCATCAACACCACCCCTTCATCTGCTGGCAGATTATCAGTGAGAGATGCAGTGCAAGCTCTCTCTATAAGAACAGGCAGGCTTCTGCTGCCCTGCCCACCTTGACAGCAAAATACTCCAGTGGCTGCAACAAGAGGACTGGAAATCAACTCTCAAATTTAGTAACAGTTGTACATCCATTTGTCAGTATGCCCTAAGCCTGGCCTAACACTAAATACCTTTGCATAGCTTTGAAGCTGGCTTTAAACTGCTGGCTACAACAGCAAAATAGTCTTGCCCGTTATCAGTTTCACAAGTACATCAAGTTTTGTTACCAAACAGTCACATGCATGACATTTTATGCCCTTGTTTTCAGGACAACATAACATGGTTGCATTGTCTTTTGCTACAAAATCCTTTCAGGTACTGAAACTCAGAATCCCAGCCCTTTTGCCTGGCCCTGTTTCCAAAGTTCTGCACCCAAAATAAGATTTATTTGCCAGGAGCCACTCAACAAGTCAGCAGCAGAGGCACATATAAAATTTTTATCTTCTGACTTCAGAGTTTTACATTATAATCAAAAAAGGTTCTCACACTAGCAACTACCTGTACACAGTTTCCTGCCTTGCTGAAGCTGTTTGGGAACATTTTCAGAGCAAAAAGGACTTTTCTGCCCGTTTCAGGACAAGGACTCGGATCCAAAATCTTTATCAAAGCAGCATTCAGTTCTGCTGGGAGAATGACTTTTTATGCTATATATGCCCATGCAATAAAATTACTGTACAGAGAACCACCAAGATGCCCTGATGAAACAGGATTCTTCATTACCCAAACAACTTGTCCTTTCTCTATTTAGGTCCACTAGAAAATTACTGAATACAAGCAAAATCCCTAACAAAAAGAGAGCAAACAAGCAGTGCAAAGCCTCTGTTTCCCTGGTTGCCTGGGGACAGCTGTACTTTTACAGACAGAATCTAAACTGAGATATAGCTAATTATGCATCTTAAGTTACGCTTCTGCATTCATATTTAGGTATCTATGTGATGGCAATGAGACACAGGAGCACTGCACACTCCACTGTACAGCATCAGCTCGCAGTAGTAGGGCAGGCAACTCATCACTCCTTCACATCTTTACTCAGCTTGGCCACGTCAGTCATGTCCCTACTTCTCTCTGTCCCCACTTCTCCATCTGGAAAATGGTGTTTCTCCACAAAAACTTTCAGTTTATAGTGAAGAATAAATTCACGCTTTTGGGGTTTTGTTGGTTTCTTTTGGTCCTGAGGAGAGGTCATGACTTTTCCCTTTCGTCTTTCTTCAAACATTTCAGCTCATCATTAGTACGAACAGTCTCTCTTACCATTTGCATAAGGTGTGACCATCTTCTTATTGGTCATCACTCGCGCAGTGGCGTTGTTAACCTAAAAGTAAGAAAGGGGAGGGGGAGGAGAGGGAAGGAAGCAGAGGACGTTAGGGAAAATGGTGGAAAACTCAGACACCACACACACGCACACACACGCACTATACTTCTCTGAGCAAAAAAAAAAATTAAACATCTAATTTTACATTAATGCAATCTTTAAGTTACTTTTAACAGTTGCCATTTAATTATAAAAGTTACGGCTAAATGTGGCATTTTAAAATTATGCATTAAACAAAAGGCCAACGAGAGTAAAGTGCAGATTCTCCACCGCCCTGCCATCCTTTGGCGCAGGATTATTTACAGCTCAGTGATCAAAAGGGCAAAACTCCATGTTTTGTCCAGGTTCTGTTCAAGAGGCAGCAATAATTTCTGCAGCCCAGGGCAGGGGAACTGAACCAGGTGACGCACAAACTGACTTGTTTCTCCAGCTCACCACTGGAATTGGGGCCCAGCAGGTCTCTGGCAGGCACGCTTTTGGACAGAAAAAGGTAGCCTCGAGTCCATCAGCTTTAGATTTGAACTCCCAAGGCTTGAGCTGGTCTCTGGAACACCACCAACTGTTTGGACAGTCTATATTCACCGATTTCTTCCCCATCATTTAAAAATCTTTTTCCAGATTATTTTTCCCTTGTCACCTATCTCACAGAGCAAAAAGAAGAAATACATAGCAGCAGAACTCGGTCTTTTTTTGGGTTTATTGTGCCCTCCACCCTCTTTGCAGAGCTCTGTATAGTTCCAAGCAGTTTGATTGCTCAAGCAAGTGGGGTGTTACCACAGAGATGGTGCTGATAAAGAAAAGATGGACTAGTTTGGAAGCCAAGTTACTGCAGCCCCGTGTCAGACAGCCTCAAAGTTCTTGCAAGGAGGGTGAAGTCTTTACGTATCCTCAATAATTTACCAAAACCCATGCCAAATGGGAATTGAGGCCAGGGTGAAGAAGAAAATAAGTGGATACAAAAATAAAAAGCTGCCTCAAGCCCTTGAGACATACGGATGGCGAGCGTACACAGGGTGTGGAGTCTGGAGCTACATTTTACTCTTGTTTCAGCCCCAAAACAATAGAAACATTACACATTTAAAAAGAGAGAATGGGAAACAACAATGATGAGACTGAGAGCATGCAGTTAAACATACACAGATAAAAAAAAGAAAGAAAAAAAAGAAAAAAAAACACCACAATTGATTCAGAGGGTGGGGAGGGGAGGAGTGAGGGGATAGGGTCTCACAAACAATCATTTAGATGGAGCGAGTGCCTGAAATCAGCTGCTACAGCAAAGTGCAACACAAGCACTTAAAGGAAAAATTGCCAGAACCAATCAGAAACCACCAGTCAGCAAAGAGACCAACAGCTGCGTTTAACTTAGTAAAGAAATAAACTGGGGAGGGGGGAGAAAGGAAAAGAGAGAAAACAAATAGTAACAGCTACAAACAGGTCTCAGATAGAAAGAGCAGCAGAAAGAAGGGGCAGGAGAGAGAGAAGAGGAAATGGGTGCATTAATAAAAACCAGCCAAACTGGAGTTCAGTAACTCTGAGTAAGATGTGCAAGGGGAGATCACCATGAAGTCAGTAATCAAACAGCTCAGACTGCTACAAAACAATATGTACATCCAAAGTCCAGGCGGCATTACTCAACAGCATTGAAAATAAAAGGGGGAGAAGGGGGAAGGAGGTGGGTGGGGACAAGTCAAATCACATTTCGTAGTGTTAATGTGAGATGGCAGATGGATTTTTTTCTTTCTTAATTTTTTTTTGTAATTTTAAGAAAAATTTAAAAAAAAAAGAAAAAGAAAAAAGCTTCTTCTCTAGCGCTTTTGTTTCACTTACCGCCAACTCGTACCATCGCCAGCATTGTGTATAGTTACCATGGAAAGAGTGAGTCAAGTGAAGGGCCCTAAACGCTAAACCATCGGAAAGGGAAATAAAAAAACAAAACAAAACAAAAAAGGCAAAATATGCAGACATCTTACTCAAAAACGGCGGCTTTTTTTTTGTTTCAATATTTGTACTTTTTGGTTTGTGGGTTTTTTTGTTGTTTTTGTTTGTTTGTTTGTTTTTGTTGTGTTGGTTTTTTTTTTTAAGAAAGAGGGAGAGAGGGATGATGCCAGTTAGCCTTCAACACAGTGGAACACCAAACTGGTCAACAACAGGCACGCCCAACATATGGCCATGTTGGCCAGCCAACATTAACCCTTCCCTCCCCTGCGGTGAGAGCTGGAAGCTTTAAGGATTAGCTTTCACCGAGCCTACTTTTGACCATGGGCAGGTCAAGAAACCAGCAGTGTGTATAGCACAGTCCACTCAGGGCTTCTGCCCCCATGTTTCCCCAGCCCTCCCCACCACAGGCATCATCTCACACTTGCATGGAGGAGAACTGGCCTCAGAGGAAAGAGAGGATACTGGCTGGCCCCCTGCTTTCTTTTTTGGACACATAGTTAGAAGTTGGACAGTACTCTTTCAGTTAGTTTTGTTCAGGCCTGGTAACAGGAAATCGGAGCCTCGCAAACTGAAGCAAAGGAAAAATCAAGACAGCAGAAGGGCAAAAATTTGGAGTGGGTGGGAATAAAACTTAATAAAAGAATAAAGAAAAGAAAAAAATACCCAAAACAACAATAAAAATATTCTGTAAAGGGTGTAAACTTCTATACATTTCAGTGCAGGGAGGTGAAGGACACAGACACAAACACACACGCACACACAAGACTGGGATCCAAATGTGAAATAAGTGAGGCAAGACACAAAAAGAAATCAAAAGAATAAATATAAAGAAGAAATTGAATTACTGAAGACATGCACCTCGATTTTACGGCCCTCTACCACGGTGCCGTGTAATTTCTCCCTGGCCCTGTCTGCATCAGCACTATTCTCGAAAGTTACGAACCCGAATCCCTGCATGCAGCGGGAGAAGGGGGGAAAACATGCACATCGTTATATATTGAAATACTGATCTCTAGGTAAATAGAGAAAAAATATCACAGTATGAAATCAACATCAGCACAACTCAGCAATAACCTCCTAGAGTCACATTGTTGGTTCATGCATGTTTCATAAATGAAAGAAATTAAATTCAATAAAAAAAGGAACAGTAATCATAATAAGAATAATAAGAGTAATTAAAAAAAAAAAAAGAAAACATAAAAGCAATTGAGGCCAGACCAAAAAAGAAGTACAAAGTTACTCGAGACAATTTTTCATTTCGTTTTGTTTTGTTTGGGGTTTTTTTTTGTTTAAAAACACTAAACTCTGCTCCAACATAGGCAAGCTGGTCAAGCCCAAGTAGGGCTTCTCTCCCCTCTGCTAATGAACGCACATGCTTTGCAGGACCCCCACCCACCCCAACATGGTACAGGACATTGAGCAGCACTTTGTTCTCTTGAGAAACTGCTACAAGAGCAAGCAGCCAATCTGTGTTCATGCCTGGCACCAGGAAGTCTGCGAAGCTCTGGGCAAATCAAACACTGAACCTTGCTTTTCCCACCTGTAAAATGGAGACAATAGTAATTACCTACCTTAGAACACTGTTGAGAGGAAGGGTTCTTTGTAAAGCATCTCCGGGGCACAACTCGTGTCTACTCCTAAGCCTGTAACTTCCCTAATGACACACGGGACCCTAAAAGTAAGCAGGGCTTCTAGGTGGCACCATCAAATAAACATTACTTAATGTGAAGATTTAGAGTATCGGGTACTGTAATGTCAAAATCTTCCCATCTCTGAGTACTGTGTTGAACTTCACTGTAAATCTAAACACCTAAATACCAATTTGTCAGTCAAGGCAGCTTTTGTCTGACACTGTAGACCCCCTGCTACCTCTCTCCTACCCTGCCACCCACCCTCCTTGGCTTTGTTCTGAGATGGCAACCTCTGGGCTGTGGACAGCAACAGATCTCTGCCTAGTTAGACCAGGAAGCTTCAGAAAAATTGACATGCCCTGCTTGGCACGAGCACAAAGGCTCAAGAACTGCCAAAATGTCGCTTTAGCTAGACGAATTTAGGTTTACCGCATCCATGAAGGCACACACAACACGCCTGTCCTACATGCTCATGCTGCTGCCAACTCATGCAGTCGCGTAGCAGGGCAGGGTAAGAGATCATGCTTCCTTCCACAGAGATGGATGCACTGACATTAAAAGAGAGCCAACATGAATAAGTGAATTAGGATTTTAACTAGTAACAAATGGCATCTTAATACAGACAACTGTGATGAGATACTCTTCATGCCATTACAGAGAGCAGACACAAACAAAAAATGTTGTTGCATTCTGCTTTTAGGGTATCTTAAGAACAGAAGTAATTGGCTCCTATGGCTTGGTATAAAGCAAATACTGATTTAATGTACTGGTTTAATCTCCACTAGCTTCAATACCCTCAGGAGCAGAACAACAAAGCTTACATTTGATGCAATGGAAACTCACATTGTTCACTGAAAAGCAAGGTGATGAGAGTGATCTACAGCTATGTCTGTCAGAGAAATGGCATGCTAGCCACTCAGCCTCCTCCATGCACCCTGGGGTCCATATGTATGGACTGGACACCCCAAAAAACAGACAGCATCTTTATTTCTAAGCATTGTTAGCAATGAGACATGAGCAAGCCATTATTCTTCCAGTGTGTTTTAAAGGTCTTTGCTAATCTTAAACAGCCCAAGCCATTTGACAAGCTGGCTTTTACAACCCAGTTAGGTTTCCAGCACAAAACTCTTACACATTTGTAAAATGCAGGGTTGGTTTTGGTGGCGTTTTGTGTGTGTGTGTGTGGTTTTTTTGTGTTGGTTCCCCCCCCCTTTTTTTTTGGTTTTGTTTTTTTTTTTTTTTAACTTCCCCCAAACCTTGAACAGCACTAATAAAAGAACTTAGCCAAGTAGCGCAGTGTTGAGATCAACAAGAGTGCTCCTATGGGCTCCAACGCAATAATCTACAGCTTCAGATAATTTCCTTTCTCCAGCTATAAATAAGGAGCTATAAAAATATCAAACTGATGCCTTTTTCAGAATAGCATCGAAGTTTTCTGTTGAAAAGAGTTAAAATCAGAGCTACAAGACACAGGGGCTAATAGAACAGCCCAACTGCATATAACTTCAAATATGTCACAGAGAACCAAAGGGGGTGAAGGGGGTGTAATAGCAAAGCTGATTATGAAGGAATAGGGTATTGTGTCTGCTTCAAAGAACCCCTACAGAGAAAGGCAAGCCTGAGAAATAGAGCAACACCTTTCCCTCTGGTTCTATATAATGGGGAAAAAGCATCTTCTAAAGGCTGGAGGAGGAGGGGAAGTAAGGACTGCAACACGAATCTCTATTTCCCTCTTCTCTTTTTACATTAAAATTTCTGTTTGTTCTAGACAAGCCTGTGGAGACTGAATGAAATTTATGTCTTTGGTGATGATGTGAACTGAAAGCTGGAGTGCAGATGGAAGGTAATTTTTTAGACATTAATCTGTGCAGGCTAGAACCAAACTAAGACTATTTTAATTCACATCTGCTTGCAATTAGTGAAGTCTGTATGGGTTTTTAAAAAACTACATTAGCATTAATTATCTTTAAACTGAGTAGGAATTTTCAGTATTTTTATTAAGTTGACTCAAGGTAGCATACAATCCACACGCAGACTATAGGAATATAATTAACAATGTGAATTAAACCAGAATTAATCTGATTCAAAACAACATAACTAATTAACCATATTGACAGATCAGTCCTTAGCTTGTGCAACTCTCTTTGTTGAGAACCATTTAATGTCAATGCTGAATTAATGCTTTACATAGTTGACTATGACAGAGTTGGTATTTGTGCCCTCTTGGTTTGTCATATTAATGCATCTCTTACACATTCAAATTTTCATCAGGAAAAACAGGTGAGCCATGGTTGACATTTTTGTTATTTCAAAGTTTAAAAACTAGCAATTATATATATAAACATATATTTTTAATGTGGGAGAGAAAAAAGTACACACATATGTTTTTTATTCCTTCTCACAGATGACCTGTAAAGAATAGGGATTAATTTGTAACTATACATATACAACAAACAATTCTCAGTATTCCCTCCTCAAGGTTGTCTTGACCTTGGGAAAAAAAAAAAAAAAAAAAGGAAAGAAAGGAGGAAGGAAAAAAAAAGAGATGACAGGTATCCAATATCTACTAGCTTAACTTTACAGCAGGTACTAGATTGCTCCATAGTAGTAGGTGTGGAGCCAGAGGAAGGGAAGATCCTGGATAAAAAAAGACTTAGGGTGTCTAAAATTCAGATTATACAAATAGCTTGGGTTTAATAATGCTGTTATGATAACAAGGCTGAAATTTTCAACAATTCCTCCCCATCAGCAACTGCCAGGAACTTCTCCCATGCAGAAAATAAGTTTAACCCAGCGAACACTAAACTCCAACAACATTTTTAGGATTAGTGAGTAATTTGCAGTACCAGACTAACCCCTTTTTACCCAAAGGTTTATTGAAAGGGCCTGAAGAGACCGAGTAACTGCCACCCTTTTAGTCTGGCCTCAGACTCTGCAATAAATAACAAGCAACATGATGAGCAGTGAAAAAAAAAATAAATGTATATATAGTATTTGAACGTTTCCATCTCTGAAGAATGAGAAAGAAAATTTACCATGTAACCGTAAAGGGAGAAATCAAAAGCAGACGGTTCTCCTGGGTGTGGCCAGAACACAGAAATTAAACAAAAAACAACAACAAAAATAAAATAAAGTAAAATAAAAAAAAAATAAAACCAAAGAAAACTAAACAGAGCCCCTTGAAATCCATGCACTGTTAACCCTTTGTTTGTCATGGAGTTTAGACCAGTCACCCCAGCAGCAGCATCTTTGCCTTGTACCACTGGAGCACGCAGCCAGCAACCAGCCTTGCTGTCATCTGCTGCTGTGCTTGGTTCTAAGCAAGTTTTTTTCTTTTGTTTTTTTTCCCCCTTATTTCCATAATAAACAAACTTTTAGAAGCCTGAAAAAAACGGCCAAAGAGGCAGCAGTTTAGGCCACCTGTTTGCAAGACATTTGGAAAGACTAGGAGGGTTTCAGCTGCAATCCACCTGAGATGAGCAGGACTGAATGCATCGACAGCATCACAGCAAAAAACCTAGAAAACACATTATTGAAGTCACACAGACAAATGCACCCTTCAAATTGGTTAAGAATCGGCATAAAACAAGCTGCGACCATTTCAGCAGCTCTTCCAGCTCCTCCCTGCCCTGTGCCTCACTTGAGTGCATTAAAGCACACAGATGTAAAATACCCATCCGTGTACCTGTGCGATCCGGTGAGTCAGACGTAGGAACTAATCTGACTAAAAAAGTGTAAATGTGTCTTCATAAAAACCCTGCAGGGCTATTTTTAAGCTGTATCATTTCCACAGTCCGGCCTGTGTCGCTCCACTGCCAATCCCTGCTGCAGAACAGCGGAGGAGGCAGGGGCCGGCAGTGGGCAGCTGGAGCCCAGCCAGCACTGCTGTGCAGAGAGGGCTTGGGGCTTCAGAGCAGCTCCAGCCAGCCCAGGTCAGGGGCTTCAAGGCCCACGTCATCCCCGGCTGCGCGCTGCTCCTCCTCACCTCAATCAATTGTGGATCTCACTGTGAGGTCTGAGTTCAACAGGCTAAACTGGCTGAAGACAAGCTCGTTTCTCTCTCTCTCTTCCTGCTGCATCAGTATTTTGCCAATTTAGATCCCTGGATTCAGTTCCCTCCACAGGGAAATGAGCGCTACTGGGAAGGTGCTCCCACAGGAGCAGAAAGTCAGCTTATACTATGAAAACATCAACTTAAGCCTGAAATTCAAGTTTAAATAAACCAGTTTGGTGTATGGACTAATTTAACTGATTAATTTAGTATTGCAGACCTCAAGGCATAAAACTACTTCAGTGAACTAGGATAAAGGGACACCAGTCATGTCTCCTTCATGCCACTGGCATTCTACACGGGATTTGGTGACCTGAGAAGGTCATGCTGATCGCCAGTACTTAATTTGTTTTTAAGCCTCTTTGTGTTAATAACACAATTTGTATTTCTGGCTCAACTGATGAAATCTGAACAAAGTTTATAAAAATAGAATTGAAATGAAAACAAGACCTCTAATTCATTTTATGTAAGAAGGGGCTTTCCACTGAGAGGAAACTAGGCCCAGAACAAGAGTGGCTCAACTCAAAGCACCTAATCCATTCAAAGAGAAATAAATGCACATGCAAGCATACAGCCTTTAAGGCTTAATTATCAAAACCTGTATTCATATTTTTACCTTAACTTATAGTTATCTGCAAACATAAAATTTCACACAGCTTCCTGCACAAGTTTTAAGTTAGCACAGGTTTACTTACATAAATCCAAACACCAATGGATGCAATTTCTTTGTGAAGACAAGATGTAACCTACTATACAACTGATTTTTTAATTAAATATGAAGCACTTCAAGTCATTTCAGTCCTACACAAGAACTTGGAGATCTGGATCTTCCAAGTGGAAAGCAGTGAGGGACAAACTTACAGTATCCTGAAACCATGAGTTCACCTGCACTGATATGAACTCCTACGATTTAAAAAGCTACAAAAAACCCCCCCTCCCTATTCAGCTAAGATTTTGCTATGTGCTTACGCACTCTTGGTCTCTGAATGTCATCGAGGACACATCTTGGAATGCCACATGGTACACAGCTGATGAGCAAAGAGCTTGGATTCCCTTCCCCTGCAGCTTTCTGAATGCCACAGGGTACTCGTTACACAGGCAGACTGCTTTAATTCTGCAAATATGTCCACTTGTTCAGTTTAGCACAATAGTGATAAAATACGCATCTAGAGGATGCATCTCCACTAACAAAAGGAGCAGGAATCCTCTTGACTTCCTCTGGAGGTGTTTTATTCACGGTTCAGTGAAGTGCATGGTAAACTGCAACCATGGGCAGAATGCTATTTAAAGGCACTTGATACGAGTCAGAACTAGAAATGTAATGGTAAACAGGATAAATTAAACAAACAGCTAGTTTCCTGGAAGCAAGCAAAAAACCCCAAACAGACCAAGGGAAGACTGATGTCATTCTATTAAACAAGAATAAACCAAAATGAAATTCAAGGGATGTTTAAAGGTTGTATCTTCTTTCTCATATACAGAAAAGCAGTATAAGTGTGAAGACTACCAGGGCCCATATAATCCTACTGAACAGACTGAATTTGGGAAGAAACTCAGTTACAAAACACATTGCTTTGAAAGAACAATCAGCAAAACTAATTATTAACTGCTTCCTATTCTGCTGTGATATAGAAAGTCAACAAACAACATTTCTGAGAGAACCTGAGGTGTGAGGTGGCTGCGTTGGACACACCCTGCTCTCCCTTTGGTCACGAAACTTCCTAAGTACACAGAGATCTTGAGGCTGCAGCCAGTTTGATATAGTTCCCCCAGGCTGTCGAAGAAAACTGCCCGGTCATCTCAGGTGGATTCAAAATGGAAGAATGCAGCCAGCACGCTTCCTCCAGTCCCTCCTACCGACCAGCACTGGAGCGATCCCAGCGGAGTTCTCCTGCTACAGCTTGGCAGGGACAAAGCGCTGCTCAACCCCATCGCACACTGGGTGGGGGCGAACCCAGGGCAGTTTGGGATTCACCACTGTACCTTTTAAATATTTACAAAACATATACACAAAACTCTACAACCCTTAGGAACCCAGGGAAGGGAAGGGAGCATTGAGAACACAGCACAAGGCAGGCAGCAGGAGCATCTGCTTTCGGATTCCCAAGAGAGAGGAGGAGAAGAAGAAGAGAGAGAGGTTTCATATCATTAGATTAGAATGGAAACCACAGGGCAGGAAAATGCATTCAGAATCTTTTTTCCTAAGGTGGAGGAAGAACCCAAGAGTGAGTGAGTGGCCTCCAGAAAGATCCATTTCCTTTGCTTCACCATCAGATCACCAAACTGTTGTTTTTCCATTATTATGTGAATACCAGGTGCTTCGTGCAGCTACACCCCACTCAAACACTGGGGCCGGGCCTCCCATTTTCATGCTAAGCAGGAAGAATCTTGCATTCTTTTTAAAACAGGAATTACTTTGGGTAGAGAAGGATGCAGAGATACCATGAAATAACTCTTTGGCTGTTTTCTCATTCTGTTCAGATTCTGCCCCATACCTCAGTACAGGCTACCAGTTTTGTAACTGCTTTTTGTTGTAAGATGACAAAAAAAGCAGTAGAAAACTGCATGGTCAAGGACTGGAAGAACATCTCTGCTTTTTTACCCCAAATATTTATGAAGGGTTCAGGATAAAATTTGTCATGGAACTCTTCAGCAGTAATTTTTGTTTTAACTGAAAACCAGAAGCCTTGGGCTTTAGCAACTGCACAATTTCATAATAATAAATCAAGTCTTCACAGAAAAGTCTTCAATGTCAATGTTGCCTAGAAGGGAAAGGGCAGCCGTGGGCGTTTAATACACAGGCCTGTATGGGTGGGAGAGAGAATGAAGTTCATGTTCGGAGGGGAAAACACTGCTCTGGAAGGCACAGGCAGTGGGGTATGAAGGACAGAGCTCACCCCTTTGCCAGGCCAGTTAATTTTGTTTTTTCTTTTGCAATAATAACCAAACAAGTAAGGATTTGATAGAGGGCAGAGGCTATTCCCAAAGCCGAACAAAATGTACTAAAATCAAGAGTAATTCACATATAGCTTTGGCCTATAAATATCAAAATAACAGCAGAGCGCAGAATAAATATTTACAAACTCAGCACAGCTGATTGTTTTGGTAAAGCATATAGATTTTTATCCATTTGGGGAAGTAAAACACTCTAACCAAGTCATATAGCTATTTACTTGTTCGGACTGTCTTGTCAAAAATCAAAACAAAAGAAAACCATGGTATTAAGCACAAACAACGGATGGGAAAAGGGCTAAGACTCATTTCTTTTACATACAGATCAATGGCTTTCTGGTTTTCAGCTAACACAGAGACTGAAGAATTTCAGAGTGCATCTTGGGCAACATGGGTGGAAATTTGCAAAGGGCTCTGAACATGAACATACCCCAGAATATATGTTGAAGCAAAGAGGCCACCATAAAGACTGTGAACCTCAAATCCAAGCAAAAGGCATAGACTGTAAACTGAAACTGCTTAGCTGATTTGCAACTTCAAAACCTCGTGTGCATGCACACATGTGCACACACGTGTGTGGGGGGGAGGAGGGAAATTTTGTTTTAATTGAAAATGGGAATCTTAGCATTGATTAAGTCAAGCAGAGTATAGACATGCACTGTGCAAGCTTCCCCCATAGAGCTTTGGCAATGCACCTCGCTCCTGACCTGCAAAACTCCCTGCTATTCCAGTGCTGAACCTCCTGGGCAGAGAGAGAATCACATCAATTTGTCATTGTGGTGATACTGGTTATGTGATGAGAACCAATTGCCAATTAGGACAGAGATCACTGAATATCTCTGCAGCTGACCTAAGCAACATTTGAAATCTCATCTCCAGAGAAATAAACTACCATTAACCCTCAACAAAACCTCCCTCTTAATATATCTATAAGATAAAAATAGGTGTGTGAATGCAAATTCTTTGGGGGAGGTCCACATGGGGCAGGGCAAGTGGAATGAGGATGCTTATATTAAGCATCAAATATCTCAAACATGAAAGGTCGGTTGCCTCAGAAGCGCCAAGTAAGTCTACAAAACAGAGTAAATAAAATCCTTTCAAGTATGAGATATGACAGTTTTTCTACAGAAGTATTTTAATGCAATGGAACGGGGGCATGGGGGTGAGTTAGCCTTTTTGCTTACAGTCTCCCATCACACGAAGCTGCTTTACCTTATTCTGCCTTCCCCACAGGGCAGCCATTGCTAGTGCAATGGGAAAGCTCGGTATGAAGGCTCAACTGACTGACTCCCTGTTTGTTCAAAAGGCTGGGGAACCTGATCCCACATTACAGACAGGAGTGTCTAGGAGCATTTGTACATGCTACCCAGAATTGACCATGCTCAGAGTCTCCAGTCAGAGGGAACAGGAGACAGTCCCCAAAATAGCTTTTCCCTTCCCCCATCACACTAATTCCTGCTGATCTCTACAGAATATATTCTCTAGGCAATGAACTGCCTTTTACTCTGCAATCAAAATAAGAGAAGCGGGTACAGAAACAGGACTTACCTTCGAGCCACGCTCATTAAAGATTATCTCTACATCAAGGATTTTGCCAAATTGCTGCAGAGAGACAAGGGGAAAAAAAAGATTTATTTTTGGCAATTCATTTTTTTTTTACCTTTTTGGGCCTGGCTTAGTGCAAAAAGGGAGGTGAGAATATTTCCGTTTCTGGCATAAAGGCAAAGGAATAAAATCCCAGTGACGTGACCCAATTCTCTTCGGTTAAGACATGCAGATACTCTTGGTCACAAACCCCAGGTTTTCTCACAAAAGTCTACAGGAAGAAAAAACAATCTCCAGAAGAGTTTCAGGGATTTGTGGCATCTCATCTTTCCCGCTTTTAATCTAAACAATTCTTTCTTCCCTCATTCTACTATTTTATCTACAACATGGTTCTACGATTTCATCTCAGGCATCTTACAACATTTCTAACATGTAATTCAGCATTTCAGCTTCCTCTTGAAGTGGCCATCACAAAGAGAAACCTAACAGTGATGTTTCTCTGGAAGGGACAGTAACATAACATCCCAGACTCAGAGATTCCTAACTCTGAATCTCCTTTCCTCCCCTTTATTTTCCAAAACTCCATGCCTTCAAAAGAATTGATGGCAGATTCAGAAACCAAAAAAAATGGCAAACTCCCAACAGTTTGTTTTTCAGAAAAAGATAATTCAGCTTCAACCTGTGATGTACAACAGGTTGTCAGTGGCCTGTGAAAGTCTATCACATGTGATAGAATTCTGACCTCTGTCTTAGCCCGGAGACCGCAAGGAGAGCTCTGCTCTGTATCAGTGGGTTCAAAAGAGCTCCCTATTCCGCACAGAACACAAAATGGAAAACAAGAGTTACATGGTAGAAAGGAGATTTGCCACCTCTGTGGAATTACATCTTTCACCTTGCTTGAAACATACTAAAATATTTCTGTTGAAGTGGTCAGACTCAAACCAGTAACCTAGCGGTAAAAGCATCATCACTTCAGAGGCCCACAATGCTCTGTCTTCTAGAATTGTCACGGCTCTATTTCCAAACTGGAGCTCTGCTCTCTAGAAAGAGATAGGTCTAGGTGCCATTTTCAGGAGCCATGTATACAAGCAGTCTTCATTCGGAGAGACATACTGTGCTGAGACAAATGCTCCATCTGAGTGGTTTTCTTATCCCATTATTTAGGAAAGCTTCCAAAGACATGGTTTTGATCTCACTACTTGTAAAAGTTCGGTAGCATATTAAAAAAGGGTCAGCAAGAAAATACAGGTGATGAACACACCCTCCAGGCACTGGGACACTCTCCTTTTCGCCTGTTGCTCTTAATATAGTATTTGCCCTTTTTTTTTTTTTTTTAATTAACATTTGCATTCAGAGTCAAATGGCTATAATACTCATTTTGTGGGTGTCCTGCTTGAAAGGCTTGTGGCTAGATTTCAAAACACGGAACATTTATAACAGGGAACCACGAAGGCTGAGGAGAAGCTGAGTATGTAAAGCAACAAAAAGCTATTAAGTTCCGTGAACAAGTATTCCACAACTGTCTGCAAGCAAACAAACCGCTTCCAACAATTTTAGCTATAGTTTCTGTCTGCTTCCATTCTCCATTCTTAAAAAGGAGATCTTGGTTCACAGATGTTGTTTTTACTGTTCTATTGTTAAAGGACAATACTCGATCTTCTATTCATCCCAAGAACAATTGAATTCACAATATCCCACGTTACATGAAGTTTGAATAATGCTAATGTAAACACGCATCTTCCTTGAAACCTCAACATCTCAATAGCTTAGGCTTGATCCATGCTGGATCTTCTTTTGACTGCGGTTGCGCCAATCACAGCTAAAATACATTTTCTATTTCTATCCCATGCTTGGCATGGGCTTGTCAATAAAGGAGATTAATCGTTGATTGCTTTTTATTGTCTTTGTTGCACGTGGCTTGGGTACTGCCTTAAAAGAAATCAGTCATGATTGCCTTCCTGGTAGACTATTCCAGCATCGTTACATGACATGGGCTGAACCAATTTAACAGCTACTGGCTGCTGAAGAGCTGTCTCTGCTCCCTTGTCTGGTCTCACCAGCCTCCTAGAGCTGGCCTCAGTTTTATTCTCACCTGTAGATAAACTGATACAGCTCAATGATCCTGTGAAACCCTAACTCAACAAAAGGAAGAAATACAAAGTTTTTTGACAGTTTACTGATCTGCCGTGACTTAAAGAGTCAGGTGAGCATTAGGGCTCTAAGAAGCAAAAGGGAGCAGAAAGCAGACCCTGACTGAGAGCAGGATCTGTCCTCTGCCAGATCAGCTCAGCTGGCTAGCCTTGCCACACACACAGTGAAACAGCCAGTCTCTCGATAAATGCAAGTGCCAATATTATTTTCAGACTCTTCAAAGTCAAAATCACCATTTTACCTCATTAGAGTCATCCTGAAAGCGAACAAACTGCGCAGCTTCTGGTGCACGATTATGCCATGCCATCTTCTCCTTTCTGCACACCCAGCTGGGCCTGGATCCCCGGGTAGTACTGCCAGCACTGCCTGCCAGCCCTGTTGGGCTGAGCTCCCCACACAGGGTTTCCACACCAACAGGAAATCCTGTCTTGTGTGTTTAACTTCTTGTGGCTGACAAAATGCTGGTGGTAACACTGAACAAAAGTGGTCTGACCCAGCTCAATGAGAGGTGGCAGGTTTGTCTCCTTGCCTAGATGATGGGGGTACATAATTTCCTAGATGACAGACTCAAGATCACTAAATCCTGTGGCTGCAGCGAGCACAGGCTTGACATCTACTCTAATAGGCTACATCCACCCACGCAAACTGCCCCAATCTCTTTTCTGCCTAAGAGTTGTGGGTGTTTGAAGAGGCAAGAGGGAAGGACCTCCTTGGGAGAGAAGAGCAGATACAACAGGGGCTAACTGCTGAACTGAGGTTTGCCTGGGACGGGCTTCCAGCTCCATGAAAATCCCTGGAAGAAAGCAGCATGACGGTGAGGCAGGAGGATGTGCCCTGGGCTCTTCAAGGCTCTGCTGTTGCTGTTGCCACAGCTGCTCTAACAGCTCCTAACACCACAACTCTTGTCCTCGCTGCTGCAATGGTTACAGCAGATCCAGCACTGGAGGCACTTTTTTCTGGTAGCAAGCCAGAGTTTTCCTGAAGAATGGAAGCAGGGAGATAAAGAACTAGTTCATTTTAACAGTGTATATCTCCTTCAAAGCTGAATCTAATTTAGTGGAACATAAAAAGGCACTTTGTTCTCTGATGGTGCTTCGCCTACCAAATGTCAACAGTCTACTGCAAACAAGGGAAGTTTTAAGAGCTCCTTACTGAAAGGTCACAATTTTTGTATGGAAAATGCTGAGCCGTCTAAATACAAGGGTCAACACCAAGTGCCCTCCAAAATAATTTTTTAAAATCACATATACAGGTATGTTTCTATGTTTCAACAGACGGAGGGTCTGGCCAAATAAAACAAGTCCCATGCTTAAATCATCCATGGGGACCAACTGTCTAATCTCTGACTTTGAAGACGTGAATCACTGGGCTGACAGACTTGATTGGCTTGTTCAGTGATTACCAAGAACTTCTGCTTAGAGCCCTGTACAGACTTTGGAGAAGGCTCAGCACCGTGAGTTAAAAAAACCTTGTTATGTGACTGAGCAGCCAGCATTTCCCCACCATATATCAGGTTGTGCAAGAAGCCTCCCCCATGAACTGCTCGTGCACATGTCATATGATAGGAAGATATACACGCACACACAATCTTCCAGTTATGCCATGGCATAGGAGCTAGAGCATCTTGTTTTAGCTTAGTGGTCCCTTCCCTGAAGTGAACTTGACAAGGTTTCAGTTATTGTTCTGTAAAGCAGATAAATGAAAAATCAGCTCCGCTACAGTGGTAGCAGGGCGTGGTAGAAGTAACAGTTTTTAAGAGGCATAGAGATATTAGCAGACACGAGTTATGACCAAAATCCAGTTTTCTTGTTTGAACATCTACCTTATCACTGATGCAAGGGCATCGTGCAAACAAAGGTATATGCATGCTGTGTGTTTCTTTCCACCCAGATGACATGAAGGCAACAGATTTTTCCAGCTGGGGCCATAGCTACATTCAATATAATAAATTTGAGAGATCTGGCACCAGAGAGCTTTTGCCTTCCAAGGCACTGACAGTTTGGTAATGCCCCTCCTGTATGCTCTGTTCCAGCTGGCCTTGCCTGCTCTCCCTGTCTAGAGCTTTCAAAATCAGCTCCAAATGTGCCAGACAAATAACTTAATCCTAAAGATGTAAACAACGGGGAGTACAAGGGAAATTCTCTAGAAATCATAGAACAACAAAAGGTAATGCAAGACACCATGTGACACATCACATCCCTACAAGAGAACTCTGTATGCCCAAGCAGCTTCACTAGCCTTACAAAATTAACTTTGTCCAGTGAGCTATCTAAGTCTCAGAGGTGTCAAAGAGCCCATTCTTAAAGACGGTCAAAACTCAAAATAGCCAGGAAACCAACCTCCTGTGCAGGAAACCATTTCAGGTCCTCAGGCTTGAGATGCATGAGCAAGAACATTTCATAAGCAGAACAGACCCATGCTGCAGAGAGAGTCCTTTCCCTAGCTCCCAGTTCCATGGGATATACTTTCAGTTGAGCACAGCTGGCTCCATCCTAGCCCGTGTTAGGAAGTGCTTAGTTATGGCAGCATGGAGTTTGCCAGAGCTACGCTGCTATCAGTACACGAACTTCCTCACACAAAGCTGAGTCACATCTCTTCAAACAGTGGGGCCAACCCTGTTCAGCCAAGCTACACCAGCACGTTTTGCACTGACAGGAAGATAGAAGCATGGAGCATTTATAGACCAAAGCACTACCACAGTTTACCAACTGAACAGATAATAAGCAAATACTGAGCAGCCCTTATTAGGGTTGACCTGCTGCCCAGCAAAACACTCGTTTTCTAAGAAACCAGACTTTTAACAGGAAGCCACACAAAGAGCACAGATTTCTAACAGGATTTGCAGACCACAGACATCCCAGAAGAAAGAAAAAAAAAAAAAAGAAAAAAAAAAAAAAGAGTGACGACCACAGCGCCTTAAAAATTTCTTATCTTCTGACTCGCAAATAAAAGATTTTCACATTGAAACAGTGAGATAGGGATGAACAGTACTGGAGGGTACCATCCAGAAATCTCCACATCCGTCCAGTTTCCACGTCTACACTTCCAGCTCTTTGTTGCTGCCTTGTGCCATTCTCCAGAGATGTGACTGCAGTGTAACCTGGTACTGCTACCACAGCAAAGGTACTTGGACCCATGTTCACAAAAGTAGCACACATTTAAAAATCAATTTTAGAGGACTCAGCATGTAGACTGAGTCCGTATGAAACTGGGTTAATAAAAGATAACTCCATGTCATTTTACCCAGGCCTTTTACGCAATTAAATCCAGCTACAGCACAGCACTGTTTACTAAATGACATTCAGCCCAGTCTCGCTGCAGACTCTCCTAGTAACTCAAATGAAAATCTAAACAAATCTTAGACAAGTACATATGATCCAGTGATTGCTACCTTCCACCAGAGGGTTAGTACAGAAGTTTCCATAGCAGATAAGCTTTTGCAGAGCAAGACCAACAGTACAAGAGCTGCCGACAGCTGCAGTGACAAGCACCCCTGCCCAGAAGCACCATGGTCCCTGCTGCGGCTGTGCAGCCAAAGCACGGTGTTCAAGCAGCACTGAGTAAACACAAGTCCTTAGCAAAGGTGGTTTCAGAAAATGCGCAAGTGAAACACACCAGTATAAACAGCAGCACCTCTTGTAACTCTAACCAACATCAGCAGGAACGAAGTCCTGCCCTGTGACAGGGCTGCGGCTCGCTCTCATCGCAGAAAGAGCATGGAAACAAGAAAAGTCACACAGGCCACCTTGCGCCAGGATAGTCGTTATCCAGTTCTCACACACAGGACTTGTTACATGCAATTGATGGCCAGTACTATTAGCAGATGAAAAACTTGAAATCCAGAAGACAGGATTTCCTCCTTCAGATGTCCAATCCACTCCAAAAGCAGAGTTTCTTTCTGCAACTTTCCTATTGCTGTATTTCAGGCCTCAGTGCATGAACTCCTGTAGGTCAGAGCTTCTTGGTCTGTCATACTATTCACCTATATGCCTTCACACATAATGAGCAGTTTTCTACCATTACCAATACTTATGTATCATGAATTACTTGTGCATTTATATTTATTTACTGGCAAATACAGATTCAAAATTCTACTGAATTCTTGGTGACAAAGAGCTGTAGTCTAACTTGTCACTGCTTTAGCCCCACACTATAGGCTCATGGAAGTGTTTTGTACTCTTGACACCAGAATGAAGTTGGATGAGAATTGTATCCACTGAGTTATTTTAGGAAGTGCAAAGTGACAAAATGTTTCCTCGGAGGCCAAGATCTGAGGGCTACAAGAGCTTCCAAAAATATCTGAGCTTGCAGAGCTGCACTGCTTGGGTCATACAAAGCAGTGGTCTACCACAAACTTACGCCATAAAGAACCTTGCCCTAGAGCTATGAATTATGCTTAGAGAAGGAAAATTATAGGATTACCTGCCTTAACATCCAAGTAAAACAAACAAAAAGTAGCTACCATTCTGTTACCTGCAATAAATGATGTTATTAAAAACTTCATTAACTGAAAGTTACTAAATATGACAGAATAGTCACCTTCATAGAGAACACCTATGGGTTATTACTGCTGTAGCTGATCATGCACAAAACCCCTTTATCAACTGGGCTGATGACGCTCCCCACCAGAAGCAGTCAAGTCTACAAGTTGTAGCCATGGAGTGAGCAAGTTTTAAAAAAGCTAATGCCTCCATCTGAAGTCAGAGCCTGAGAAAATTCACACCCTGTACAGTGCTAACCCACCTTAATCTGCAAGCATCATCAGCACAGTCCTTATTTTTATCTTACTGTGGTAAAATACTCTTTGCTTAAGTGTACATTCTGAAAAACATCAATTCTGACTCCTCACAACAGATAAAGATTTAGTGCACAAACACCCATATAAGCTACCAAAACAATCCACTTTGCTTGTTTTTGTGGAGGCAACTCAAGATTCAGCTTGAGAACAGAAGGATCTTCATCATGCAGGCTGTCCAACTCAGCCTCCATCTTCACCAGGAGACTCTGAAGTCCGTGCTACTCTGAAGTCCAGAAACGATGATACTATCCCAGTCAATTTTATGCCAGGAGGAGAACTGCTTCTTGAAGCATGAGAGGGAAGGGCTGAAGCTATCAGGCATAAGGTACAAGCACAGACACTATCACAGCACAAAGCTGAAACACACTGAGGGAAATATGAGCTTTTCTTCTGCACACATAGTCCAGAAAGGAAGGGGACAGCCTACCAGCAGATAAGGAGAAGACTACCATCGTGTCTGAGTTCTTACACACACTAGGCAAAGAATGGGTCTCAGAGAACAGATAGTAAGATTTTAAAGAGTTGTTAATTTGTTTTTAACACTAATAGCAATTTTTCTTCTCCCTGCTAACTTGTTCCATTGTTTAAATTAGCCCAAATGACTATTTAATTAATTTTTCTCTTATTTCAAGGATGTGTTAAATCTCAGCTTGCAAATGGAAAATCTTATTATGACTGTAAACAAGATTTAAACCTGTTAGTAGGTATCATCCATACATAAGCACCTCTATAGGACAAACTTGTCATCTTCCAACCTCTCTTTTTAATAACCTGAGTAAATAATGAAAACTAACACTTTATACAGTCAAAAAAAAATCACTCATTTTTTTGGTCTTAAACTGATGTTACAACTGAGTAAAATTATGTAGTCAGTCTTTTCAACTTTGAACATGAGCAAGATCACAGCCCTCCTTCGACCTGATAACCCCCTTTGAATAACTGAAGCAACCATCTTCAGCGATCACTAGCACTCTTCCAAATCAGTATTTTCCAAAGAACGCTTTCCATCCTACGAGCACAGACCAGTTCCCACGTAGTCAGTGCTCTGCACTGAGCTGCATCAAACACGTTTTTGTTGGACTTATCATCAGTCAACCAGGCATATCAACTCATTCTCTAACAGTAACCTTATCTTTCTCTTTCCTCCTCCTCAAATAGTTTTTTAACTGCAACCCTTACTGGCAAGGTTTTAATAGTACTGTCTCCATGGGTTGATATAGATACTGAACAGAACAGAGACGGAAACAGATCCCCGGGGAAACTCACACTACAAACAATCTTGATCACAGATGTCTCCCCAGTAACTACTACTTTTTTATTATCTGTCATTAAAGAGGCTTTTAATCCCTCTAATGTGCGCTGTGCTTTAGATAAGTACGATTTTTCTTAAAAACTGGTCACTTGGACAAATTCAATTGGTTGAGCAGTGTTTAATTATACCAGTATTGCTCTGGACAATCTTGTCAAAAGAAACAAAACGGTATTTGTCTGCAAAGATGTATATTACAAAGTCACGCTGAATAGATACTAACACATTTCTTCAGATTCTAATGGGGTTCTTTTAAACTTTCCAAAAATATTTTTATCTTGGATCAACACATGGATAGATAGTTAGTAGCTCTTTGGGTCATCCCTTTCAGATTTTTTCCAACAGTAAATTTTGGTTGGCAGTCTCCCAGCCTCCTGCAACTCCTCCTAGCTTACAAGAATTGGCTAAAAATTAGCATTAATGAATAATCCATCTCCTTGCTTTGGCTATTATCTTTGGATGTACCTTATCTAGACCTGCTGTTTTTTAAATATTAGTGAGCACTGTCTCATCCTCCTTTGTTATGAATTGCATAGATAACCAGGTAAGGTACAAATACCCTAACTGTGGAATCATGCCTTTTTAGCCATCAGTATGATGCTGTGAATACTTTACAGCTTCCATTAACACTTTGCTTTTAAAGATACCTTCCCGGACAGTTATCCCGCCAATTGTTTAAAGTCCAAGAAACAGACTCTTCTAAAGCTCCTTACATTACTGCCTGATGCCATATTCTGTTTGCACAAAGCAAATACAGACAAATAACAATCACTGGTACCTAGGCAACGGTGGGATTTCAGGTCGGCTATTAACTCTTCTTTATGTGCTAGAACAAGGTCAACTATTGATTTATTCCACAGTGGGTGCAGAACTGTGTGCATTAAAAACTGACCTATTCCTTCTAGAAGCTTTCCAGAAGTCTTTTTAACGGCCTCATGAAATGTCAAGCAAATATTACCTGTTTTAAGCAGGCCATTTTATTTGCCTCCCTATAAGATGCATATACAAAAGGAAATGTTTGTTCCTTTCCTGAGGATATTTCAGGGACCCCTTAGAAACACGCAATAGCTGAGAAACGGTTGGAACCCAAATAATCTGAATTTGTTAAGAAAACCTTATGTTTGCCCCTCTCACAAATGGTGCAAGTTCAAAGAGCGTTATGTAATATCCATTTAATCACACATGGGACAACATGTCTGAAGTCCCCCTCTACTCAAGTCTGGACAAAAGCATTAGATAGTTTCTGCGCCCCAGGACTGGGCTGACCTCTCGCATGCTGTTCTACCCTTGAGGGAACTTCTTTACTCCCTCCCTACCATCACATTTATTTCTTCCTCCACAGCTTTACTGTCTACCCAATTCCTCTTTTTGTACAGTAGCTTGGGAAAAACGCTCCAGGCAAGGATTTTGAGTCTCTCAGATATGACGTTGAAGAGATGTGACCTGACACACAGAAGGGAGAGGGAGAAGATGGGGGTTACAGGCTAGTCACAGCTCAAGACTCACACAATCACGAGTCCCCTTCAGGAGAAAGGGTAGGTTTCAGTGAGTCACCCAAAGGAAAGCATCCCGATCCTGAAAAAGAAATAGGAGCGAGCAGGATTTAGAGAGAAATGCTCTCCTGCTTGAGGCTATGAGCATGCTAAGAGAAGCAGCACTGAAAGAAAAATGAAGATGTGCAAGGATGATTTTTTCCTTGGCAAAGTAGCAAAGTTCTCTATTACTGAAAAATGGCACATGGGAGTTTCTGTGCCCCAGAAGATAAAGGGTCAGGTGAACTAGCAAAAGGTTTTACAAGAAATATGCCATTTACCCAAGTTAAAATCACATCACTGTGCTGGAACTTGAGATCGTGTTTAGAGAAAAAATAAACAGAAATAACTTGAGGAACACAAAGTAGGATTTCCCTATCCCTTCCATGTACAACAAGGGCACCATATGGGCCCAAAAGAAGGACAGGAAATCTTAAGACAAATAATTAGGCTGCATATTGTACAAGTCACTACCTAGGACAGCAGTTCATTTAAATTGCTTGGGTCTCCCAATCAGAGGCAAGAGTCACCAGGACAGGGATGTGTCCTTGTCATTTCCATCTCATCCATGTCTCCCACACCAGGAGCACATGGAGGAGGAGCATCAAGGTGAAGGACTGTGAGAAGGGCTAGTTGTCAAGCCAAGCACCAGTCCGAGGAGAAGGGACAGCAACATGTAAGAGATTTATGTAAGTGATGCAGCTCCCAGGAGAGGGGAGCAGCAGCAGCAGAGAGCAGGACGTGATAAATACAGACTGTAGCAGGTGGTCCAAGAACTGTCTGTGATTTCAGCAACCATTTATCCAAACCGGACGGAACTGCCTACCACACAGCCCTGCAACAGCAAACAGCAAGCTAAAAAACCACAAAAGCAGAGCAGGCGACTGAGAATATTCAGCAATCACAGATTGCCAGGAGATGAGTTTCATTATGAAAACATTCCAACAGATGGCAAAAGTGTGGCAATCTAAGGTATGAACAACACGGAAGCAAACCCAATCCTCTTGCAACAGAATCACAGATTCACAGTTTTGGCTGGCAATTAACTCCAGAAGTCGTTTAGTGTAACCTTTGCTCACAGCACATCTAACAAGATCTCATTGGCCAGGCTGTGTCCAGTGAAGGCACATACCTTCAAGGACGGAGCTTCCACAACCTCCCTGGGCAGCATGTTCCACTATTTAAGCATCTCCACAGTAATAACAAAATTTTCCTGATATCTAATTGATATATCAAAGGCAGAGTGGCCCTGCAGAGAGACCTAGACAAATTACAGGGCTGGATAATCACCAACTGTGCAAAGTTTAAGAATGACAAGTGCCAGATTCTGCACTGGGATGGGGTAACCCCAGATGTTCATAGAGACTGTGGAATGAGATGCTGGAAAGCAGTGCCATGGAAAGGGATCTGCGGGTCCTGGTTGATGGCAAGTTGAATCTGAGTCAGCAGTGCCCTGGCAGCCAGGAGGGCCAACCCTGTCCTGGGGGGCATCAGGCAAAAACATCGCCAGCCAGTCGAGGGAGGGGATTGTCCTGCTCTGCTCTGGTGAGGCCTCACCTTGAACACTGTGTGCAGTTTTGGGAACCACAATATAAGAAAGTCATTAAGCTATTGGAGAGTGTCCAAAGGAGGGCAACGAAGATGGTGAAAGACCTTGAGGGGAAGCTGTATGAGGAGCAGCTGAGGGCACTTGGTTTGTTTGGTCTGCAGAAGAGGAGACTGAGGGGAGATCTCTCTCTACAACTTCCTCACGAGGGCAAGCAGAAGGGTTGACACAAATCTCTTCTCTGTGGTGCCCAATGGCAGGACCCGAGAGAACTGCATGAAGCTGTGTGTCAGGGGAGGTTTAGGTCAGATATTAGGAAAAGGTTCTTCAACTAGAGGGTGGCTGCACACTGGAACAAGTTTTCCAGGGAAGTGGTCACAGCACCACACCTACCAGAGTTCAAGAAGCATTTGGACAACCCTCTCAGACATATGGTGTGATCCTAGTGGGTCCCTTCCAACTCAGGATATTCTATGATTCTACTTCCTGTGTTTCAACTTGTGATTGTTGTCTCTTGCCTCATCATCATACACAATCAAAAATAATATGGATACACCTTTTCTGTATCCTCTGATCGCGTAGTTGCAGACAACAAAAACAGCCCTCCTCTGCCCATTTTTTCTCAAAGCTGCAAAAGCCCAGGCCTCAGACTCTGCTCACATGCCATGTTCTGCAGCCCTCTGACCATCTCAGTGGTGCCCACTAGGCTTGCTCCAGTATTTTTATTTAGATGAAGTGCACTTCTTGCACTGGAGATCCCCCACTGGACAGAGTTTTCCAAATGCAGTCCAACGACTCCTGAAGACAGGGAAAGGATCCCTTCCCTGGGCCTGCTGGCTACTCACTAACACGACCCAGGGTGTGGTCTGTGCCCTTTGCTTTGAGGGCACGCTGCTGCTCATGTTCAAGTGGTTGTCCATCAGGATTCCACATCTTTTACTGCTAGGCACTTCCCTAGACAACCAGCCTGTACTGCTGCAGGGGTTATTCCCTCCCAGACAGAAGGCCTGAAATTCAGTTTTGCCAAGTATCTTAAGATTTCCCTCAGCCCATTTCTCCAGCCCGATGAGGTCCTGCTGAATAGCAACCTTGCCTTCCTGCATTTTGACCACTCCTCTCCATTTGGCCTCATCCACAAAATAGTTTCTTATGGACACAGAAAGCTTCAAGATCAAGGAACAAGGAGCAGAGATCTCTCACAATATATAGCAGCTGGGGCCCTTGTTAAGACCATCATGAAATCTTTTACATTTCTGCATGTTTTGTTCACTTTGTACTGTCCAAACTATGAACAAATAAGCCCAATTCTTCTCTCATTTATAGGAGTCTGAGCTCGAAATCCACGAAGTTGACATATTTACAATACTGCAACACTACTCTGCATGTGAGAGTGCGTGTATGTGCACGCATACACACCCACAGAGATGGCTCAGGAGACAGAACGGAAACAAGCATACTGCACAATTTGGAGGAGCAGCTGGCTATGCAGTTAGGACCAAAGTATACACTCAAAGCCTAAGGTGACAAGAGCAACTTTAGCTTTGGTCTTTCCTGACTTGAATTCTCTGGACTGTATCTTAAACAGGCTGTTAACTTAAAAACTAATCAGAAATATTTTCTTAAGTTTGTAAAACATGCCATCAACTAAGGATCATATTGTAATCATATCAACAAGTGCATACTCCTGATGATGATAATATGTAGATAACTTCACCTCAGGATTAGGTCATGAGGCATCTATAACGTTTATCTCTGTGTTCACCACCTGTACTCACATAAACTCTTCCTCAAAGAGCTTGTAAATTGAGAATCATGAATAGCATACAAGGATTAGGGAAGACAAACTATTCGGTCAACAGAAACAGAATGCATATCATACACAATGTAAAATACCATCTGACTTGCACTAGCTTTTCCACATGCATTTGCTAGTTGGCAAATACCTTGCAGCAATTTTTCATCGCAGAAATGGATCACGGGAAACAACATAAATATTTCATCAAGTTTCTATGCAACTGAAAAACAGTCCTTTGCAAGGGATATATTAAGTCAATGTTTAATCCAAGTCTTTACTCAGAAAGTAAGTGAAGGTTTGCTTTGGGTTTGCTTGTTGGGTGGATTTTTTTTTATTACACTGAACATTGCTGCCCAGAGAAGCTGTGGATGCCCCATCCCTGGAGCTGTTTGAGGCCAGGTTGGTGCTCTGAGCAATCTGGTCTAGTGAAAGGTATCCCTGCCTATAGCAGAGGTGTTGCAACTAGATCTTTAAGGTCCCTTCCAACCCAAACCATTCTATGATTCTATTAACAACTTGATAGGAAGAACACTGTTATAGTTCTCATGTGTATTTACCAGCCAAGTTAAACGCTACCAATTGTCCTGGTCCTGCAAATATTCTACAGTGTTCTGGCTAAATTGAGGGGGAAGGGATTTTCATTCATATAAGTACACCGGCACCAGATGTCCCACCTGTGGGAAAGGAGAATCTGCCATGCCTTAAAAGGCACTGATAACTTACCCCAAACATCTGCCGCAGGTCAGGATCTCGGAAGCGGAAGGGAATGTTAGACACATGAAGTCGTTTTGGAGTGGATTTGCTCTCAGTATTCTCGCTGCTCTGTGTCTGTGATTGCTGTCCATCTGTCTGTGCCCCTCCTTCTGTCTGCTGAATTCAGAGAGACAAAAGCACGTGCATGAGCAGAAACCACAATTCCTCTCACATGCCACGTATACCTCTTTTTAGGTATTAGCACTACACTTGTAATTGCGTTATCTAGCACTTGACAATTATTTTGATAAAGCCAGCAGCCCTTAACAATTGATTCGTTGTTCTTCCCCTCCCTTTCCATGAGTAAACAGTAATGAGATCTCAGCCTCCCTCCCCTCGTATCACCTATCAGCTTAGTAGATTTGTCTTTGGTTTTCTTAAATTGCTTCTCTCTTTTAGCCTGTTCTTCCTCACTTCAGCTGCCACCATATGAAAGCTCTAATGAAGAGGCGGATCTTTCATATCCTGAGGCTGGGAGGTAGTACCGCCACTCTAATCTCATGTGGCAGGATGTTCATACAATCATCAAAATCCCACAGCTGAAGTGGCAGCTCTTCACCGGGCCAATACCAGACGTGCATCCCCAGGCAAAACGGCATCTGCTCTGTCAAGCTCCCTTCAGAGAAACATTACCCCAAAAGAAGATCTATAATTAAATGGTAAAATCCATATACGAACAGATTATGGATGTCTTTGATTAACTTTTCTTGCACATTTAAGTGAGTCCAGGAAGAGAAAACAGTCGTCATCATCGCTGCAAGATTTATAAAAATTTCAAGTGCTACTTTCTGCTACCAGTTCCACAGCTAAGAAAGGGAATTTGTTCCACCATTCTCAAGTACTGACTGGCACTGCAAAGCAAGGTCAAGGGGTAGGGCCAGGAGTTCTTGTTCACAGAAAAAGTACAGCACACAGGCAGAGGAATAAGGGAGACCAGTGTGCAAGAGGAGAGACTTAATGCCCCTGCAGAGATAACTGGTAGAAGAAAAGAAAGGAAGAGAACCTCAGCCACTTGTGTGGGCTGAGACTAAAAAAGGGTAAAATTTGAGCACAGCACTAATATAACGGCAAGGCCCCTTCGCAAAACGGCTTGATGGGAAAATGGCATTCTTTACACTTTAGTCACAAAATCGACCTCAAAACCTCAGAGCTACAGAACAAAGCAGACTACAATTTGGTCGGTTTTACTGCTCTGTCCCTTTCCAACTGCATGCACTGACAGGCCAAGGTATTCAAAGAGCACCCACCCACTCACTATGTCCTGCTGCTCTCACCTCAGTCTCCTAGGAGCCACGCTTTCACTACCTGTGCGATGCACTTTTAAGTGTCATTGCAACTCTTTAGATGCCAACGTCCTTAACTCATCAAGTAAAAAGTTCTACTGGAAGGCAAAGACTGTGCAATTGCTAGAGTCAGTCTTTTTAAGGCACTTTCAAGTACACACATAGGCCTTAAAGATGGAAGAGTAGCGGTGATTTTTTTGCTGGTTTGGGCCCTTTTTTCCCCATTTTAAACATGTGATTTGTATATCAAAGATGAAAGAAATCTGAGGGGAGTTGCCCTAAAACATCTCCCCAGCCACTGAATGGACTTGCTATGCTGATCTGCACATGACTCAATAGACAACACTTCATGTACATTTTCAATCATCTCTCCACAGATAAACTAAACCAGCAACATTAAGAGATGTCTTCTGCCCAGAAATATCACTTACAGACATAACCTTGAACTTGCACATTGGTTATAAAGCAAGTAAATATAAAGATAAGGCAAGCAAACAGTAAGCACTGGGGTCTTGTCATGCTGAGGAAAGCAGTGTCAGCTTTCCATTTCATTTCAGGAGGACTGTGCATTCAGCAGCACAAAACATGTTTCATCTGGTTAATGCAAATTAAGCTGTGGTAGGAAGAACGAAGATACTGCTCTGGTGAGTATCGCTGCTTCCCATAGCTGTGCAAGTCTCAGCTGAAGCCTGGCAGAATGAAGAATTTTTATTTGGCTAAGACTCATCCATCCCACAAACATCAGACTTTTGAGAACCTCAGAAACTTCCATTTGCTCTTATCCAAAAGCTGCCTCCACCCACCCCCACCATTTCCCCTCTTCTCCTGCCCTCAACCCCATGACAAAAAGGTTCTCCAAACATACGGAGAATGCACCCTAGGGAAAGAATCAATGCAGCTGGCCTGCGATTAAATCAGACCATGCTATTTAGTGGGGAGTTTTTTATCACTCCATCAGAGTGCTCTGCTCCTCAGGGCAAATTTGTCCAAGAAGGACAAAACACAGGAGTAGCCTATCTATCATCACTGTATACAACCCCTGCAAGTGAGTTCTTTGAAGTAACTCCCGAAAAACACCAACACTCCTGCTAAAAGTGATATCTACAATCCACTTTGGAGCCCTGCTAGTGCAGTTTGCCAAATCCCATGTTCTCTGCGGCTTTGCATGGATTTGGCAAGTGAGCAAACACCCATGTACAAGGTGTATCTTCTGCTGTGTGAATGACGAAACACACAGATCCTGAACTGTGATGACAAAAATGTTTTAGTCTTTAAATTTAAATATAGGTTGCACAGGACTGCATCTGATGTTTCCACAGGGGAGGAAGCCAGAATGTTGTTTGTACTCCCCTCCCATCCATTTGTTCCTAGGCAAAGGGCAGAACTCCTTTCTTATCAAGGGTGCAATGTATCACGTATGGTGGCCCACCCAAAAGCACTCACAGCTGGTCCTGCATATGGCAGTGTCATTTGCAGCATGAGACGTGTACAGTGAGACAAATGCTTCAGAGAAGAGAAACAAGGGATCTTGGTCCTTTACCTTTTTAACTACACCGAGAGTCCCCAAATGCTTTTCAGGCTTTCACATACATCACCTGATTTTTCAGCAGAAGTTTAAATACCTTGTCTCTCTGGATGCTGTAGCTTCCACATCTCTGTGGTCCCATGGCCCTAAGGTAAGATTTGAACTTTCCACCACTGTAACATTAGCTCAGTACATATGCCCACCACCACACATTCTGCTACAACATAAATGAAAGAAAGAGTGTCCTCAGATCTTTCTTTTTTTCCTTTTATAGTTATGCCTTGGCTTAATTCATTAGGAAGGAGATGAAAGGAAGGGCCTGGAACCTGTTCTCAGGCAGCACATAACAGACACTGGCAACAGTGCTACCCTGACCAAGCCAGACTCCAAAAGCCCTCATTTCACCAAGTGCCCACTCCCCACCTTGACTGCTTCCCCACACCGAGTTTAATCTCACTCTGGCCTCATGTCAACATTTCGCAGTGAAGAAACTGACCTCTCCCTTCACTACAGACAGTGATTCAGCTCGGAAGGGAGCTAACACACGTTCAGTGCCTGTCATCAGGCAACACAGAGACATGCTGAGGCAGAGATCTCGCATTTAGGAGCTGTATTGCATTCACCGTACTTCCCCAGCACAGTCTGTGTAACATGCACTGATACAGGTGATAACGTCATTCATGCCTGCACATGCAAGCTTTGAGCTCTGCCCAAGGTCACTGAGAAACACATCAGAGCTCAGGACACGAGCAGCGTGTGCTTTACTTCTGCCTACTTGCTGCCTGTGCCCCCACATCAGCTCCTCCCTTACACTGCCCCGCAGTAAGGAAACGCTAAGCAAGAAGAGACAGCTGCAAAGAGAAGCACGATGCATACGTGTGCACGTGCCCATGTAAAAGGGGAGGAGGACACCTGGCAACATGAGGGTGTTCTGAAAGGTTTGGGGGCATCTTCCCACCTCTCAGCTGGACTCCTCTGTACTAACCCAGGTGGTGAACAATCAGATGCTGGGAATTTCTCCTCAGCAGCAGGAAGGCAGGGGCTCCAGCACCACCTGAGCTCCGAGCAGACCTCCATCTGCACGGCTAGACGGAGGGCTACCTCCCCAGCAAGCCAGACAAGCACCAGTGTGACAGGCCAGCACAGAGATTATTAATACCCAGAACATTCTGTTTACATCTCCCACTTGCTTCTAGAACTGGAACCGCTTCAGGTCCAAGTTGGAGACAAACAAAAAACAACCCCTCGTTCTCTCCCCCAAGAAGCAAGCAGTCCAAAATGTTGTGAATCATAATGAGGTTAAGAGCTATAAATCACTGCAACGAAAATATTTACAAAATACAAATTGTAACTAATAACTATATTTAAAAGGGGATTTGGGTGGCTTACAAAATCTAGGAGACAGACTGCGCTCACTCCACTGCTCCTAGACCAGTCTTGAATTCAAAAAAAACCAAAACCAGACACCCAACCTTGTTTGGATCAAGAGCTTGAAGAGCTGTGGAGACAAGGACTGAAAGCTAAAAGGGGCAGAAGGAAATCTTCCCACTGTGAAGGAGAGTGCAGGTAACGTGGAAAAATCTCTGCAATTTCTAGTGAAGAACCTCTGTCAAAACAACCAGTCACCCACCAAAGAACAGATACCCACAATGAACAGATAACCACTGAGAATTAGGCTCTAAACACAAAATCACTTTCCTGTCCCAGCACACCCTGCTGAAGTCAGACTGAGGTCTTACAGATACAAGAGCAAAGGCCATCGGAACTTCTGCTGCTTAAACAACACTCGTTTAGCAGACAGAAGACCACAGGGCTAATCATCATCTTTCAACAGCAGTAAATATAATTTTACAATTATATCCATGTACTTCATTTTTCAGAGATGCCAGCAGCGTTATATTAAAAAAAAAATAAAAATATTTGGGCCACTTACAGGCATAATTAACTATTATCCAAAGTACCCTGTGTACCAAAAAAACAGACCAAAAATGTTAAGGACATACCAAATAACTTCTGCATGATTTTTTGATTTTCAGTACAGGCAGATGAATTCAGGTCATATGTTTTTCAACTGTTAGTTGCCTATTTTCAGACATACTGAAGCTTAAGTCATTTCGTTCACTTTTCTCATTAAAAACATACCTCACAGAACACACACCTAACATAGGAAAGCACATAGGAAACTTTGCTACCTCTCCTGTACATCTCTGATTTGTCAGGTAACACTTTCAATCTAAAAGTGGATATTTCTAATGGGATTCTTCAATGATTTTCTTTTTTTCTTCCCCCCCACCTTTCAATGAAGTGGTAAAATTGAGCCTCCTGAAAAGTCTGCTCTTTGTCAGCAGTTCCAGCCCATTCCTCACAAAACCAGGATGCCCTGACAAGGTGAAAGAGACAGCAAGATTTCCCCAGCCAGTGGTCGCCCCTGGACCTTTCCACTGACAGTGGCAGAGGAACAGCCACACATTGACAGATTTCAGATCCATCCAGCCCATAATCTTCTTTCTAACAGCAGCCAAATCTGTGGAAGAATGTAAGAACAGGGCAAATGTTCAGTGTTTTTTCTCCAGCAAAGTAAGCCAGCTGATGTCACAACTTGCTGCGGACAAGAGTATTTGCAATGCCAAGTTCTTCACTATATGGAAAAAACCCCAAGTAATAAAATCTGCCTTTTTTTTTTTTTTTCATACATAGCACCCAATTATTTCCTGTGTGCATCCTAGTGAGTGAAAATGGGAAAGTTCCCTATTTCAGTTCCCTTACCACCCAATATTCTGTGTGCTTGTCATATGCCTTTACTCCTGTTAGCTCTTTTTGAAGTGAAGATTTCACTTCGTTTCATAAAGAACCTGCTACATCCCTTTCATCATCACTATTATCCTTCCCTGTACTACTGCTAGATCTGCTACAACCCTTGAAAGATACACAGAAGTACCACAGCTGTATACTCTAACATAATGATATTTGCTGATTTATTTCCCACTCTCATTTTAAATCTGCCTCACTAGACACAAGTCTGCAAGTGCTGACAATAATCTGCCTCGTACTCAAAATAATAAAATAATCTGCCTCATATTCAAAGAAAAGTCCTGATGTTAAATGTCAGGGTTTGCAACCTCAAGACAGCAATTTCTAGGCTGAGGTGACCAAACAATCAGCAGCTAACTACTTATTTGAAGCTAGTTCTTCCTCGTGTTCACCTGCTCAGCAGTATCAGAAAATAACTGAGGATATTCATTAAACATATTCTTCATCTGAAATACCTCACATGAGCAATTGCTTTAATTACTAAAGGGATGAAAAGTAATTACAGAGGAAAATTCTGCAATCTCAGTCTAGGCAAGAAATACCCAAGGGAAAGTCATCATTACAACATCATCCATGTCGTTGCAAAAGCCAGGTGAAGAATCCTTGGTGCTGTCGGCTCCCTTCTATCTAAAGTCTTGCTAGATGTACATGGCACAGCCAGGTGACCAAGCACCTTCCCTGCCTTGGTTTTGAACATGGCACATATTGGTCTCCCACCACAGATGTGTCTCCTTTGAGAAACTGGAAAGGTAATATCCCTTTATGGTATAGTGGATGAGTTAAGTATGTTCCGGTACGACAGCACATCGAGAAGCCGAGACACTGTAATTAAATAATGCTTTATATTGGTTCACGACAATGTAACACCAAGGCAACAGCACCTGCCATTTTCATGCAAAGTAATTTACATAAACTTATTCCTCTACTTCTGTATCTCCAGCTGCATTCCATAATTTACACAGGCATACAAATTCTTCCTTCTGACATTAACAAGAGAAACAAGTTGAATAATCAGCTCACAGTATTAAGTGCATTGCATTTACTATCAAGCAAGCTTTTTTAGTTCAGCAGATGATTAATCTTCCCTCTGTGAGTAGAGTACCAGGGGATGCAGAGAGCTGACAATTGCTCTCGGCTTCTGGCCATGCTCTCCATACGCTTACCTTGCAACAACAGCATTTGCTGGATCCCTCCAAGAGCTGCTCTAATTCATTAACCCAGCAAAAGAATTGGACAGCTTTCTGCCAGGTCAGTGAATTAAAGTGGCTCACGTAAGGAATGCCAGAGCCAGTAAATAGGAGTGGGAGTTTGTACTTGGAGCCAGACATCTCTTTTCTGACAGCAGTGAATCTTTTAGATCAGCTCAGCTGCCAGAGGTACTGCAGCCTAATTAGCATCTCCCCTCGCAGCTAACTGTGCTGGGTGTCTCCATTAGGGATAAGCACACTAAAGTAAACCAAGAAGAGAGGAAGGAACCAGGCGAACCAGCACTGTAAGTAGTGAAATGCAGAGTGTCGACTGTTTAAGAGACAGGCTGCAACAGGCAGACCAAGTAGGCCAAATATGGTCTGGTACCTCAGTCTATTTTTAATTCAGTTCTTTCAGCTGTGCTTTGGGACAGTATCAAGAGAAAGGACAGATGCCTGGAGATGAAGCATGAAAGACCTGCATGCCAGGCAAGAAACAAAGCCCCACAGATGAGGCTTGATCCTAAAATAAAAAAGATTCCAAAATATGAAGTTGTTTGTATTACACTACCCATTGTGTCAATTTCTTTTCCATGCCTCTGTTCTGAGAGCTCTGAATGCTTTCTGCTACACTCAGACTGCCAGAACCAAGCTCATCCTTAGCTGTTGACACCAACCAGTCATTCCCCTTTCCTCAGGGCTTTTAGACCGCATAGGAAGGCATGGACTTTGACTCTCAAAGTTTATTTTACATAAGTTCACCACTGATCTTTGACCTCAGGCTTCCAAACCACTGTTTATTAACTCAGACACCACCGTTAATCTCAAATCATTCAATCTGACTCAGCTACAAGAATCTGCCAAGTTTCTATGAAAAGGTGCTCCCACCTGGTGTGTTAGGGACTGTTTTATAGACCCCTTCACATTGCTGTGTAGCATCTTAACGACGACATTAAATTCCCTTTTCCATGAGGGACCCCCAAGCCATCCCATGTTCTTTGTTACTTTGGCAATTATCCTAAAGGCTATCAGGCTGAAAAGCAGGAAGGCCCCACCATCTGAGCACACCTTTTGCTATCTCACTCTCTCCTGCCAGCTGGACCAAGCACAGGCCTTGTTCTTAAAAGAAAGCAGAGAACTTATCTGCCTGGCTGAAGGAATTTCTGAATCATCCTATAGGAGCACAGGCTTCAAGTCAGCAACTAAAAAACCCACTGGCTGTTTGGTCTGAGGTATCACCTTCAAACAGAACAGCAACTGTGCTTGTCAGTCACAATAATGGAAGGGAAGGCTCATGCCTCCCCCCGATGACTTTTCGCTCCATTCAAGTCAGCACTTTTGTTCAAGACAACAAAATGGTGGAAGAAAAAGATGCCTTAAAGCATAGCAGTCTAGTGCACATGGACTGAACACGTGTATCCAACAAGCAACAACCAGTGCATGTAATGGACAAGGTGCTTGACGTTACCTGTAAATGTTTAAGGTGAGAGAACCAACCTGTTCTGCTGTATATTTTAATAGCACGCTTTAGCCTGAGTAACTACTGAGCCTTCTTCCTTCCCCTAGATCCTACATCATTAATCAGCGTACTGAGAAGGAGAAAAGTTACAAGGAATTACATCCCAAGGCAGCCCACAGAGTTAAAATAACTTCATAAAGAAGGAGTCCTCGACAAAAAGATAAAGGGACTTGGAAGAGACAGGATGCAGTGGATGTGAAAGTCTGGCATGCAAAAGGCCCTTGGTTGAGGCACCTCCCCCCCCTCCCTCCTTGGATTTCTTTATGTGCCACCATCTGGGACCCTTTGGGCTTGATGAGCCCCAGCCATAGCAGTCACAGCAACGCCCTTGTCTGTGCCCTTATCCTCTCTCCCGGCCAGCTGTGGCCCTCGAGCCTAACTCAGCATGCTCAGCTCACACATCTTTAACCACATCAAATGGTCACACCAGACGTGCCCACCTGTCTCCAATAGCCAGAACAAGTGTTCTGTGTTATTCAGCCTGTTTCTCAGATAAACCCCTGGCAGTCAGGCTCCCTCTGCAGACTCCTGGCAACACCACTGCCTCCCAGCAGTCTCCCAGCAACGCTCCCTCCCGCACAGATGGGCTCCCGGTCCCTCCTTGCAGGCTAGCCACACGCTGTGGGCTCCTTGGAGCCAGCTTTAGTTGATAAAACACAGAGCTCAGCCCTGCAGAGCCACCGAGATGGCTCCTAATATGGAAGAGGAGCTGCAAGGTTGGCAAGAACTTACATTCAAGGTCAAGGGTCACACCATTTCCATTAAAAAGAAATGCTCTTAAGCTCCGGACAAGGATGGAAACAGCAAAAACACATGGGGAAAACCATTGCCCTGTTTTACTCCCTGTTTCCAGCTTCCCCATCCAACTGGCAGTGCTCAAGAAAGTTGCTCGCTGGAGACGGGCAGCCCAAATCTTACGGCTTGGAACGACATCGGACAATCTGGTGCTAAAATGATGACTTGCATTTCTGCACACTGCACCAGCTGTAAGTTCTATTTCCTGCCTGATCTCTTCTCATCTACATTTGTGTTTGCAGAGTAAAGCACCCGAAGTTCCTTTTACGCACTATCAATGTGCCTTACAGGGTTTGTACTCTTTTGCTTCTTCAAGATGCTGAAGTTGAGGCATTCCCAGAATGAAACCAAAGATATCTTCACGAAGTCATGACCAGCAGAGCCAACCCACTGCAGTGGAGCAGAGGCACACACCGGGAACCGTGCACACTTGAGTTGGCACTATCAGTTCTTCCAACTGTTGGCACTGAATTCATTCAGTACTTACCAGGGAAAAAAATAATCTCTACAAGCCAAACACCAACTACAAGTAAAACTGAAAGCATTAACAGATTAAATCCGCCCCTGAGCGCCGAAGGCTCTCACCATAAGGCTCTTTATTAGGAAGTTAAGTCTTAACAAGTGGCTTAAGGGGTGGATAAAGCTTTTCCTGGGATAATCTGCCAGCATGTTGCCCAGTGCCAGTTCCGGGCCATGGGAAGAAGAAAGCAAAAATACAGAAGCTGCTAAAAATCTTGGTTTGGCAAATGGATGACCAGTAGCTAAGAGCTCCTCTCCTATCTTTGCCCTCTGACGCTCCCTGCCATCTTCAGAAAGTCAAACAGAAGTGATTTCCTACTCTGATAGTTTCCTGAAAACAAAACCACATTGGGATTACACTTAAAATGCATGTGCTCAACCTAATTCTTTGTACCGTCAACCTTCCAGAGTTTGCCTCCATCATGTTTATTTGAACCATTTGCCAATTAACACAAAGTAATTAACACTTCTATAAAAGACCGTCTTTGGACAACACCACCATGGTAAAAACACCATGATTTCAAATACTACTTTCTTTTTTTTTTTTTTCTTTGCAGACACCAATTTACAAAAGGAAAGACGTAAACCTAGTAATGGAAGGTCAGAAGCCATGTTTTGTTTATAATTCTCTCCTTCTCAAGTCTGCTGCTGATTTGCTGTACACTTCAGAAACAGCAATCCAGTCAACGCCTGCTTTTTCCCAAAGCACTGTGCTGCTCTCCTGGCTCAGCCCCCTTGTGCACTTACTGCAAGAGATCCGTTCTGCGTGCTGGCCGTGTTCGTGCTCTGCTCTCCGTGCGGCTGCGTGCTCCCGTAGAGTGTCAGATTGTGCTCGCTGGTCTGGCCTGCATAGTCCTGAGTGTGTGGCACCCCGTACTCTGTGGGAATCCCATTCTGTGGGGGTGGCGGAAATGGGATTGTGGTGAATGGCTGCACCATTGCATCAGGAGTTGCTGCTGGCTCCTGGTTACCCTGAAGAAAGGAAAAAGGAGAAAACAGATCAAAACGTCAGCCGGAGAAACAACACAATTGTGTACATGTGAACATTCCACCCACTACCACCATAATATTGCACAGTCTTCTATTACCTGTTCTATCAAGGAGAGCATGCCTTGCTCCTCTGAGCCATGACACTGTTTTCTTAATCTTTTCAGAGCAACTTTCTTGCTACTGGCTGGCACATGGAGAAAAAATTACGGGGTTCGCAAATTGCATACCCCTGTGATCTCATACAGAGGCTTTACACACAGTAAGGCGCTATTTTGGAAGGTGGAAGAGACACAAAAACATTGGAACAGAGAAGGAAACACAGAAAGAAGAACAAGCTTCTTTAATATCCCTGAAAGTACCGTAACTGGGTCCATCTCCTCCAGCCTGACACTCACTGCTCTGCTCACAAGCAAGCACATCATCATGTGGTTCAGAGTACAACTCTCTGTTACGTTATAGTAATAAAAAGTTTACTTTTCTAAACACATCTGTGCAGAAGCCCCCTTCTTTGCTCTGGCAAAGAGCACTGAGTACACAGCACAGGTGCTCAGGTATCAATTGTTGGAATATCCCATTTGCTGCTTGCTGGCCACGTAGAAGACACCAAAGACCTGTAGGGAACTGAGCTGAGATTGCAAGCCTGGAGCACACTCACTCTTTCCCAGTCCTGAGCATCCCTACTATCACACAAGACATTAATCACCCACTCCTCCCTTAGCTTTGAGTATCCCACAGAGACCTCTATGCTAGGATAGTGGGCTTTTCAGAAGCTTTTAGCACTGTCTTAGATGTTGCTGACACCAACCAGATGACTCAGAAACAGAGAACTGGCCATGCAAAAGAAATCCCCAAAAGACAATAAAAACTGTTACACCATCGTGTCAAAAAAACCACAATAAGCAAACAAAAAAGCATGCAGCTCTGCAGCCTCTGCAGGGGTCTCACCAAAGGGGGAGCAGGGAGCTGCATTCAGCCACCTGGGGTGAAGGAGAACAGCCTTGACATTGAAGCCCAACCCTGGGAAGCCCAGGCTGCTGCACTGCTCCTACTGCTTCATCGCCGCAGCAGAAAAAAAATCCACAGAAAAGATTTATGATAGGAGGGCTGTTTGATTTATGTGCATGTCAACAGACTAATCCTGATTTTAAATTCTGGCTGCTGTTCCAGCCCTGGGTCCTCCCCCACAAAATCTGAAGGTGCTTGAGCCTATTCTAATACCAGCATGCTTGAATCAACGGTGTAAAAGCGAAAACAGACCTTATCCCACGGGTAGGAAAGGCAGAGTGAGAATTACCAGGCAGCCTTTCAGCAAAGAGCGCGCAGGACCTGACAGACCTCCAGTGAAGCTGGACAAACCTCTAATTCCTTTTATCAGCCTACCTGCAGCTTTCCCTTCCGGGCGAAAGAAACAATGATAAACGCAGCACACCTCCAGCCAGCACCGGGTCATTCAGACACTGGCTGAATCCCAAATTTGCTCTGACATTAGTCTATCTGGTCTGCCTCCCCTGGGGGCCACGTGGCCACACGCTCCCACAGCTGGGGAGAAGGAGAGGGAAGGGCATTCAATACCACTTAGTAGAGCCGAGCTAAAGCCTTGGCCTGCGCCAGGGAACGGACCGTTTCATTAACTCAAGTCCAGCCGCTGCAAAGCCTTGTTGCCTGCAGAAACATGAAACTCTGCAGCCTTATCTGAGAAAGAAAAATTCAGGCAAGCACGCCAGCCACGGCCAGTGCTCAGTTCCTTGCACGCACTCTCCCAAGTGGTTGCAGCCCTGCGTCGTGTGCTCGCAGGTCTGCAGAGGTTTTTTTTCCACACACCAAGCACTTTTTCTGAAAGCAGGACAGCATGTTTATTCCCCCCCCCCTCCAAAAAGGAGGGCAGTTCCACCAGCACTCTGGTTCTGCTCGTTCCTTTGCCATTCTCAGCTTCAAAGCAAGGCATTTCTGAGTCAACCTAAACCATCCCCAAGATCTGCAGAGCGAGTTCTGAAAGGGGAAGGCAGGAGAGGCAGAACGATGGCTGTCCCACTGCAAACCAGGTATCAGCAACCCTATCGCTCACTTGCTCAGACCGTTTATCCCCTGACATGACAGCTCCATTCTATCCACGTTGTTTCCTTTCCAAATTCTTCTGCTTACAATATTTCATTGTATTTGATTGTCTGTGTGCTTCAATACAGCCCACGTTGTCTGCACCCTTCTTACGTCTAAAATAGGACTAAATATGAAACTGATTTTTTATTTTAAATTTAAAAATTGGTAGGGTAACCCCAGAAAAGACGCAGGAGCAGAAACTATTTCCAATTTTCTCAGAACAAGCTAGATTTCCAAGCAGTAGCATTCCAAATCGGAGGAAGAGAACGCTAATTAGCCCCAAACAAAACCTATTTTGCCATCCGCTCTATGGTGCAGGACTGCTCCCCAAAGGACACAGTCCAGCACCTTATTTAATCTCACTCTTAGACTACTTAAAACGCTAGCCCATGAACCTTATATAATCTTATTTTCAGTGTTTTTACCCCTCAGTTAATACTGTTCCCTCCAGTTTAAAGGCATTTCAACCTTTTTAAATATTTTCTTCCCCTTCTTCAATTATCTACAAATGCCTGAAGGATGAAAAATGCTTACTGTCTCTCTTCTGTTGCTTGTGGCATTTTGATAATATTTTGATAGTATTTATTTTGAGTTTAATCCCAACTCTTAAGCCAAAATATCCTGGTAACTTCATTTATTACTTCTCTCTGACCTTCCTAAGATTTTCAAAGAAAGGATTTCTGGTGCAGAATGAAATGTTTTTAATACCATTGTCACACACCACCCCCCAAATCGCATTAACATGCAAAAATCATATATCTTTTATTACAAATGTATCTTTCATTTAATGTCTCAGGTTATCTGGAGATTTATCACCATTATGTTTGTCCAGGTTTCACCATTCCATGGAATATCTGTATCTCAAATTATTTCTCTCTTTATGTGATTACGGACATATTTCCCATCTGATTTTTTCTGTACGTTTAATTTCCTTTGGTGTTTTAGAATTACTTTTTTCTCTGTTTCCACTACTGTCTGCAGAAAAGGACTCCTGATGAGATCTCTGCAGGTTTCACAGCATACTGATATCCTCCAAACCCAGAGGAGATTCTACCTCTTGTGTTAGTCTGCCAAATCTCAACATTTACACAGTTCATATTTTCAAGAACTAACACAGGACATGCACACACAAAAAAATGCCGTTAATCTTCAAACATAGAATCTGAACTCCTTTCCCTACTTCTAACCCACCATGGAGAATTCTGCACTCTGAGGTGCTGCTTCTCACACTTCTCAGGAAGTACAAAGAGCATGAAGAAACCCCCCAGGTTTTCCGGGTGAAGGTACATCCTTGGGAGGAGAGACTCAAAAGAAAGTATTTTGTCCATCCAATCTTGACAGCATACTTCACTGTCTGCTTCAGTTCATGAAAATCTCTGAAACATCGATTTAAATGCAACTGGAAACCCAGACAGGTATGTCCAAAGCAGTTCACCATCCCCAAACACACACAAGGACACCATCACAAGACTAGGAAAACCTGGATGCAGCTCCCCCCAAAAGCTAGTGTCATCTTAAACTTCTGTGAGGGCATGAAATAAATCTTAACTAATATTCAGGAGCAGACAGACAGTTCTCTCGGCCACAATGCATCAGACCATCAGTCTTCAGGAGGGCAGTGTGATGGACATGTGGTTGCAGGAATAATTCTGGCAATTCCAGATCATCCAATTCCCTCCATGAATTTGTGCTGCCATGCACCAACCAGGATAGCTGTCATCCCATGCTCAGTCTGGGAAAGGCTGCTCAGTGCAAGTGGAACTCAGTGTAATTAACACATACTGCTCAAAAAAAGGGAAACACTTCAGTAGGACATACGGTAACCTAGAGTTCCAAAAAGAAGCATTAATTCCTGTGTTTGCTATTCATTCTGTTGCTCTGCTCCCACAGAAATCATTCATCCACATCAGGTAGGAATTCAAGGCAGCCCTTCCCTTGCAAAATGTTGGCATCTGATTCATCAGCACCAAAGACCTCAGGGCACAAGAAGGACGTGGACATTCATCTGGGCTCCCCTTTCAGGTCCCTATTCTCAGCCCTACAAAGGTCCAGTCAGGTCCTTGCAAGTGCTTTCTTCCTTAAGTCAGGGTTTTTCCTACATTGCTCATTACAAATCCATCCCACATTTTGTTTAAAAAACAAATTAGCTAAAGCAGTAAAAAATCCCTAATGGGGACACATTTCTTAGAGTTTATGCAGCTTTAACTTAATTAATGAACTTTGTTGCTCCAAGCTAAGCAGAGGAACGGTAAGTAAACGCACGCAGTGGTACCTTGTAGAAGGGTGGGAACTGGAGATGATGTCTGAACAAGGAGCAACGTGGTTCAGCAAATGCAACATAGGATGAATTCTTTCAGCAGACAGCAGGTGGTGATCCAAGATCACGGCACTGGAACGCCAAGAGCAAACACCAGAAATGCACACAAAGGCCTCCTACTTCCATAAAACTGTCAAAGATCAGTGAGTTTTGTGAAGGACTGGTTTTGTTTTGCTCATTAGAGGAACAGATGTAATTACAGGAATATGAAAGGAGCCTTATAGCAATGCAACTCCAGATCTCTTCTGTTTTGGTACACCAGAATGTGCATATTTAGTAAAGCATAGCCAACAAAATAAAAATTATAAACCTGGTAAAGCTAAACTGGTACCATTTCTGTACAGACATGGCAAACTGCCACCAGGTAACCAGTCTGAGCTATCCATAACCCTACTATGAGTCATCAGCATCACAAAAAGGTACAGAGAAATGGTACAGCATATAAATATCAAATAATCTCTTAAAAATGCCTTTGAACTCTGCTAACCCCCAAATCACTGGTAGAGATGTGAGTATAAGCCTATTAGTGGAATGGCATTTCTAATAGGTATATCTTCACTGAACTAATTTTATGAAACCTTGAAGCAACTGACTTGCAGCTAAGGGAGGCAATTAACCTGTTTGTGAAGACCAGAGTGTTTCAGCCTACACTGTTTGCTCTCTGCACTAACCTAATCCCTTTCGTAAACAGCAAAAATGTTTGTAGCTGGGATCTGAAGAGCCTGGCACGACCGTTCAACCTGGAGCCGCTGCCCACCCTCAGCTCTCTGCACGAAGGGGATCCCTGTAAGTGAGGGGGATGTAGGGACCACACCGTCCCCTTTCTACGACCCAGCTCGCAGCCTCCTGCCAGGGATGCAGGCGTGACACACACCTCAGGCACAGGAAGCACAGCACTGCTCCCTGGCTGTACACATGCAAGAGAGAAAGGGCTTACTGTACAAGGCTCCTGCGAAGGAGCAAGAGAAATAATAATAATAATAAAAATAAAAATAATAATAGGCTGGGGATTTTTTCCCCCTCCCCTTCTCACAGGTGAACAAAAAAGCTGTCTAGCAGGGTCCCCTTCCCAGCCTCTTCCAACACAGTCTCCCTTCTCAGTTCTCAGCTGCAGGTTCAGAGAGGCTCTGGCTGGAGCTGTCACCATCTCACCTCCAGCTGTGCACTCCTGCCCTCTTCTCCCTGCCAGCCTGCCCACTGCTGAGCCCTTTCAGCATGTATCCCAGGGGAAAAAAAAAAAAAAAAAAGCTCACTTTTGTAGTGTCAGGTTAGTTTTGTTGCCACTTCAGAGTGCTGAAATGGTTTGGCAAGGAGCTGGAGGAGAACCAGAGCCAGAAAGGACAGGGGGTGGAGAAGCTGGGGAGAGAAGGGCCACAGGCATCAGCTCTTGGATGAGCTCAGGCTGCCAGGCAGCCGCACTTTCCATCATGCATTAACCCTCTCCCCAGGCAATCCCACAATTTGCCCACTGATAACAAATGTATCAAAAAGCAATTTCTTCATAAACGGGAACAGATACAAACCTCTGTGAGCGATACTCCCCAGACCTACCCGGAACTCTAGCATTATCACTTCCAGAAAAACAGAGGCTGGGGCATTTCATTACACCAGAGAGAAACGCCACCCTACACTGGTAGCTGTCACAGCCCATAGAACCTAAGCCTTAATTTTTAAAACTGTGCTTTTGCTCTTTAGGGCCATGAGGATACTCAAACAGAAGAGAAAATGATGTACAGGACGATGAAGTGATGGCTTTCCAACTCCCCACACACCCCAAACCAGTGTCTCGGCCATGCCAACCCTGCAGGTGCCCACAAACACACCACATAAGCTCTCTATACAAAAATGCAGCAATAACACTTTCTCAGTCACGGCCATTTCATTACAGATTAGCTTCTGAATGGGAAGAGTGGGTAAAATGCCTACAGAAAGGAAATCTGGAGGTGAAAAGGATATACACAAAGGATATAACCATCTCACATTCTTCATCTTTGTACAAACCTGTTCCTGGATTGAGAGGGGGTACGTGACCCTAACCTGACACCCGCAGACCACACTACAAAGGCATTTCTGTAACTCCAGAGAGCAAGACTGGCATGCCTGTGTGTCTGGCGACCAAGACTGATAAAATCAACACTCTTGGTGTGGGTTGATCATAAAAGCACTTTGAAGAGGATCACGGTAATAAGAGGTTTTGTATTTCATCTGCACATCTGGAGCTTGATCTTTGTTCGATCTACGACACACTGAGGTAACCGAAAAAGATGTTGGATTTTGACTCCATTACCACGGGCACAAGAGCAATTCCTCCTGAATCCTCCCAAAAGCAGGGCTCTATCTATAGGTAGTTCTGCAAATGTCTGCTGGAGTTTTATGCTAGTTCTATTAAAATGGAGAAGAGTTCATATGTATGCCTTTCTTTTTTTTGTAATTTAAATCGGATGTAATCATTTCAGGAAATGCTTTTTGCATTGGGCTAAATTAAGCCTCAATAAGCTAATCTTGCACCAGAGGAAAAAAAGAAAAAAAAAAAAAGAAAAAAAGAGATGCCTGCACTCAAGCTTGCACCTAGCTAACCATTTAAAGGCATGTTTCCTTCAATTTCCTGGTGCAAGCTTGCACTAGATTATCTAATCTTGCCCTTCCCTCTCCTAGATATGTAAAGCAAAGGAAGAACAAGTTATCTTCCAATACACACTCTATCATTCCATGCCACCAAAAACTGTTCTGTAAAATAAAGCAGCTGGCCTTATTTTTTTTTTAATGCATCTAAGAACTTTATAGAGAAGTTCAAGCCCCCTTTTGTAAGAAAGGATAAAAGAAAATTATAGTCTTATCTTACTCTTATACACAGGAAGCACTCACTCATCCCCATGTTTCCATCATGTCCACTAATGGCCAACTTTTACTCTATTCCTGCGCACAAACACAGGCTCTCAGCGCTGAATGCATACACACTTGGTAAGAAGCCCTTGGGCAACCTGCAAAGAGGTTTCCTGTTGGATACAGCCAAAGCTTTAGAGTTATGCAACTTAATAAGGCCCAGGGCCTCATCTACTTACCAGCCTGAAACACAGCTTTCAGATTTTAAAAAGCACTGATTTCTGCTCCTGAAATCTACATTATTACCCATTCAAAAAAAAAAAAAAAAAAGTTAAATGTTACAAGCACAAAGACATCCCAACAAATGCTTTCAATCAATTCACGCTCTCTGGGGCTGATTAGAGAGAATTGTGTTTCAAGAGATGACATTGGGGTCTCAGCATCTGTTTCCATTCCATATTAGGAATGAAACCACCTCTGAGTATTATTGGGAAGAAGGGAGTAGGGGTGCGGAACAAAGGAAAAAGTCACCAGGATGGATGTATCTTCAGCAACAAAGCCAGCAAGTACAAGAAAAGCTCAGGCTCAATTTTTTGTTCCAGACTGGTCCTTTAGCACCTCTCCTGGCTGTATTCTCCCCACCTCTGCAGTATTCCAAGTGACTGTTTTCCACTTCACATTCATAATCAAACATTCTTGGGGGAAAAAAGATTTCCATAAGATGACTAGCTTTCAACAAATCAGCATGAAAATAAAGTCTCAAAATACTACACATCTAGTCTTACATTAATCCAGCAGGCACCCAGAGCTGCAGAAGCATGTCCCACACAGGGGAGATTACTCTACCGTCAGGAAAAGACGCTTAGGTTTCTTCTTTCGGACCAGAATTCAAATGAGTCACAGCTAAGAAACAGTGTGCTGCAGATGTGTCACGTATGTTTAATCCAAACTAACTGTGATTAGCTATTCAGCAGATTAGCAAACCAATCACACTTTCAGCTGCATGATTGCAGATCCTCTCTCAGGGAAGCAGAGGCCAGTGGTGGGGAAGGAATGTGGTAACTGCTCTTTCAGGAGTGTTCCGTGGTTGCATCAGGGTATATGGGCACTCATGTACATGACACTATAGATGGCACAGAGGACAAACATTCCTTTGCCGGTTTTCAGCCTTACTCTTGATGCTAACCAGTGGTTCCTGGTGCTGCTCAGAAAAAGAAGGGCTACAGAATATGAGTATGTAACAGGGAAGAAAATCCCACCTGGTGCCATGGTATCTCTTGACCAGGCTGTCAGAGTAGTGTCACAGCTACCACAGTGTCACCTCAGCTAATTCTGCAATCAGATTGCTCGCTTCAGACAGCTTTGTTTCAAGGAATACAGTAACTCTCCAGATGACGTATTTTAAAAAACCAGTTCTGCTTCTCCAAGCCCAATCAGGTACCTGGTGCTGGACAGATAAGCAATTTTTCATCCCACGTCTCTGCTCTGCAAATGGACTATCATCCTGTATCTGCAAGTACATCACCAAACCCCAGTGAGTGTGAAAAGCTATTCCTGCAACCTCAGGAATTCAAACGGCTTTCCTGACTGTTTAAATCCTCATGAAGCTCATTCAGTCCCTTAGAAAGATTTGTATCTACTTTAGTCACAAGAATTTCTCAAAGCGACACAGCTATCAGTAAGAGACTCTTCCAGATCTCTCTCTATATCCAGTGCTCTTCTAGGAAGGATTTTGAAGATCACTTTTGGTATCAGGCTTTCCTGTCTGCCTCTCCCCTGCTGTGAGGGCTATGAGCTGAAGGCAGTACTGAGTTGTGCAGAGGTGCTGCTCTGAGCTGACTTGGCTCCTGGAGGAAAGACAAACCTTAAAGCCCTGTCTGGCAGCTTCACTTATACTACACTTACACAGGCCCCTTCAATTCCCCAGTTTCAGTGGCCGGCAGGAAAGTCCTCCTGCTCGCCTGCACTAATTCCAGCACCGCACAGGAAAAAAAGCAGCCCTGCCTCTGCTGCCAGCGTAGGAGGAGGAGGAGGAGGAGGAGGAGGAGGAAGGGAGAAAGCGCTGGGAAGGGGAGAACACATCTGGAATCAATTGGAGAGCGCCAAATGCCTCGGAAAGAACTGCAGAGCTGGCAGAAACCATAGCGAGGAGCCGCGTGTTCAGACGTGACTACGAAGCAAAGGTGGGGGACGAGACGTATACAGCATACTTAAACACAAAACCAGAGCTCCTCTTGGGGCTCTTGAGGGTTTTTTTAATGCAAGCAGCTAAACATCTCAGTCCTGTCATATTTTCACTGCCCCTGGCCTATCATGGGTATGGTCAGAATTCAGTACAGAAGACAGGAGATGAGATGAGGCAAACGGGACCCATCTGTGACTCGAGTACCAGGACTCAGTCACGCAGCAGCAATATTGTATCAAGCTGCTCTCAGGGCGCAGGGCGGAGGAAGTCTGCAACTGACTTGGCACACGTTTGAGAACAGAAATTTGACGGTTTAAAAACGCAGATTTCTTCCCACAGTTACTTTCCACTCCAGCAATGCATTCTCCTATCTCCTGCTACTCATTTGTTCCAAGAGTAGTTTTCCATTTTTCAAGGAAGCCTCCACTGTGTGTCCTGGAAAGCAGAGGTTCTGGAAAGGAGCAGAGAGTCATGGAGAAGCAATTCACCAGTGCAGCAGCCTGATACAAAGAGTGACTACAGCTGTTCAGATATATTACCACCAAGTAGGATGTGGGAAGCACTGCTACTTTGGTACGTGGCCTTGGCCAGATGAAAAATAAGACACATACAAATTTTAAAATCAGAATTAAAAAAATTCAAAAGGGAACACAAAAGAGCCACAGAAATAACCACAAGATTGGAAAAACCCACATGGCCGTGCACTGAAAAACTTGAAAAGCCCAATTTATTTTGCTTATAATTTTTTAAAAAAAATTAAGTGGCAACTGATTATTTTGTGAAAGTATATTAATTGTGAGGGGGGAAAAAACACATGCTTATAATATTTAATCTAATTTAAAAAAGGCATCAAGAAATAGCCAAAAGCCGAGTCTGATAAATTCAGCTCTGGTAAGAGACAGCATTTCATTTTGTTTGCTGATTTCTAAATGACAGTCATTAAGTCAGCTGCTGAGAAGGACTCAGTCCTTTCCATCTCTTTGCGCCTCAGTGCTGAAAACACTATGTCGCTCAAAACAGAGGTACCTGAGTGACACATAATGGCCTACACCACATGTACGGCCAGAAGAGGCTATCTAAAGCCAGATCTATAGGATGAGACTCTGGAACGCTAACAAAAGCTGGTGGAAGTCAACACACATAAATGAAAGATGATTAAACTCAGCAGCATACACATTTAAAAGCAAAATGACTTCACCTTATGGAGAGGAAAAAGCTATTGAAAAGTATAGGTGCAGTTCTGTGTACTACTTATTATGAGAAACTACCAACTGGCCTCAGAATCAGTGGCTCCACTTCCCTCCCCGGCCGTTGAGAGGTCTTGTCATGCCACAGCCATTGCCAGAAAATTAATCCAAACAATAGTCATCTGTTTGGTCATAAACTGAACTGTCTCACTTCATATCTGCTTAAGCACGATGCCCAAAGCGGTGAGGAGGCTGAACATATGGCCAGGGCAGAGAGATGAGGGGGACTATTCTTCTCACAGCAGCCCACAGTTACGCTACATTAAGCGCAACTTAAAAATGCACCTGAAAGCCACTTCATACAAGAACAAGAGCCTACGTGGACATTTAGCATATGTTACTGCCACTACCTGCTTCACTTATGCCTAACTTCTAGAGCATGCCCATGTAAGCCAGCACAAAGCTGGTTTGTACACAGTGAATTTGTCAAGTATCTCAGGAAAGATTTCCCCATTGTTATAAAATCCTTTTAAAGCCTCTTTCCCCCAGGCCTTCCAGCTAATGTATGTTTACCAAATTCCTGCTGTAACCACAAACCAGTATAGACTTCTCCCCTACACAGGCCACCTGCGCAGCTGAAAGGTAAAACTCGAGGTCAGCGGCACATTTGACCACCTTTCAGGTGTCTTCTCCTGGGCTGGGTGCGATTAATGCAGCTCTTGCGGCCCCTACGCTCAGCGGTACCTTTGGAAGAATGTCCCTCTCCCTTGCCACCACCGCATCAATGCCTTGGTCATATAAAAAGCGTGCGTGGGCTTCATAGTAGTGATATACCAAATAGTCACATTAAACTACTGTCAGTCCCACTTTTAAACTGCTCTATTTTACTAAAGCTAAACTGATAAACCTTAAAAGCTAAAGCGGTATAAGGGCACCCCGTCTCAGTGACATGCCTGTCAGCATCTGCAGCTCCCTTAGTACATTACTGCATGGGTTGCTGTGAAATTTATCTCCCCCCCATAATTCCCACCAGATCAGGTACTTATTTCTCCCTCTTCATGCACCTACAGAAAGACAAGAGCACACGACATGCAAAACTTAAACCCTTTCAGCCAGTCGGTTTGCCCTTCTGTACATCCCCTTTCACGCACACAGTGTCAGGCCAAACAAAGCCGCTCACTCCAGGATACAGGCCTGGAAAAAAAGCATTAGCATCTGGCAACCAAGAGCAGCACCCCAGCATACCAGTCTGAGAGCAAATACAAGTCTCTGGCACGAAGAGGAAACACCGAGATGTACGCCTGACTGCTTCTGTCAATCCTGCAGTGGGGGAATGCCCAATTTATTTTTTTTTTAATATATTTTTATCATATTACTGAAAGAAAATGCCAGGGACTGCTGCGGCCCCTGTCCCTTGAGGCTCCACTGCTGCCATCAGGCTGCACTGCCTTTGCAGCGATGAATATTTAAACAGGGCAATAAATATTTCAGAGCACATTCATCCCAATGAGAAGTCTACTAGCACAAGAGAGATGAGACAACCACGCAGGACCAGAGCTGCTCCCTGTTCTGCCCGTCCAGTTCCCACACCGCCTGCCCTCCCTTGGCCTTACTTCCCCTCCAGACATCAACAGGCACCCAAGAGCCTCAAATATTCACGAGCGCAGCTCTGGTTACTTTACCAACAAGCAGAAACTCCCATGAAAAAGTAAAAAAGTGCTCCATTTTCAGAGAGGTGCAGAACACAACTAACACAATGCTTTGCTTTCACCTCTTCTGGGCTTTTGGGTGCTCGCTCTCAGGAAGAAAATTATTTCCTTTAAGACTCCACAGAGTCTTAAATCTTTTAATACTGCACCTCAAAAAAGCAAAAAACTAAGAGCAACAAAGCCTAAAAGCTCGACAGCACCCGGTTGAGCGAGAACGCGTGACAATCTGTCTCTTCCCCCCACAACTCCCTCTTAATTTCAGCGGTGCATTTACTCAGGCATTTCTCTGGTGCAAGCAGCTCTGCTGGCCTCTCAGTGGGATGCTAACAGATGTACACAACTTGGCCATTGCTGGCATGAATAAAATTGGCTAGAAAACAGGTTTAGGACGTAACAGAAAATGCATTCATTTACTCAGCTATCACCTGCATGTCCTTCATGTACTGAGGGCTATTTTGACTGTCATAGTGATAAAAGCTTGGGGTTTTAGCTAGGATCTTAGCTACAAGCTCAGTCTTTAAAAACCAAAAATTTAAACTGTTTCATGGGGTAACTAAAATTTTGCAGAAAATCAAAATCACATATAAAGACACTTATTCAGGATCAAATTTATAGGGCCACGAAACCTTTGGCCAGAATGCAAAATTATCTTTCTTAACAGCTCCCGCTGCATATCTCACTAGATTCAAAAGATCTGAGATATTTGCTGGTTACACAAGATACGGAGAAGGCTTCAGAAAATGGGTACACCTACTCTGAGTGAAAGGAAGCCAAAAAGACACCTTCACAAACAGCAGCCAGCAGACAAAGGGTTATCTTAAATGACAGGCACTAGGCTAGTCTGCCCTGGCTAACTGAGCTGCACCAGGGCATCTCCTTTCCAGGTAAAGACTGTAATTAACAGTATATAGAAAGAGAATCATCTCTGCCTTTCTTGGTACCAATGTTTTAACAGATGATGGTAACTAAGCTGCAATCTCAATGTGTCACACACTGTCCAAGATGCCTCTCGGACTGCGCAAGAACTACTCATACCTGGATCCTGGCCCAGCTTAAGGTACAAGCTGGGCACCAAATGGTTCAGCCCTGTCATGGCTTAGGCACAGCAGGGAGCGTGCGAGGGTATGCAACAACTCAGCAAGGTCTGCAGATGCACAGTCTTGGATTAAACTGCTAAATTCCCCTGCAGTCTCATTTCAGCTGCTTTTAGTCCTTTGAAGGAGAACAGCCGGGTCTTTGCTTTGCGCAGAAAGGGCCCTGCAGCACATCAAGAGTGAGCTTCCTACTGCAAGCCAGAGCTCCTGTTATTTCATCCCTGGTCCTCATAGCCAAGGGAAGAGACCAAGGCAGGACCCAAGTGCTGCACAGGTTGCTTGGGATGGCCAGTTTCTTATTAATGAAATTCTCTCTCGTTCTTTTGCTCTGTGGCACGAAATGGCTCCAAGCTGAAATACTGAACTGTCAAATAGCAAAACCTCTTTCCATGTCAAGGAAGAGCAGCTGCCTACTAAAGAGGTGGATCAATCACCTGCCGCCACCCTCTGACCCTTCTGCTTCTGGAAGGGCAGCAGCATCCCTCCTTCGAGACTGGCCGTCAACCATGCCACCAAAAAGATGTTGTTTACATTAAAAGTATAAAATAGCAGTCACACCAGTGTAATTCAGAGAGCAACAACAATTCTGCTGCTTTGCCAGCAGAGAGTCCTGGGATTTTACATCTCTGCTTCTAACCACCCCAGCTGCCCTTTATATATCACTGAAACTAAAGGATCCAGTCAGAAGTCAGACCCAACCTGACCCAAAAAACACCTTGTACTTTCCTATCATTAACAGACCTCATACACAGAGGAAAACTTCTCGGAACATGAGTATTACCTCACCAAGTCATTTCGAGCAGGAGCCACCATTTTATAGCAGACATCAAAATAAGGAGTGCTCCTCTGCTGACTGTGCAGCTCCGTGTTATTCCCGTGATGGGCCACATACCCAGCAGCACGCTAACATGGAAAAAACCGGCATCTGATCCCAGGCAATAATAAAAAGCCATGTTTGATACCATACAAAAACTGTTAGGAAGGAAAACAACATTTAATTCTGTGGCTCCTGAGGACCTCTCATGACTCAGAAAATAAATGCAAACAGATGTAAAAGTTAATTTGGATCATATCAGCTTCACTGGCATGCAAAGGGCAGAGCAGGCACCCTGGGGAGAGGGAGGGAAAGATTTGCCATAGATCAGGTTACTATCGCTGACAGCTGACCTAAAACACCCCAAGATTTCAGCAGACTCTGCCAGAAATTCTAATTTTCAAAGGTGCAACCGCTTCCTTTAAGAGATGCGATGTGTGAAATACGTAACACTAACTGAGGTCAGGGATGAAGGAGATCCTGCAGCACAAGCATGTAAGCGGTCCAGATGATAATCCTCACTGCTTTAGAATGAGCCCAATTAACTGAAACAAGAAGAAAGCAGAAGCGAATTCTTTTGAAGATGTAAAATTTTCGATCCAAATCAATGAGAACATAAGGGACTGAAATAATTTCTCTGCAGTCTGAAGCTACTGAACGGAACAGACAGACGGACAGTTGCTCTGTCCTACAAACACGCTCCTTCGAAACAGATGCCTGTCTGCAACCCAACACACTCAGCTTGTGAAGCCGGAGACCCAGCTTGCTGGATGGGCTCTACGGAATCATCTCCCAGATGGGCCAGCACAGCCCACAGACATACTGCATCAGTGTCAAACCCGAAAAATGTTCTTCAGCATGAACCCTCAACACTTGGTTTTAACTTCATCTCATTTGCTGAGTTCTGAACTGCCCATCATCACAAACCAAGCATTGTTTCTGTTCTATTAAATTTTTAGGAAGATTTAATGTTCAGAAGCAGCCAACAACAGCATGTGTAGCAGGCCACAGCAGCCAACACATCTATTGTTAACTGAAGTCCCTTTGCTTTGTTAGGCCTTGAAAATACACTACACAATTCACAGGGAGACTGATGCATCTGAAAAACTTCCTTTAAACCCTTTAAAACGAAAATTGCTCTTTCAGCTTCGTCTGGGACCTAAAGCCTTTCCAGAATCCCAGTATTTGGCACCACAGGGCACAAGGACCACCTGCATTTTATAGCCATGGTTGATCTTAGATGATCATAGAGAAATGGTTTGAGCAACAGCCTCTAGTTTTGTGCTCTGCTTCTACTGGGTACTACCAACATCACACCTAATCAACAGACTCATCTCCACACACTTAAGCAAGAGCAGGACTAACACAGCTGACCTCACACAGGAGCAGCTCATGCAGGCACAGTAATCCCGTGCAGAAATTCGGGACAGACACAGCTGAGGGCAATTCCCAAACCACTTCACAGCTGGATTCTTGAAGATGTCTCTGCTCATCACAGAGGGGTTGGACTAGATAACCTTTAAAGGTCCCTTCCAACCCAAACTGTCCTTCAATTTTATGATTTACTACAGGAACACTTCTGCTAGGATTGCCTGAAAAGTAGCCAGGAGGCTCATCACAACTCCACATTTAAATCGTGTCAATCAAACGCGGTTCTTTCCTGCCACCAGATTCTTTTCTCCTAGATTTAGGCCATAGAGTCTCTCAGAATAATTGTATGGTGACACACAGAGCCTCACAGCTAACCTAGAGGCCTACTACACTTTTGAAAGCCACTACAGCCCTCTACAAATGTCCTAGAAGAATGAAATTTATCTTCCTTTATGCTCCTCCAAAACATTAAGAAATTCCTATTACTCAGCTCTAGCTCTTCTTCTCTGTGTTACAAATAACACAGGTCAGAGTTTCCTACCCACTCACTTAAAAAAAAAAAAAAAAAAAAAAAGCCAGCCGCTTTCTAAATACTTCTGCTTTAAGCACAAGTCTGGCTGGGAGATGTGTTCTGGGCCACGTGGCTGAGCTCTGCCAAGCAGGACCCCGGCCACCCATCAGGCAGGGAGGCTCGGAGCTGGCAGGCAGGAGGCAGGGCAGTCACGGACCTGAACAGAGACTCTCAGCTCTAAAGCTTCAAGTGCAGCTTTCTCCTGACTTCTGTGCCACACTCGCAGTAACTCCTGCAGCTGTCAAAGCCAATTAAGAGTACTTCCAACAAAACCTGAAAAAAGTCCTGAGAAATCACATTTGAGCTGAAAGGGACAGTAAAGCCTTTCTCACCTCCTCATAAGCAGGGTTCATTACAGGACCTTCATTTTGTCCAGAGCCAAAGTCACCAATGGGCTGCTCAAAGCTACAGTTTCAGACTTGATGGAAAATACAGCTCAGGGGTCTTTAATCTGATTAAACCAAATTTAGATTCATCTCCCTGAATAAGTATTCAGAAGTCTTGCTTTCTGACAAAGCACCGAGATCTCCACAGTATTTTTTCCACCCTTCTGAAGTCCGTGTTACCAGATAAATTTATTCTCACACTCTTTGCATCATTTTGATCAAGAGAAGCTTTGAAGACCTAGAGTCCCTCAGGTCTTGCTCTTAGGATGGAGGTTTGCAACTGGCTTTGAATGACCTAAATTCTTTCTGCCACCAAGAGGGTCAGTCCCTCCTTGACTACACCTCTTCATCAGTCACACCTACTGCATGCTCATCACAGTCTGTCACCCACATCCCTGTGAAGGACACAGGGAGCAAGAAGCTGTCCCAAGTTCCCACCACAGCTTTCAGTCACCACTTTCCTCATTCCTATATCTCACCACTCCATACCCTTTGCCACAGATTGGCTCCATCACACAGTCTAACAAGACTCCCAAAAAGCATTAACACTTCCCCAACCAAATTTAGATAAGAGGGACTCCTGGAACTCCTTTTCCTCCCCTTCCCACTGCTTTGAGACAGAAGGGAGCTTCATCCTGGAACAGGGTGGAGACAGAGCAAAGAATGGTTTTGCGAAGCAAACGTAACAACATTAAACAGCATCACACACACAAAGAAAAGCAAGGGGCAAAGTTAAAGCAAACTAAGCTGCATTAAATATTTGAGCACTAAGCAAAGTTAACATACCACAATACCTTATAGCCCAACCAACAGTCAACCAACCGATGAATTCACTAATTTCACGAAATCATCATGCTCTTCCTCCTCTACCTCCTGATTCAGGCCGGAAGGATCCTTTGTATGTTAAGATAGATCTAAAACTGCCTGTCGAAGCTCTGAAATCCTTTCCCTTGCTGCCCTATTTATTTCAACCACATTTTACAAAGCAGGAAGGGACACATGCTGGAAAACAAAAGCCTTTCATACTCCTGCTCCCTAATATTCCTACGTACTTTGCATAATTGTTCAGTTTTGATAACCTCCTTTCATATGCTGCAATAGCAAAAATGGGAAAAGCTGCAAAGAACAACAAATCAAATTAAGGGTTTCACTCTACATGGAGGGTACACAAGACAAAGGAGGACTAGTGCTATCCAAGAAATCCAAACTGGTCTCCAAGGCATTTTTAAATCAGTCTTTTTAAGTAATTTAAAGCAGGTTTTGCTATTAGGACTGGAGGGAGAACGTAGGCTTCAGATAAGGAGTTTCAGTGAGATCCGATAGGTGAATGATGGTCTACGCACTGCATAGGTCAAACTCTGATTATCTAAATCTTGGTTAATCAAAAGCAATTATCTGAAAGTCAAATATGCCCTCCAAGTCAGATAACTCAGCAAGACCAGGACTTATATAAAGCACATAGAAATCCTAAACTCCACAGGACCACATCTGCAGACACTATGAATTTTAAGCAGGATAACTGGGAGGACAGTTCAGAGGGTTTTAACCATACTCAAGACTCCCAGCCCGAGGGCAGACTTCAGAGGCTAGAAAGATTACCCTTGCAATTACTTGGACATTTCTGGTGTCTCCATGCACCCTCAGATTACAGGCTACTTGGAGTGCAATTCCAGTTAGGTATTTAGAGACTACTCAGGGTAAAAGTCGCCATTACAGGCAGGCTGATAGAGCCAGCCTGGCTGATACTTCCCACTGCAGGATGCAGTTTTCAGTTGTTTATAATTCTGAGAAATCATTCAAACTGAATTTTTTTTCATGCTATCTGTAATTGATTTCAGCGTTGGCAATTTTTTTTGTTACTTCAGCCATAGCAATCCAACACAAGAAAGAAGTCAAGGGAATATTTTGTTGTGTTTATGATTAAGGGGGAGAGAAAACCGCCCCATACAATTTGAAAAGTCTATGAGGACTTCATATTTCACATAAAAACTTGCACTTCAGGAATCTGTATTTAGCAACCATAATAAAAAAACAAACAAACAAACAAAAAAACCCTGACCAACAAAATCCTGACCTGACCAAAAAAATCTGACCAACATTATAAGAAAACTATGGAAAACTATAATGCCTGTCTCATATCTTATCAGCTAAATCTGCTAGTACAGCTACATGCAATGGTCCAAAGCAGCAAAAAAATAAGAAGTAAAGAAATAACCACGCAAAAGCTGACGAAAAGGAAAGAACTGATCCATTCTTTATATTTATTATGGAAAGAACAAATGGTGGCAAAAAGCTTTACGTTAAATACTAGGAAAGACCCAGCAATGCTCAGGAGGGATGGCAGTGGCATCGCAAATGTTTTTAAGGCAGGTTACTTGCCATATAGAATGGTTTAGATATTGTTTATTCTAGTAGGAAACAGAGATGATCTTGAGGCTGGCTGGCAGTGCTGCTTGTACCCCATTTTCTGTGATCTCATGCTCTCATCGGGGGCTTGTTCACAGCTTCACAGGGGATACCAACCATATTAGATCCAGGTTTGTAGATCAGTGACAGCAGGGAGATGGACCCATCTCCTGTACTTTGCACCATCTCATTTGTAGGGATGATGTAACATGAAGTAGCAGTTTCCTACCTCAAATCCAAAAAACCCAAGAAACAGATCTGTAAGTACAGCAGGAGGAAAGTACATTTGGGACAAGAAGGCTGGGCACTAACAGGACAGACAGTGACAGGGAGCAAAGGGATAGAACAGACAAGTTTGACTGCAATAGGAGCAGAGAAGGCAAACTAAATGAGGAATGCAAGGAGTGGGTGGAGAATTAAAAAAAACCTATGACAAGGAGACTGTAGTGAGGACACGGAGGAGGAGGCAGAGAAGCAGCAAAAGAATAAGCAGGTCTAAAAATCAGCTGAGAAGAAACTGAAGCAATCAAAGCAGTAAAGCAGTAGTCTGCCAAAACAGGAGGGTAACTGAAGAGGAATGAGAACATGAACAGGGAGAGCATGGACAGGCATTTGTATGGGACAAGCTACTGACCAGGGATCATGAGGAGAGAGTGAGAGGAAGAAGACATACCCATCAATCACCGATGGAAGGAAGAGGCAAGACAGAAAAGGTCATGCAGGGATGGAAGAGTGGGGAAAATGTGCATACCAGTGACAGCCCCAAAGCCTAAACCAGAGCCTAATACTGTGAAAAGACACCGTTCCTCTGCTGTCAGCAAATATACAAAACCAACTGGCAAGCACTGATTACCAAGCCGGCCTGCACAGAAGATGACAACTAATTACACATTGAGTAAAAGTGGCAGACGTCTACGGGATGCATTTGGGATGGCCAGCTCTGCCACAGATAACTTCCAAAGGTCATCATGGTGCCACATATACTGAAGCTGATGGGGACTGGTAGAGGGTTGTCTGGTTTTTCTTCTCTTTCTTGTGGAAAAAATAGCATACAATCACATTATTAAAGAATATCATAAATAGACACAGAAATAAACAAATGAAGGTTTCTTTCCCAACTTTAAATATGGAAATGCCCTGGAATTGGAGTGCCTTCCCATCACCATCTTGATCACTCACAGTTCATTTTGAGAATAATATCGCTCAGTGGACAATTTTGCAAAGAAAAAAATCAGGTATTAAACAATGAATGCTGTTTAGCAAGCACAGAGTTTATCCTGTTTTCTTTTATACAGACAAAACACGCTATTTTTCAAGAAGCTTTCAGTTGAGTAATAATTGCTCTAGTTTCTGTGAACCCTACAAAACCCGTCTATACATCTCCTGCCCTCACTGGTCATAGAACGACCTCCAGAAGCCCAGCAAAACACCATCCTGCACAGGACAGGCTCATAAATGACTCTATGAGGACACCAAAATGCTTTTGTTAGGAAAGTTAACATTTCTCTACTCTAATTTCAGGGAACACGTCAGATGGGAAGAATACTGACTACATCCTTTTAAGTAATATTTGAGAGCAGATTGAGGCAAATTAACCATCTCTTCCTCAGTACTTAAGACCTCCAAGGGATGCCTGTTAGTGAATTCTGTGACTCTGCAGATGGGGGGTAAGTAGGTTACGGAACTCATTGCAAAGGGGTAGCCAACTGCACACATCATTTGCTGAAAATGGATCCAAAACAGGAACATCAAGCATTTTACCTGAAGTGGTTAATAAGACCAGAATCCATGTCTAAAAAACATCACATGCAGACACACCCATTGCACTGGTGTTAAAATTTTATAGAAGCCTGGTCAATACTAATTAACTACAATGGAGCCATCATGAATTAATAACCTGGAGGGAAAGATGTTGCTGGTTTTAAAGGCCCCCCTCTTTCTCAACTCTGAACTTTCTGTAATTTTTGGCAGCTCACTACAGCCTGATCCAGATACTTCATAAATTAATAGTTTTTAAAAAACAATTCAACAGTATATTAAATTTATACAGCCCTGGCAACCAGCAAACTTAGGCATCCTCATTTCTCAGTTCCTGGGGAGAGCTACCTAGTCACCTGCAGGAGAAACGCATTAGGGAGCAGCGAGGTTATTTCTAGGACAGGGACTCAAGGAAATGGCAGTGCTGTATCAGGTTCCCTCTCACATCTCCATCCTGCCTAGGCAACGCTGAATACAGCTTCTGGCTTCCCAAGGCAGCTCTGCAAGCGCCTGCAGCATTTTGCTTCTACTCCAATGAGTGCGAAAGTGCTCAGATCAGGTGGCAAAGAGAAAAAGACTTAAAAAAATCCACTCACTGGGTTCTGACAGGCCCCACTGATTTGTAAGCCCTTCTCAACCAGCAGTTAGATCTCTAAGTATCAAAACAGTTATAGGCACAACCCACAGCTCCACCTCAAGTAACCATGTCCTAACATCTGGGAAAGTGAGATGGCGATTAATCTTTACATTCCCCAAGGAGATTCTCCTGGAAAAATGACTGGCCAGGATTCCTCTCACACAGACTTCTGATGCGGGCATGGTGTCTGCAGCACTAAGAAGTAGTCCTACGAGAAACAGCAGAAGAGAAGCAAAAGCTAGGGGAAAGGTACAGGCACTGAGTCAGATGCCATGCAAACAAGCACTGCTTTTTGAACGGCAAAGAAAGGGGAAGAGCACAAGTCCGTGGACAGAGAAGAGAGCAATCCCCCTCAGACAGCTCATGCAAGTTTGCAAGAGTAACACCAAAGCAAGGAGCAAACAGCAAGGACAACTGGCCCCAAAGGAAAGGAAGATAGAATCCTCAAAGCACAGAAGAGCGACAGGGGAATAGTGGTAGCTCCTGAGCGATGTCAGAGAGGAAAAAAGGGGGCCTTCCATAAAACATAGAAAAAGCTTTTCCTTTTTAATTCTTTCTTTTAGGGGACCAAGGGAATCCTGCAGCATTCATCTTGCCTGGAGGGGAACAGAACCTAAAGCAGACATACGGGGATGGGAGGGGGGAGACTGTTCTGGGACTCGATCTCCTTTACAGACAGTTCAAACAAAGGAGGACGGTCTCCTATAATGGGATGCATTGTACACTTTTAGCTAGTACAAGGTGGCTGTCGTGACAGGGTTCCCCATCTCCTGTCTTCCCCCTCCAAATACACACCCCCTGCATGATCCCAACATGGAGTTCAGACAAAGATCTGTTTTATCACACCATTACTGTAACAGGAGATGGAGAAAGATAGGGAAAAGGAATGAGGCAGAGGAATGAAAAGGAGACAGAGGCCTTTAATGAGTCAGCTGCTGCTCTGATTTAAATAAGATCTCCATTTAAGGAGCACTGCAATTGGGTAGTTTTTTTAATTAAAAAAATCACTGACTGAGCAAGCAACTTTTGGCTGCACAAGGTTGTCTCACAGCTACACATGGGATCTGGAAGGGAAAGGGTTATGGAAGGGGGAAGGGAAAGGGAAGAAAACCTCTGGAAAAAATGAGGCTGCTTGCTGGTTCATTTTAACAAGGACATAAATTAGTCTCAAAGCCACAAACGCCATCACCTCCCTGAGCCCTGGGCAGAGTGTAGCAAGTCAAACACGTGCCAAGATAAACGGCGCTAGCTGGAGCCTCCAAGGGGTGCTGGGGGGGACAAGAGGGGGCATGCTGGCAGGCAGGGCAGCGAAGATGCTTCAGATGGTGCCACAAAATGGAGACTGGTGATCCTACAGCTGCACAAAAGCGGACCTTCAGATGTTTCTGCCTACACCCACATCAAAAGCTGGGAACTCAAGACAGAGAGAGAGGGAAAACGGGGTGCTGCGGTCGGAAAATAGCAGTTCTCCCTGGTCTGGCTTTAATTACCACAAGCAATCCTTCCTCCTCCTCCTCTTTCTATCTTGGAAGAAGGCCCGCCAGCAGGCAGCAGCCCAGGTGAAAGGTTCCACTGCCGACAGCAGGGAGGGGAGCAGACAATGGCAGGGGCCGGGGGGGGGGTGGGATTCATTACAAAGGCAGGCATACACACACACGCACACACCGCACACACCGGCTGCCAGGGCTGCCACATGGGCTGGCGTCCGGGACTCCTTAAGGAGGCAGCAGCTCCCTCCCCGCTCTCTGAGATGCTCGACACCTTCCCCCTCTCCCAGCCCTGATGGGAAACAGATTCAGAGGAAAACGCCAGCAAGGCACTGGGCTGTCCAAGAAAGGGAGGGCTTTGTGCTCCATGCAAGCCAGCCACCTCACCATGCACCACACAGAGAAAAAGCCTTTTAGCATATAATTCCCATCCACAGAAGACTCTCTCTTTTATCTGCAATTAGCACATAATGTACTGGGCCTCGTTTAACACTCATTTTCACTGATTTAGGATTAAGGGGGATAAGGCTAGGGTACTTTCTGTTAATGAATCTGAGCTCTTGCTCTCATTAGCAATTTTCGTTTCCTCTTTTTCAAGCATGTTTCTACCTTCCAGCATCTCTCTTTCTTTCCATCGCTGTTTCTAGCCTTCCCACTCCACAGACTCATTTTTACTTTGTTCTACCAGCCTCTCATGCCTATATAGAAGCTGATCTCCCAGACTTCCAACGAAGATACGCAAGCTTGCTCCCTAAAACACAACAGAACTCAGACCAGGCAGGCAATACTGTCTGGAGACTGAACCAAAAGGAGCAAGAGACTGTATTAATTCAATGGCAATTACCAGCTTAAGATACCAACAATATCTATTTTTCATAAATGAGAAAGATCCCCAAGGAAATAAGTTCACAGGTTGTACGTAAGGCCACTCCACTGCTTCAAACAACACGCTGCAGAATGAGAATAATGTGGCTGGGGATATTATCTTGGATTTGCCACGCTCCTTCAGCCCCACATTCAGCCAAACCTGCAGTGAAGTATTGCCAAGGACCAGCCTAGCAAGCCAAATGCTCCCCCTGAGAGAAGGCAGCACTGTGCTATAGCTGAACTCACCTGTGCTGTCCTCCTCAACTCTGCATACAAGGGTTATCCATCACTCATCCAGATACCCAACTGACACATGGTCCAAGCTCTCCTCCCCTACTGTTTTTTTTAATATGCATCTTCTTCAGCATCAGTGTATAATAAATACACAGCACAAATCCTGCAAACCTATCCCAGATAGTACATACTTGTAAGACAGTTGTAATTCAAGGTCAAACAATACTAATAATGCACAGTCTTGATACCTCCTTCCCCAGATCAGTAAAGTAGCAATTTCCATGGAAGACATTTCTCACAAGTCTATCAGAATATCCCAAACCTTTAAATGAGTTTATACCCTCCCCTGTTTCAGTCACCGCTCCAGCAGAATCCCATCCTTCCGAGCTCCACACGTCCCCAAGCCACCAGGCTCATGCTTCAGGGTGCTCGGTCCTAGGCACACATAAACTACACACTCTTGCATACTGGTGACCCAGGCACCTTCCTGCACTGCACAGACACGGGTTCTGTGCGTGACGGCCGTGGCTGAGAGCACATTGCAATACTAGGCTACGAGGAATGACTCTCCGAAATGTGCATACATCAGCCTGCAGCTTAGGGGTTACACACCTGCACCTAACCAGGCAGGCTCTGAGCACACAGCGATACACAAATGGACCCTGACTGCAGAGACGTGGCTTTTCAGCATCACTCACTAAACTAAATATGGGTCCAGAAAGCCTCAGGAGATTTCTGCAGAGCTCTTCTGTCTCAAAACAGAAAGCCTTGGTCCAGATAAAAAGGAATCTGTAATGGAAGGGACTAAAAGCAGAAGGTGGTGCTTGGGAGTCTGGGAAGAAACCTTTAGAGTGGACAGGGACCAATTTTTCAGCCACTGACAAAAAGATGAGAGAGGGAAAGGGTCAAAGCGGGTGTCACTTCTTGCAGCAGATCATTCTGAGTTAGGCATCAGCAAAAGCACTGCCTCTGGCAGTGGGACACGAAGGATCTCAGGAACAGCTAATGAAGAGGGATTCAGCCAGGGCTAAGAAAGCCAAGGCAGTATGCATTCAGCCTAAGACCTGCAAAGTTCCATCGAGAGACAGCACTTGTGAAACCCAGATCTGAAGAAAAGTTCCTTCTGAGAGTCCTTCCCTCCACCCCCTTTGGGAATATCCCCCAAAGGTTTCCATCTCTGCAAGGCACTGCGGGGGCATTATATAATGCCTAACTCCAAAGGATTTCAGCTCCACGATGCCGCTCTCCTACTCCTCCCTCTGCCCGCTCCCTCCGGCGGCGACTTGCAGATGCCATGCCAAAAAAAAAAAAAAAAAAATTTGAAAATCCAAAAGCACACAGCAGCCTTAAAAGGCGAGCACTGTCCGACGAAATCCCTTTGCGAGGCGGTGGATGCGCGATGGCCCTGGCAGCTGGGCGCGCTCCCCAGGAAACGTCAGCCTCTTTCCCCCGGGAAGACACGGGCAGCCCCACGCCTACAGCTACCTACAAGGTCTTCCCGGCCCCCGCGGTGACCGGCAGCCGGATGGAGAAACGGCTGGGAAGACGTTTAGCTTCGGGATCGGCCGCTCAAAGGCGGCTTTAGCCTAACTCGGAGCAGGGGCACCCGCGCCCCTCACGCACCGCTTCTCTCTAGAGGGCACTGCGAGGTTGCTCCGGCCAGGGGGACCGCAGGAACCCCTTCCCCGAAGCGCCCAGCCCGAGTGCCCGGCGCGGCGGGGCTCCTTCCCGCAGCGCTGCCGGCCGCTCCGCTCCTTCCCGCACCGCGCCGGGCGCCCGCTCGCCGCCCAGACAAAGCCCGGCTGGCAGCCCGGCCCGCCCGCCAGCCTTACCTGAGTTACCATTTTCTTTTTCTCCATAAACCAAAATGGGGGAGCCCGGCCGCAGGGGGGAAGGAGGGAGGGGAAATAAAAATTAAAAAAAAAAAAAAGGAGGAAAAAAAATAAAATAAAAAATAAAATAAAAAAGCAGCAGCCCCGTGGAGGCGGGCGGCGGGTGCCTGCGCTGCGCTGCCTCGCCGGCGCGGTGCCCCCCGAGCCCTTTTTCCTCTCTTTCTTCTCCCGTGTTCCTCCCCTTCTTCCCCCTCCCTCCCCCCCCGCCGCCCCCCCGGCTCAGCCAGATGGCTGCGGGAAGCACCGCCCCGAATGCCGAAGGTAATTAATGCGAGCCGGGACCGCCCCCGCCGCGCCCCGCCTCGCCCCGCCCGGCTGGGCTCGACTCGGCACGGCCACCCCCCGTCCGCCCCCCGCGGCAGCGCCCGCAGCCCCGGCCAGGCGCTCCCTCCCGGTCCGCCGGGACCCCACCACCACACCCCGGGATCCGCGGGGCTCGGCGGGGGCGCAAACGCGAGCTGGAAACAAAAGCGAAGGTGGCCCCGCGCAGCACCGATCCCGGCCGGCAGGACCGCACGGCCTGCCCGCGCTCCTCCGCACCTACCATGCCCAGCGCCCAGGCCTCCACCACCTGGACCTCACCAGCCGGGAAGGAGCATCTCCCGGCTGGAAGATGCTGGGGAGACAGCTGTCAGTTTTGCACAGATCTCCCTCCTGCCACAAACGGGAGAACGCGTGGGTTACATAGTGTGTTGGATGAACCGGAAGCAGTATCCTTGCCAGGATCTGCATTTCTATCATCATAAAAACTGGAGACTGCTGGATTCCTTCCCAGCTTGCTTTTTTCCCCTCCCATTTATCTTCAGCAAGCATCTGGCCCATAACACCTGAGCACGCCACGGTTGGCAGCATCTGTTCTCCCGGCGACCCTGTAAAACAGAGCGATACACTGCTACCCCATTTGCCAGACGGGATCTGAGATGCTCTGATTGATTTTTCCCAACATTGCACCCATGGAAACCCAAGGACAGGGCTGAGTGCAAGTCTGCCAATCCCGCGGTTAGACAAGAAGACTGTATTGACGCTCCAGTGTTCATGATGCAGAGATAAAACCAGCTCAGGCAAGTTGCCCCTCTGATGTATCTCTTCTTGACACCTGGTACTCAAGAGACTCCTCAGGCTTTAGCAGCAGAAAAGTCAAATTACAGCGCAGTAACATCTTGCATCCCCATGTGCTCTTCTTTACGTGAATAGACCCAGTCTACACACTTTAAAAAAAAATAAAAAAAAACCAAACAACTAGTGGTTTTGCTTCATGGGCTTCTGCTACAGTTGGTCCTGCTCTCCACGCAGCTCATGCTGACCCATGATGCTTTTCAGTGCCCTTATGTCATTCCCTGCAAACTGACCTCTGGCTCCCTCCCTTCCTCCGTCCCTTCCCCTTTCTCTCCTCAATGAGCAAGAGGTGAGCGGGAGCGAGTGTCACAGCCCAGTCCTCTCCTCCGTCATGAAAAGCAGGAGACCAAGACACCAGAAGCCCTTACATCCCACCAGTGTATGGAGGCAGACAGCCACGGGCCAGATGCCCAACAAGATCACACTATGGTGTGGGTTCCTTTGGGAAGGAGCCAGCCCCCATGGCTGCAGCCTTGCAGCCTCTGAGTCAGAGTCCACATTTTTTCTGCTTTATCTCATCATCGCTGGCAATTCGTATCTTACTATACTACATGTTTACGTTCAATGTTGCAAAACCAGGGAGAGTACTGGATTTGTATTTTCCTCCCCTATTACAAACCTGAGATTCTAGAGTGCAGTTCTAGGTCAAGTGTAAATTCCATTTCAAAGCAGCAAAAAACAGTGACCTCCTTAAACCTTTGACATGACAAAGCACCAGGTTTCAGCATCGTATATCCCATTCATCACACCTCTGCAAATCACTCAGGATAATCTCTTTATTCTCTCCACTTGGATAATTTAACTGTTGTGTTTACTGAGTTTCCTCTGTGCCACAAAGGAGCAACTTCTTGTCCCAGATCTGGGGCTGTAGCACAGACCTTCAGTATAAAGGAATTACATGCTACCATCATTCCACCACTGTTAATCAGGATAGCATCATTTCCACTCCATTCTGGCCTTCAACTGAGAAACCTCTAGAAATACTTGCCATCAAAAAGAGTCTCCTGAGGAAAAAGAAGTGCCCAACCAGGTACTGAACCCTCCCTTGCATTGCCTCCCACCGCCCAGTTGGTACAACTGCTTTGCTCATGGGCCAGCGGAGTGGCAATCCCCTTCAGTGTGATCTACTGCTGATCTCCCTCTTTCATCTCCATTGTAGGCCAGAAAGCATCTCCTCCCCTGTGGCTTGGAACATACCCACCTTTGCTCCTGTTGAGCAAAAGAAAAGACCCAGTTTCCACTGGATGTGCTCAGCCAACAAGAAACACGGGTCTGCAGGAGCTCCAGTTGCTGCAAAACCACCTGAAATGAACATCTGGTAGAGAGTTTCAAAAGCTTCAGAAATACCATGCAAAACATGACCAGACTTGGCAACAATTGAGATCTTTGTTGTCTTGGGTTCTACTGGAACCCACGGAGCAACACCTGATAATGCACAAAGCTGACAAAATTAATTGGTGAATCCGTGCAACTCACATTTCCGCACTGAGAGCTGGGGGTTCAGGTGTTGTCTCAGCCGTGCAGAATGAGTTTGGTGGGCCTTCACTGAGCTTCTCCTACATGAGATTATGGAACCACTCCTGAATTTACCATCACAATTTGCCACCCTCTGCTGAGCAAAACCAAAGACCCAAACTGGAGATCTTGGGGCTGAAAAGAACTGAGAAGCACGAGGAGAGATGGAGGCTGGGAGCCTGAAGAATACACAGCTCAGAGCCAGGAGATCAACCCTTCCTACTTACTGCATTTATTCAAAAAGTAATATATTCAGAATGGCTCTAGATGCCAATACTTATGAGTTCTTACGATTTCTTGTGCATCACAGGCACATATGTGTTGAAATTTCATTACTGTGCTGTAGAAGTAGCATTTTGAAATAACTGGGCAAATTTAACTAATCTGCCTCTGCAGTGCCAGGGCACAGCTGATCATCCTCATCATGCCAGGGAGAGCTCATTGCTCCCACCTGAACACGCCTGTGACACTTTTATATTCTCTCGTGCGTTCACACAGATGTACATGATAGTTTTTGCTTAGCTCCTATCATTCAAATCCTAATGGAAAAGAAGATGGAAAAGGATGTTTACGCAGCAGGTGACAGGACAAGGCCACTGAAATCACACTGGTGAGAGCAGAGGTGAAGAACTAACCTCCAGTTCGGCAAAAGTGTACGTTCCTAAATGCTTGTGTTAGTTTAACACTCATAGGAATCACGGAAATGAGGAGGCCACAAATACTCTGCTTTCAGTGAGTTTCAGTTTGTTTTCCTTTTTTTTTTTTTTTTTTTTTTTTGCTATGTTTATAATTCCCTTTTGCTGCTAAGGGTGGAAAGTAAGCACAGCCTTCAATTTTAACATCCCATTACCTGCATTTCTGTGCTGGCTCAAGTTTACATGGAGCAAACCTGCCAGCTGGACCAAGGCCAGAGGGAAGAAAAAGAGTTTCAAGTGCAGAGAACCAATTTATCAGGAACAAATCTTAACAACCAAAAGACACACTTCTGCTGGTGGATTCTATTCATGTGCGTAATAAAACCCCCCGATACAAAGCAACCTAACAAAATACTCTTTAGTGGCTATCTGATGTATCTCAGGGCAGATAATCTCCAACTGCTAGTCTACGTTTCACATTTTCCGGATAAACTTGGTGCCTGTGAGGACAAGGAATGCTGACACTGAATAGCCAAGGACTGCCTAGAGAACATCATCTTTCAGTTGGCTCCAAAAGTATTTGAGCCTGACCCACAGCCTCTAGCTTCTCCAAGACTCCACACACTGGGCCAGCAAATCTCACGTGTGCTCCAAATATAGCCCCCTCCCCCAGCAGAGGCTGCAATACAGGCTTCGCCCAGCCCTGAGCGCTGCTCTCAAACTCACCCCTTCCCTATCACCCTACACATCCTCTCTGGACCTCCAAAAGCAAAAAGGTGACAAACCTGACTTTTACGGAGGTTTTGCGTGTGGTTTCAGAGGAGGGAGAAGGAGAAAAGGTGAGGATCTGCTCTGGGTGGCTCACCGTCCCTGTGGGACAGGCTGCGGTCACACGCAGAAGTCACATGCGCTCCGACAATGCAATAAGGTATACGCAACAACACAAGTTTGCAGAGCACAGCCTTGTTGTCAGCTCAACCCCTCTACAAACAAACCAACAAGCAAAAAAGGCCCAAAATGTAAACGAAAATACACAAATCTCAAGCAACACAGATCTTGTAGTTACAGTATCAAATGGTACTGCTCGCGTGCAGGAGTTTCAAAGCCCTCCACAGAGTCTCCGGGCTGCTGAGGCCTGGGACACACCAAGCCAACAAGCCCAGCTTGAAAGCAGTGTCCTTCTACAAAACCAGCATGTAAGCTCCAATTTTGTCCGAAGAACATACAGGGCAAACACCAAAACTCATTAAAGTTGCCACTGTCCTTTCGCTTACCTGGACAACTGGGTATTGGTAGTCCATACAATACACACCATACATAGCCAAAGATCCTCCAGCTAAAGGCCAAATGGACACAGGACTGAAAGCTTCAAATCCGAGTCTCCGTCTTTCAGCCTTGTGGGAAGGACTCTGGCAGCCCTGCGCAGTGCTTGGCTCGGGCCTCTGGGGCCACTCAGGTTGACACTAGCTCAGCTGAAAATAAAAAGGAGCTGCCTGGCTCGGCACAGCTCAGCCCCTCTCTTCTGGGATCCAGCGAGGCAGCGCTCAACCATAGGCGGCAGAGGCTCCTAAAATTAGAAATCCCCTACTGAAAACAGCCCTGCAAGCCTTGACTGAGGAGTGTCCTGCGATTCCCAGGCAGCAAACAGAGCAACTGCCAGGAAGAGGGGGACACAGGATCTTCGCAGCCACCGCCGCTGGGGCTGGGAGGAAGCAAACAGCATTTAGGACCTGAAAAGAGCATATGTTCTGGGCTCTAGGTGCGTCACAGGGAACACTCCCAATCCAGGACAGGGAAAAACATATGGGACTGTTCCTCCCCCACTTCCATACCCTTCTTGCTGTCCTCGGCAGGGACAGGTGCTGGGATTAGCATAGTAAAACCCTTTGGTGTCAGGGAGGGAGGGAGAGGGGAGCAGCCACATTGATATCTTGAACTGAAGGGATCTCTTTCACAAGGGAGCATGTATCATTTAACGCTTCTCCCTCTCTCCCCACTTGAGGCAAGCAGGGACAGCTGCCGGAACCGGGGCTGGCGGGGGGAGCTGGGCCCTGGAATGGCCCCCACCACCCCAGCCTTGTGCCAAGGGGTTGCCCCCCCTCAGCTGTTCCAGTCAAACTGGGGGTGGCAGGGGGGGATTAACTCTGCCATGGGGGGCTGTGAGCAGTGGGGAGAAGGGGGCAAGGCTGGGCCGGGCCAGGCCAGTTGTTGTGCCTGTTTTAGGAAGCCCGTCCTCCTCATTCCCAGGGAGGAATCTGCTCCCTGACCGACGGGGACAGATGGGGAGCTGCCTGGCCAGCAGGCTCACCCCACCAGCCCCACATGCCGCCTGCGTTACCAGACACCCGAGAGCCCACTGCTGATTCTTTAAAGACACACCATGACCAGGGGGTGCCAAGTGGGCCTGACCTCCCATAGCAAACGGCACGAGGTTGCACCCATCGCTACACAAAATGGCTGGCCCAAACCTGGGGTCCTAAAGAGTTAACAGCCCAAACCCAAAAAAGATTCCCACCTTCCTCCAAAGGACAGCAGGGATAAAACCCTTCCCTCTGAGGTTTCAACAATAAGCATGGTATGGGGATCAAACCCAAGAAGGGCTAGCCAATTTCCCCTCCACACACCATTTTAAATGCATAAAGTCAGGGGTTTTTTTGCATTTCTAATCTTTATCTTTTCTGCAGTCCCGCTGTGCACCACTGAACAGCTACCTCAGCCTATCTCTGGGGCAGCTGCCTGTCCATCGTACTGTTAATTTCCTCCCCCTCCAAAAGAGTTAAACTTAAGATTTATTTTTCTTCAAGAGGTTAAATATGTGGATCATTATCTAGCACAATTGGCATGTGTGGACCTTTGTAATTTAGGTAAGGGATGTCTAATCCACAGCCCTCTGACCCACTCAGCCCAGCGGGACAACTCTTGGCTTGTCCTCTGCTCCCACTGTCCTTTCTTTCTGAGACGCCTCAGAAAAGGACAGCTATGAGCTGGGTGAGTGCTTACAGCAGCTGTCGCCCACTCTCATCATCTTTCTTAGGGCAACAGGGCCACTTCTTCCTTACAAAAGGAGCATGACCAATTTGGGGAGTACAAAGCATGACATTTTCTACGTCTAAAAAAAAATAAATAAAAGTTTCTATAGCCATTGTTTCTGTGCAAAGATTTGCACAGAGAAAGAAATTAATTGCCCATAAATGGGAAAGCAGCTATGCTCCTAGATCTCTTCACTGGGAAAAAAGGATGAGGCTCTCACAACGAACCTCCATCTCATTCTGCCTTTAGCCAATTTGTTTTGCCCCAGACGCAAACCAGCTTTCTGAAGCTCACATTATGCCTCTTTGTCCTCACCTTCAGAGGGCTGTTTGGCTACCTCTGAGCACTCCCCCCACATGCCCCGCTTCGGGGCACAGATAGAATCTGGTTTCCTCTGAACAACCAATACTTCTTTATTTCCTCCTTCTTTCTGTAACTACATGCTCAAAAGGTGCCTACCCTTCATTCTTTTGCATAGCTCATTACTATGCACTCAGGCAATTTAGTATCTCCAATAAAATCTTTTCATGAAAAGGCATTAATTTATACAAACCCGAAGCCTTTTCCACAGCCTGTTTTTACTACTTCATATTACTGCCCCAGGTTTTAAAACTAAATCCCTAACTAAGTTAAAAACCTTACATTTATTTCACAATCCAATTCTTGTCATTTCCAACCAGGCCTCAGGGGAATAAAGTGTTTCAAAATCCTAGTGCAGATATCTTCCTATCTATAAATAACCGCCAAATGGGCAAAACAAAACAAGGAGGAAGAGCATCACCTAAGCTCCTCTGCTGTTTTAACCACAGATCCAGATAGAACTGCCATGCTTTAAAGTTTTTGATGCACACTTAAATACTCTGCCTAACCAGCATTAAGAGACTCAGGTGACATTTTGGTAACAAAGTATCACACCTCCTGTGTCCCACAGACAAGTGACAAAACCTAGTTTTAAACTCGTGTGTGCCAAGATGGATACAGCAGGACTGTTACTGACCAATGGTAAACTACTGAACTTTTGCAAGGCTGGCCACAAGGACTGGTTTACCACTGCACACTGACTTGCAACAAATACTAGTCAAATATAAGATGGCGCTGCACTCCGCAATTCTATTTTGAGATAATGGTCCAGCTATATTACCATGCAACCTGCTATGCTCGTGCATTTCCAGTAACACAAGTTAGGTAACTTAGAAAATCACAGCCTTGTTCCTGCAGATGCTTACACGTATGAATAATTTTAAAATTACAGAAATATGAAGACTGAAAAAGATCTCCTGACACACGGAATCAGATCAACTGCTTCGACACAACATCCTCTTAAGTTTCATATAATGTATCACACTGTATCTCAGAACTGGGTTTTGCAGCTACACTACCCCAGCAAAAAGGCTGCTCTAGAACCTCTGGGATCATCTGCGTTCCTCTCCAGCTTAATGCTATTCCTAAGCAATTTCTGTTTATTCTTTGTTCTTGTGCCAGTACTGTCCTCCAGCTTAGCAGTATTTTGTCCTTCCCTTACAATTAACCTTCCTCATGTATCCCCTCTCTAACTATCCAAACAAGCAGCTGTTCCAGTCTTCTGTCACATGACTGGCTTGCTATTCCCCAACCTCTAGAAGCACTTTCTTCCACCTGATCTAGCCTGCACTCCTCTCTTTTTTTTAAGACATCACCCAGATCAACATTATCCCTGTTTCACAATTTCAGCGCTAAATGGCATCTTGTCTAGTCTCATTAGTACTTTCCTCTGTAGTGCCACATCAGACAGCGTAGAACCTGATTTTTATGGATTTGTGTTGCCTTCTATCACATTTTTCATTTGGGTCCAAGCCTTTAATTAATATTTTTGTGTCAACATGCAGCTGAGGTTGAGCCAACAGGTCTGTATTTACTCAGATCATCCCCCACCAGCAACAGGTCTATTACGCTTCCTGTTCTCCGTACGGACGATAGCACTGCTATTTGATAGTTTAAAACTTGTATCAGATCTACAACTGCATCAACCAGTTCTTTCACTTCTGGGAATAGGCATCCCGCTTCCCCGGACAACCCTGCTCCCCAGCCCAGCCTACATGCACTAACTAAGGTCTTTGAACGTCCAGCATGGTTGTTTCTACGGTAGGTTCATGCCCATTACCCATCCCGCCCTTGCTCCCATGACCAACTCTACTTACAACAACAAAGATTTGTTCCATTCTGTGACCACAAGAGCATCCTCATTAACTACACTATCCTCAACACTAAGTGGCCCCACGTCTTCCCTTCTCTCTAACTGTATTTTGAGAAACTGTCACCCATTTCCTTAGCAACATTTACAAGGTTTAATTCAGCCTGATTTTTGGCAGTTCTCATTTTATCCCTACTGACTTTAAAGGCACAGAAATCTCTCCTGATAAATTCTCTTTCTCATTTTTTTTTTCAGCATTTATAAGGTTAGGCTGAAGTTTCTTCTTAGAAGATTTTCCCCCTTTACACATACCATCAATAATTTGTATCCAAACTGCTTCTAAAAACAAACAAAAAAGCCCCCAACCAAACAACAAAAAACCCCACCAAACCCAAACTGCACAATTCCAATTCTACATTCAAGGCTGTTTTCAATCCACTTCACTGACTTCATTAAATATATTGCTTCATGTATTAAAGCTTGTATCATGATCACCCCATCCAAAGGTGGGGAGGTGGAGGCTTCTAAACAGCTTCTTTTCTTGTAAGAGTCATAGCACCAATAATTCACTCACTGTGTCAACAACAGGTGATGATGTTACAGTGACAAAAATCTTTTGACCTGATGATTATTAGCAGCATTTGTTCTCCAAGCTACATCTGAGAACTTGAAGTTTCTCATACTAATATTTATTTCTCTAATGGTACTGGGAATAATATCATCTATGAGCCTTAAGTTTGTATACGAGTCCGATCCTATGAGGGATTACAGCAGACTCACAGTACTCCCCCAGAACCTCTTTTACCATTCTTCCCCACAGCAATTTGACCAGAAACAGATCCTGCATTATTGGTATTACTCTTCTTTCTTCTTTACAGTCTACTGCATACAATGCAGCCTATCACCTTTTACATCTACCCTATCTGAACCATACATAATCTTGAATGCATGTTAAAGCCATGATTACTATTCTTGCAGATTGATATTATCCCCATAATATCCAGTTTCACGTTCTGCACCACTAGCTCTGATTCCTCTATTTGTTATTTCTAATGCCAGAAGCCTGAAAAAAACCTCAACCCTGATATGTTTGCGCATTTATTGATCACACAACTCCCAGCTACCTCAACTAAGAGTATCACCCATCTAGTTACTGCTGAATTCTATTATTCTTTTCATAACACTGAATTTTATTTTTTCTATCTCCTACCTACCCACTGCTTTTTCTAGAGATACTGTTTTACATGCTACTGTAGCAGCATTTACCTAATTTTCATTTGTCCATGTACTAAGCAAGGCACGGAGATTACACAAGTTCTTCCAAACGTTCCCAAAACCCAGTATTTTGTTTCACATACACTGCTCTCTTTGATGTCTGCAGACTGAGGAACGTTTTTGGAAAACGCAAGACCACAGCCCTGGGCTTTGCTTTGCCTGCTTTGTTCAGACTGCTTATAACAAGCATGCTAAGTCACAATTACAAGTACAACTATAAGAACATAATATAGCTATAATCTCCCAATGCTTGAAGTGCAGCCATGGTAGTTCTAGACATTTGCCACATTTGGTGTTTTTTTTTAAATTGCTAAAAACTGGTACTGTGGGGACAGAGCAATACAGAATGGAGTCTGAGCTATTTCCATGCTACACGGTCGTTACACCACATTGATCTTTACTAAGGAACCACATCAACAGTTTCATTTTACAAACTAAATTTATAAATCTTCTGTATAATTCCCTGTTCTCCAGACAAATTAATCCAAGCCTTATCTAGTTACTCCCACTAAAGAGCTCTTACCTCCGCTGATTCTAACTCTTCATCGCTAGAAGCCTGGCTGATGCTCTTCCTCTCACCCACCAAAAATGGCATCTTTAACAATTAGCCAATCACTACATCTGCTAAACTGGGTCATCAGGGATCTGATGAGCAGCTTACAATATGTCTCTGCTTTTTAAAGACTGATGTAAACGTAGGAAACATGCCAGCAAGGATGCATTTTCTGGCTGGGTATGTACTGATTTCCATAGCAGCTAAATAGATCAAGCAGCTCAGCCAGTTCATACCAGTGTTAGACAAACAGCACTCGATACCAAGATTACATCTATAGAGCTGCAAGAGATTCTCATTTTGCACCAAGGCAAGTCCCCTGTCCTGAGCACAAAGGTGGCTTTCGCTCACTCCAGGTGAGAATTTAGACTGGTAAGTCATCATTCCTCTCTAGGGCTACGTTTCTGGGCTTTATTATGTGGTTGGTTTGAATAGGTATAATGTTTTTCAAAAAATTGCATGATTTTCTTTTTCTTCCTGGATTTAATATCATCAACGACTAGAAAAATTACTTATGGTCTAGTTTTTATTTTGACCCTGGAATCATTAGAAATTCAAGTGGGGAGGCCATAAATGTAGGCAGAGCCTACACAGGAAAGCTCAATATTCCCAAATGGCAAGTAGAAGCAAAGCTGACAAGACACAGGTAACTGCAGAAACTGATTTTTTCTCATGTTTCAGAAACCTGTCAGTTTTACATAGTTGTCCTGATCTCAAGAGCAAGAAGATCTGGTGGTGGTTAGTTATGCAGGTAAGTAACTCAGCACCAAGCCAGTGCGTTCTCTGCAAGTGAAATGTTAAGCAGGCAAATGCTGCAGATCAGGAATGAGATGCATTAAGTAGAAATGAAACCAGCAGTTCTGGGGGATGTGGAGTAGCAGCAAACCAGAGTGTGTTGGATTAGCATAATAAGAACATTGCAGGAAAGAATTTAAATGCGTTGGTAAAGCCATAGGAGCCACTACTTGCCTGAACCCTGTCTGATTAGTTAGTGCTACTGATGCCTCGTGTTCATTAGGATTAATAGGCCTAAAACACATTAGCGCAAATGAAATTACCAAGAATATACTTTGAATCCAAGGAAACTAAAAGCCCCCTGGCAAATGGCCCAAGAAGCCCAAAGCTAGAGAAGGCAGCAAATACCGGGCTATGGGTAGCAGAGAAGATAGTCCCATCATATTTGCTGTTTCTGCCCAGGAAATACCACAGGCAGACAACGGAACTTCAGTCATTATACACCAGTTTTAATGTATAAAATTCACAATTACAAAAAAAATTTGAGATAAAAATACCACAGACAATATTTAATAAAATCGAAGCTATGATATAGCTCCTGGTCATGTCTTTTCCTCTCAAAGTGCTGGAGATCTCCCCTTTAAATCTTTTGCTGCAACACATTCCCCTCTTGCAAGGCAATTTACTTATGAGGGATACAGTTTATTTGCATCTGCCTCTACCACTCTAAACACTCTCTAACAAGCTCTGTAGTCCTGAAACCCATCTAAAGGCACCGTGCATCCTCTAAACTATGGACACAAGATACCTGCATCCTGTTACCACCCTTGGCTCTTCACTGCATCACCTACACGTAGCTGTTAAATATTAATGGTTTGTCTAGACTGGAAAACTAGCACAGTTTTGAAAAACAATTACAAATACACGGCATAAAAGAACAGGTCAGAATTAAAAAAAAATAAATTCCTTCTTTACTACCGTTTATTTTCAAAGCCTCATCAAACTCTGCTTGTTGAGGGAAGAACATGGAAAAAGGAGGCAGAACAAGAATATGACATTGGTCTGCTAAAGACCTTTGTTTGCTGGACAACTGGCTTTTGTTTTGTCCTGTTGAGCTTTCTTACAGCCATCCAGTAGAATAGTAATATTACCAAACTCAAGAAACCTATATACTAAACAGGACTCATGAAATGACAAGCCTGGATCTTCCTCAACCAGAAACCAAGCTCTCCGAATACACAACCTACAAAGTCATGGCTGTCAAGAGAGACAAAGATCCTGAAGTTAGGTTTTTATAGGCAGTCTTTCTTAAGTTGGAAGTACAGATCCTGCCCACACAATTTCAGCTGCTGGACAAGGACCCGGAGTCAATTCAGGCAAACTCAGACTGCCCGAAGTCTATATCTGAAATTATTACAAAGGAAAAACGTAAGGCAGTGATGAACACTCATCTGAAGTTTGAAAAATCCTCTGTCAAAAGACTTCACTCCCAGAACTGAGGTTTTATGCATGATGCTAACGAGCTGGCTCCCAGGAAGGCAGCTTTAACAGAACAATAACTCACAAGAATATATTCGTGATTAACTTGCAAAATAAACCTGCCAGCAATCTGGATATACCAGCACCATATAGAGGACATGACTTTAGCTTTCCTTTTTACCCCAACCCAGTGCTTTACATGCATTACAGAACAGGTTTTAATTACGCTATCTTAAGACAACTCCAGAACATCTGAGTACAACATACGACAAGTCCAAAAGTAGCTTCTAAATTCAGACAGGCTCCATCGCCTTAGTTATCACCAGAGGCACAATATAAAAGGCAGAATAGAAAGTATACATAGCTTTTCCAGAAAAAAATTATCTGTATGTTGGGCCTGGGCCTCCTTTCAAGGAGAACCCTTAACGCTTGGCACTGCTTCAAGAAGCAAATAAGTGTATTTTTGGGCTAAGCCATTTGGCAATGAAGGTCATTGTATCCCAGCTTTTTTTTCGGGACCACTTGTATATATGCACTGATCTTGGTAATGCTACATCTCCATCAAAATGCTTTTTGCCTGTTACATGAGAAACAAAAAGGTGCCCAGATGCAGAATTTCAACATCAAAGAAGATAAAAAGTTTTCTCTTGGTAGTTTAGACGTTACATGAGAGCCACACTGCCTTTCTATATTCCTTTGGGGGCAGTGGACCAAGAGGAAACAAAAGAATAGAGTGGAGACAGTTTTCCTTCCCTTCAGAGGCTGTTCCAGAACCTCAGTCAGGGAAAAGATTTGCCCATTCTATCTCTCATAGTCCCATTTGGTTTTTCACTTAAAAAGCAGCAGCAGTTCAATTAGCTGATCCTTAAGGGGACAATGGGGAGATCCGGAAAAGAAAGACTTGACTCTTCTAGAAATAGAGCAGCTTAAGCCTGAGCGTTTCTTCAGATCTACACTAAGCCTACAAAAATTAAGGTTAATTCCTTAATTAAAGAACCACCTTCCTAAGAATAAATAGTATTAAAAGTCACCAGATGGTAGTATCAGAGATACTCTCACCAAGTATTTTTAATTGAATGAATCACCAAGCAGGGCTGGTCTGCACTGGCGAATTCCCCTGTAGTGTAAGCAGAGTTCTGCCATTACCTCAGTCCTAGCAGTGACTGGCCGCATGGGGCCATTGGTAATGCCACTTGCATTCCCAGTCTGCCCCAGCAAATACTCGTGGGATAAACCACTTTCACCCAGGATTTGAGCTAACACGTTTTACCCCGCCCTCGCCTGGGGTGAAAGGAGCACATGATCAACTATCACAGAGCATTTCAGTATGTGGCCGTGTCTTACTCAAGCAGCTGAGCACTCTCTTCCTAACGGAGATGGGTTTGCTATGGATTTTCCTCCTCACCTCACCTCCCAGCTTATCAAATTGCTTCCACGTGACAGACTAAAATAGAATAAAGTACTTGTTCCAAGTTAAAGGGTGTCCACACAATAAATTATGCTAGTATCAGCTTAAATTTACCCCTACCATAGAGCAGAATGTCTTCCCAGCCTCACAAACAAAAGCAGAATTTGGGGGAAAGGTTTTCTCAGACAGCATTCTGTTCTTCTGACACAGGAGCAAAAGCATTCCCTGCTCAACTTGGTTCAACCAGAATAGCAGAGCAGCTGCCCACACACTGTAAGCAAGAGGCAAAACACGTCAAAAATATTAAACCAAACTCTTAATGGAATGAAAGTAAGAGAGAAACAAGCAGCACAGTCTACATGCGATAGCTGGGTCCGAAACTTCATTACTGGCAGGAACTGAGGAACTGTAGAACATCACACAGGCAGGACCTTTAGCTGCCACAACAGTAGGTCACCAAATAAATCTCAGGAAGTTATTTGGAAACACTTACAGCACAGCAATATACAGAATATGACACTTGCAGTGTAAGTCTGCAATGACAACTTCATAATAGAAGCATTACACATCTATCCATTAATTTCTGTAGGCCTCAATTCAAAATCTCGCTTGCCTACTAAGCTTCAGATGATGAATCCTGCTTTTTCCCCCACTCCTACTTAAGAAAACCTTAAAAATCCCAAACCCAGGCATCCCTAAAGAGATTCAAGAGCAAAATATCAGAAGTGCTGCAGTTAAGAGTTTGGTGCATTTGCTGAGTGCACAGAACGGATCCAGAAATAGCACGCAAAGCCGAGGTTTGGCAAAAACGAAGCAGTTTACCCTGAAAGAGGAAAGTCAAGACACTAAATGAGTGGCGACAGCAGCAAGTCATGCTTTAATGTAGGGAGTGACCCCAGGGACTTCTTGGGGCAGAGGTGCTAGTTATTACTGTGTTCCTTCTCTAGTGGTTTTAGTGGAGAAGTGTAAGGCTGTGGTGGAGAACAGAAGAGGTATGTTGAGGCTATGCCAGCTCAGAGGCAAGAAGTAGTCTACACATCACTTTCTGCCTGAGACTAAGACAAAAATAGTAAAAGGCAGCAAACACCTAGATTTATTTTTTTTGGTGGAGATTTCTGAAACTTGTATATTTCTGAGAAAGCAGGAGAGATCAAAATTCTGGAAATCTTTTTATCCTCACACAGAGTCCCAAGGTATGGTCACAGAGGTGTGCTACAGGCACATAAGCTAACTGCTACCCACACTTCTCCCACGAGCCAAAAGAACAGAATAAAGGCTGACACAGCTCGGTCCAAAGTCCTTTCCTGCAGGCTATCTTCAACTCCCAGCAAGTTCTGAAACAAGGCACAGGAGTTGAAATCCCTGGACAACAAACACCGAGGGCTTTCTCTGGTTGCACCATCTGCACAATCAAGATACCTGCTCTTTTCAGCAGCTTTCTCTGACCTTTACAAAGAAAAATTCACTCATGTTTATTTGCCCCAATTTACCACAATATCTGCATTCTCTGTCCCAAAACCAGGATGCCATAAACATGGTTTCCTGGCTCCCATGAAAACTCATATCACTGCTTTCTGTCACTATCAAGAAATCTCTACCAAAGCATTTGGCTCATGTTCTCCGCACATTTTTCCAGTTACTCTGCAGTGGAGCTACTCTCACTTCATGGTAACAGCCCTACTAAGGCAAAAATTCACTGCAACCCCTCCGAATTATCAGCTTGGATATCAGCAGCATTTAAACTTCAGCCTCTATGGCTTTATGGGTCTCTTAGCATGAATTTAAAAGAACCACTTATCTCAGGCTAGAGATTGGTGTGCAGGCCAGAGCTAAAGTAGGGCAATACTTAAGCTGCATCTCAAGCTCACACTGTAATGAAGCAAAAGCTGCAACGTCAAGCTCTGAAGGGGCACAGCAGGCACACCTCCTGCAACTGCTCTGAATTAGATAGCTTCTGAGAAACTTGCACGAACCTTAAAAATCCAATACAGCTCGACAGTCTGCGACCTGCTTTAGCAGGCAGATCGAGCTGCAGCACCTTCTTTCACATACACTACCAGATCCTCAGCACAGTGCTAGGAACGAGACTGTTCCGCAGGAGAGGAATGAGGTAGATGCGCAAACGCCAGAGGAAGCAAACTTCAGAATGGCAGATTGCCAAAGGCACCTCTGGGCAAAATGAAGAAAAAATATCACTGTCATCCAACTGTCCCAGATTGTCTGCAACAGAACAAGAAAGTACACAACCACCACCAAGATGAAAACAAAGAAAATGACAGTCTCTTCTAAAAAGAAAAAACAATATGTTTACTGCACGTTCCCTTCCTGACTTACCCTCTTTACAATTATGGAACAGATCTAATAACAGCCCCTAAAAATCCAGCTGTCACATTTTGATAATTCAGTGATTGCCCACATAAGTCTAATTACCTCAGCAAAGTCCACATGTCTAAAACCTCATGTGGGCATGGCCACTCCTCAGCCTTGCCCCGACAGAGGTCTGGAAAGTGGAAGCAAGAGCAGCGCTAGGATGATCAGATGTTTTTTGGAGTCACCAAGGTCAAAGTATAGAGACAAGAAGAAAGGAAACAGCTGCTCTAGAGCTAGAGACAACAGAATGCCTAAAAACCTAGAAAAATAATTAAACTAACTAATGAGCCATAGTTGGCAAAGGAACAACAGGTCAAGGAAGATACAATTCCTCAGTGGGGGGAGAGGTGAAGAAGGGGAGAAGCTCTCCCATGTTGGAACAGGGAGGAACCAAGCTAGCAGCTCCACAGCAGAGCTGCGGCAAGGAGGGTAGAGAAAAAAAGGACATATCAAAACAAAAGGTGATTAATTCTTAAGTTTCAGGGCCGGAAAAAGCAGTAGAAGATGAACAAAAGGGAGTGTCTGTGGTGAATCCGAACAGGAGACAGGGGTGGGATGTCAATGCCACAGGGTTTGTTTTGTTATTGGGTTTGTTTGTTTTAAAAGGAAGCTAATAGAAAACCACCAGCAGCTTAAAATGCTCCAAGCATACAGCCTGCCACTCCTCCTAGGTTATGACAAAAATTCCCGCCCCATAATGAGAAGGGCTTCTTGGGATCCAGCAGCCCTCATCTCCAGCTGGGGGGCGGAGGGGGTTCCCGTATCAGCGACTCAGCAGCACGGAGCTCCCCGCGCTGGCACCGGCCGCCTGCCCAATTCAGACCTGTAATCTCCCTCGACTTTGATTTAATGCAGCAATTACTGGTAATGTGGTTTGAAGGAGATAAATGCCCAGTACAGGGCTGGCTGGCACTGACGCTCATTTCGCTCATGATGCGAGAACAGTTTTAATTAAAATCCCCTTTATGATAAAGGAGCTGCTTGACTGGATGTTTCTGTGCAGCCCTGATACGAAGCCTCCTCCAAAGCGGATTAGAAATCAAAGTTTCCCCCTTCTCGCTACTGGCAACACACAAAAATAGGGAACAGTCACCATGTCACCCCTCTACAATTTCCTTAACCCTAGAACTGCTGGGAAAATGCCCACATTTCCTTAAAAGCAATTGCTACTTCTTGTCATGGCTCTAAGTGTTTTCCAAAAACCGAGCACAAGGGTTGCTTTAATTGGAATGAATGCATCCATGGAGCTCACCTTCTGTGATCCAAACTTGGTTTCCCCTCTATCTAGTTTAAAAAGGAATCAGCTTTGCTACTTCTATGGCAGACCCACACCTAGAGCCTGCATTGTGGCAAGCAGAGAAATCAGAGCCATGGTGCTCTGGCAAGGTCGTAGGAAGTCAGAATTTGGCTGAAAGGCTGGAAAAGCAGAAACCTATGCTGGGTGAGGCAGAGCAGCATGGACAGGAGAGAGGGAAGGAGCAGCACTGCAAGATAAAGTCACAAAATTTGGCATAGCGGTCAGGATCCCAGCACAGACATGTTCCATAAATGGTCTGTCAGCTCTTGATCAAGTTACAGCAAATGTAGGTGCAATTTTGGGTTGGTTTTCTTCTTTACAGTATAGGAAATACCAGAGATGAATACATTAAGCACAGCCAGTTTCTATTATTGCAAGTGCCAGGAGCAGATTGTCACAGTGAGAAATTGGCCTTGTGCATTACACAGAAAAGGCAGTGCTGGGTTTGGAGGCCTGCAGACAGTGCAATGTGAAGATAAAGAGCCTCAAGTCTGAATGTGCATTATTCCTCTCCTCAAGCCACCGAACACACGTAAACATAAAAAGGCTGATTTAAGCAGCTGAATTTCTCTGTGACCTTCAGAATATATCTGTGGGCCATGGGACTACCTAAGCCTTGACCCAGGTCTGAGCCTTTTCAGAGCGTTTGCCTCATCACCCGAGCAGTGCTCCATGTTCCTTGACATTGTCTTCAACACCAAAGCTGTCAGTGCCAGAGTCATTGGGATTCTGTTCCAAAAAACCTTTATCTTTAAAATAAGAAAGCAATTTCAAAGTGGCTCTCAGGTTCTGCGATTCCCCATCCCTTCAGACAGCACAGTATCAAACCACAATTAAAAGAAAAAAGAAAAATCCTGACAGAACCAGGAGGGATTCAGCACAACAGCGAAACAAGCTGACTCCTCGGGAGTCTGAAGCAGCAGCCCATCAAATGGACCATCAAATGCACTGCTACGAATGGTGAAACCAGCATTTAGGAGCACCTTGTTCCTCAACAGGAAGAACAAAGGGTAAAAACACCAGGTCAGAGATAGCAACATGAAGATTTAATGTGGTTTTGCTGGTCCACAAGGGAAAAAAATGAAACCAAAAAAGGCCTGGTGTAATTAACAAGATTAAAGGGGGATTTAGGATCAGGACAGAAAAGCAACGGGCCAGATTGATCCTTACAGGATTAAAGCTGGAATCCTACTAAGAGTCCAGTGGTTGAGAGATCAACGCAATGTAATGGGATTAAGTCAGCATCAGCTTTTGTTTTTACACAACTGAACCTCCAATGGCTGTGTTTTTACTGCTCCAGATAAGGAACAGAAAAGTTGACAGGTACCCACAGAGAACCTGTGCACAGGCTGGCCAAGCACTTCCCCTTCCGCCCTCTCAGGCAGAAGGGCAACAGGTAATGCCGCTTTCAGAGACAAAGGGCAGAAAAATTGTGCTTTTTTACAAATAATCCAAACTGCCAAAAAAGCCGAGGATTTACCGAAGTCCATGTTCTGGCCAGCTCTAAATTAACTGTTTTCAAGTGTGATGGGATCACCTCAGGACTGATGGATGGGAAAGCCAGGAGGACAGTCCCAGCTGCAATCAGACATGCTGCCGACGGGCAATTGGATTTTGATATTGTCTCTTGCCGGCAAGGAACAAAGGATGCAGTATACTCAGTGGAACATATCAGCAAATACATTTAAGACAAATTGTCGCATGTCCCTGTTGCACAGCAATATCCAAGAATTACAAAAGTGAGAAAAGACCATTTCAGCATGTATGATTTGCGTTACAGCTGGTGCAACACATGCAGGCCAGCTGCACCTCTGTTCCCCTGCCCTGAAATTTCCAAAGCTTGTCGGTAATTTGAGTTGGTAGCAAGGGGGAGGGAAAGAGGGAAACAGGACAAGGCTAGATATTCTTTCTAGATACGTAAGCTATTTTTAAAGTTTTTAATTCTTGTAGGAGACAAAATCATGCATGTTTAAATGAGAGGGTATCCATCACCACCACACTTGGTTGAAGAGGGAAGGGGTGTTTATTGCACACCTGTTCGCAACAGCTAAACAGCTGCATTGGAGAGCAACATTCCTCATGCAAGGAAAAAGCATTAAAGCATCTCATATTTCTACAGCACTTCTCAGTCCAAAAGGTGTTTAAAATCAGCAGTTACACACACACAATATACACTCTGACAAAGTTTTTTCTGCAGAGGAAAAATTTCCCCAACAGTAACATTTTAAAATGCCAATACCACCTATTTCTTAAAAGATGTTGCAGTCAGTAGCTTTGGTCAGTAGGACCTAAAAAAGTAATTGCCATTCACTGCTCTTCCTCACTCAAGCAGCAGCTAAAATCACAATGTAATCAATTGTGGTGGGGGGAAGAAGCTGCAACTACTTCTGGATCCAACGGGCTTCAGAGCAAAGCGGCTCTGCAGTGCTACTGAGATGGTCCTCACAGGGCTACACACCCCACTTGTGCTGTGCAAATAGGCCTTGCCACCTTCCTGAGGGATGCTTTGACTTTACTCTCAAGGGTTCTCCATCCAAAAGATCTGTCATGGATGCAAGCAGACATCACCATCGTGATTGAGAGTGGGATGAAAAAGGAGGCCATTACAACAGAAATGAAAAGTGAAAAAATAGCAACAGGCAGTTCACACTGCACATTTTCTATCTTCTAGCCATGTATACATAATTTAATGTCAGCATTCTTCTGCATTTAAACTTTGTTTCAACGCTCCATGATTTATAAATTATTTTAAAAAGGAGTGTTCTAGTATCATCCTATGCCAGCTCCCTAAAACACAATGAATAATAATCCCTAAGAATATTTTTTAAAATTGTCATCTGGTCAAAAATGTTTTCACTTCATCATTGTCTTACGTCCAAGATTCAATTAGAGCATTGTGTGGGGGACAGCATCTTTCATTTGAGGCAGGAGAAAAACTAAAAGCCTTTGCCCTGGATTCAGCTACAGACCCAAGAACCATCTGGTAAAAAATCAGCCAGCACATTGTGCAGGCAGTATATTAGTCATGAGACATAGGACTCTCAGAACAATGAAACCTAAATTTAAGGGACAGACGAAGGAAACTTAATTACTTGTTTGAGCTTTTTCGCAGCTTTGAGGAAACTTTAACACTTTCAGTAAAAGAATTCAGAACTGGAGGGCACAAAGCACATCCTCAATTGATTTCCAAATTTTCTGCAGATCTGTTTTCACTTCCAGCATGGAACTATTTGCACTGGTCCATCAGGACAGCTTGTCTATCCAATGCATGGCCGCAGGGTGCATCATACTGCCCTCAGGACAGGGTACCATCCAGACGGCAGATCCTCCTCCAAACTGACAACTGCGTAAAGAAAACATGTTGTGTGATCCCACAACCTGACTCAAGCTCCTGCTGACCCAGTAGCCCTCAGTGAAGGATGAAGGAATCTTTTACATCTAATTGCACAAGCCATCCCATCATCCTTTTGGTTAGGCATGCACAAATTCACAGTTGCTACCCTAGTGACTGCTTAGGGCTTGGCAACATAGCCGTTCCAATTTAGAGCCACTCAAAGACCTCTCCTATACCATTGCCATAGCCTTGGGGACTAGGACAGCCTTGACAGGTTGGAAAGCTGAGTGGAGAGATATCTAATGAGGTTCAACAAGGGCAAGTGTAAGGTACTGCACCTGGGGAGGAATAACCCCAAGCACCAGCACAGGTTGGGGGTTGATCTACTAGAGAGCAGTTCTGCAGAGAAGGAGCCGGGAGTCTTAGTGGGTGACACGCTGACCATGAGACGGCAGTGTGCCCTTGTGGCAAGGAGGGACAATGGTATCCCGAGGTACATCAGAACAAGTGTGGCCAGCAGGCCAAGGAAGGTGATCCTCCACCTCTACTCAGCCCTAGTGAGGCCACATCTGAAATGCTGTGTCCAGTTCTGGGCTTCTCCGTACAAGAAAGACAAGGAGCTACTGGAGAAGATCCAGTAGGAGGACCACAAAGCTGATCAGGGGTCCGGAGCACCTGTCTTACGTGGAGAGACTGAGGGAGCTGGGCCTGTTTAGTCTAGAGAAGAGAAGACTGAGATGGGATCTCATTAATGCATATAAATATCTCAAAGGCAGGCGCCAACGGGATCGTGCCAGACTCTTTTCAGTGGTGCCCAGTGACGGGATGAGGAACAACGCCCATAAACTAAAACACAGGAAGTTCCACCTCAACATGAAGAACTTCTTTACATTGAGGGTGGCAGAACACTGGAACAGGCTGCCCAAGGAGGTTATGGAATCTTGTTCTCTGAAGACACTCAAGAATCACCTGGATGCATTCCTGTGCAACCAGCTCCACATGACCCTGCCTTGGCAGGACGGTAGGACTAATGATCTCCAGAGGTCCCTCCCAGTCCTAAAAATTTTGTGATTCTGTGAAAACAGTTCTGGGGCTAAAGGAATTAAGATTAGCAAACAAGCACCATGTGCAGGAAAGACAGATGTTCGGTCTCAAATCACTACTATCTGCACTCTTTCTCAAGCTTTCAGCTGGAAATCAGGAAGGATGAGGTTTATTCTCTCCTTATTCTCTTATGGTTTATTCTCTTCCTTCCAAGATAAACAGGCTGTTTTGTGAAAAACTAACTTAAACATGACCCGGTCCCTGTCAGTCTCCCAGGACTTGGACAGGCTTACAGCAAACAGAGTCCCCTGCGTTCATCACTGTTTGGACAGGTGGGAATACAGCAGTCAGGCAGAAGAGCCACTGCAGAAATTCACACCAACTCAGTCAGTCTGCATCCCTCTAATTCTTCGTATAGACTCCTCAAGGAAGGGAATTCCTGAATATGATAGCAATGTGCTAGACACCTGATTTATATAAAACCAGATAAAATCAATGTAGCCTACAGAAAAGATCATCCTGATCCTGAAGCTCCCTTCTCTGAAGCCATGAAACGCCTTCTCTTTTTGAACTGCACTGGGTTTTCTTGTCTCAGCTGTGACCTTGACATCTTCCACGATTACAGGCTTGCAGGAACACAGAATTGGAAAAGATCACCTGGATTATCAACTTTAGTCCTCTAATAACACAGACAGCCACACTACATGATCTCTTTCATAAACTTTTCTGTTTCCCAAAACTCCAAAGCTTTTATAAAACCTTAGATGCAAACAGATGCAAGTTGCTCTGTCAAACTAACCCCCAGAGGAATGCAATGCAGAGATCCCCAACCCAGCTGTGCACGGAACAGCTCGAGTGTGGAAGCGGTATAACCATGTTCATGAGGTGCTGCACCAAAGCTAATAAACCTTATCGAGCAGCAGAACTCATTATCTCAGCTGCAGAGCTGGACAAACATAACTATATCACTTCTGGATTCAAGCTGCTACATATGCATGCCACAATATGGCTCCGCAGGGACTTGCAGGCTGGGGAATCAGCTTGCAGGCTACTCACTTGAGGATTTTCACATGAGCTCCATTTTATGATTTTCCAGAGCTTTCCTGCTCTGGAGCAAGAATCCAAAAATCAGTGTTTATATTAGCACAAAATGTCTATTAATACACTCACAGAAATTCACTCAGACCCGACCTCTAATAGGCAATTAGGAAAACCCTTTCTACACCCTACAGCCTCCCAGAGGCAAACCCATCATAACCTCTCTTAGCACTGACCACGCCACGCGCGCCCCTTTCGCACACAGCAACTGTGCGTTCTCCCTCCCGTCAGAGCTTCAGCTGATGGCTGATGCGTTCATCTGCCATGCCTACCAAACAGGTTCCAGCCAAAGACCTAGAGGCACAGCCAGACTGCCCCAGCAAGAGCTGCCCCAGGCTTGGCACCAGAACAAAGCAGGGAGGCAGTTTTCCCTGGATAGCCCCTTGCTTTGCTATCAAACACATGCTTTGAAAACCATGCCGTAATGTCCATACTTTTCACTGGCAGTAGCTATCTCTCATGAAAAAAGACCAAACAAATAATAGAAAGACCTGGCGTGAGGAAGAGCACGTTGCTAAGACCCAAGTTTGGCAGCAGAGTTGGGTTTCCAATCCCTTGGTGGTAAAGCTGATGAGCTTGCAGCCTAGAGGGAAAAATTATTCCAGTGAATTCAAGGAGAGACTTTTAAGTGACAAAAGGCAAGTAAAAGACAGGTCAGGAGGAAAACTAAAAAAAAAAAAAAAAAAAAAAAATTCTAAATGAGGTTGGCAAGCTTGCTAGCATTATTCTTGCTGTAAGGTAATTAGTGGGTCTAGGTAAGATCTTCACTTTCACAAGGCTCTAGAGAAAGGAATCATTTCTACTTGCAATAGGCAGCCAGCCCTCTCACAAACACTCAGCATGTACTCTGTACGTGGCTGCGAGAAGTGCGGAAATTATCCATACCCACTATAAACTGAGATCAGAGCAATGAATCCAGTGCTTTCCTACCGGAAGCCTAGCAACAGCATGGACCTCCCATACCTTGGTCCCTCCTGCCTTTGATAGTCTCAGCTGTCTTTGAGCACAGGAGAAGGATGATTGATAAATTGCTTCATAGGGCTGCTGCCCCTTCCTTTCAACCTTTCTTGTAAAAACAGACCTCCAACAAGGCGACATTCATACATGCAACTCTCAGAACACATCATGCTCTTTAGAAAATACTTGGAATGAAATGACTCTAGATTATATCTTGTGACTCACAGTACACAAAGATTCATCTGCTCATAAATGGGAGGGAAAAAAACTAATAATAAAAAAAAAAAATCGGGCTTTCTTATCCAGCAAAGAGTTGAATGTTTTTCCCGCATTCAAACCACTCTGCTCCTGGCTGTCACCAGCAGAACACCTGCCCCCATATTGTCAATACTGACTTCCCTCAGAGTAAAGACCCTCTTGCCTTCATAGCCCAAATTATCCCGTGTCCCATTCAGAGAACGGATGACTAGGAGCCATCTCAAGCAATTCAGGAGCCCAGACAGCTGCATGCAAATGGGGATGAGTGAGAAAAGAGGCAGAGTTAGACGGTCCCCCACAAAAAAAATTCTCTTGCCTGCAAAACAGAATGCCTATACACACCTATACGTATGGCAAAGCACCCACCTTGGAGTTCCAACACTGACGATGTATCAAATGGTCTGCAACATCAGAGAGACTATCATACCATCTCTGCCTCAGAAAGGCTTTATACAACTGCATCCTACACAGTAAAAGTGTTAAGATAAATAGTCTCTCTCGATATTTAATGGCACAGATAGTCTGCCGCCTTCACTTCCCTCACAATGCCAAGCATTAGGTCATTACAAGAGATATTTTAAGTTTCTCACTCTCCAGATCGCCACAGCCCACAATCTAATGCAGTCTACAAGGCTCTCAAATATTGAAGAGTATCCTGCAGCAGGTTTCACCCGAGGGAATACAGTTCAACAAGCAAGAATGTCAGTCTGAACCAAAGCTACACCACCACTTCATTCCAGAGACAGCATTAGAATCAGGGACTGTGATGTTGCAGGTAAGCTGTATGTCTGGGTTCAGTATCCATGCTATACCACAGTTTCAGAGAAAGGCGCATTCTCCTTTTTATTTTACTATTTTTCAAACCTGACAGCACTCAATATTGCACAATCTCTTCAAAGAAGATAATTCTGTAATGTGCACCCCTTGGGGGGTGGGGGGAAGAAACATTATGGTTGCTGTGGGAACCTTAATTCTGGATTTCAGGACTTGCATATTTAAAACCTCAAATTTAACATTGCATTAATGTAGCTTCATGCATTGAATTAAGGAATGACTCAGTACAAATCTCCATGCATCTACTGAAGTCCTGACATTCCAAGGACAAGAGGCACAGAACAGAAAAAAAAGACAGCATGGGAACAAGGAGACAATGAGAGGTGGGGAGCGGGGGAACCTGTGAGCAGGGAAGTAAGAAACTGGCACAGGCAAGGCACAGCAAACCCCACACCAAACCAGATCTGTCACCTGAGGCTCCTTGTTCTCACTGCTAAAGGTTATGCAGCCTGTCAGATAAAAAGAGCTTAAAGCAGAAACACAAATAGGCACAGAAGAAAAGGTTCCTGAAAGGACCAAGGAGGAGAAGATTCCCCGAAAGTAATAAGGTAACCGGTACTGAGAAGGCAAAGATCATATATAGATAGCAAAAATTCACTAATTTCTTTAATTATCATGGCACAGTGCCCAGATGAATCCTTTAAAACCCCTTCAGCTATTTTCAAGCACTTAACATTTATTTTCCCCACTTCTCTGAAGTTTAACTGCAATGCATACACAGCAGCAGTGCTGACCTAAGTTTAGGATGCAGGCAGAAGCAGCACCTCACAGAGGGTTACCAGTTTTCCTCTGTCAGCAAACATCCCAAAACTCAACCTTCTTTTAAGAATCTGGGACAGTGCTTCACCTTTTGGACCAAAGCTGGTCTTTAGGCAGGCTAACACCTCTGCTTTACACTATAGTGCTCACACACCCCTCAGCACGAGGAGGCAAGACAGCAGGGCAGCTCTACTCTGCTCCCACACTCTTCCTCCTCTTTTAGCAGAGTAAGGAATATCTCCATTGTTTACTCCTTATCTAAAATCAGCAGCAGCATGGCTGAATTACTTCTCCGCTTGCCCCACCCACCAAACCAAGCACAAATCTTAGCTGAGCCATGGGGCCTGCCCAAGTCTCTCTAACTAAAAACCAGCACCCCAACTAGGGGTCCTGCACACCAGGCTGTGGCAAGAGGAAGAGCAGAGGAGGTGGACGTGCCTGCCAGCAGGGCCTGCTGGACGAAACCAGGCAAGTGTGCATACCCCTGCGCAGAGTCAAGTTACCCCGCAACAAAGATAGTGTGTGTATGTGCAAACGAGGGGAGTCAAATCCTCCTGCCTGGGTTGCAAGGCTTGCTTTGTTGCTAAAATAAACCAGTGTTTGTTCCTGGGAGTGATGGGGAGATGGACTCTAACAGCAGTCCGTGGCAGCAGGAGCCCCCACACTCAGTGGTAGGAAAAAGGATGCGTTTAAAGCAAAACAAAAAACAAACAAACAAACCAACCACAAAAAAAAAAAAAAAACTTGGAACCTGATTATTCTTCACCTCACATATCTAGGTAAGGAAACCCAAGGGCAAACTGCTGATCTCAAGGGTGCCCAGGAGCAGACGAAACTACACATAGATGACTGAGCAGTCTAAGAGAACTGACTGCTCTAGAGGCAATTCCAGTCCTTGCTCAAAGGCTGAAAAATATATATGCCTTTATATAAGCTTTTACTTTGCTTGCTGGATCTATGTAACACTTTACACATGTTTTTGTGACATTATTTTCCATACTCCACCAGAAACTTGAGTAACTGTGCCACTTCTGGAAAAACAACCTTGCATCCAACTTTTGTAGAAACAGCTTCTCTCTCCCAAACTCCAAAACTATCTATTCCCTTCTGGCTTCTCTCCTAACCTTCAGTGACTACAGATCCCGTTCAGCAGCAGCCCTTCGCTACCTGGGGTGTCTCTCAGTAACACCAAAATCCCATAAAGCAGAGGCACATGGGAACAGTGTTATGCAACAACAAAAAATTTATATATATATATGTATATATATATACACACACACAGAGGTCTCTCAGATGGCAGACACTGATGAGCTTTATATCAAAAATTTTGTCTCCAAGGCACCTGCCCAAACTGTTCTCTCCAGAGAAACCTATAACCACAGGAAAAACCTGCTCGATACCCAGTTAATAGTACTTGCTCGAAATATTATTTTTTTACAAGGGAAAAATAGCCCACTGTGTGTAAAGGCTGCAGAGAGCTAAGCCCAACAGTGAAGGCCACTCACGTTAGTGCAGAGTCCTTCAGCTTTCCATTCCTTATATGTGCAAAGTGTGCAAGCCCTCACACACGCTTCCTACTCACCCAGAGGTACATCATGTTAGCCTGGGTCCTTCGAACCCAGCAGTGAGATGATCCAGCAACACAAGAGGCACTTCAGTAAGATTGTCGAGACCGAGGTTGGTTGAGGGTGGGTTTTGTGGTGTTTTTTTTTTCTTAAAGAAAAAAAAATCCGAACGGCTCAGTTTGAGGCTTAGAAAGCGTCTCGCCTCCTCCACCCCCCTCCTCCAGCTCTGGCTGCTCTGCGCTCTTCTCTCGCACTTAATCTCTCTCTGGGAGTTCCCAGCCCCGTGTGTCTGTACTGGCGTGCACAGCACACACTCTGCATTCGCCTCCAGGGAATTTCTCTCTGTCATTCTGCTTCTAAAAACACAATCTCGGCCTCACAAGATTCTTGCAAGAGGCAGGGATGGGTGGGGTTAGTAATAAATGCAGCCCGGCTCCCAGTGCCGGAGAACGCTTACTTTAGAAAAAGGGATTCTGTAGCCATGAATGAGGCAGGAGCAGAGCGTTGTCCTCCAAGGTCACTAGGGGTGAGAACCCATTCCCCGACCCTCCCACTAATTGCTTCTCCGGGAATCATCCGTAGATGCAGGAGCCGTGAAAGGTGCTGTAGGCAGATTCTGCACGTCTTCATCTACACTATTAGTCTACACCCCAAATTCGGTTACAATTCAGTAGCTGTATTTAATCATTAACCAGTGACAGGAATCAAGGAGCACAACTATGGGGATCCTGTAGCTAAGCAGAAAATCTATGTGTGCCAGCCACCCTGGAACTCCCTCAGGAAAAACAACCATGGGCAGTGTGAGCTGGAGAAAAGAAGCGACACAGATAAAGGGGTTAATCTGCTTTCGCAGGTGGCTCCACATGAGTATTTTACAGACTTGCATATTGCTAAAGGGAAAGCAGCAGCTGGCTCCGGTTCCTCAGAGTGTATCGGGTTCCCACTTGCCTGGAGGCAGCTTCCCCCCTAAGTCTGACTGGGGCAAGTGCCCTCGCAGCCTTGAGCTCCCAGCCTGCTCCAATTTCAGGATTGCAAAGCTCTGCCGGTGGGGCGGCAGCCCCGGGAAAGGCGCGCTGAGCAAAAAACACTCGCCCCAGCCACCAAGACAAGCACCAGCAAGCCCTTCCCTGTAGGAGCGAATCCTCGTCCCATCCCCCGTGCCCGATGCCACAGGATGAGTGTCACCTCGCATCTCATTAATCAGTTAAACCGCTCTTCCAAACTAGGAAAACGGGTTTCTCGCCCCCTTTCCTTCCCACCTCAAAACGAAGATTTTACTTCCCTCGCTGGGCTCCAAATGCTAAGTTAAATATGGCCCTGTCTCTAACAGGGGAGAAGACAAAAACCCCTTGGTTTTCATTGAGGCACTGGTCTCACTGGAAATGAGTTTTGAAGAAATAATTTTATCTCAGCTAAAGATATAGGAATAGTGCTATTCCACGTATCACCTCTGCTCCCTTTACTTATAGATTACTTAAATGCAATCCAGGTGTCTTCAAGCAAAGCAAGCATCATGTGGCCTGCCGGGCTCCACACACAAGTGAAGCCCTAGCTACATGGGGTGACAAATGGATGGGCCTCCAATCACAGCCAGACCAGACATCCCAGACATACCTTGCACTCCACAGGCTCCTCTCACCTTCAGCAAGCCATAGACACGCCCCAGGGCAGGCTTGCCCCAAGAACAGGCATGAACACATGGGATGCCAATGGGCTCTATGGAAATAAATACGTGACTGTCACTGCAGTCCCACATAAAAACCGGGAGAAAAGGCTTATTGTCATGACCAGGATATAGCAGTCATAGGGATGTGTTAGTTAGAGACAGGCAAGATGACGCTCCATTTTCCAGCCAGGAAAATCCAGGCCCTGCTTTTCAGGGGAAGGAGCAGAAGGTCCTCCAGGAAGCTGGGATGTCACAGGGCTGTTCCACTGCGGCATTGCGCAGGTCCCCATCTGTTCTCACCTTTTTGCACAATGGGTCAGGTTGAGAAGGTGAAAAGCAATGTTCCTAAAAATCACTTATTGCACCAAAGCCCATGCACCACAGTGTCCAAAGAGTGAAGCATGTGATCTATAAACCTGTTCTCAAAGGCTCTGAGAGGAGTGAAACAGCAGCAGTGCTGACATTTGTATCATGGTTAGACACTTCTGTTAACATCTCTGCAGCAGGGTCACACCAGCAGCAGTGACTAGTTTAGCCAGCCTGCAGACTCAAGCAGACACTTCCACACCAAATAACCTTGATGGCATTTTCAAGGTTTTCTTCTGATCCGGAATCGTGATCCAAAAATGATCTTAAGTATCATTTTAATGAAAGCTGAGATTCTTTGTGTGCAGAGGAGAAAGTGAGAAGACACATGGACCAGGTGAGCAAACCCAAATAAATCCTACTTCATATGTATTACCATAAAAGACTTGAAAATTATGAGTGCTTAAAACTAAGCTGAAGAGTTACTATCAAGTTCTCTAACTTAAAAAAAAAAAAAAAAAAAAAGGGAAAAAAGAAAAAAAATTCTCCCCCTTCTTCCTCAGGATCTCTCAGCCTTTAGGTCACTCTTCCATGTGGAAAAATAAAACAAAAACAAAACCTCAAAACAAAACAAACAAACTTCAGCATAAGCCTGTTCCTTAATTTCAACAATTGAGACTTGTCACAAATCATCCCAGTCAACAACAGAATATAGTTACAAGCATCATCCCACCAACTCCACAGCTGTGCAGGTCACATTCAACCTCCAAATCAAAACAAGGCCCATGAACCCTCCTTGAATCATCCAAATACTGCCTCAAAATTTATTTGCCACTGTTGCTACAAGGCCACCACCTCTCGGTGGAAGGTATACGGGAAGATTACTGAGAACAGCAGTGATGTAATACCCTTGTCCGGGAGCAGGAGCCCTGTTTGATAAACTGCAAGAGCAGGTTTCTCAACACTCAGTATTCTCAAGCAGTGAGAGGAGTACCCAGCAGGCCAGAAAAGGAGGCTGCAGGATGACTCGCTTCGACAGAGCTGATGCTGCTGCCCAGAGGCTCAAACCAAAACTAAGAGGATGAAGTGCACGCCCAAAACCATCCACAGTTGCAGACAGCACAGATGGCAGTGGGGTAACCATGTTAGCCTCAGATTATAAGCAAGAAAAATATTTACTTGGTCAATACAATTATTGGGGGGAGAAGGGGAGGAACAACTAGATGAATTATTAGGCCTTCTTTAAGCTTTTATTCAGATTTTTCAACTACATTAGATGGTATGTACAAAGTACCAATACAAGACAATTTTTTCTAAAAAAATTATCCTAAAAAACCCAACAATATTCCCTAAAGAGCAAGAGGACAACAGTATGCCAATGCATCTTATTCCAGAAAGACGAAGACAGACATAACTAATACAGGCTTCTGAAACAGGCAGCTAAGATCCTCTGCAAATGCTTTGTCTTAATCCTAACAACAGTGCTTTACAAGATATGTGTCAGGGAACTCAGAGAGGCTGCAGAGTGTGGAAATACACATGATCTCTTAGGGATCTTTCATGTCTCAGAAAGGATTAAAAGCAGAAAGAAAAATATTTTAAAATTAATATATACCAAGCAACTAGAAAAATGCTCAGAGAGCTGCAGCCTAGTGAAATATTGGTCCCTCTTCTCTGATGGGAGCCTGTTGTGTAAATCAAAGTGAAAGGGGAAGAAAGCAGTCTGCAAAGACTTTAATGTTTGTGAGAGACGTAAGGAAGGTCTCAGCAAGTAACAAAAGGAGAAAGAGAAAAAAGGGATCAAGTAACCACCTATTTAATATTATTTAAATATACTTGGCAAAATAACAGGCACCGGTAAAAAAGAAAAAAAAAATTCTCCCTGCTTCTGTACCAGTATCAAAAGCCTTAATGACATAAGAGTAATTGTGGCTGCTCAGTTATGTACACAGATTGAACCCAAAACCACTGCTGGTATATAAGTTTCAAATAAGCCAAATGCTTAAAAAACATTCTACAAAAAGTTCTAGCCTATTTAGGAGAGATCAGAGTGGGCAAATCGGGAATGGGTACAGCACAGTTTCAAACTGACATTATCTCTTTCCAGCTGATGGTGTCTCAGAGGCATATGATTTCAAATGCTCATGGATTAACATTCTAGTAGATAAAGCTCAAGACAGGGTACGAGCTGGTGTGCCTGCTACACACTACTGAAATCACATTAGATAGCACACAGGATGAGTGGCTAGCCGAGCACCTCTTCATAACAGAGGGAAAAACCCATCTGATCAGGAATTTCTAATGCGACGACATTCACAGGAAGCATCGGGGGGCTAATGCCAGAGAACACCCTCCAAGTTTCTAAATTACAGAAAACAACTTCTTAGTTCAAGAAGTGTTACACTGAAAACTAGTAAGTCCATATCAGATTCCATCCTGACAGAAAAGAGAAATCAATTATAAAAATAGAAATTAGCAGTAGCTTAGTTAAAATGATTGTGACAATCGCATTTGGATGTATGTAAGGAGAACAGAGACCCAACCAGTGTATCTACATACGTACTCAGCACCTCAGTGGGACCAGAGGTACACTGGCATATTTTTCCTAGACAGACAAATTGCCTATTGGGCTTCCCTGTCACATCCCCACACTCGAACACTTGTATATATTCTAGCAAGCGAAAAAAAGAAAAAAAAAGAAAAGCTGAGAGAAGGAAATAGAAAGGAAATTAGAAAGGGGAAAAATAAGATTTACAAGGGAATCCTAATGACAGGAGGCAAAATCCATAGTCAAAGCTGGAAGACGATAATGAGTTTTTCAAAGCTTCTCAAGAATAGAAACTCCAGCAATTGCATTGATTTGCTACTATGGGGAAAAGGTAGACACATTCCCAATACTGAAGAAGGAGCCAAAGGATTCAATACGTATTTCTGTTCTATATTTGGAGAAAAGTCAGCTGTTGCAGTCCGTGATAACGAAATGCTTTCCATTCCAGCAGTAACTAAGGAAGATGTTCCAACAGCCACCCAACAAACAGCTCTGTGGTTCTCTTATCTAGCTCGAGCTTGCAAACAAAAGGGATGTACCCAGATAACAAGGTGGGTTTTAACCAAACTACAGCTGTGAACATATTTAGATGCGGACACTTGGGAAGGCACGCAGTCTGCTTTGAACCGCATCACCTGCCCTTGCAGCCCTAACACGCCCTAACTGCAGCACTAACATTAAACCTGCTGCAAGGCCAAAAGTACCGCTGTGGTGCAATGGCAACCCCAAATGCAGGTGTTTCTTGAAGCCCATTATTATTAAAGCCCTGCTGCTGCTAGCTGAGCTCGGCCATACCAGAAGACTGCATCAGGAAAGCAATGCTACAGGGAAAGGCACCAATACCAATTTTCACAGCATCTGAACTTTCCTAGAGGCATCCATGTTGGAACTCTTCCACTAATGAGAGCTAAAATAACAGCCCAGTGCGGAGCAGAGTGAAAAATGAAATGGGGTCTGATAACAGAATGTTTGCAGAACAAAGATGCCAGTGGAAAGCTACTGGTAGGGAAGTGCAAATTAATCTGGGTACCTGAACACATCTGGGAGAGCACTCAGGATACATGAATGAAAAACAGTGCTCATAAAAATATCTACCCTGATGTTTAATTAAGCTTCCTGGCAACCTTACCTGTAAAACAAAACTGTAAAATATTTTAAAATAGGCTGAACTCTAAAATAAGATTATTCTTTTATGGTTACTAAGTGCTATTGAACCTACATGTTCATCTTCACCTTGCAGTTTTCCATGGCTGGGGAGTGGGAGGAAAGGTACCCCAAGGTTGGGGCAGGTTGAAGGGGGAAATTTAATTTCAAACCAAAGGAAAGCAGTGACTTTCACAGCCAACAGCCAGACTGAGCTCTCATATTTTATGCAGAAGCTGGATTTAGACTGAGGATGAAGATTCAGATCATTGTCCCACCACTAACCACTACAAACATTTCAAGAACCATCTACAAAAGGCCTGACTGGGGATGGGAACTGTGACATCTTCTGCAGCACCCAGAGGGAAGTTTCTCCAACTCAGTGGCTGCTTTCCATGGCTTATCTGACTCCGGCAGAAGGTCCTGGTAAGAGAACAAGGGAATCAGACTCCTGCTGGCTGTGGGTTTGGGCTTGCCTTGTGTCTTGCCGGTTTTTACTTGGTTTGATTGGTTGATTTTTATTTGGGGTTTGTTTTGTTTTTTTTAAAGAAGATTAGAAATGGGGCTGGAAGCTATCTGGGGAGAAGCACAGAAGGCAGCCCTGGGCACACATGCAGTTCCTATGGAGATAAGAGGATCTTCTTTGAGGTTGGTTTGCTCCTCTGGGTGCCACTGGAGACTACCCTGGCGGCAGAGTACTGCTCATTTGCAAAGACTCCCTCTGCTCAGGATCCTGGCATTATCTATGAATATCAGAATTTCTAAGCCACAAGGTAGATTTCCTCTTAACATCCGAAAGGACTCCAGGAAGCCTCTTTCTGCATTATCCTGTTTATGAAAGGAAGCAAGAATACAAAGTGCATACAATACATCACCCAGAAAAAAAATACCACAATCCCTTTCAGATGTTTTGCCAAGCAAATAAGCCAAACGTTGGCATATTACAAGGAAAGAGAAAAAAAAAAAAAGCCATTTTGTTATAAAGCAACCCATTTCATTACTGGAAAACTGGATTCCTATTCTCTCTCCTGCAGGTATGGTTCAGCTACACAGCAAGAGGCTTCTGAAAAGAGACTACTTGTTTAAAAGCAAACTATCAAGGGCTAGTTTATCTTCCACAAAAAGCAGAAAGCCTGGAACAATAAAACACCTTGACATGCAAACAAACCCAACAATTTTCAAGGACTGTCCTGCTACTGACTTCACATAGTAATTAAACTTAAGTCCTTAAATAAACTTCAGGAGATCTCAATTCACAGGCTTATCAATTAAGGGGGGAGGGAAGAAAAATGGATCCCAAGAAAAGCTTTTTGGCGTTTGTTTGGTATTTTCCACCCCTCAGAACTATGCTCAAGAGCACTATTGTGGAAGGCACTGTCAATTCTTGAAGAGAAAAGGCTCAGCAATACACTTTTAAACTAAAACCAAGAACACATCCACATCAACAAAACCAAACTGTGAACCCAGAGAGTTCAAAGTCAAATGCTCAAGAGCATGTGAGCATGTAGATGTAAGGGATTCTTACTGCTCTGGTATACTGGTTTGGGCACTCATCTGCAGGAACAGAATGATGATGCAGCCACTCCCAGGATATAGCAAATATGAGTTTGGGCAGCCAAGTGGGAAGTTCCATGAACTATACCTGTCAGTCTTACTGTGGTGGACCAGGAGCGATGTCTGTAAACCCCAATACCTTCTGAGGAGAATCTAGCAAGCTGCTGTGTTGCCACATCAGACTTGACTTTCAAGCTGTATCTTCTGCAATTCTGTCATACCTTGGTCTTGTCTAAAGTCCATACTGAACTGGCATATAGAAAATATATTTAGGTACTTGTAACAGGGGATCAGAATAAGCTCTAAGCCTGATATTTAAATATATACTTTTTAAAGTTTAGTCAAATAACAACTGCCCCAATATCTTCACTAGTAATATAAAGCGCACAAAGTTTCATCCCCCTTCAATTTTTCCATTAAGTAGCAGAAAATTATTAGACGGTATCAAACTCCAACAAAAGTCTATTTTTAGTGTCAAATTAGGAGTAAAATGTCCAGCTTAACTGATCAAGGGCAGAAAGATCCTCTCTGCCCTGGACTTATTCATCAGTGCTAAACAGGGTATTTCTTTGGTTGTGGACTCTGAAGAGGAAGTCATAAATAAACTAATAATAATTTAAAAAGGCAACTCAGCTCCTACATCAACAATTCATCTTTTTATAGTCCACAAGGGAAGTTATACCAAAGGATGAACTGATGGCATCCAATTCAAGGTGTGAGATTTCACATGGCAAGAGAGGAACCGTTTCCAAAACCTCACCAATGGAGCTACAGTATCAATACACCATTTGTCTCCGTGTTTGCCATGTCAAGTGGCCGTACCGCATCAGCAATTCAGCAGCACAGCAACAGCCCAGCAAATTACGAAAGGATATGAATATGAGAGTATTGTAAGGTAAAGAAAAAGGAAGAACAGGGCATAGCTCTCTTCCCTGGACCGCACAGGGGTTTATTAATATGCTGAAACCTTGGCTTAGGCCTGCTGGTGATAAAGGGGAATACAGACGGAGAGTAATACCATCCCGCAGAAAGGGACTTCTCCTGGCTTGTTTGTGCAAAGGAAGGTTAACAATGTTAGCGAGTTATTCAGGAAGTAATGGATACCCTCTTGCCCTGAGCAAATTCCTTTTCAATAACAGTAGTAATTTCCTAGGCAATACAACTGTATCAAGGTATAATGGCTACTATATTTATCTAGAGGCCCTGTACTGCCGGGATCTAATTTACTATGTAGTAGAAAGCAGTTTACAAATCCTGGGATAGTAAAGTTGCTGGAGACAGAAATAAAATTCTATCCCGTATCACTTGGTTTGAAGACCGGGTTTTACAATCCCTTTTTAAGAGCATAAAATGCATCTCTCCAACTTAGAAAGACTCAAAGACTAATAAGCCCCAGAAGTAAACTGCAAATACACCTATGAGACGGAAGAAATCAGCTTAGCAAATACTACATTCTGTGCATTTTTTTATCCTTATTGTCACAGCTGCTTTGTTTCTTCTTCTATTCAAGTAACATTCTTTCATTTGACTCTCTGAGAAGAAAAATAATCCATGACATTACCTAGCAGCCTTACGTGCCTAATGAAGACAAAATAGCTGAATGCCTGAAGAACAGCTTCACTATGGGGAACGGCACAAGTATATAACCAGCAAGGAAGAACGGAATGACTGCAGCTAATGAAGAGGTAACACCAATAAACACTGAATGACATCTCCTGAGAAACAACAACACTAAATTGCTAAAAGACTTTGGCGGAACACAGCATCAACCTGAGATAAGTACGGGTGGGTGGAAAGAGACCCAACACACGTGTCAGGGACTGCAGATACTTCCATTACGTAACGGTGGTAAGAAATCCCAGGCAAAAATCGCCATTAACAGAACTAAAAGAAAAATATCTCAACAGGGCTATGGGCAGTTGTCAAACCACACAAAGGAAAGGCAGACTGTTCAAACGTAAAAGACATTAATAAAGCAGAAGACAAGAAGTATAACTAGATATAAAACAGAGGAAGATTTCCAGATGACAGAAATGCTACTGGAACATTTTAGTTATAGAATACAATATCCCAAAACGATCAGCAAAGGTCAGTTGTCAGAAAAGCAATTCTGCTTCTGATCTCATTGAGAGCAAAGCAGTCCTTAACCATACCTGCACCACCACCATCTAGCTGGATTACTCTCATGGCTGCAGCAAACAGTTCACTCCATCTGACTCGTCCCTCAGGGAATTATGAGCATAAGACAATTTAGAAGAGCGTGTGTATGTAAAGACTAACTGCACTGCTGTTCTCCTGCTTTATAAGCAAAAGAGAATCCATTTTTCAAAGTCTTTTTAGTGTATATATTTAATATGGGACTTACAAGACGGCATATGGATAGATACCTACCTGTATCTTTTAACAGGGCGTTTTACCATTCTGCAGATCTCACACGCAGCAATTACTAGAAACACACAGAGTTTGCAACATGGGATATTCCAACAAACTGGCACTTGTGTCGACTGATACACTTGAATCAGGAGAATTTTGGCTCTCACAGAAGCAGAGCAGCTACGGATCTGGTCTTCAACATCAGTGCAGCCTGTGTGGGGTCACATACTGTGTGACCTTTAAACACCTTCAGCTGAGCTCATATTAAGGCCGTTCCACCTTCCCTTCTTTCCCCGACATCCAACTATGAACAAAAAAAAAGAAAGAAACAAACCCCCCAAAACAAAACACAACCAAACCAACCAAAAACAAACAAACAGTACTGTAAATACCATTCCATTGCATTTTCTGATCAAATCCTAGCAAAATTAGACTCTTCCATTAGAGATTGATCACAACTTTCTTAGTCTTCCAATCCCTTTCTAAGACAGACACACTGAATGAGTAGTAACTCACACTGAGTTTAGATGAGATGAATGGTTTGAATTAACTATGACTAGTCAGTATGCGCATTTATTGTGTCCTAAGTCCTATGCAATACATTCGCATCTTATCCTAATCCAAATTGCAGCTCTGAAGTGTAGCCATACCATATGACAGCTATTGTAACTGCTAGAGAAGCTACTCATTCAGATAACAAAGCAACAATAATATATTAAATTCCTCCCTGTTCCCAAATTTCCAGAAAGCAACGGTAACCAGAACAATCTTTTTTCATCCTTGTGTGACCCGAAGAATGAACGTTTCCTTTTAGATAAAGGCCTTGCTATGGTTATCTAATGCTAATGTCACTACAAACTGGATTAGAGACGCCCAGAAACCTCGAAATACGTACATGGATAGTCAGCTGTATCCAAATTCTAAGTCTGAAGGAAATCAAATGCTCCAAATTGTGCCTAATGTAGTTAAGTTTGCCCTTTAGGTAGCATAGACCAGTAAGAACATATTACACAGTGATTAGATTAATTCTTGAGTGAAATTCAGATGGCTGGGTCTATCCGTCTCTTGTGTCAGTATATTTCAAATTATTTCAGAGACGATCACTTTTCCCATACTCTGCGGCACAGCAGCAGCTGCTCAAGAAAAACAGCAGTTCTCTGTCCAACGTGAAGTTGGCAGCAACTGGGGACAACGTTGCTGTCAGAGTTCAGCTCCCAGTTCTGAAATGCCATTCTACTGGAAATACCAAAGAGCCTAAATCTAGCTACATATACCACGGGATGTAAAATATCTCTATCTCAGCTTTCAGCAGAAAGCTCCGGAGGCTCATGACATTTACTCCTTTGGCCCCTGTCAGTCTTTCTCCAGACCCTGCAGAGGATCGGAGCTAGCTGCCATAAATGGCTGGAAAACAAGATGTTCTCCAAGCACTTGGAAATGAGCAGCACTGTTTTAGCTTAAGGAGACCATGGCAAGGAGCCAGGGTGACAGGTGCCCCAGAAATAGAGATGATGATCAAACTGTTGCCAACGTTAGCCACTGCTGTCCTCCTGACCTGTAAGGAAGGATAGCCCAGGTGTAGCAGGGACAAGGAACCAGAAAAAGGCAAAGATGCGTTTGCTGGCAGTACTTGAAGTCTCTCCTCAACAAAATCCAGCTGCAAAGGAATTTCAGTGGGTCTCATTAGATACAATCTGCTAAACCTTTATTAAGCCTTAAGGCAGCAAGTCGGTTTCATGCTGCTGTGACAGAGTGCAGCTCATCAAAACCCACAGGCACCAAAAGAGTTAAAAACGCAGATTGCTGCTAAAACTGCCACGAGCTCCAAACCTGCTACAAACCTTCTCCTTTGTGGGGCAACAGCAACTAAAGCCACTCTCCAACAATTGGTTGGCCTTTGGAAACAGAGGAGGGAGGTCGTGAGGGACTGCCCCCCCCCCCCAAGGAAAAAAGCAAAAGCATCCAGGACAAACCT
>JAWMRA010000041.1:50395779-50441926 GCA_035584735.1 Pseudotriccus pelzelni | reverse complement strand
GACTGCCCCCCCCCCCCCCCCCCCCAAGTAAATAGCAGCACAGCATCTGCTCAGGTTTTCAGTTAAAATCAGTGAGAGAGTGCTCATGATTTTAGCAGCAGCCTCTGGAGACAGCAGCCTCTGACCTTTATCAGGAAGAGCATCCTTGTCCTCTAATCACAGACTTCCTGGAAAATGCAATCTAGCTGGCAATTAATATAGAACGGAGGGGGGTGGAAAAAGCCTCATAATATCAAATTACCACTGCGAAAATTTTCAAATACTTCTCCCACCAAAAGGCAGAAGAATTCAAGCACGTTCTCACAACCCATCTTGTTCTCATAAGCATAGTTTAACAGTACTTACTAAAAAAAATTTCTCACCTCTCCCTCCATCAAAAAATCCTGCCCCTCCAGCCCCCAGTGTTATTTTGCAGATGTTGCCTGCAGCAGCACAGCATTTTACTGTGAAAGCTTCAACACAGGTGTGCAGAGCATGACCTGGGCAGAATTACATGTGCCATTTCCACTGGGAAATCTAAGAGACTTATTAAGCCAGGACAGTGCCGATTAATCTACTAATGGAATGAATCAAAAGTGTGTTCCTGGCCCTTTCCCTTTCACATCCCAAAGCCTCAGGAGAGCTGAAACCATCTGGCAAATGCCTGCTCGGAGCAACATTATGCTACTGCTGGAAATACCTCTCCCTTAATACTAAGACAAATGAAAGCATCTTCCATCCACCAGCTATTCTCGGGAGCATCTGTGTAGCTCGCTGAGGTAGTCTGCTTGCACACAGCATCCTTGCCCAGCCAATGCAGAGCTGCTCACTCACCATGCAGGAGAAGTCAGCAGAACAGAAAGCGATCCCACTCATTTACTCGGGGTCCAGCCGGACTGAGCGGGGCAGGGAAGCGATTGCTGCACTCGGGGTAAGGCACACGGGCTGCCCTCCCGCAGCAGATCCCAGCCACAGGAAAGCACTCTCCCTGCCCGGATTGAGGAAATGCTCCTCCCAAACTCTCTCAGTCCTTTCTTCGTGCAGCGGGAGTTGCAGGTAGGGTAACAAGGAGGGGGTTGTTGTTTATGTTAATTAAAAAATAATAATAATAATCTCTCCTCTAAACACATTCCTAATGGAGATCTGACCAGAGAGCTTAAAGGGAAATCAAGACACTAAACTGCTCCAAGGTTCATACATGATATATATTATTATTGTGAGACAGAAGGACGGACTGACTCAGAGATGCTGAATACCCTGCACCCTTTGAGTAATAAGCAAGCTCAGGAAAAAAGAGCTGAGGCAGCTGTCACAAAGAAAGGAACTCTGGCACTTTTAAGATCATGCAGGAGCAGAGGAGCCTCCTATCTTACAATTTAGATACACCACACACACAAAAAAAAAAAAAAAAAAAAGAAAGAAAAAGAAAAAAGAGAGAAAAAGGCCCAAGACAACAGCAGTCATGTGGCTTGGAACAATGTAGATAGTAACAACTGGCTTTTGACTGTCACAAAATAACACAAATACAGAGCAGAGGAGACAAGAGGTCCTCCATGCTCAGAGACAGCACAGATCATGTTTAGATAAATATCCTTCAGGAATTGCCTAACTTGTTATTAGACTCCTAGAAACTGGAACCCCGGTCCCTCAAATTACCGTTCCACTGCTTCACTACACTGAACCAGAAAATGTTGGTTTACCCCATAATATCCAGTTTAAGCCTTCCTTGATGCAAATTAAGCTGTCTTCAATGGACATAGTAAATATTCAACCCCCATCCTCCATACTTTCTACTTTCTTTTTTAGAAAAAGGAACAAGCTTGGTATTTTCCTCCTATGTCAGGCTCCCTGGGCCTCTGTTTCTTGTTCTTCCATGGGCTATTTTCAGATTTTGTCTTTGTATTTCCTGAAGTGCCTAAAAGTAGGTACAGTGCTCCCCTTTCTGTACCAAGCTGTAAAGAATAACCACTTTCTCCAGTTACTTGACACACCTGGAAATGCATTCCAGGTTTGCAAGATCACAGAAAACAGCACCAAATACTCATTCTGTTATTTCCTGTTACCCCAGATCTTTCCTTGGATATTATTTCTTAGCCAGTAAAGTCTTCATTTTATATTGCACATACAGTTCCTTTTGTTAATACAGCTTGGTTTTGTTTAATTTCACATTGTTGGGTTTCAGGCCATTTCTGCAATTCACTGTGATCTTTCTGATGTCTAGTCCTACTTTCCAAAGGCTACCAGCCCCTGCACATGCACATATTCAGTCACTGTTTTATTACCCTGATGTTTGATGAGCAGTACAGAACAGCATAGCAGCCAGGCCAGACCATGTTAAGACTCCAGATCACACACACAGAGACAAGGATGATATAATTGCTCCATATACGGTTTTCCAATGAGGCACTCAGCCCCTTCTTAATTTCACCTTTCATTTGCCTAGTTTACGTAAAGGTCATGTGGGACTGGGTCCAAAGCCAGTAGCTTTCTCCATCTGCCAGGCCTGCTGCCATGTCAAAGGAAAAAACTAAATTGATCTGACATGATTGGCCCTTAAAAATTAGCAGTGTATGTCTGTTGGTGCCTTAATTTCCTTTAGTAAAGGATCTGACCATAAGCATCTGATGTTTTTCAGCATCTTCCCAGGTCCTGTATCTACACTGACCAGTTGAATTTCTTGGCATCTCTAGCCTCCTTTAAAAGAAAAATTAGGATGAGAGAAAAATATATATTCACACACACACACGTGTGCACACACACACTCCCTTCATTCACTTGAAAGCTGCAAGATTTCATGATGTGTGGAATACACACTGGAGAAAACCCACCACTCCAGCACAGCCTCTGTGGGCTTGAAGGAGGAGACCATCCTGCAGTGCCCTCTGAGCAGCAGCAGTGCTGTGCAGCACCGTGCCTCTGGATCAAACCAGCTCAGGACAGGAGCCTGCCCAAGCCAGGAAAGCCTACAGATTGCCTGCTCAGGCTCCCCTCTAAAAGCAGCTCTATTAGAAGTGCTCCTCCTGAAACGTCCCTCCTGTGTGTCCCCTCTGCTCACCCCAAGACATTTTGGAACAGATCAAAGACTTACACAGTGGAAACCTTTTCCACCGTGACTCTCGAAAGAACTAAATGTCAGCACGGGTCCCGTGAAGGAGCTGTCTGTGCACTCCCTGGATGCTGCCCGCGCTGGGCTCAGGCAGCGACCCCCATCCTCTCCCCACCCCTCCGAGCAAGACTTCCCTTGTCCAGAACAGAACACACGAGGGGTCACCCCCAGGCGCTCGCGGGACGCCAAGAGGCCGAACCTCCTCTCCCCTCTCTGCCTGCTGTCCCCCCAGCCCGGCCGGAGCGCCGCGGGCCGGGCGGTGCGGGGCGGGGAGCTCTGGCCGTGCGCCGGCCGCCCTCTCCCGGCAGCCCGCGGCGCTGCCCCGCGCCCCCGCATCGCCCCCGCATCGCCCCCGCATCACCCCCGCACCACCCCCGCGGCCCTCCCGCTTCCACGGCAGGGGCACGGAGGCCGCAGACGAAGCTCCAAGAGTCCGGGCTGTCCACCAGCAACGCGCTGGGGCACTTACGGGTACCTAGAAACAACAGCCGCGCAGGTATTATTCGGGCGGCGAGGGGGGGGGGGAGAAAAAAAAAATAGTAAGTTCACATAAGCTGCTTAAACTTTCTGCCGTGATTTCGTTTGTTTTGGTTTTGTGGGTTTTTCTTCCAGTTAAGAAGAAAATCCTGACTCATGCGGTGACAGTGCAGCTGTGCAAGCTGAGGACCCCAAGCCCCCCCTCACCCAGAGCTTCAAAACCACTTCGGTTTCTAGTTAAGAGCTGCACAGAGGAACTTTTTTCCCATAAAACCTACCTAAAGCAGGGGCTTGTTGCCACAGGATGTTGCGGATGACAAAGATCTAGACAAGCTCAGAAACCGTTTAGACAAATTCAATAAAGAAAAAAATCTATGACAGGTGACTTAAAAAAAAAGAATAAAAATCTATGGCCAGGAAATCCCAAAGCCACAGGATTGCTTGAAGAGCACAGAGGAGGGGAAGTATCACCGAATCTTGGCGCTGCTCCCTCTGCTTTAAGTACTTGCTATTAGACACTGTCAAAGCCAGAACTCTGGAAGGCAGAGACCTTCTGTCTGACCCAGAATAGCTGCTTTCATACCCTCAATAGGATATCATATCCATCAACAGGCTGTTTTCTCTGCACCATTTGGTTTTAGCCCTTCAACTGATCCTTTTGCAGACTACTTCTAACACGCACCACACTAGCATAATCATTCAGCAGGAAAAATCTAAACAAGATGCTGTCCCTCTTGCCAAAGGAACTGAGGGTCTTGGGAGTCTCCAAGACTCTTGCAGACATTCGGTAACACTCCAATGGCCAAAAACTACATCACATGAGGACCAGTGGTGTCCTGGTCCTTTCAAAGGATGACTCACATCTCCTCTCTTTAACCCCAAGCAGAGACGAGAAATTGCCTGAATCAGAGGACTCAAACATGAAAGGAATTCGTATTACATCATCCAGCCCATTTCCTGCCAACGCCTTACAACCCCAGAGCTTTGGCCGGACTATTCATCAGCAAGGTATTTGTTACTTCCCTTGAGAAGCTGTTTATAGGACTTAAGGAGCTTACTGTCAGGAAGTCTTCCCGTGTATCTGAATTAGATGCACTCCGTAACTACCTCTCCTCATACAACTTTTCTCCACGTGGTTACTTATTCTCTCTTGTTATTGATTAAGAGAAAGGCACGCATTGGTATGGATGCTGGATTGTTTATGGAAGGTATTCAGGGTTCTGTAAGGAAAGGATCCCCCGCCTCGTATTCAGAGAGGTTAGGAAGGCAGCAGACATGAATGTGGGAAAAGGGGAATAAATATACAGCCAGAGTGATCTGTTTGCAAGACTTGTGTCAACTGCAAGACATCGTGTTTCCTGTATTATTTATGGATTTTTACGCTAGGAAATCAGCTAAACAAAGGAAATGAGAGATTTAGGGCAACGTGGCCAATATAAGCAGAGAGACTTGATTCAGAGGGAAATTTCAGAAAGCAAGTTTATATCAAGTTAAGTTATTTAGTGGTATATGTTTTACAATATTTTTCTAATCCTGCTTCTTGTATCTTTCCTGTAGCTTCTTCCGGATACAGTTTGGCCTTGAGAAAACAAGGAACCACTTCTTTATGCTTCAAGTGATCAACTAAGTGTCTGGCTAGCAGTTCGGGATTCAGAGAAGATGTATCACTAGATTAGTCTCAGTGGATCTTATCTGTCCTCTTCCAATTCATCCTTCATTGTTTCAACTTCAATCTGTACACTCTGTTCTCTATTTTCCTTCTCAGATATCACAATTTACATTGCTTTAACTTAACTCTCTTCCACTCTATCAACACTTTTTTACCTTCAAATGTGCTGAGAGTTCCAAGTAGTGTGGGATGCAATCCAGTAGAGGATCTCTCAAGCTCCTCCTCTCTTGCAGTGTTAAATGGCTTTCCATCTAAGGCAAATCTGGACTCTCCCACACTGTTCACAGCTTAGTGAAGCAGTAACACCCCCAGCAGTGACCCCACTACACACCTTTGAACCCCTCTGTGCGCAGCTGCCTCGCAGATGCTTCCCATCTCCTGAATATGTTGGACATTTTTGCCCAGACCACGTTCTCTGCAATGAAGCTCGTTATTTCCTATGGGACACTGCAGTTACATTCAGTAATAGAATATCCCTTCGGCCCTGTCTAGCACAGCGTGAAAACATTTCATTGCTTGCCTGAAGAGAAGCTGTAGGAGCCAAGACACAACCCTAATTTGGCAGCCTTACCCTAATTCACCTCATTTTAAACATGAGGAAGATGTTTAGAACAGTTTCCCCTCATTGGGATGGTCCCATCACAAATTTTGGGTTGACTGCTTTCAAGAGAAGAGGCACTCCTCAAAAGCAGTAGGAACACCAAGCCTAGTCTTCTTCATTTCATGCAGGACCTCACATGCTTCCCCATCTTTGTCCTGGCTATTTACTCAAGGAATAAGGTGTTCCCCAGTTTAAAAATTTGTGTTAAATACACTCTTCAAACTAAGAGTGGAAGTAACAAACAAACCAAAAATCCACAAATCACTCTCCTTTATAGGTCCTGAATAACTTAACACTTCCACTGCCACCATCTCATGGGCTAATGAGCCAGTTAACATACACACTAGAGGGATTTTCATAGTCAGTGACAAAGAGGAAAACAAAAACCAAAATACTTTTCAGGAACACTACTTAGATTAAACTCTTGAGACATAAAGTCTTTGTTCCCTAACTGACAAAATAGGGTACTGGAGGGACCATGGCTGGTGCTATAAACAAGTAAACAAGTGCCCAAACCATTTTCCTCTGGATCCCTCCTGGAGGGAGAACGTCTTGCTTCATGGCAAGAGCATCTCAGTCTGTTGATACTAAACCAAGAGAATTTTTTGTGGGTATCCTAATCCATGCTGAACCTCTCAGCTGCTAATCAAGCTGTAACAATACCCCAACTCACACTTCATCTACAGGACGGAGAAGAGGAAGATAGGTGAAGGGGTCTCAGATCACACAGATGAGCAAGGACAGAGGCTTCCCCCTCTGAACTCAGTGCCGAGATCCCTGCTGCTTGCTGCAGAGACCACCAATGGGAGCAGCAGTGCCTCTGTGCATCCAGCTTCAACAGGAAGCCTGGTGACCTGCTGCCCCGCCTCCCTATGGGAGCTCACACACCCCCTTCACATCTCAGGATGAAGGGCTTCCTTGCTGAACTCCCCACATCTGGAGGGACTGGGCAAAGAAAACAAATAGGGGGAAAAAAGCAACAGGAGAGGCTTCCTGTTCTCACAGACTGCCACCACTGCGGTTCAGCTCCTCCAGACCAGCTTGCAGCCCCAGGGAAGCGAGCACATGCATCCTCCTGCAGTCTATGATGCCCCAATAGATATCCCAAAGCAGCAAGTGAGTAAAGACCCAGGGGAACAGCCTGACAATTGGAGAGGATTTAACAGCATTTCACCTTAAGCTTGAACTCAAACTGAGGGGATAGTGATAAAGCTGTTCCTAGCAGTTGCCATGGGCACCCACACTACTTTGGGCTGCAGTTCATCTACATACACGAGAACAACAGGTCAGACTTCGTGAGTGCTCAGATGGAAAACCAGTCACTGAAATTAAGCTGTTGAAGGAAGTGTCACTTGTGATAGGTAACGATGTTTCCACCACATTTGCACCAAGCCAATGGCCCAGTTTGATTTAAGAATTGTACTCAGAAGTACAAGCTTTTAAAGGAGGCTTCAAACCAATATCCTAACCGGTTGTGATAGCTGAGGATCACTTTCCATAACAGAAGAGGTATAATAGCTCTAACATCCTGACCCAGTTCAGATGTGTGCAATTACCTCCTGCTTCCATAAACTCTCTCTCCTCCTCTCTTCCCTTCAGTGGCAGCTAAACAAGGTGTTCTTGCTCATTTTGCTTCCTGTTGGGGGACAAAATTATTCTGTGCAGCTGCCAAATTCTGCCACGCAAGTGCCAGCATTCATCACTCTAACAAATCTCAGATATCCTGTCTAATACATTTGGACATAAAAAGCACTAGAGCAATACAACATAGGTCTTGGCTATATACAAAATGAGCTGGCACAGTCAGCGTGGAATAGCTTTTTGGAAGCAGTGTATGTATACTTGATGAGTTTGTCTGTATGTAAAACTGTATCAGTATAGCTGTACCAGTCATTTTCCATGTTGAGACCAACTCACGGTACCTCAGAGCTGTTTGTCACAGCCTGGGAAATGAAGCAAGGAAGTCTTGGTTCACTGCATTTTAGGCAGGCGCTCGCATTACAAAAAAAGAAATACCACTTTGCTGGCAGACCCAACAGAGAGATGAAGAACTGAATAATCCCCAGAGAATAAGCTCTCCTCACCAAAAGACCTGGTTCTCATCTCAGTTAGCAATGTTACACTATCGCTTCCCTTATTTTGCCTTTACAGAGGGCTTTGTCCCTACCATCAGCCTAGTCCTGGGGAGAAGGAAGGGCACCTGCCATTCCTGAACGTGTGTCAGACACCCACAGAACAAACCTTGAATTTTTGAGAACAGTCCCAGAGGGCTCTCCAGATCCTGACATGGCTGCAAGATAGTTCCAGTAATGCAACACTTCAGCAACAGAAAGCCTCTTTTAAGGCAAACTTACACAATAATGATTTAGCACACATGCTCCCCAGGGCCTATCACCACGAAACGTCCAGTAAGCCAGTGCTTTGGCAGGGCAGGTGAGGAACGAGGGGGCACTGCAACAACCCAGAGCTCTGGGTTTATCATAAAGCAATCACACAACACCAGAATCATGAAAGAAACAGCCTCAATATGAACCCCATCTCATATGCTTCAGTGCTGCTGCCCATGCATGATGTTGACAGATCGCTTAAATACTTAGGAGAAGATAGAAAAAAAACCTCCATACTGGAGACCTAAGCATTCCCAAATGGTCAAAGCAAGGACTCAAACCAATCACACATTTCCACTGCCAGGAAGAAAACCCACAATAATCTGGAACCATCTGGGTATGATTTAACCACTAGGGGGTGTAAAAACAGCATAGTGAAAGGTTTGCAGACTGCAATTAACAGCTTTTAGAGCCTGAAGGAACGAAAACGACATTCAAACAAGGGAAGGAGTAGGATGCTACATAAAGTGAAAGAAAGGGCAAGTTATATCCACAAAATTTCTGGCAGGACTACTGTGGTCACCGGATGAAAAGCCCAAAAATAAGCTCTGCTTTGCTGCTTCTCCTTAAGAAAACACTGTGGGAAAAAAGCACAGTCCAAGTATTTACAATAAACAACTGCAATGGGAAACAGCAAGACACACTGATTTACCCTCACCAGCTCAAATCCAGCTCCTAATTTGAGGAAATCCAACACAATTGCTCCTGCATCTCATAATTATTTTGCTACAGGGTGAGGATCCCTACACATATTCCCCCACCACTTCCTCCTTTCCCAGTGCAAAAAGGCAGGTGATGGATCAGCCACTCCTGACTCTCCCACACCAGCCCCGGCCTGTGGCAAGACTTCTTTTCCTGCTGCTATCGAGTTAGAGGCTCCCAATCAGATTAGCTAAAAGCCTTGAAACCTCATTAGTGAAAACCAGATCTGAATTTAAGCTGCTTCAGGGACACAAGCAAGACAGAAGGACAAAGACTTACCACAGATCAAAATGTTGTCAAGAGTAGGAAGAAAAAACCGAAACAAACGAAAAACCCAACAGCAACAATCCAGCCAAAAATATTTTGATGAGTATTTGCTAAATGAAAACACACAAGTTAAACTGACGTTGTCTGTCCTCCAAGAAAATTCCATAAAGCTACCTGCCATCTTAAATACACACACTTGCTAACATTCATTATTCCCTGTGCTCACCCGTACAGAGCCCTCCAGGGCTGCCCAGGCTGTAATTCTCATTTCACGCCCTGGCTGTTGTACAGCTTCCTGTGCCCATCTCTGCTGATCTGGTGACCTGCCAGTAACAGCAGTTCCGGACTTTCAAATCAGAAGAGTTCTTACAGGATGAGAAAGAGGAAACCTGTGAAGTGGGACGTACTGGTACGTACCAAAATAAAACATCCCTAAATGTGTAGGTAAAATGAAGCACAAAACAGGGTGCAGAGGGTGCCACCAGAATGGGAAAGCCAAAAGCAGATGCAAGTCACTTTAAGGATCTGAGACTGGCTTTGCCTCTCAGTCTAGCTTACCCTTACTTAGCCTGGACAGAGTAGGAACACAACTCTCCCAGCATCCCCATGCGTAGTATTTATTTGTGCTAGTTAGCAGTTTAATATATCCCAGCAGATATTCTGAACAATTTCCTCCTATATGGGAACTCACACACACCTACGAGGCACCGAAGACTGTGTCTCTTCAGTTGCTGAGGCTGCACTATGCTGCACTTCTTCATAAAAACATCTCCCATTAAGCTGTTGTTACATATAACCAGACCTCATCAAGAGATGATGAAAATCACTTTCTTTATATAGCAGTACCTGAGAGTATTAAAGAATTTGATTTTGGTTTTGTTATTTGCTCATTACTGAAATGTGCTGCATTATTGATTTTCCGTGCATATTAATTTCCTGCTACACCGGTTCATGCTCTGCTTTGCAGTAGCACTGCAGAGCAATGAAAAAAACTTCATTCTAAGAAGAGAGATTTAATGTGTGACAATTGTATCTCACAACCATTAAATTCCATTTGTTCCAAAGCATCTCCTCCTTCCGTCACGCAAATTCATCAACTGGGATTTCTCTGTCTTCTGTCAGGAGGCAAGAGAATGCTTAGAGATGCGGTGCACTGAACAGTGTCATTTTTACTGCTGTAGAAGGAGCACATCCTGAGTAAGAGCAAGGGGCAGGGGCCCTGCAGGACTTGAAAGGAAGGCAAGACAAGTTTACAGGTACTAGAAACAACCTGACGGGACATGTAATTCCGTACTCCACCAGCGAAGCAGACCCTTGCAAAAACTCAGTGTTGTTTTGCTTCCCAGATGCCAGAATTACAGCAGTAAGTATAAAACAGGGCCAAGCATGCAGGGGCACTGAACATCTACATTCATTAACACTGAGGAGATATAGTGGGAGCTTAGGACAGGGATTCTAAGTTTTGACATTTTTAAGGATAAAGAATTTCCTGAACTGTTGGTAGTGTGGAGGATATTTAACCCCTTATCAGGCACCTTGCCGCACACTGCTGGAGGCCAAAGAAACCCATTCAATTCATCATATACGTCTCCAGAAACATTCCACAACAGAACAGAACTATTTCCGCTCCATAACACCACAGCCAGGAAGCTGTCGGACAAAGCATTCATAAGTGTACAGAGACGTACGTACACACACAGTTACTGCAATCAGACACTTACTTGATTGTCTCTTGCTGGATATCCATGATAACCTGAAGTCAGAGGCTCGTTCTGCAAGACAAGAAAACAGAGTGAATGTAGGGGTTATAAAAAATAGAACGCGAGTAAATAAATGTCTGTCTTAACTCAGCAAAAGACAAGAACCTGCATGAAATGGGAGAATAAGCTGAAGTATTCTGCCAACTTTTTTTTTTCCAGGTAAGCCTAAAATTTATTTTCAACTGCATATGTCAAGTTGTGCAGAAGGAAAAAAAAAACTTCAAGGCCATAAAATAAGCATAAACTAATCCTCTTTACCCTCTATAATATCAGTTGTGTATGATTTTTGTCATTTTCCGACAAATTTTTCTAAGCAAACGTTATTTACCCTCACGAAAACTGAACAAGACTGAACACAAAACAACAGAAGCTATCGCCCACTTCGCCTAGTCTTGAAGAAATGCTTTCCTAAACATTAGCCATAAAAATGTCATTTTTGCCCTTTTCAAAACTATACTCATAGTTTAACATGAACTTAAAAAGCAGTCAGTGTAACTTCTAGCACCCTGGTAAGCCTGTGCAATACCTCAACACTCCCAACAGGAAATCAATCCTCTAGGCTTTAATTCTTCAACCCAGAAGGGACTCCGAGCCTTCACATTTTTTGATATTGGCAGCTCCATCACTCTGCTCTGCGGGAAATATATGAACCTCCAACACATCTGGAATTTCTCCATGAAATTCCCAGACTAGTCACTATTTTAGCAGTGCAGTGAGGATTAAGATAACATACTTCATGATACTTCCTAAATGTTTATTTCTGTTTCTTAATTTATTTTCGGTTACTCTCCCTCCAACACATCCTATTTGGAATGGGGAAAGGGCACTCACACATGCCCCAGGCATGCATCTTTCTCTTGGCGTGAAAGATAAATTAAACTAGACAAAGCCCATATAAATTCCACCCTGGTACCCCTGTGTGTTCACAAGCAACTCCCGGCAGAACACGAGGAGGAGGAGGAGGAAAGGAAACAGCCACCCTCCGTAATCACTTTTTAAGTCTGCTCCTATCTCCTGTTAGGACTTGTGAGGAGGAACTCCTAAGTCAGTCTTGCACTTTCTCCAGCAGCTCTTGGGGAAGGGAAGGTTGAGAGAGAAAGAGGCTCAAGGGGAAGACCCTGACAAAACACAGCGAAACAACCTCAAATTGTCCAGAGCAAATATATTCTGGGCATGAAGCTGACTGAGATGTACAATTGCTGTCAGAAAGAGTTTTTGTTGAGATGTTTTGGGTTTTGTGCGAGGACATTCGAGTGAAACGGGCCAGCTCCTACCAGAGAGAGGTGTACTGCCCTACACGGGGCACATGGCCACAGGCACAATTTCACAGCTTACACAAAACACTTTAACACAACTTCTGGCGAGAAGCAAGGTGCTAATATCTCAATGCAGGAACTAGCAATGCTATTTTAAGTTTGTAGCCGTCCTCCCTCTCTTCCTCTTTACCTCAGGCCTGCCCGGGGGATTCTCCATGGAAACTTGCCAGGAAACATCCAGCCTCTCCTCATGCTCTCATGCTAAAGCTACAGTAGCATGCACAGAGCTTCAAGGACAACAAACTTCTGGCAGCCAATTTTTGGGGATTAACAGTAATTAATTAGACTGACCACCCTGCGAGTACATTCCTCTCAAATACCAATAGCCAGCAAGCAGGTTAAGCACAAAACTCCACAAATAATTCAGAAACAGAAGGAAAGACACAGAGGTTGGCAAAAGCAAGTGGAGACTGTCAACTATAGCACCGCTCAAAGCTTTTGGGCTTTAACTGAGAACTTAATTAAAGAACAAGCAACACCACGGACGGCTAGTCCTTTTCTCCCCCAGTAGAAGTACACCTCAGAAGCACTGTGATTGTTTCTCCCACAAAATACAGTTTACCAGTTTTGTCTAAGTGCCATAAAGATCCAAACAAAAAAATGTATCAGGAGAGATGGCCTTTTCCCGAAAGACTATTCCAGGTACGCTTTTAACAGTACTTGTACACACACCTACAAGGTCAGTACCTCAGAGGTGCTCATGTGCCAGTCTCTTAACACCTTGTAAACCCGAAAGATTTTCACACAGAGAACGAAGCACTAACAGACAAGTTGCCCTTACGGATACTAAAGACATGGGCAGTGAATGCAAGCTGAAAGTTATAAGAAATCATTATTTTGAGGATGATGTTCTTCACATCGAGGACTAATAAAAGTGACTGTCACCACGAGGCTTTGGCAGAAAAGAGACAACACTGAACTTCGCGGGATTTCCTGAAGTCAAAGAATCTGAATGCAAAGAAACCACATCCATAAACAGAAGAGTTTCATAAGTAGAAGCAAACCAGAACAGTGTGAAAAGGAAAAGGAAGGTGATTAGAGAGATATGAAAGCAGTCCACAATACATGAGAGATCAGAAAGAAACAAGAAAAATCAAATGGAGTAAAAAAAAAACACCCACATTCACTTTCCTTTTTGGAAAACAAACCCCACAAATGGCACACTAAAAATGTCTGAGAGATATGGTTGCATCAGAAGGCAAAAGAAAAGGTGAAAGAGTGTTACATTAGGAAAGCAAGAGCTTGGAGATAGCAGAGGTTAGAAAGAGGGCAGCAGCTGGAGCATTAAGGTCGCAAAAAGGCCAAAGATATCTCTTTGCCTTTCATACAGCAATGCTACCATCAAGTACTGGACTCTTTGCAAAATCCCTGCTGTGCGTATCATTGCTCTAATTGAACTTAACTCTCCAAGAGAAGGCAGGAAGCGCCTAGGGAAACCGTCTCCTGCCAATAATCTCTAGTGCTGCCAATTTTACAGGTCACTAATGGTGAATCTGGGGCCCGCTGCATGATTATTCCATACGGAGTTTGCTTTTGTTGAAAACTAAACAGAGCAAGAAGTGAAAGCGTTAAACTCCTGCAACTGGAACAGCAGAGTCCAGCAACATCCAGAGAGAAAACCCCTGCTAGTAGGCGACCTAAGGCAGCAGAGGCTGGGGATACAGCTCAATCTCTTCCTCTGACTTCACAAGCACAAAACTAATCTCACAAAATGGAAGCGAAAAAGAGAGAGGGAAGGTCTGACACAGATAAATACCTTGCCCACAAACACGGAGGGACCCTGCCTTCTGGCAGCAGCCTGATGCAAGAGGGAATCCCCAGATAACTCCATCTCTCTTGCGCAGCTCCCTCCTGCCAATTACATTCTCTTTCGATGCCAACATGCAACCAGACATTCACAAAGAAATTGAATTAGGCAGCACTAGCCTGCAAAATCAAATCAAACTGACACTGAGATGTTTCATTACTTTGTTTACCACTGAAAGGCATTTCTCAGGTACTTGAGATTTTCTTTAGAGTGGGGAGAATAAAACTAGAAGCTGAAACCCTAACTCAGCTTTCTGCAACACACATTGGGATTTTATTCAATCCGTATCCATGATCTCACACACAGGCTTCCACGCTTCCATAGGATGTGTGACCACTGCAATTGTACCCCAGTGATAGTGTCGGTGTAGGCAAAGCAGATTTAACAGGATGAAAGTCACAACTCAGTCCAATTCACTAAGCCTTTACCCCCCAATCCCTTTATTTCAAATTTTTCCTGTTCCTTCATTTCCCAGCCTTGCTAACACAAGTTCTTTTCCATTGGCACTTGCAGTTTGAGGCAGACCTTACTATTACACGTCACAGGTACTGCCTCAGGTCAAAGGTAAACATAGCACAGCCATTTGCAGACAACTGAAGCACAAAGATGCTCCTGCACTAAAAGAACAGCCAGGCTTTGGGGTTGTCGGGTTTTTTGACACCTCTCAACTTAATAAATTTTAAAAGCTGCAGAATTAGACACATCTTGAAAATGTAAGGAACTATCAATAAACCAGGATGCCAGTAAGAAGTGATCAGCTCTGCAGATGGCATTAACTGAAGAAAAGCCACAAAGATCTGGAGTAGAGTCATTCCTCTAGAGAAAATGTCACAGCTCTTAACACATAATGGAAGGTCTGAAAAGTCCTCTTACTTTTTTTTCAAAATTAAAACTAACTTTTAGCTTAAAGAGGCAATAATCCTCTTTGACTAACCTGACCCCAGAACAAATTAATTTTACATCACAACTTGCCATTTTTCCAGATGCAACAATCACTGAGGCCTGATTTCCAATTGTTTCTTTACACTCAACCTAAAGCCTGCAGAGTAAAACTCTGCTGGTAGGAACCATTAGCTTAGTGAGTTCATCCACATTTCCCCAGCAAAACAATGAACTCCAAGCTTCCACTTGAAGTGTTGAGTCCTTTCAGTTGCAAAGATAACCTCAGAAACATGCCCAAGCAATCTCTTCCCTGGATCTGCAGCATTCTTGCTTTCCTGACAATGCCAGGAAAAGTGAAGTTAATGCAATTCTTTCAGGTTTCACAATGGCCTGCCAGGCTCTGAACAGCAGCAGCAAAATTCACGAGAGCAGCTCATGTGTCTCTGCTCTGGCTGTCCCCCCTCCTCCTCCCCCCAGAGTGCAGCAGCCTGGTGGCTTGGGCAGAAGTGACAAGAGAGAGTCCCTGCACCAGAAAGCCATAAACCCTTATACTACATAGAGCAACAAAATAAAGGCAACAAGAAGTTATTTGTTCCTTCCAAAAGCAAAATGGGATTTTGATGTGATGAGATAGCACAAGCTACACATTTATCAGAGACTTATACTAGACAAACAGAAGCCACTTTTCTAGAACACAGTGAATAAGATGTTCACAGAAAGAAAAAAAAAAAAAAAAAGAGGCTGGAAACACTGGCAACGAAGCTATTAATCTGAAAGTGACAGTTGCGAAAAAGTAAAGCTCGTGAGCCAGACAGAAATCCCAGCGCTGTTCATCACAGCCCAGTGGTTTCAGACCATCTTGTTTTACTTCTTGCATACCAGGAAAGACAGAAACCCTGTGCTGAGGGAAGGCGGGGTGCGTGGGGGAGATTGTCTTGAAAAAGGCTTTTTAGTCCTTCAACTGTGGCAGAGCACTAGTAAAACTGTAAATGCCTTGATCTTATTACCAGTTACCAAGAAAATGGGCAATTCTTCATCAGACCGTCACTTGCACAAACTGTTGCATATAAACAAAAAGGAAATAACCATTTCTTTGTCCAAGTGTATCTGATGCGTTCAGTCTGCCTTCTCAATTGCGTGTGCTGTCTCCTACCCCAAATTGTTTTGGATAAAATTAATGGGGGAAAGCAGCATCCAAGGGTGAATTACCAATTATTAATGGAAAATTGAACTAAGTAGTTTTTAAATGGATCTTAATGTCACCCTTTTCCCTCGATACTTATCCTAATTTGATATACAGCTCTTGCTAATCACTCCGCAGTCCCAATAACTGTGTCTATAGAGTGGGATGCTTCCCTTCAGCTGTCTTCACTTTCAATTAAACTTGCTTCATGGCTTTGGCCAGTTTCCAGATGGGCAGACGTCATCTAGTAAAGGTCTTCCATTTATTTGCTTCCTTGTTAGTGCCCTGACATCAACAGCCTGTACAATTTTCTGGATGCAGGTAACAGGACTTACATTTCACTCCTTACACCTTTTTTTTTTTTTAAAGTGTATTTGGGGACTAAAAGCTTGAGATTCTGATAACAGGCACCACACCAAGTACACTGTGCATGGCTGCCCTTGATGGCTGGGGAGACATGCTGGCTAGCACAGCCTTGGCTCCCAACACCCACCCGAATGACTGAGGCTACTTCTTGAGGGACAGAAAACCAGGGGTGCAGCTGCCAGTGCAGGGCACTGGCTGTGGGGGATGCGATGCCGGCAGCCATGCCCATGAGAGCAGAGAAGCGCCCACAGGCTCCCTGCTCTGCAGCCTGGCGGAGGCCAGGATGGAGGCTCATCCGGCTCCTCTTCCTTCCTGGAATTCTGGCCCTGTTGCTGCAGCGACAGCAGCCTGGCCCCCTCCACCCCACTCCAGGCTTCCCTGTATCCTAAAAATATTGTGTTTTCTGCAGAAGCCAGTGAGATCCTGGATGCATGGGGCAGGAGAGCTCCTCCGCCGCCGGGTCCCCGGTGCCTCACAGGGCTCCAGTGAATGAAGCTCCCCACCTCCGGCCTCTCACCGACTCCACCCCCACTGCACAAGGGGGTCTCCGTCCCAGGTACCCATGCTGGCCTCTCAGCTCTGCAAAGCCCATGGCTCTCCAAAGCTGGACACCCAGCTCTGCAAAGCCCATGGCTCTCCAAAGCTGGACACCCAGCTCTGCCGCAGGGATGTGGTACCCATGGCGCCAGGCGGTCCAAAACCCACCGTGGAACTGCAGGTCTTCCGCTTGGCCATCATTACGGAGCGGGACCCCAGCAGAGCCCGCTGGAGGGAGGCCAGGCCTGCCAGAGGCTCCCCGGGCGGGAAGCCCAGTGACATAGTAAAGACAAGAAAGGAAGCTGATGTCAGATTAATAAAAATAGCCTCCTGCCCCAACCAGAGCTTGAATAGTCTGGAGCAGTCACTAGGGAAGCCCATGAGGTAGCCAGACAGAACAGGGCAACTTTGGGATGGCTATGTCCCTGTTGAACAGAGCCCCAGTGACACCACCTAAACGTGTCAGTGCAATTTTCTGTATTTTGAAATACCTATTTTATTAATTCCAAACTCCTGGCACTTCTTTTCCATGAAACTTTATGTATATAAAAGAAACAGTAACTGACTGGTACAGCAGAGGCTGCAGGGTAGAATAAAGACAAATACACATGTGACCAAACCACACAGAAAGGTGGTATTTAAACCTTCAGATCTGTTAAAAAAATTCAGGATGCAATAAGTTTACAAATACATACTCAGACTTTAAGCTGACAGTGTCCCTATGAAGTTACAGGACAGATGTCTAATGTAGAGAGAAGGGGGACTTTCATAAACAGAAAGCACTTCCTCAGCTAAAATTGAAGAATTTTACAGAGAATCTTTATAACATGCTGACTCCTCCCTGACTTTCCCCTCACACACACACCCCCCCCCCCCCCCAAAAAATGGAAGTAGCTCTCTGGAGGTCAGAAGCAGCTTTTCCCCAACTAAGTTTTTCATTTTCCAGATCAGCCAAGGGGTGTTTTCAGCTTCTCAAAGAAATGGGATTTCATTCATTTAATGTAATTTAAATGTGCAAAACATGTACTTTTTTTGGACTACGTATGGCAGCATCCTCGTACTGCTCCAGGCATAAAGGAAATACAGCCTGACTCTGCTGGTCCATGACCTATGTCGGCAACAATAGATCCAGTGCAAGTTAAAGCCCCTGGGAATACTGTGCACAGTGTGACGTCTATGATCCAGCAAATACAAGGACACACTGCACGCACAGAAGTCAATAGCACAGAATATTGATTTCCCTCCTCTTTTACTAAGCAGAAGCATTTTAAAATGGCAGTTCATCTTCATTTATACTCTTACGCTACAGGAACAGGACAGGGGCCATAACAAGGCTTTAAAATCCAGCACTGGGACACCTTTGGATGCTGTAATTGTTACATGGGGGTGAGGAAGCATTTCACACGTAATTCACACTAAGCAAACTCATTACAGGGCAACATGCTCACGCAGGAAAATCCAGCTTGCTCAAACATGATGGCTACAGGTTTTCACAAGGTGAAGAGGGCTACAGAGTTGTGCCTTAGTAGATAGCTTGATAGCTTCTGTTTTCTTTAAAAAACGGGATGGAGAATACAATACGGGAGAGAACAGGACAAGGGACATGACAGACCATGGATCCAGAAGGGAAGTCAGTTGATCTCAAGCTCCTTTGCTGATTTTACAGATATTCACAGGCAGTCGCTCAAAGGCTAAAAAGGAAAGAAGAGTATTCCTACTATGCAGAACAAAAATTATTGTTACCATATTTTCCTCAGAAGAAAAGGCTGAAGCTAATTTGTTGGTTGGGTGTGAAAAGGCTGTGATATAAAATTAAACCTGCCTTGCTCTTAGGAAAATTGGCACGAAAAGAGAGAGAGGCACAAAATCATGCTGTATACCAAGTGCCTGCAGGCAAATAGGTGCGAGAGAAATTTTCTGTACCCTGGACACACCGGCCTGATTGCATAAGCTGCCCTACATAGTTGCAAAAATTATTTTCCCAGGTTAGCGTTACAAACCATCTTCCCTTTGCCCAAAGACATCATTTCCTCAAGCAGTCTAGCCAAACGCAGTTTCATCTCCGGAACACTGCGAGTGCCCACAGCCAGCTGGAGAAAGCAGAGAAGTGAGGTGAGCAGGCCAAAACGGTCTGGAGCTGTAATGGCTAGGGGTTAAAGAGCCTTGAGGAAGGAGAGAGCACAGGGCTTGGGGCACAGGGTGAAGCAAAGGCAGGCTTCAGGAGTGCCTCAGCAGCCAGGACTGTTTCTGATTAAGCCTGCAGGATTGTGGAGCTGCACAGGAAGCACTGGAGAGGGGGGAGGGGGGCTGGGGGTCTCAGAGCCACCATCGCAAACACACTAGAAATCTTTGTGTTCCAGCAGCACCATCTGGAAACAGTTAGAGAGAAACAACTCCCAGTCCTTCCTTCACAAAATAGAAAAAAAATAGTAAGTCCACTCTTAAGACCATTAAGTCTGGCCTCTTCATCTCCCTCCTGGAAAACTCCTCTCCCTGCAACAGAGGGGAACAAAAGGGCATCTATAAAAGGGAATGAAACCCCTCGAGTGCTGCTGCAAGGGCAACTTGCACACTGTTAGCTCCCTCTGCTTTTGTGGGGCATCCCAAAGTGGCACCCCCAAGGGATGGAGAAAGACCAAACCCTTTGTCTCCTTGGCACCACACTGCTTCAGAAGCAGCCTTGATCAAAGAGCATCCAGTGCACTAATTGCACCTAATATGATCAACTTGATGAAAACATGGACAGCGAGTCATTCTGCAGCTAGAATATCCCTAAATGAGAGCTGTGCACATTGAGGGCTCACCCTGAATTCTGGCCCTTTGGAACCTCCCATTTCTCTACCATAAATCAGCACATGGATGCAAGAGAACCCAGTCCACCAAAGACAAATATTCCAGACACACATAAGAGATTTAATTCTGTTCTTAAGAGGACAGAAAGACTATGATGCAAAGCACATCATCATCATCATGGTGATGCTCCCCTACTGCCTCAGAGGTACCAAGGATCAGAAAGGCAACAGAGACTGATCCAGCCCTTTCCAACCCGTGACAAGCTCCTTCCGATAAGGACAGGGACAGCCTGTTAGTGCCTCAGCACATGTTCTGAAAACAAAGAGGGTGTCTGTCTCCAAAGCACCATTCACTACTATTTTAAAAGGGAAAAGCAGAGGTCATGACTGTTGAATTTCACCAGAATAAATCCCCATGTAACAGTTTATTATAGAGGTACTCCCTTTGCAAGGGTTACCATCTCCACAAGGAAGTAAAGCCTGCAGGGCTTTTACCCTTCACTCCTTGCTTCTACCGTTATTCATCTCTCCCACACACATCAGTATTTCTCAGGGTTTTTCTTCTAATTAGACACCAAAGTGCTAAACACTTGCCTGCAAAAATGTAGAAACGTATCAAAACAAAATCAAAGCTAACCTTTCAACATCCCAATTAAGCAATTCCAAATAAAACGTAACATGAATGACTCCTGCTATAAACCAACGCCATTCCACTACAAAACAACACATCTTTGCTTCTCTTTTTACGTCCTCCCTGTAGCTGACTGCCACCTTCTTATGGGCCACAGACAGTCTGGATGGGATGCGGCCACATGCCAAAGCTCTCTATAACCGGAGTGCAACTCATAAAAATAAATTTTAAAAAAAGTCTTGAAATAACAGGTTTTCTAAACCATTAACCAAGGACTCCTTGGAATGCACTTGTGATATATAAACCTCCTCACTGCTCTCATGAAGCTAGCTATTGCTAAACATGATTGCCCTGAGATGCCTGCATGGCAGCTGTGGTCACACCTCCACTGTAGAGCATATGAAAAGCGAGAAATCCTACCTAAGCTACCAGAAATATCAGCCTAGACAAACGGCACAGGATGGCAGGCTACAGCTGATGCTCCAGTCTAGCCAAATAACTTATGCTGGAGGGACAAAACATTCCCATGCAGGCAATAGTCACAATTAGAACAGGGTTAAAACAAGGAGAAAGGGAACACTAATCAAAGGAGAAGAAACACCTCCTCTCTGGAACAGTTTTGAGGAGTTTAAGCAATGCTTTGTTTCGAAATTTTAAGAAAAAGGAAGAAGGGCCTGACCTTCCCTTAGAAGGCTGCATCCAAAAAGTTGGGAGAGTGCTCTCAAAAGAGAGGAAGATTCAAAACAAAACACCACCCAACTCAGCTATGGGGACAAATCCAGGCATTTACAGTAAGTTACTGTTTCCATTTCATTGCACACAGAAGCAAGGCAAGCCTCTCTGAAGGCGTTTCTAGGAAAAATCGTGTTACTGTGGAGAGCAAAATTAACCAGCGAGGTATCTGCAAGTGGTCTGAATTCTTCAGTTAAGCCCAGATGGGATTGCTAGCCCTGCTTATGAAGTAATAGCTGCTGCTTATGTTCTACCCAGAAGGGCCAAGAACTTCATGTATTAGTGTGAAAATTAAGTAAGAGGCTGCCAGCAGTCTCAGGCATTGGATATTCTTACACATCCTGTATTTAAATACAGCCATCAACAACAAAAGTAAGACTGCAATTAAACAGCACGAGCTCATAGGAAGAAATTGGACCTGTGAAAGGTCAAGACAGGTGCCAGAGGTCTTCACAGTGACTGCAGCACTAAAGCACCAGGCTGCTGCAACCCAGGTACCTGGGAGACTGCAAGATCTGGGTCTGTCAAACGGGCAGGAGACAGACACAGTTCTTCCTTGCAGCATCCTGCATGCCTGCACTGCTTCCAATGCACTTCTCGTTTTACCAGCTCTAGATTTAGTTAAAGCTCAGGAAGACCTCAGAAACAGCATACAAACTCCTTACAGGGCCACAGTTCCACGCTATTGTCTTTATGGATAGTCTGAAGCCCCTGGAAAAAGACCCACGCCTTTTGAGACAGGAGGTCTCAAAACACCCAGATCGCATATTCCTGCCAGCACCATACAAAAGCATCAAAGCCCTCTCCCTTCCCCGCCTGCAAGACAATGTAATAAACAAGGCAGTGGAACTAACCAAAACTAGTTCCTCGCAGATTTGTCCCCTCTGCCTGCCCCCCCCACCAGCTGCTTCCCATTTCAGCCTCCCACAGTTACAACCACAGCCCCCCCTCACTATGTCTCCTGCTACGGTTGGTTCCTCCAGGCAAAAGTGAGCAAACACCACAGCGTGGCCAGACAGATCGTCCAGCTGCTCCATACAGAGTGCATAATCCACGAATCCTGACAACCTACCCTTGTTCATGGGGCACTTGTCTGCATCTCTCCCACCCCATCATCACTTTTCCACAAAGCTTTTAGGAAGGTGATAGCATTACAATTCCTCCAACTGTAAATGCGATTGAAATTACCACTTGGTTTGTAAGTGTGCATGTGTGGGATGGGATTGTCACAGCACATTCACCTAAAGCTTGTTTCCTTCATAATTTAGTCTAAAAACCTCTCCTGTGTGCAATCCCTGGAGACTCCTTTGCATTAAGAAGCAACATTTCCCTCCCTGAGCCTACGGATGAAATGCAGAACAGAAGAGATCTAAAAACACTGGGCTCCTGAAATTACAGCATCCTGCATCTTCCTATGTGGCACATTCAGACGAAGGAAACAAAAAAGGGAGCCACCCTCCCACTGAACACACAAACATCTTAAATTAGGTACAGAGAAACTGGCAATATAGCAAACTCCTGAGCTGGAGCAGACTGAAGGCACCCTGGCAAACAGCAGACGAGAGCCAGTCAAAGCTTAAAACCCCGCCAAAGCACCACTTGCTTTTTTTGTTTTATTTCTCACGGTTCCTTTGTAAATATAGCCAACATTCTTAGTCAAAGCTCTAGACAGTTGTAACCCTACAAATTCGGTTCTACTTGCTCCTTCCTTCTGCACATTTGGTAACAACTGCTCAGCACAAGTATAAAGGGATTAAAACTCAACTCCCTTGAGCTACACAGTGATACAAACCTTTTAAGAGCATGGTTTTTACAGCCAGATTAAGCCAACCTCAAAAATCACTGTACCAACAAAGGGAATCGCTCTGGGTTTTTTCCCCTCCTGTTCCCAAGCGTGCATCCCTACCTCACCTCTTGCATGCGCAGTAGGGATCACAGAAGAACATGGCAAGTCTGATCAGCTTGCTGATCCTCCTGGAAACTAATCCCTCAAAAAGGAGAAGGATTAGCTTCACGAACAAAAGTGGTCGCTACAGGCCACGTAATCCCTAACACCTGTACATGGAAGGGTGTATGACCACATAGTTGGAGTCAGGGAGAAGGCAGGGCTGCTCTCTCAATGAAAGCATAGTTTTCCACCAGCGTAAACCAATTTGAGCAGTGGGAGCTTTGCTGACGAGACTCCTCCTTAAAAACTACCAATCCTTGACCTCCATGCATTTCAGAGCCTTCTACACAGGCATCTTTAACAGTGCTTTAAGATTCAGAGCTTTTATTCCCCTGAAGAATTTGTCATAAGAAACATTAAGCAATCATCTGAGGCAGCAAAGAAAGTCATGGTTCCCATCACATTTCATGGCTTCCCTTCCCCATCCCAAAACATCTCCAAGTGCTGTATGGCCTAACCAGATACAAGTGATGTTTGCTCATACTTTGCCCCTCTTTTCATTCCTCAGAAGCAGGGAGCAACACAAGTCTGCTACTGCTCTACCAAAGACTGGAGCTGCTTCAGTGAGTTTTCATGAGCAAAGCGATGCTCTAAAGATAGTAGCCACAAGTATCCAAAACCAAGCTGTCATGATTGGTCCATGAATTATGTACGGAGCTGTGAGAATCCAGGAGGGAAAGAGCGTTTTTATCAGTTAAATCTACCTACCCTTGGTAGCTATTTTTCAGATGAGTAATCGCAGAGGACCTACAAAAACAGGTGCTAACACTTTTTTCTCCAGTGAATTTGCAAAAGCACACACAGACCCCTTCTGTTTTCAGTGCTTCGTATTTGTGACCTCCGTGACTTTCAGACAAGAAGCACTGCTCTTCGCTACAGGCCCATCTACCACTGTCACAAAGAGACACCGAGGATCTGACAAGTCCAACTGCAGAACACTGATTCTGGCGAGAACATCAAGGGTAGGATTAGGCACAGAGAAGACTTCACTATTAAACATGCTAAAAGCACACATCCCCTGTCATCTGAGCTATCCATATTTTAGAAAGGTTTCTGCTTCTCAGCCTGATGCTGCAGCCTTCAACAACAAAATCTGCACGCATCCAAGAGCTGAGATACTATCTTAGCTTGGAATATGACCTGGCTTCAGTGATTAGTGCTTTCATTACACCTCAGCTGGACTACAGCTGGTGATGGTGACAGCACAAGACTTCAGTTTCAGGAAATTACAAATCACAGAAACTAGAGGTGACGATTTCATGCCTTGAACCACTCCAGTTCTCCATACAAATGGCTAAGCATGTCTCAGGGCGAACATTTATAGAGGTCATACTACAAAACACATTACTCTTGAAACCAAGGAGGATCACAGATGTCATCACTTCCCAGGAGTGGCAGGCACATACTGACTTCAAATCCCCTCTGTCTCAAAGAAAAAAAAAAAAAAAGGGGGCAAGACTTTTCTTTCACGTTAAAAAATGTACAAAAATCTTCAAGAACTTCTCTTGAAGGAGCACATATTGCTTTCCCTAAAGAGGATAGCAAAGAACAAACAATCTCATTATACTATTTGCATTGCTTAATGCAACCTAAACGATGACCACAAAAGATAATGTTGTGTTATAGAAAACATACATTTTGCACATATATTTACATATATTTACACATATATTACATATATTTATATATGAAGCTGAACAAAACTAAAATGTAACATACCTCTGCACTTTCTAGGCAACTACCAACACCAATGGGGACTTTGCAGCATTAAAACTGTCACATAAAGGCATAAAGGCCTAGGGAAGTTGCTGAATTCGCAGTGCATCTTCCTAATACCAAAAAAACAAGTCCTGAGGCACCAACACTACCACCTGTAGTGTATAAATGTTTGTGTCAAAATGAAGCTTGTAATCCACCCGGGTGAAAAACCGCACCTCCCAAATCCCATCCCGTATGAAGACAGCGTTGCATCAGTCAGAGTCTACTGAAAGATAGCACTGGTGCCTGGAGGATTACTTGCAGCTTTGAAGCAGCAGCAGAAAAAGAAAAAAAAAATAAATTAAAGGATGCTGGAATTTCACACAGATGTGGCTGATGCATGGGAAAGCTGTTATCAGCCACACAGAAAGGCACTGTACAGATTCGGGACAGAAGGGTTGAACACATGCAAATCACAGATTGAATGAGATTGCTTTTGTCCCCCACTGCTCTTCAATCAGATCAGGAAGATGAGAAAAAAAAGACTGAAATCTGCTCCCTTCTGAAAACAGTCAAAAATCCCCTGGGGGAATAAAAAGGAGGGAAGGAAGAAAAAATTTTCCGTTTCTTCTGCCATTACTATGGGTACAAACGAGAAACTCCCCAACTTATAATCTCTACTACCCAAAGAGAATACAAAAGCAGAGCCCCACACTCTGGCGATGGCAACCGTAGCTCTCCTGGCATCGTTAAAGCCACCTATCACAGTCAGGTTTAGCTTCTCAGCTGACTACATGGAGGCCTTACCATTCATGAGTCCCAGTCTGCCAGGTTTTGTATTTACTTCTGGAGGGGCTGAACGCTTCTGCCCCCAGCAAAAAGCACATTTGCAAGCTCTTTGTGCTAATTGGGAAGGGTAGTCCCAGACTTTCTCCTGGTTGCTGCATGAAGGCTTCACACCTTTGCAACTTGGTGTCTCCCACTCCTCCAACTTTAAAAGCAACAGGAGGAAGCTTCTTTCAGACATTTCCCTCTCCTCTACTGCCAGGGAATGCTACATTCCTCTTGCCATTCCTACCAGGACAAAGGTCAAAAAAAAATTACTTTACCCTCTGTTCCCTTCTTTCTGGCCTTTTTGATTTAGTAGTCAGTGGATGCTCATGGACACATGCAATGATTTAGGCTTTCCTGGGGTTTGTCTCGCTCCTTTCTCTCCATTGAATTACTCTGCTGTTTGCTGCAGAGAAGCCACACCAAGCAATATTGCAGCCATCGCTTCACAGGTAACAGCACACTCCATTGCTCCAGGTGTAAGAGTCCAAGCACATTCTTCCCCCCCGAGGTTGCCCATCACAGCCACACACTGCAAACTGCAGCCAGTGACTCTAAGACAGTTTGCCTTTGGCTGAGGGGAGAACATGCAGCCCGAAAAGCTTTGCTTTTGCACAGGCATGAAAGGACTGGGTTTCTCTCTGGGAGGGAGCTCTGTTTTCTCCAGCATCTGTCAGACCCTGGGGACTGACTCTATCAAACACTAAAATCCAAGAGGGCTGTAACTGCACAGGATTTAAACAAAACAAAACCAAAAAAAAAAGTCAGCCCTTTCCACTGGGTACTCCATCCTTTACATATCACCTCTACTACAGAAATTGGTTTCTGAGGGAAATTATTGGTCACACTTCTGATTATTACACCTAGTTTGCTCATGAGATATACTAGTTTTCAAATATCAACATAACAGCTAAAAGAAAAATTCAATCCCACGTCAAGGCTGATTTATTCGTCAAAATCCAGAAGGAAATTCTGGACAAAGAGGGTGAGACAAAGAACGAGCCGATTTACACGATCCAATTAGAGGTGAAAAAACACTCCTCTGTGCAGCCAGGAGGAGGACCTGAAACTCCATCCGACTCTGTCAACTGGGACCAGAGAGCACTCTGGTCAAAGGAAGCTTCTCCAGGGACCAGCCACCTGCTGTAATTGCTTAAAAAAGAAAATACAGAGGAACAAAGCAGGAGATCAACACCATGAAGATGGTACCAAACATATGCCTAGAAGTTTTTGTAAAGAGACGTGATAATCTGCTTCCAAAAGTATAAAAATACATCTTCGATAACTTTTATGAGTAGTGATAATGTGAACAGCACAGATCTTTTAAATGCTTAAGAAAAAATTATTCAGATTACTAAGAGTAACATCATAGGCAAAAGGGAAATGGTTTTCACTAGAACAATAAAAGAAACATTTCCTCTCAGAAATTGTGAAATGTGATTTATTTTTTTTAGCACAACCATCCCTGGAAACTCGGTATACAGAAGAGAAGAGAACACCAAATGGTGTGTAAAAAAAAAAAAGATGTGGTTTGCAGAGAAATCCACACCACCAAAAAGTAATACTGACTAGGACACAATACCGGATACCACATTTAAAGAGACAGTAGAAAAAGATTAGGATCTGGTAGCCCAGGCAGACTTCAGCACGGCTGCAAGGCAGAGACACACAGGCAAACCTGCCAACAACCCTCTGAGCAGCAAAAGGGCCGGCGCCCACCCACGCTGCAGATGGAAAGACCTTAGGGCTACCTAAGTCTCACCAACCTGCAGCTACAGAACTCCAGGGCGAGCCTGGCGCAGGCGGCCGCCCCCCGTCCCCCCCAGCCCCGAACACACAGGGCGCAGGCTGCCCCTGGGCAGGCGCAGCAGTGAATTCACCAGCGGGTGCTGGCAGGGTGCCTCGACACCGGGAATTCAATAGGAACAGCAGGCCGAGGAGGAGTGAATAATTCAGGCACTCCACTCGCTCACACCATGTCGAGGAAAGGCGAAGCCTGCTCACGCTGCCTTCAGCCACCCCGCGCACTCATGCCGGGGACCAGGACAAGAAGGCGGAGCGGGAGCGGCACACGGGTGGGCAAGGCCCACGGTGCTGGGAAAGCCGCCGGCTTGGTGAACCGTGCCACGCTGGCAGGAGCCAGCGAGCCCAGCCTGCCCTTGCCACCAGCGGGAGTGGAGCGCCGACGCGCTACACAGCACAGCTTGTTCCCCTCACACACACAGCTCCCTGTGTCCCGCCTGGAAGGAAAAGCCACCGGGAGTGTCATGTGCTCTCCATCAGCCAGGCTCCCGAAGCTTAAAGCAGAAGAGGATGGAGGCTGTTCTCTCGCAGCCACTGCTCTGCCCCTGGAAATGTTAGCGTTATATTAGTCTAGCAAAAAAGGGAAAAGCTGGGGGGGAGGGAAAAGGGGGATAAAGCAAGGTAATATGCAAGTGTTGGGGATATGAAAAATGTTAAACTTCAAAGTGACAGGGTTGCTGATTCAACACTGCATCATACAGAAGAGGAAAAAACTTTTGGAAAAAAATCCTCTGTGCCAGTCAGTAATGTCTAATAATGAGCAGGAGCACACAGAAACACTGGGGAGAGTCTCCATCTCCTCTTTGCAGACTGAGAACAAACAACGATTACAACTAAACACACTCTAGAAACACAATTTCTCCTTGCCACCACTAGGAATGGGAAAACCTCAAGAAGGGCAAAAAGTATCACTGTATTTCTTTCCTCCCCTTCCACAGAGACATCTAATGCTGAAACTGTTCTGCCAGACCGACTCTTGAGGCCAGAAGTGACCCGGCAGATCAGCCCAAAGTTCTGGGTACTCTCAGTTTTAAAGCATGCCTGTCCAACCACATGCTGCAACATGGCAAAAATGCCTCCAGCACATAATGGAAGTGCTCCCTCCTTCTCCTCCTCCTCCTCCAGCTCAGCAGCCAGCTTTGCCTTGAGACAAGGTACCCCACGTTATTCCACCGGCCAGAACAAAAACATTCCAAATTGGCCAGGGCATGAACAAACAGCAGTTACAGAAGCCGACAGCAAGACACGGAGCCTCACCGTGTACCAGGCAGCTGATAACAGCACTAAATCAGTCTTCACCACCAGGAGTTCTCACCATCCTTTCTGCTCTCAAGAACTTTCCAACCAACTGATTCGGGACCAAACACCCCACATAGCGGCCAGCAGTGCCAGCTGCACTTCCCAGGCATCAAGCCACAACTCACGGACACGCTCAAGCAAACAGAGTGTGCAATGGCACTGTACAAGGCTAAGCAGATGGAGGTAGATTGGGTCCACTGTGCTCAGCAGGGGCCTCGAGGGGAAAAAAAAAATCTCATTTGATACCTATTCCTTTTCCTGTACACCAGACGGACAGGGCAAGGCATCTTAAACACAGATGTCTGTCCCATTACAGATCTCTCTGGGGCCTGCCAGGACTTAGCCTGTAGTTCAGCAAACAAAGAATCCTAAGCAGAACATGAAGCCCTACGTAAATCCTTGCAAGCCTGGGCTCCAGAAGTAGCTTCTTTATCTTCCCTGAATTTTTTATTATCTTTCTAAATTTTTTTGGCACTCTGCTGACTGCTACAAAGGTAATGTTTGGAATGTACAAATCTGTGCCAAAAACTATGCAGAGAGAAAACCTTAACAACTGTATTTTAGCTGAACACAAACTTAGTTCACAGTGTATTTAGGTCAAGCCTTTTGACCTTCAGATCTTACTGTACAAACACCTGCAAACCAGTAGCTCTTCCTTTGTAAAACAGAGGTGGGATGAGAGAAGGGAGAAGAGTATGAAGTCCCTCTCAGCCTAAATTCCTCATTCGTTTTTACAAACAGGAATTACTGCATCATTAGATTTAGCGGCAGTACTTAAAATCAAATCAGATTCGGCAAGAGGAAAATAAAGCTATCAGCTCCTGACATTTGCAACTGCAAGTGTATTAGACCAGCTCCTCCATTTATATTTAGTACACCAGTAAAGAAAGCAGCAGTCTCCAATTAAACAGACACAGCATAATCTTTACTGAGGGAATCAAACGCACCAGAAACCTTCCCCTTCCTGGTGCCACGGCTCCCTGGGAAGCCAGGCTCCCATACGCAGCGGAAACCATCCCAGTGAGTGAGTCAGCGCAGCTATCCCGACGGGGCACGATCCAGAGGGCCGCTGGAAACAGCTGCTGGAAGATCAACCGAAGGAGAGAAATAAATTCAGACAAGGTCCCAGTTTTGCCTGCTCCAAGAGGATTGTTTTGTTTGTCTCACTTTGTCTGGGCCACAAGCCTCCCCCATGCCTCCAGGGACTCGTCTCCCCATTGAAGGGGGCAACAGACATCATTTTAGCTTCACTGACACGATCATGGACTCGAGAAGCCAAAAGAAGCTTATGTGATGTGCCTCTTGCTGTCCAAAGAGAACCTTCTGGAAGAGCTCCTACACAGCAAAGTCTCAGGCCATTTCCTAGCAAAAGGGAAAGCAGCAGAAATTAGAGGGGACAGAAGGTTGCAATTTGGGAGTGCAGGGCTCTGTCAGACACTGCCAAGCAGTTTTTGATATTCCTAAGATTTACAGAAGGTGCAGACTTACAGCTCTCACCTACTTCCCCAACTCAAATCTTTCAAGGAATTCACTGATTTCCTACAAGCTGTTCACTATAAAATGGTCCCTGTTTTTCTCATGTTTGCCTTGGACACAAATATGTTTTTCTCATGTTTGCACTGGGCACAAACAGTGATGCCCAACTGGGGCACTTGCTGCCCAAATTCAGAGAATAAAGACGAAGGATGCAAATTCCCTTTAGTTTTAAATTTACTATGAGAAGCAGTTTTCTTAACTGATTCTTCTCACTTCAAGAAAATTGGAGCTACTTTATATCATGACCTTTGACCTACAGGAAACAGCAAAGTAAGAGCCGACAAGGAATATTCACAGAGAGAAAACAGCAGGAAAGGGACCAGATGAGTATCATCAACATGCATAAAGTTTTCCAGATCCCTGTTTCAGTTCCTGGGCCAGCTGAGAGTCACTGAGCAGCAATGCACTGCACCCAGCTGCAAACATGCATCTCAACCTCGAGATTCCTCTTCACAATCAAAGGAAGGGTGGGAATCTCTCTGTGAGGCTGCCCAGGAGGTGGAAACACGGCATATTTGGCCAAACCTCATTACAGGGCATCTCCGGTCTTTCTCTCCTCTGCCGCTTGCTCACTGTGACGGCCAACCTATCCGTCACACAACTCATCAGCATGCAGTCGCCTGTCCCCCCCTGCCCACACCCTCCCCATACGCTCCCCAGCATGCAGCAGTAATTGCCTTTCCTATTAGCCCACAGCGACAACAGCTGCCATGGCAACTAGCAATGATTTTAATAAGTTGGGTCTGTTTTCAAGGGCAGCACACGCGTGCCGGCACATGAGCACGTTGCGGACGCGCACCAAGGGAAAGGAGGACCTGCCGTCAGATACAAAGGCAGAGTTGGAAACACAGTTGGATCAGAGAAACCGTGGATGAGCAAACGTTTATCCCCCTCCTGTGCGGAAGGAGTAGACAACCACTCACTCCTAAAGCAGTGAGAGAGGCTGACAGTGGCGTGGTGGTACTAAACATGCAAAGGACTCTCCTCGCTGGAGCTACAGATGCTGCCCAGGTGACAGAAGTGATGTGCAGCTGCACTCCGGATACGTCGTGCCACATCAATGCACACCCTGCTGCTGTTGGCACTGCTGAGATGGGCACTGCCAGCACTGGACAGCACCTTCTCTCTCAAAAGGGCAGCAGAGGCAACACATCCACCATAGGGGAGTCAACCGGACTGAGCGATAAATTCTCCTCTTTGGCATTACTCATTTTCTATGAGATCATGAAAAAGAAATTCTGAGCCAAATGGAGAGCAGAGGGAAAGGATTACTTCTTTCAGAATCTACTGACCCTCAGACCACCTCAGCCTCGAGGAAAGGTTTCAAACCACGCACAGGGAGTCACTACACAAAGGCTGTACCTACAGTAAATGTCCCCCAGACACAAGCATTTGGTGGCCCAGAGAAAAGGGCTGTTACCAGTCAGACCAGCCTACACCAGGTGGTCTAATGCTGTTTATCTCAGGAGTACTAATACAACATTTGCAAGTCATAAATTTAATACTACTGGTTTTTTTTAAAAGCCTTTTGAAGGTTTAGCTTAATCAGCTGTCCATCATCCACTCATCAGCTGCTACAAAGGGACACTTTTTGCTATACAAACTGTACTGGTATTTGTAAACACATAAAAAACTTGGAGCAAACAGATAAGAAAAGTAAGCATGGCATGGCGAAGCCCAGAATTCCAAAACTGGCTGCAAGGCTAAGCACACAGTATCATACCCATCTCAAACCATGCAGGCTGATGGGAGAGGGCATTAAAAAAAAGGTAAATCTGTACAACCATACCATGTACCTTGCACAAGCCTAAAGAAAATAATAAACATGCGACAACAGGATGCAGATTCATATATGTAACAAATTTTAACTGAATTCTGGTGCTAGGGAAAGATGCTGCAAAATGCTGCAAACTCCCTTCTGCTAACACAGCAAACTGATGAAGCACAAGACAGGAGCAGTGCACAGCTCACCAGGCCTCCTTTAGATGGAGGGGGCAGCATTAAAGCAAGGAGACCACCCTAGTACAAACTAGGGGAATAAAGATGGCCCAGTGAACCCAGTGCTCCAAGATTTCTGCTCCTCCACAAGTGACCTAGTGGAGTGGTTTCATTCCTCCATGCATTACCTCACAGCACTCTTCTTCCTAACATGAATACCATGCAATTAGGATTTAAGAAGGGCTCAAATCCAGGATAACGAAGGCCGAGCTAAAAAATACAGGGATATTTAACCGCTAAAAACAAAGGATTAAATCAATGAACAGGAACCAAGAGATCTGTTTTGATTCCTGTAATGCTATCTGCCTTGAACAAACTCTGTGGATACATTAGTCTCCGGCTAGCCCCTACATGACAAAAAAAACTTCACGCTACCTAGTGACTGAGCCACGCTAGAAGCCATGGAGAAAAAAAGGCTTCTGGGAACCTACACTATTCTCTTTGTCTGACACCTGAGCTGTGACTGTGAACCCCTCCCCCAAGCAGTAACACTACTTCATTTTGCTGTACATCCTCCCTTTCCAAGCAGCACACGAAAATGATGCTCCATCCTTGCCAGATTCATTGCTGCCCAGGGGGTTAAATCCAGCAACAATGAATTGACTGGTCTTGTTAATTTAATTCAGCTACATGGGAAATCTGTAAACAGAAGCAGAAGCCATGACAATATTATCAGAGGGCTCTGAACACAGCCTTGAATAATTTGCTTTTGGTTATCACTGCTAACCATGCAAGGAAGAAGAAATTTTCCTACAGGACATTTTACATTTTTATACATGTTAAACCTCTTCCAGGTAAGAAGAAAGTTTCCTACAGGCAACATCACTTTTTCTACCCTGCCAATTAGCTTCACACATAACATGCTGACCTAGCATTTAACTCGACCCACTTCCAGCAACTCCAACCCAGGGCTAATTTAACAGAGGTGAAAGCTCCGCCTGAGTCACCAGGGCAGGCAGGACCACCTTCCCTGGCTCCGTGAGGATGGAACAGCCTTTGGAAGATGAGTGATACCACATTCCACCCTCCCTTCCCATTGCAATCTTATTTCCACAGTGCCCCTGTTCAAACACAGCCCGTACAAAATTAGTGGTAATTTTTTCTAGCAACTTCATGAAGATAGTTGCCTCCATGAGGAACACTCAGCAATAGCCATCTGTAAATAACCACGTCATTCTGAGAGTGAAGTTAATCATCCAACAGCCTCCACAGCCCAGGAAAATCCATACAAGACAGAAAATTATTTATCTAGGAAGTAAAGTTGAGAAGTGACCTATTAAGTCGTTCTCCACTACTTAATGTCACTGTATTCATCATCAAAAATCCTGCACAGGAAGTCAGAGGCAGAGAAAGCCTTACAGTGGTAGGAATTAACCCATGGAAGAGGAACAATGCCAAGTGTTTATTATTCCTGCCCAAAGAGCCCACAGATTTCGGGATTGTCTTTAAAATCCTATTCTAAAAACAACAGTAAAAAACAGGAGTTGCAGAACCAACCAGACAGATTTACAGATCTCACAATCTTAGTTGCAAACTCACAACAATCCAGGTATCAAGAAACTAGTGAGTCAGTATAAGAAACTACTCAGGAGAATGGACACAAATTTTGTATTTCAGACTAACCTTGACGATCAGGTAAACTACACAAGACAAAGAGAGCACTTAATACTACTGTGCCAGCAGGGCTGGTCAGTCTGTCCAGTGTACTGCATCTTCTCCAGAACACGTGCATCATCTCCTTATCAAGCACCAAATCCAAGAGAAGCTACCTCACAGAACACCTTACAATGCACATCTGAGCCCAAGCATAGAGATTTTATGCTTATTTAAAGACAGACTTGAAGAAAGAGCTTGCTAACACCTTGTCAGCAACAGTGACTAGCTGAAACCAGGCATCTTGGAAAATTTCAGTGCACACGGGAGTCAAACACACCCACCTCCTGCTACACCTCCCAAGGATGGTAAGGGACAGGCACTACTTCAGGAAGACTGTCACCACATTCACACTGCAGCCAGAGGGTTCCTCATTCTGACAGAACAGGACCATTCTCCCAAATTTGCCTGCAAATTCCACGCTAACAACTACTAAAACCCAAGAGAAACAAGAGCACTTACCCCAGGATGAACCAGACCTAGTGAATCACTATCCATTCCCCAGCTACGTCAAAACATGCAGACTGGCTAGTCTTTTCCCCATACATAGAGATGCCTCAGAGGTTTTGATGCCAGCATGAGAAGGAAGGAGAACCAGATTACCAAAGTTAAAAAATAGAGGCTGGTTCAGAAAGGATGAAACAATAAAGTAAGGATGAACAAATGCTGTATCAAATGCCACACTGCAAAGCAAGCCAGTATTCCTATCAAAACTTCAGTGGACCTGTCAAACCCTGCCCCACAAACCTACCAAGCCTACGAGCTACTTGCACAGTAAATGCCTGCAGTAATCATGAGTTCCAAAAATGAAACAAACGCCATGCTTAAAAAAAAATCCAATGCAAAAACTATCTTCCTGTTTTCACTACAAAGGTCATGCCTATTTAAGGAAACCTTCCCAAGCAACACGGACATGCTCCATCTACATCCATCAACTAAGAGTCCAGACTTAAGTGTAATCATTCATCAAAAAATTCCTAGTCTTTAAAGGAGTCATGGTTGAAGCTGCAAATCCAACCCATGCTCCTCCTGGCATGCCAAGCAGTTACAAATACCTGACCACTCAAGATGCAAACATCAACCTATAGCAGAGGAGGAATTCTTACTGAACCCTTTAAGCAATTAATAATAAGAGGAAGACAAACACACACGAAGTCTCATTGCACTTTCATCTATTCTAGTCAACACCTTCAGTATCTGACTGAAACAGATACACTCCGTTCTCAGCCCCATAGACACGCAGGTTTCAAGACAGATTATGAAGCACCAAGAATTCTTAATGGTGTTAATTTGTGATTAATCAACAGAGAAAAGTTATTTTTCTGAATCTGCAGTATTTGACCACATGATGTTCCTGTCAGAAGCCAGAAGAGATCAAGCAAGATGATGAAATGCAGCAAGCCTTTTCTGGAAGGATGTAATCAGTGGACAGAAACACATAAAAAAACCAGACCTAATTACAAGCATAATTTCAATTTCCTGGCAAAGTCTCACACAGACGTATATATATAGACACACTTATCAGATGGTCAGACAATATAGACTCAAATACCAGTCTCAGCCTCATTCACCACATCCAAGTCCATCAGTCCTGGCCGGTCAGAAGTGAGCACTGAAAGAAGGGATGGACAAATAGTGTGACGGTTTTGGCTGGGATAGAGTTAATTTTCTTCACAGTAGCTGGTATGGGGTTGTGTTTTGGATATGTGCTGGAAACAGTGTTGATAAATCAGGGATGTTTTAGTTACTGCTGAGCAGTGCTTACACAGAGTCAAGGCCTTTTCTGCTTCACCCCAACCCACCAGCAAGGAGGCTGAGGGTGCACAATAAGTTGGGAAGGGGCAGAGTTGGGACAGCTGACCCCAAATGACATAAGGGATATTCCATACCACATGGTGTCATGGTCAGCATATAAAGCTGGGGGAAGAATGAGGAAGGAAGAACATTTGGAGGGATGAAGTTTGTCTTCCCAAGTCACCGTTACACATAATGAAGCTCTGCTGTCCTGGGGATGGCTGAACACCTGCCCACCCATAGGACATGGTGAATTAATTCCTTGTTTTGCTTTCCTTGCATATTTGCCTTTTGGTTACCTGTTAAACTGTCTTTATGTCAACCCACAAGTTTTTTCACTTTTAGTCTTCTGATTCTCTCCCTCTTCCCGGTGAGGAGGAGTGAACAAGTGGCTGTGTGAGGCTTAGTTGCCAATTGCCATTAAACCATGACAGATGGCAACACTACAAAGAGTTAGTTCCACTGCAACTCTTTATTCAACAATCAAAATCCACAGTTGGTCCATTTCTTTTTACATTCCCCTTCTCTGAACCATTCTCTGGTCCATGGTTGACATCTAACCATCACATAGACAGCACCATTCACAAAAGCCACTATCACGTCTTGCTGAATCCATTCCACCACGGCATTGCAGAGGATGGTATTGCCTCCTGTCCATGACTGTGACCTCTCAGCCCACCTCTCACAACACTTGGCATGCAGACCACCACTCTCAGGGAAATCCAACTAGCCCAGGAACACAGGATCTTCCAAGAAGTGCTTAGGTACAAAGGTCATATAAGGAAAAAGCTGTTAGATGCAGCTGGTGACATTAGCAGATGCCAGGTCTCCACTGGATTGATGTGAGCATTGGAGAGCCTCATCTCCTCTGTCACTTCAAGGCAACAAGAATTCCCAGAATACATGCAGAGGCACAAAGAATGTATTGCCAGATTAGTCTTTATCTCCTCTTTTCAAAAAGCAGTAAGGTTGATTTGCAGCCCCAATGTGTCACAAAGTCTCCTCAGCAAAACATACCTTTCTTTCCTCCTTGCTAGCCCAAGTGACTACACTGAGACCTGGGTCCTCAAGCAGGGAGAAAGAGTTGCAGGTCCCACATGGCAGCCAGCACAGGAGCAGGTCAGGAGCCAGTTCCTGCCTTTCCTGTCCACACAGCAGCTCTCTGATTGCTGACAGACAGAAACATGCTTTTAACTCAAAAGGCAAGGTAACTACATTTTCTCCTAGAACAGCAACTGCAAAAGTCAAGGGCTGTGGACTGAAAAATAGCAGCTACAGCTACCCATGCAACTTCCACTGTTTCCTCATGTGCAGGGATGTTACAACAAACCGGGATTACATGCTACTTTTTCCTGATTCCCACTGCATTCAAGCCTAGGAAGCACTGCGTTCTGATCAGGAGAAACAGCTGCAGAAACCAAACGGTACGCGGTTTTGTAGTTTAAGACAAGCAATATTCGTTCTACTTAAAAAGTTTTTAGAAATGAGTACATTTCTACATCTTCCGAGTGAAGTTTAACTACAACAATGACCAAGTTACTTAATTCAAACTTTTCTGCTGTTTTTTAAGATGATGACAACATCACTTTATATTTGCTCAACATGACACACTTAAGGATCAGCCTGTGGAAGCAGCAGCATTCACATATAGAGTGGATGTTGTAGAGAGCTGTGGCTGAAGGATTTGGTCATCACCAAAACCTCATCAAGTACAATAAAAAAATACTAATTAAAAATAAATCAGGTTATAAGTGCCAGATTTTTGCAAACCTGTTCCACAATTCCCCATTTCTATAATAAGATAGAATATACCTTTTCTACATCTCAGAAAAACTAAAAAATAAGATCATCAATATCTCTGAAGCACAACAGTAAGTACCATAGAAGAGACCATTAAAAATTAATAGTTCTATTTTCAGTGCAAAGTTTAGATTATCTGCAGTAAATTCAGTTTGGGGTCATACATGAGATGAAAAAGAAGAAATGAAATATTGGATAGTTCTCGATCCAAAACCTGACCTCACATCACACCCGTTTTAACTGGTTACAAAACTCCCATCAGATTTAATAGCGCTCAGTGAGCACTACCCGTTTGCTACACTTGCGGAGATGAAGTCATTTCTAAAAACATAAAAGGTACAACCACATAATTATGACTTCACACGATGCCTTCTTGCCACATTCTCCTGCTGGGCACTTGCTGGGCATGAACTCTGGCCCTTAACATGCGGATGCCCTGTGTATCAAGTCTCCCCAGTCACAGCCTGCTGCAGCACAGGTTCTCACTCTGGCACGTTCTGTGTCTCCTTTGCATTGAGGACACTGCACCCAGCACCTTCAGATCACACAAGGTCAAACCCCAACCCCCCACAGCACCACTGTAGTGTAACACACCTCTCCCAAAACCTGGAGCATTGAGAGCATTCTGCATTTTCACACGCTTCAACTTCTGCTCCTGAACAAAACAAATAGCAGGATGAGCAGGAGCTTCAGAAGCCAACTGGATTCTCCTGTAGGCTGCCCAAGAGACATTCACATCCACTACTGCAAAACAGCAGCAGCGTTGCATACACTTTATTGCCTCAGTTTCCTCCACGATCCAAATCATTCCTAAGGCCAACATAACACAAACTCCTACTTCCTACTCTTGTACATGCCACTAGCCCCAGGAAATCTACCCATATCACACTGCCAGCTCCCACTTCCTTCAGTATGCCCCATGATTCCATTTGCTTCAACACCACCACAGCCTAGATTTCCTTCCACAAATGAACCTTTTGGATCTCCCCAGGCTGTGTGCTTGGCCCCGTTAACGGAAGTAAAAGCAGCATCACTCAGACAGAGCATTCTTTAATTCCAGGAACAACCCTACATGACTCCAAAGCTAAGCTTCAAGAACAGGCAAGGCAAAGTACCTACAAAATATACTCCATCCTGGTCCAGCTTCACTTCAACACTACACAGGGCTTTTAACATTAAACAAGGATAGGAAAGAGGCCTCTTGATGGATCTGCTTTCCAGGACAGTAGAGTACAAAGGGTAATGCGGAGAAGCCATTCCTTACACTTCCCCTCATTTCTTCTTCCCACAAAAAGGAAGCAAAGCCACAGAACAGAATAAAACCAAAAAAACAGGCAGAGATGGCTCAGAAGCACGATCCCACAGAAACTGCTTGGAGAGTCATGCTTGGCTCCTCTGCTTGCAAATCCGGGAACCCAGGAAGAAGGCACCCAGCCCTGCAGCAGGGCAGAGCCCAGCCTTCCCGGGCCTCACTGCCTGAGGTCAGTGAGCAGGCTGGAAGAAAGGCGACCGTCCCGCCCCTATCCGGGTAAGGGAACGGCAACCGCAAGCAGCAAATTATAGCACTAGGATCCCAGCTACAGCCTCCCCTCAGCCCACACAGCACTAAATCAAGGCTTTTTAGTGATGCCTTGGTGGGATTTGCTTCCCAGGCATCACCTCCAATGGCGACAACCACCCCAAGTGTCTGCAAGGATCTCCCGCAGAAACAGCAGTGGGAAAGCTGTACAGAAAGCTTCAGTTAAAAGAGCACAGTGCTCTTGTTCCTTGAAGAAACCTGAGCTGGATCCAGATCCCAAGACCTCAAAGGCCTCTGGGGAGCATATTTTGATACTTGTAACACACAGAAATGCCACATAAAGTTGCTTCTTTAGTCCCTCTATTAAAGGAAATTTAGCTGTGTACAGCCAGAGGGTATAAAGTGCTGATACACTGAGGGGTTTTCCCCCCCCTCTTAAATGGTGCAGCTTCTTCCCCACCTCTGTGCTAACACTTGCATTATTGCTGAGGCAATTATGAGCAGATAAACCCCAAGAAAGTCATACAAAAAAAGCAACAATTGCTTCTAGCCCATGCTCTTTGAAGCAAGCATCCAATCTTTCTGCACAACAAACTCTCCTAGACAAAGGCGAGCACAAGCAACAGCCGCGTGAACGCACAGCCCCTTCCAAAACATGCCAGAGTGAATCCCACTGTCCCATCCAAGTAAAAGACCTCATTACCTCTTTTCTAATCAGTATGAATTGCGAGTACACTCTGCCCACACTCCAAAGGTTAGGAGGTGGCAATGGTATAGCTGATTGAACACCAATGTCGCACCAAGTGAGCTGACAGAAACTGCCAAAACTTCCTGCTCTGCCCAAGCAGATGCTGGATCCAGCTCAAGTTCAGCTGATGCCCCTCATTAAACAATGGAGCTTTTGTATATAACCTTTCCTTCTTTTTGGCCACTTAAATACATCATATCACTGCTAAGGAGTTAAGAGACCCATTTCCTTCAGACCAGCAGGAGAACTGATAGGGGTGGTTTCGATAGATGCCGTATGTACATGTGACAAGCCAAACAAGAGAGACACTGGAACAGTTCACAAACACCCTGGAAATCTTCCAGAGCCGAGAATGCGGTTTAGAAACCTAGAAAACTATGTTGGGCCTTTCTGCAGCAAAAGTTTCCTGCAGGAAAGGTGCCCTGGCACAGCTCAGCGGGACAGCTCAGCAGAGCCCTGACAGGGAATGCTGTGGGGTCAGGACAGTGGCATGGTCCAGGACTGGTGACGACTGTTTCATATAGCCCCTGTCATCATATATTTAGCTCCTATAACCACCTCTAACTCAACTTGGAAAAAAGGAGGTGTGCTCAGGAAAGTAAAGCAGAGGTAGGGGGAAGCATGCTGGGGAAAATAACATACACATCTTTCAAACTGAACTTACAAGATTGCTGGCAAAATTAAATTTATTGGAGAGCAAAGGGAGTTAAGACCCAAAATGCAGCCAAGCAGCTCTAATCCCTAAACATCGGGATTATCTCATGACAGCTACACTGAGGCGTCCACTCAATACCACTGTAAAATGTAGATCAACAGAATGCTTCAATGAACTGGAACTCGTTACCTCTAATTGCTTCTCTCACTTCTCTTCTGGATGTTCCTCTGATCCCGCAGCCACCACATTTCAACAGCAAACACACACACGCACACAGAAGGTCAAGTAATATCAGAGATGGGCAAATTAAATAAGAGGTTTCCAAATATTCGAGACATCTGCCTCTCTCTTTCACTTCACACAAAATCCAAGGTTTGCTACACGCCAGGAGACAAGTCAGCAGCATAAGAGTGATAGGTTTTGAAACATCTTCAACTGATGTGATCCCTAGCATTTTCCAAAGGGGCAGAGGTTCCTGTGCAGCCAACCAAATGCTGCTAACAACAGGCTTTATTTTTCCAACCTAACAGGGGTATGTCCTCCAGCAGCAGTTTCCAGGGGGCCACAGACCACACACAGAATCCAGTCCAGATCCATCTCAACTTCAACTGGGCTTCCCTACCACTAGTGCAAATGAAGCGGTTAATTTTTTTTAATTTTATTTTATTTTACTGCTGCCTCCTTTGCATCTCATATGTTGTGGTACTCCTACTGCCACTAGCCTCATGCAAGCAGAGCCGCTGAAAGCTCTCAGCACAGTCACAATAAAGCACAATGCCAGCACAGCAACACGTCTGCTAAACCTTCAGTGACCAGCACTTCTTTGAGACAACCTTGAAAACAGAGGTGCAAACCCCCGATGCAAAAGGGCAAAGTGGGAGCCCTGCTTGCTACATCACTGGGAGGAAAAGCTGACAGTGGGTATTTCAAAGGGTATGCCTGGAGCTGCTCCAAACTCAGCTAGGTGGGCAAACTTTCCAACATGCAAAGGAGAGGCCAGGCTTCCTGAAAAATATCAGAGCGCTCATGTTTCTAAACGGGAATTCTGAAAAGGAAAAATAAAAAGCGTATGTCTACAGCTGGTACACATATGCAGAAGGAAACCATCTCCAGTAGAGCCAGACCTCTGTTTGGCTTCCAGCCTCACAACTGTGGCCATCACCTTTAAACACAAACCTCCGGAATCTATAGAGAAATACTGTGAGAGTCTGGAGGGGTACTAAAGCATCCAGAATACTTCACTTGGGCTTTCCATTTTCCTGAGTAGGGCAGGAAAAGAGCCAACATTAAAGCATTCGCAACAACTCTAAAATCCCAACTTTCAGTCTAGTCCGTTTGCCAAAGGTTTTCTTTGAACTGGAGATTCTCTAAGTGTTCCCAGACTGTGTCAGGTCTAACTCATCACATGCAAATATTTAAAAAAAAACCAAAGGACAAAAGCAAACAGAGAAACAACAACACACTTGGAGATGATCCATTATGTCTCAACACATCAGCAATAGTCTGTCGAAAGCATCCTAGGAAACCTCATCCTGGATCCCAGGCAGGGGTCAGCTTCTAAAGGTTGGAACTTCCTTTCTTTTCTATAGTATCTTGTATCCCCTGCATCGCTCTGCATCTCTTTACAAAGACAGCCATGCCATGAATAATAAGAGGGAGGAAAATGCTATCCTGATTACACAGCTTTTCCACCATTTACTGGAACTAGATGTTCTCTTCTGTAAGATTTAAAAATACAGACTTCCATAGGATCCCCCACAGCAGAAAAGCTGTTATTCACTGGCCCCTTCTTGATTACAATCCCAAACAGCCCTCTTACTTGTAAACTCAAACCTGTCTTAGGAAATTATCAGCACACTGATTTCTTGCTGTCCTCTGGAGCACCACAAACAGGGCACAATTTGGATGACGACACTGGTGGCTGCCAAGAAGCACAAGCCATGTCCCTGCTCCCCCCTTTCTGCAACATACTGCAGTTCAAGGTTTCCAGTCTTTGTGATGGAACGAGCTGGGCTGGTAGAGGGTGTTACAGACCATCTTCTGGCTCAAGGCAGGAGGAGAAACCGCGGACTTTCTTGCGGAGGAAAGACTTATCGTCTATTACATCATTATTCAGTCACAGGGGACTGATCTCAACAGCACCAGTCATCTTTATGAACCCTACGCAGACATGGCTGAATGACAACACAAAGTCTCCACTCATCGCTGCCACTAAAGGTTTACACGGCCTGGGTGAGGCACAGACCACAGCTGCACTGTCTGCCCTGAGCACTCGGCCATGCTCACGGCTGCAGAACAGTAACTCTCCCAAATACTCAGGGATGCTGAGCACACAAGTCATTCATGAAAGAGGAACAAGGACCAGCTCTGTTCACACCTTGCATATAATTCCACCCATATATTACCCCCAGGTATAATTTTAATTCACTAACCATAAAGGAGTTAAATCAAAATTCAGCTTGGGGACTGAAGGAGGAGTTGATTAACTCATCCAATCCCAAGCAAAGCGAGGGGAAGATATTTTAGTAACTTTCTTCAGCAGTGTAAGATGTCTGATGCACCTCTAGCACTTGGAAAGGGAATACAAAAACAGCACCCTGGAATTACACCCTTGACTACAGCTCTAAAGAGAAAGGGACACTTTCCAGCTAGCCACATTTCTCACCTTCCATCATGCGAGGAACAGAGGAGGAGAGAGATTGTTGCAAGGGTACTTTGTCTTCCACCTGTGCAGCAGTCAGTCTCTTTCGACAAGCAGCAAATACAGCTGCATCAACAACTGCATTTCGATGCAGTTTCACAAGCGATTTTGGCCAATATAACTTCTTTTTTTTCCTCCCCTCAGTTAGGCATTATTTTTACTCAGATCAGCAAGCTGACCCAAATGACCCAACCAGCCAAGCCAGCAAAGAGCACAAACTAGGTGCTAGCTAGTATTTATACAGTTAAAAAGCAGCAGTACCTTTGGGGCCCTTCACTTCCAAAGCTTACAAGCCTATCCAAATACTTCCAGGAGACATTCCTGGCTGGTGGCATTTGATTTTTGCCACTTGTGAAGCAGAAGGAGCTAAAAACCAGCAGTTTCTGATGGACCTTTTCCTCCCACGCCACGATTAACTGAAATATGTCCCAGAAGCAGATAGCAGCCATGATCCGATTTGTCCCAATCCCAACTCAAGCAGCTTTACACCACCCTCCTAACAAGATCAGCACTGGCCAAACACCATTTATCCGGCCTGATCAAAGATGGATTAGATAATGAAACCCTAACTGCATAAGCTGTCTGAGCATGCTGGCCTGAGACAGCAGAAAACAAGAAGCCCAGTAAATATAAGGGCTGCTTTAAGCTTTTAGACACCCTTCGCCCCAAGGTCTTAATAACTAACTACTATCTTATCTTCCTGTAGGCTAGTTTTGATACTTCACATTGATAGGCCCCCCCAAAAAGCTGCAAGTTTTAGAGTTGCATTAGTAATTTCTACAGCTAAATGATTTATTTAAGCATTACAAGCTGTGTTCACATCCTGAACCGTTGGTAGGTACAGGTTATGCAAAGAAGAAATGGTGGTGGGCACGGCACTCTGTGATTCCTCGCTATCAGCCCAGAGACCCGAGGTCACCAAGTTTACACAGCAACAGCCTGTGGCTCTTGGAACAGGAAGTAGAAAATTGACAGGATCTCCAGGAAAAACAAGGTACGACAGTTGCTGGTGTTATTTCCAGCTTCCAGAAAGCCTCTAGTACATAGGAGAGGGGGGGGAAAAAATATCAAAGAATAGGCTCTTTATTCCTCTTGTAAGCATTACGTACAGTTAAACATAGAGAATTTGCTAAAAAGAACCCGTTATTCTAAAATAAGATACTTCAAAAGAAGACGCTATCTGAACCAAAATCCTCATAAAAGGCAATCTTGTGTTTTGACTTCTAGGTTAAAAGATACTGAATTTCCCAAACACTGAAGAACACTTTTTTCCTACCTCTGATATTATTTGTAAGTTTGGCTTTGAATTTGGTACTTCTTGCTTACAAACATGAAAAGGTTCTGAAAATATATAAGCCACATGCATTAACAGTAAAAAAACTCAAGGGAAACTTCTGGACATAGAATCATAGAATGGTTTGGGTTGAAAAGGACCTTAAAGATCATCGAGTTCTAAACAATGGTACGTATTCGTGCACACACACACACACACACATATGTTTACTTATGTATATACATATGTTTATTTTCATATTTTATATTGAGAATATAGTTGCCCATCACCTAATTTCTCTACTGTTTGCCACCATTTGATACAGAAATAAACCCCAACTTTCCACCAATTAATTCCACAATTAATCCCTAGTATCATTAACACCAGAATCACACACTGCTGCGCACACGCACTGTCGTAGCCTCCTGGCTGAACACTGCAATCTTACTAACTTGCACTATTCACTGAACAGACAACAAAACACTTTTTCCTGTAAATATAAAGGGAAGCCTTTTATCTGTACAGAAATTGTACTCATTTGTAATTAAAAAAGAAAAAAAATTCAGACTTTTGCTAAACCAGTCCAAGTCTCTTTCCAGGCAATTTTCAGTTGATTTACCATTGGTTTACATCAACACCAACCAGTTTAACCACTAACTGCAGGTAAACTGGTGCACCTCCTGTAGTTACACAGGACCTCTGCCTCAGTTCAACTCTGCAGAGCTGTAAGAATTTCACGTCACCATGTTTGCGCACTCATTCATAACTCCTAGCTAGACACAACATATAAGCACTCCTTTGATGCTGAGCATCCTTCTCCTTGCAACTGTACACATTGTCTGAGTCATACTTGACACCTACGTGTGGGAGAACACACTACTCCAAGGGATAAAAGAGCATAGCACGATTTTTGCCAGGCCTTAGGGAGCACAAGAGGCAGCACTTGGGTGCGAAGCTCTAGCATACGTTCAGGCCACACCATCACACTGGGAAAAACACGATGCTGTGGTGTGCAGAGACCACCGTGAAAGGCTGAACATCAGACAGAACCACAAATAAAACTCTCCTGCTGCAAGCTGTTTAAAAAATAAATAAATCTTGACCATGAAAACTGAGGGTAGCCTGGGAAGCAAAAAAGGAAGAGTACTGGCCAGCATTCGGCATCTTGATGAGAAGCACAGTGGAGAACAGGAAACTCTTCCCCTTGGAAACTACCAGCAGCACTTACCAGCCCAAGAAAAGGTGAGAGGAGAAACAAGTTGGGATGAATAAATCACTTCCAAAGAGCTGCGATATACTCGTCACAAGAGACAGAAGCAGAAAAGGCCAGTGCAACTGCCATAATAAAACAACCCTTCACAACACCCAGACAAAGGGAGGCAGAAATACCTTGCCAGCATCATCCCACAAACACAAAAGCCAATGCACCTGGAACGAGCGATGTTTTGGGGACGATCAAACCGCGCAGGCAGAAGACAAACAGGAACGCGAGATCCCTAACCAAGCTGGAAGACGCCCCGCTACCCCTCTTCTCCCCCACTCCCAGGCAGCACCCGGGACTCCTCACGGTGCCGTACGAGCCCCAGGGCGGCGCGGCTGAACCCCGCCGGCCCCGGAGCGCTGCCGGTGCCCCGCGCCCGGCCCCGCACCGCGGCCTCCGCGGGCTGCGCGGCGGTGCCCGGAGCGCCGGACCGGCC